>OX371260.1:13229900-14429900 GCA_947311025.1 Lypha dubia | reverse complement strand
TTTCCTTAAAATAATCATAACTGGTGATGAATCATGAATATATGTATGTATTAGTGATGTTACGAATATCAATTTTTAGTATTCGCGAATACGAATACGAATATTTAAAACAGTATTCGCCGAATACGAATACGAATATTTCTTTTGAGGTTTATATTTCAAATTTAATTGGAAAAAATCCCTATAAATAAATGAGAGACATGATGACTTTACTCATGGATACAAGTGACAGTGACTGTGAAAATGGAGATGAAATTTCTCAACTTAGTTTCCCAGATTCCATTCATCATTTACGTAGAAAAACTATCGCGGAATATATATCGGAAAAACGGGCGGCAAATGACGTTAACCCACTGATATGGTGGAAAGTAAATAAAGAAAAATACGAGCTTCTTTTACCTATAGTCAGGCAATATTTAGTGACACCACCAACGAGTGTTCCAAGCGAGCGAATATTTAGTGGTGCGGGGCTTATTTATACACCGCATCGTAATAGGCTTGATGGAGAAAAGGCTTCAAAACTTCTATTTTTGAAATTCAACATTCCTCTACTGAGGTTTGATTACTAATTTAACATGATATAAAACTTTAATTTTTGAATACTATTTGCAAAATACACACCTATATATTTTCGTTTGTTTCTTAAGAAGGTTATTTCTTTGCGTGAAATACAATGGGTTTTTTTTAATAAAAATTAATATATTTTTATATTATTATTACGAATAAACGTAATTATTATTTGAACTTATATTGATTTACATATGGAAAGTAATATTATCAGGCTCAAGTTCAGTTTTATTGAATTAATGAAAATTCAAAATTACTAAGAGTTTTTTTGTGTTTGGAAAATATTATTATTTATATCCAATCAGTTTTTAGCAGAACGTATCAGTACTGATTTCAAGGCCGCTACACCTCTCATCAGCGTTCAATTGTCCATCTTTACAAATTTCGTAAAGTGGATACTAATTGAGAAGAATATCAACTATTTAACCAGTTTTCAACAGAAATAGAATATGAGAATTAATTTTTAATTCAATTTTTCAAATAAGTTCAAATAATAATTACGTTTATTCGTAATAATAATATAAAAATATTAATTCCGCTTGGGCACGAGCTATAAATACCCTAATAAAAGGGGTCACAGTAATATGTGAATTTCCCTAATATAGAGTAAAAACAACAAAAACGTTAAAATACAAAGTAGAATACTTTGATGATAACGGACTATGAGTTTGTGTTGATTATTAGTTCCAAACAGTAATGAGGGAATTTCGTACTAACCAGCACTGTTTCATTGTAGAATAAAAATTGAATTAAAAATTAATTCTCATATTCTATTTCTGTTGAAAACTGGTTAAATAGTTGATATTCTTCTCAATTAGTATCCACTTTACGAAAATTGTAAAGATGGACAATTGAACGCTGATGAGAGGTGTAGCGGCCTTGAAATCAGTACTGATACGTTCTGCTAAAAACTGATTGGATATAAATAATAATATTTTCCAAACACAAAAAAAGTCTTAGTAATTTTGAATTTTCATTAATTCAATAAAACTGAACTTGAGCCTGATAATATTACTTTCCATATGTAAATTAATATATTTTTTTACATTTTATGTACTTTTTTTAAACTTTTGTATGATTTTTTTTTGGAAAATATATGGGAAAATTATTCGAAAAATATTCGCTTGAATTTGGCGAATACGAATACGAATATCTTAAAACAGGCGAATAGTCGAATACGAATACGAGTATTCGTAACATCACTAGTATGTATATGGTTATAATATCGAAACCAAGGTCCATTCGTCCCAATGGAAGAGCTAAGGAGAGCCAAGACCAAAAATAGAACAACATGCCTCTCACCAACAAACTAAACATGCTAAACAGCTTAAACTGTGTACATATCTTCGTTACGAGTGTATCAACAAGAAAAAAAATCGAATGTACATATCCCGCCCAATTTTATAGTTCACCTTCTTTTTGAGCAGACCTCGCTTGCTCAACTAATTAATTAAATTGTTTATAATATTTTAAAAGTAGCGCACGATACTTTCACCATGTTGAATGCGTTTTCTATAAAATTAAACTTTTCAATTGTTTAATATAAGACGCTTTTAATTTTGGAAATAAAATACAATTTCAATAAATTTTCTGTTATTATTATACGACAATGCAATTACTTCTTACAGAAGTGTAGGTTGTCCTACTTCTCTTATATTATTCCTTTTTTTATTTTATTTATGTAAATATAAAATGTAAAAGTTAATGATTTTATAGTCATTCGAGGTGGTGCAAATGTAAAATTCATATTATTTATACTAAAGCAAATTATGGACAAATATGAAATTATTTTCTTTTATAAGATAATCACTGTAATGTAAAGAAACCCAGGCGCCAAAATATTGAATGATAAAAATAACTTGCACACACTGAACCCACCACCACAATTCTCTATATGATTTCAAAATGAATACTTTGTAATGAAAATCTTTTATTCAATTGAAAAAATTAAAAGAAAATCTATGAAACTTAAACAACATTTTGACGAAAATGTAACAACAAAAGAAACAGAAATTAAAATCCATAAATCGTGATTGAGATGCATGTATGCTTTTTAGAAATTGAATAGAAAATATGTAACTGTGTTTCAAATAAGAGATTGGAAAGTCTTTTATGTCATGCACACAATTACATACATACATACATATCTACATGCCGCCACCTAAAATCCAAAAGGCCGTAATGATGTAATTAACAACAATATATATATATATATATACGAGATCCTACATTAAAAGTTTACTCGTATATTTTCAGAAATACCGATTTCACTAACAAATTTTAAATAAGTGTGTGTTTAGATACAACAAGTACTAAATTTATAAAGTATTTTGCTTCTCCTCTAAAATAATGTGATGATACAACTTCTATTTATATGGATGCAGAAATGATTTTATTATTGTAAATTTCTCAGCTATGGTATGATATGAAGTAAAAGTGTAACAGATGTACGAGTATATGAAGTCAAAAAACGAGTTACAGAACAGCTACATACGTATGTATATAAGTATATATATATATGTACATTAGATTAGATAAGTGGATAGATCTGGTCCAAGGACCGGCACTGCGACACCTATTGGATCTTTTGTGCCATGGATCTCTAAATTAAACCAAGCGCTGAATGACTCTCCTTATGAAAGTCAGCACAGAGCTTGGAGAAGCCCGCCTTATATCATCCGAACACACAAATTCAGAAAGAAAAACACGCTTTCTATAATAACATAAGACTATACATTCACAGAGAATGCGTGCCGTTGTCTCATCCTCTTCCATGCATAAACGGCACAAGGGTGAGCGAACTAGATTACTTTTCCAAAGATGGTAGTCCAGTCCATAATGACCGGATAGGAAACCAGTAACTAGACGTCAGTCGTTCCTGCTGAAATTCAGGATGCCACTGTATGAAAATGGCTATAACAATGACCGGGAGAAACCACCCAAATTTCCTTATTTCCTGATTAGATAGTTACAGTCGACCAATTTACGCCACAAAAGGGCTTTGGGCCTATAAGAGGAGCGGCAGAGGCCCTCTTGGCCAATTCATCCGCTACCTCGTTACCCGGGTGATCGCTGTGGCCAGGTAACCAGTAAATGGAAACCTTGTTCCGTATCGATAGCTTCTGTAAAACAAGCTTAGAACGGAATTCCCATGAAACTAGGGACTTAAGGGCTGCCTGACTATCGGAAAAGATAGATATATGCGCGCCTTTAATGCCTCTGCTCAAATTAATATGAACACATTTTGTGATTGCCTGTATTTCCGCCTGAAATACCGTGGGCCATTTACCCATGGGCACTTTTCACGTTGGGCCCACATACTCCAGCGCCTACTGCATCTAAAGTTTTGGATCCATCCGTATACCAACATAAACTTCTGGAATCCACAAAGGGACCATATGTACATGCATATGTATGTATATTATTTTAAAATTTAAATAGATTTTTGTACTAATGAATTTGGAAGTAAGTGTCAAAGTACCGCAGTAAAAGAAATTTTTTAATAAATAGGTATATATTTCTTTTTTATTTATTTATTGTTGTACGAAAATATGTACATATGTACATTGTTTTTGTTTTTATTTTGTTCTAGAACCAGCACTTAGGCGATGACCCCTAATTGTGCCAGAACTTACGAAAAGGGATATGGTAGAGAAAATACACACATGTTGAAAATGTAGAAGGCTTAATTATTTTATAACTCTGTTATTGGGCGTTTTGTAGCACTCTTGCAGCGCCTCAGGTGTTAAGTAGACGCATTAACTTTCTTAAGCTGCATGAGCAGGCATTTTATTAATTGTTTTACTTTGCCAACGTTTCTGCTAACCGACGAAAGAAGGAACAGTATAAATCGCCGCCTGAACAGTTTTTTAGCGACCAGTGTCCTTGCCTTCATCACTTAAATATTTCGACAACAATTACTACAACGCTAAAGTAATGTACAGATGTGTTACAGATTAAGATGGGAAACTGCCATTACGGTCTAAGCCCACCGACGGTCTAAGCCCACCGTGCTCTTAACACTGTGCAGATATATGTAATGGTGTTTTCTTTTCTACACACAAAATGGCACACACAAAGGGCACTATCAACACTGTCGATTTTTAGAATCAAACACACTGCCCTTTTAGAGAGCAAAACATTTTTAAGAAAAGAACACCGAAGTACATTTTCTGCATGGAGATGTAGCATTTTTTTGTAGAAAAGAAAACACCATAAGTGTTCACCAGATCCCCCGAGTTACCTCGAGTGCACACAAGTGTGACCTCGAGGGTCACATCACGTGGCAAATTCTTACGCATGGTCCACCCCCCATGCTTAAACTTCTTCATTAATCTCTAATTTTTTATTGGTAGACCGAAGTCCAGCCAACCACTAGCACTGTTCGAGCAGCAAGTCCTTAAACCAACACCTCTCCCAGCTTTTGGTAGCAACCACAGCCACCACGTGTACTCCCGAAGGACACCTCACCAATAACCGGTGCCAGCATATCCATTCTCAAGGAGGAGTATGCCAATAGCATATCCACGGTAGACAATCTCCCGTGGGGCTTACTGGATCCCGTGATACCATTTTAGGTTACTGGTAAAGCCTCGAAAGAAACCCCCTTTCTATTGACTTTGGTGTTGAGGGAGACCTTAGGTGCCCTTTCACCTTCTACCTTCTTCATTCATCTACCTTATACTCGTATGTACATCCGTTTCTTTGTTCTTTCAGAGATTGGGTAGTAACACATAAGTTTTATGGATAATTGACAATAGGCAATGTCTGGAAAAGACAAGGCGCAGCACCAAAGTGTGGATATCACCAAGATGACAAATCGTACCTCCCGGGGGGACAATAATGTACATTAAAAACAATTTATAAAGTTGGCTGAAATATATGTATGTAGATAAAACAAGTTTATTTCAAAAAGTACTATTTCCAAAAAAGTAGATTTACCAAGAAGCATATTTCAGAAAGGACCTTTCCTTTCCGAATACATACATACATATTTTCCTATGCATATACATATTTCAGAAAAATATATTAAAAAAAATTTTTCTACAAAGCTTTTTTTTCCATAAATTATATTGTGTATTTATCCAAAAAGTCATGAAAATGCATTTAAATGGCTACTGTAGAAAAATTACACGATTTACCAGGATATCACATCGTGGTGACCAAAATGTTAATTTCCGTAGGAATTAAAAAAACTCGCACTGTTCTCCTTTCAGGTTTTAAAACTAGATTCCTTTATTTTATAATATTATCTCCTTATGTCTCTCCTTAAATACAAGAATTCTTATCACTAAACTCATAAAAACTCATTTACACATTTTTCCAGAATTATCAGGAAACTATTAATTTACTTAGGATAGACAAAACTCATTACGATTAAACATACATTTGTTTTCTTTAGACTACAATAATAAATACACATCTTTAAAGAATGTGTAATTAACAATCATAAAAATAAGACCGCAGGTAGCTAAGTATTTCAATAACTTAACAAGTGGCTTTTTGAAAAATGCCATTTTCAAAGAATACATTTTCAACAAAAGTGTAACTAAGGGCCTGTTCGAAAATTCATCACTGCGCAGCATAATATGCGCAGTACGTTCATATATGCAAACAGTGGCAACTCTGCAAAAGGTATGCGTTAAAAAATGCAGCGCTGAAGTGTATTATGCGCAAATAAATACAAAACACAAATCATAAAAATGGCTGATGCAACGGATGATTAAGAGTTAAATTTTTTATTTTATTATTTGTTTTGTTTATTATTTCTTAGCCTTTTTCTTTCTTTAGATTAGACAATTTTACATCATTAGTTTTATCGTCCAGCCCAAAAATTAAATTTATCATTAACTTTTCTATGTTATATTTTTTATAGATTTACAATTCGGTCCAAAGGGGCGTGGTACGTCCCATACAAACCACAAATTAAAAATCTATTATTTCTGCTCCTGGTAACGGTATTTGAACAAAATTTGGTACGTCGGTTTGATGTGCATTTCTTAAGTGCTGCTGCAAATATGGGCGGGATTGGACAAAGGGGCGTGGTACCTCTCATTCAAACCACAAATTAAAAATCTATTATTTCTGCTCCTGATAACGGTATTTGAACAAAATTTGGTAAGTCGGTTTAGTATGCATTTTTTAGTGCTGCTGCAAATATGGGCGGGATTGGACAAAGAGGCGTGGCACCGCCTATATAACCCAAAAATTGAAATCGCCATATTTTGGGCATTTTTTTACCTACGTCGATGATATTTGGTACATATGGTATTGGCATAATTTGGAATACGTAACAGGAGAAAATTGGGTGGGACCACGCCCCTTTTTTAGGAAAACCAAACCCTTGGACCGATCTTCCTGAAATTTTCACAGCATGTTACTGTGACTCTGGAAGGAATAATAGCCTATATGAAGTTTTGATTGGACAAAGAGGCGTGGCACCGCCCATATAGCCCAAAAATTTAAATCGTCATATTTTGGGCATTTTTTGACCTACGTCGATGATATTTGGTACATATGGTATTGGCATAATTTGGAATACGTACCAGGAGAAAAGTGGGTGGGACCACGCCCCTTTTTAGGAAAATTAAAAATCGTAATATAGTCTTAACTACTGGACTGATCGTCATTAAATTTTCACAATAGAATATATAAATACTTTTAATTTTATTTTATAACGAGGGGGGTAGCGAAGCAGAGCGGGATAAGCTATATTATATTTTTTCGTTCATATGTTATATTTTTTCGTTCATAAATGCAAACATTTAAATGCGCAAAAAGAAGCATAAGCAACAGCTGATTAGCAGTGCAAAATAATCATATTATGCAGTGCAGTGATGAATTTACGAACCGGCCCTAATATTAAGTTTGATTCGAAACCATTTTCTTCTTAAAATTAAGAAAAAAAAATTAATCGAATATTGTCGTATATGACTTTGTATGATCATGCCCTAAATTACTTAATATCAGCTAAATGTAATGCGACTTATTTCAAATGTCACGATCAACTGAATTTCTAGGATGTCTTTTTGTTCTTCTTTGTACATCTTGTTGTCGCCTCAATCAAGTAAATCGTAGTAAGACTTTTCTCTACGTGTAGTTTAACAATTATTCGACCCAATCGAATAAAATTAGTTACATATTTTATTTTAGATTTTCTGTATTATAAATATCGCATAATAATTTGCTTTACTTTTTAAAATTATTGCAAATTCCAATCAGGTCGTGTTGTTTTATTTTACAATTGTTTTTGTAGTTTTTGCTAAGGCGTAGTAATCATTAATATTTTTTTTCTTGATTATTTTCAAAATACTCGTATGTATGTATAACAAGAGTTAGTTGATTTTATTAAATTTTTTCAAAGGGGATATTCACATATTACGTATCTCTCTTTGAGAAAGCTTGAAGATTTCTTCCAGAGTGGAAAATTTCGTACTTAAAATTTTGTAAAAAGTGTTACGAAGGACGTGTGAGTGGGTTTGGGGCATATAAAATCTCTCTAAAAAAGCGTTACGTAGTATATGAATAACCCCAAAGTATTTTTCCATTGAAAACAAAAAATCAACCATTAAATCAGCCTTGTAAAAATATGGTTAATATAATTATGAAACAAAAAAAAATATTACTAAGTATTTTATCGTTAAATACAAATTTTTTTTTTGGTAATAAATCTTTAAACCATTATTGACTAATAAATGTAAAGTACGAGTATATCTTAGCTAATTACTATAAATTGTTTGAATAGTTTTAAATGTTAAAAGAATACAAAATAGAAAGGAAAAAAACAAGTTAAAATATTAAATTTGTATACAAAACGATAGTTTTAATAACAAGCCATCTACATATACATACATACATATATTTCTTAAGATAAGTTCTTGTTAGGAGATCCAATATCTGCGATCATATAATATATAAAAATCTCGTCTCACGATGTCTGTTATCGAACTCATACGAAACGGCTCGACTGATTTTAATGAAATTTTTTATGTATATTTGTTAGGTATGAGATTAGGTTTCAAAATATATTTTAAACCGGTAGGGGCACGAGGATGGGAGGGAGGGGGCAATTCCTGTATTTAATAAACTATTAACCCAATTCGTATTTCAAAGAGATCGAAATTGTTTTTGTTGTTGAATGACAGATGGCGATATGTCCGCCTCATTTACGAGAAGCGTCACAGCATATTGGCAGAAAGAAGCCGCTAAGTCCGCCTCATTCACGAGAAGCGTCATCGTTCGTATTTCAAGTAGAACAAAATTATTTATTTATCAGAATTGGAAAAATGGGTTGATGAGTGGTGGGAATGGTTATCCATTATAAGAAAATAGCTTCCGGGCGAAGCCGGACAATCATCTAGTCACTATATAATATTATTAATTTTTCCGATTTGGTATAACCAAAGATTACGAAATCGCTTTTTTTTTACATACGTGGTATTTATAAAAAGTGTCTATGTATGCGACATAAAGAGTTTGATTGTATTGAAATAAAACTAACGCAATTAGTCATTAAAATCTCAAAATCAACGGAAGTTGCACAGGTTGCCGGTAAAGTTAGTTTCCGGTTATGGTTTCGTAAGCAATAGTACTAAATGGCACATTACCACACAAACAGTTCGTACAGAACTCAGTTCTCACTATAACAAAATGCCGTAAGGAACGTGTCTGAGAGGTTTAAAGCAAACTTTTTATACGGAAGAGGTATATGTGACTAGTATTGAATGTTTTATCATAATTGTGGGCTGAATGTATCACGTTAAAGATGCGTTATGATTGAGATACGCAGGATCCTTTTACTAATTACTATTGGAGATACTGCCACTTATTACCCAAGATTTCTTTCTATCGCTATAGTCGCATTGTTCGACCTTGACTGGAAGCTGCAGTACCATAATAGCTTAGAAGAATGTAGAATAAACGATCTTACCACTATAAGAAAATTAAAGTTCTCCTCTGTTTCCGGTTGGATGCGATAAAATTTGAACCTTTTTTTCTTATTGTGAAGATTCATATTCTCTGACAACACATTCGATACTCTATCTGCTGATGATTCTCAATGGAGGCTGGTGCCCAATACTGCCTCTTCAAGGAGTTTAAGGCGATGTTTCATAGAAGTGAGAAAAAATACATATGTAGTGTCAAGTACTATTGTATCGATTTTAGGCGCTACTATACTGGATATAATAGCCCTATGCTTCAATAATTTCCAAGTTGGGATTATCACCGATTGGTGGACATTCAGTTTTCTAAGTCATTAAATGGACTTCACAATGTTAAATACCTCGTCTAAGCCCAAAAAGCCCAGCAAGAGTAATCAAATTCATAAAAGAGCAACAGTAATCAAGAGCAACATAATCGTCAATTTTGGTACATGTTGTTGACAGTTTATGCCATATTGGTGACATTCGTTAAAACATTGATGTCACAAATGTGATGACAGAAAGTCATCAATTATAATATTGTTTTGCATATATTTTGGTATGAATATAAACGAATTTATAAGTACTCTTGTCAAATAAACAAATTAAAATAAAAACTAAATTGTTTTGTATAATTTGAATTCTAATGTCACATTAAGTTTCGCATGTCACATTGCTTACGTATTGTATGGTAAGTAATCGTTACTTACACACTGTACGATAAATATTTATTTTTACAATTAAATATATTTGAAAGGTAAAATTAAAAAAAATATAATAAAAACTTTGGATACTATAATTAGGTCTTATGCATTACTACAACAATACAAAAAACCAACCTTCGCGAAGATGTCAAAAATAGCTTATTACACCATTCGGACAACTTTTGACTGCTTAGCATTTTTTGACAACCCTGTAAAAATTATCTTGGCAGATGTATTGACCTACTCGTAATTATTGCACCACGATTCTTACAAAATTTATTACAAATCTAGCAAATTGATCTGAAATTTCATTAAAACAATTTTGATCTCAAATCTATTATATGCCCTTTTTAATTTCGTCTTATTTTTTAAGATTTTTTTTTTTTAATTTACAATTGAAACAAAATTTTAAAATGTTTTAATAATTAATTCTTCTAATGTATTCACCATATCTTATCTGAATATGTATATAAATACTCTTATGTATGCACTATGTACCAGTATATCTATATCTAAACCTGCCCATGTACGTTTGAATCCGTCATATTTTTTTTCAATTGTATAACATCGTCTACCGTTCATTAACACTGCTGTACATTCTCTCTTTAGTTCAAGGTTGTTGTTGGAATGGGTTTAATTTTATAACACGAGATTTGCACTCGTTTACTTTTATTTAATATTTTATTTAACTCGTTCTTTCGTACAATACAAATTAAATCTTAATTACCATTAGAAATTATTATTAATAGAGGGGCTAATTTTTAGCTGTTCGCACTGTACTCGTATGAAAATAATGCTTGTTTTTTTTATTAAAAATTTATTATTTCACATTATTTATTACTATTAACTAATTCACAGTTTTATGATGATACGGAAGTGTAATTTAACTTTATGTAAACACATGCCGGATTAAATCTGATTAATTTTCTTTGTTAGAAATAAACAGTTTTATTTATTTATTCTAATCATTTATTAGTTGAATGATGTTAATTGTTAAAGGCTTTAGTTTTAAAGTATTTGTCATATTGATTTTTTCATACAAATTTTTACACGATTACAATGAAGATTGTTGCAACTATGACTTGAATTTATTGACTATCTTACAATTAAAAAACTCCAATCGCATTTTTAAATAAATAAATTAATAGCATACATGCTGTTTTAGTTCCCAATATTTTAAGCCCTACTGTAAATATGTCGAAACTACTTTTGTTTTGTTTGTAAAACTAATTATTATTCCATTTAAGTTAATTTTAGAATCTAAAATAAATAGTATAGGAAGTGGTTTCCTTGTTGTAAAAAAAACTATACAAAACAAAAATTGAAAATGAAAACATTTGTGTACACACACAATACTTTTCTGAAATAGAAAAAAAATAATAACATTTTTCCATTATTAACCCATTGACCAAAAATTCAATACAATAAAATATTATTAACACTGCAGAAACGACCAGTAGCAAAAAAAAAAAACGAAATTACAAACAAACAAGTTTGTTTTTAATGATTTATTTCAATTGAATTTTCAAGTCGTTCAATTCATGAACTTTTGTATTTGATTGCTTGCTAGTTAATGTGTACAACCATGGCCGTATGACTAGAAGGTCAGCTATGAATTAAAATATGACGTAGTCTTTCTCTGTTTTTTTTTTTTGAGGTGTTGCTAAAAATGTTTAAAAGTAAATATGTAATCATCGGCGTTGCCATATATTAAAAACACTTAAATTGTTTATACATATATGTGACAGCGCATAGAGAAAGGGACCTAAGGTAAAAAATCAATTGTTACTTTTTTTTTTTTTTTGATGTGGAAAACATCTGAGCATCGAATGAGACCGATCCCATGCCCCAAAAGTGTTCCCTCCCAGAGATATGCTCGTTTTATGAAAGTGATGGTACACCAAAGATACACGTATTTAAATCTTTAAAATGGCTCTCCTGAACAAAACCGGTTTTTACCCTTAGGTCCCTTTCTATTTTGCGCGTCACATATAAATGTAAAAATTGCATTTATAATTTATTTTTAAATTTTTAAACTAAAATTTCTGATAGAAACTATAATTAATGAAGTTGATGTAAAAAAAATCATATTAAAAATCTTCATTGTCATTTCAATTATTTAGAGTTCTAAATTTTTATTTTTAACTAGTGTCTACCAACGGTCGACCCAACTGACCGTGTTCTAGTCATAGAAAGAAATATCATAAAAAATCTGTTATAAAACAGTCATACAACAACCAAAACTACAATTATTTAATAATATATTTGATTGAATGCACAAAAATTAAAAATAAAAAAAGAATGGTTAATTGTAAAAACAAACTACCTTCCATTGAACTAAATTAATTTACTCAACTCTCTCATAGTTTTTCGTAATATTCTCCCACATCTTAGTATGTATAGATGTCTTGTTGTTATTTTTCCCTTTCCGTAAAATGTGTAAAACACATCTATGAGGGCCACTCTTGGTTCAAAACTGCACTTGCATACGTTGCAGATCTTGCAGGTATAGCTTATTTATATATTTTGTTTTTGCATTGCGGAAAACTGATGAAAATAAGCTAGACTTGCAAGATCTGCAATGATTACAATACACAGAGTGATTTCCTCTTATTTGTTGTTTGTTTGGCTTTAATTTATATGCATGAGTAATACGTGTGAATGTAGTAGTAGGAAATTTAAACGGTTATAGCTTCCAAAATACTAAACCCACAAAAACCCACAACACTTCGTTCACTTCTGTGAAAAAATATCTTTAATTTGGTAGAGGTCTTGTCAAAATCAGTTGTATAATAGGTGCATGAATAGCAGCACAAAAAAAGCAATTTCCTATTTATTATATAGATAAAACCGGAACCGGAGTTTTCCTGAAACAAGACCAAACCATATCGATTTTTCCTCTTTGAAAACACCTCGATGCTGACACATATAGACACATACAAGAATAGCTCATTTAAAGATGTTAGATTTAAAAATATTAGATAAATAGAAGATACGTTGTTACGTTTTGATCCATATTGTGAAATATATTCATAAAGTGGTAACACTTATGCACCAAAATCGAGACCAGCCCTCTTTTTAAGAAATACTGTTGACACACACAGACACACTAATTAATCGCATATAAGTATAGAAATCAAAAATTTTTACCATATACCAAATATCTATATACTCGTATATTTATTGTACATAAAATGCAAGTTGTTTGAAATATTAGGAAAAATATTAATATGTGTGTAGTGAAGTTTGGGTATACCGCACTGTCAAATATCAGTTGATATTTGCATATGTAAATACATTCGCAAAAATATGTTGTTTTATAATATAATGCGAAAATATGACCATGGATTTGGGCTACAACGAACTAAGATCAAGTTTATCGATTGGTTCTCGTTCGTGGCGGTTTCTGTAATCAGTTTGTTTAAAATGCGTAGCTAATTCGTTTTCCGCTTCCGGTACATGATCTTCGGTCTCCACGAAAGCAATTTCACGTGAATGTTTTCTTTACAAATCGGGTGGGTTATGTCGCCCAAGATTGGTCTTCACAGTCTTGGGATAATAGCAGAGGCTGTATGAGTCGCTTCACTTAACCATTAAAAACTCAAATAGCCTTGATATTAAGCACGATATATTTGTACAGTGTTTAAAAAAACTAATATATTTAGTAAAAAATTCCCCTCATATTCCATAATTTTATGTGAAAACTAGAAAAATATTTACCTGATAACAAATAAATTTCCAGTTTTCTAAAAAAAATTTTGTACTTGACAACTAGTGAAAATTTTTACTAGCACACAAAATGAAAATAAATTCTTTGTAATATATTGTTCAGCAACAATTTCTTGTCAATGAAAACTAGCCATCCACACAAAAATGCAAAAACACATATATACAAAATATTCTTATCATACAATATGCCGCTATCAAAAATACCAAACAATAAAATATATGCCAGTCCAACCAAACACAACTTCGACTAGTTGACAAACATGCCGATCTTACAATGGACTAGTATTTAAAAATTTTTCACCTTGAATCAACAACCAGCAAGCCAAAATTCAATTTTGAAACATTTGAAAATTTCGATGAGTTGAGGATGATTTGGCCTAAGCGGCAGTGATAAACATAAAAAACAACAATTAAATAAAAAAAATTTAAATACAATTGGAGCATATTTAAAATATAAATTTAGAATTTCGTAGTAACCAAAAATTGTTTCAATATGTAAAAAATGAAATAAATAGGAATTATTACAATTACGTATTCTATTTCTGTTGAAAACTTGGTTAAATAGTTGATATTCTTCCCAATTAGTATCCACTTTACATCAATTGTAAAAATGGACAAACAAACGCTGATAAGAGGTGTAGCGGCCTTGAAATCGGTGTACTGATACGTTCTGCTAGTCTGATTGCACATGCTAATGTTTTTCAAAAATAAAAAACTCATAGTAATTTGAATTTTCAATAATTCAATAAAACTGAACTTAAGCCTAATAATAATAATTTCTCATTTAGAAAATATTTATGCAATACGAGTAATGTTTGGATCGGTGTGGTTATTCGGTAGAAACGATAATCCGTTATAAATGTTGTATGCCATACGCGAATTCCACTGTGTTTGTATAATAGATAAAGTTATAACTGAATCAAAAAACTAGTTTTTTTTTATTAAAAATTTTTCAATTTTTCATGTATGTATGTATGCAGATCATGATCTGTGTGCTATGTATGCGTAAAATAATTTAAATGTTGTTTTCATGTTTGTAGTAAATTTAAAATAATATTTCTATCGAATATTCACCCTTATTCTACTTGGCGGCGTCAATGTCGTCATCAATTTTGAGTCAACATCACTTTTACTCAACTTCAACACTAATTTTATATTCTGTAACCATGTTGAGGGGACTTTGACTGTTTATCATAATTGTTATGAACATATTTCATACTCGAAACAGCTTATTTAGTTTGTTTACAATTTTTATTAATATTTTTGGTGGAAAATATATTGCTATAAAATGTTTTTCATTTCAAATTTAATTGTAATCATGAAGAAAAAAAAAAATTAACAATGCAAGAAGACTATACAGGTAAAAATCGAGCAAAGATGCCAGGTGATAAGTAAGTGGTAAATTCAAAGTCTTATAATTGTAAGTTACACACTTTGTGGTTTCTTTAAAAGTTCGTAAGTTATTTTCGGCTAAACAAAGAAGCATTTAAATATATCCTGGAGATTATTGTGCGGTTTCTATAATATAAACAATTGGTTTGAGTAGAAAATTTCTATGAAAACCACTCAGTTTTTTGAATGATTTACATACAAAATTTCTACACAAGTCATTTGTCTGTATTGTGAAAACAGCATCTATTGGTCCACATTTGAAAAGTGGGGACAGATCAACTTTTATTCCAAACACCATCAAACTAGCAGCAACTTTACGATTTTTGCCGCAAGAATCGTACTAGCTGAGTGTGGGTAACGGTTTTAATTTAGGACTATCACAGCCTGTTGCGTCGAAAATTTTGTTCGAAACTCTACATGTTTTGGAAATGAAAGTTTGCCCACAATGGATCAAGTTTCAAATGAGGGATGCTAAAAAAACCGAAGCCAAATTAAGTTTTATTGAAACAACGGATTACGCGGGTGTAATTGGGTGCGTGGACGGATCCCATATAGAAATTGTAGGGCCAGATAATTTATCATTTTCCATTTTATTTTAATATTAAAAAAAGTAAAAAATAACAGAAAACCATTTTTTGTCACCAACAACATCACCGACGACAAAAATATAATGCAATGTAGCCGTCACATTATTTATAGAATACAAAAAATATGTTAACAGTAATCGATTACTTTCAATGTTGACACTCAAAATACCGATTTAACACAAGGGATACAAAACGATGTTGTGTTGCATTGACGATGCCAAATAGAATAAGGGTGATTATATTGAAATCAAGAACAAATTTTTGCTTCTATTATTGTTTTCAGTGTAAATATGCGAAAGACGAATTATTTTGCATATAACGAAACAGTGTCTCCTTATTGAATTAAGCCTCTAATTAATTATTATTTAGAACTTTAAAAACATACAAAAATTAATGTAGCAAATATTAAGAAAAAATCCCCTTTCAAAATGTAAATTTTTTGTTATAATACTCATATATATCGTAATACTCGTTAATATAGAAAGGTGTTTTTTAACTAGACTTTTTTGTTTCATATTTTACTAGGCGATCTTTTTGCTGCATACGCGTGTTATCAACCACTGTTCTTTGTGTATTTAATTAAAAGTTTCGATAATATACGAGAGTTCTTAACTTTTGAACATTATGACAGCCATGATTGATGCAAGCACATGCCCTTGTCTGATAAACACTCGTATACAAATGATGTGCACTGATATTAAGTGAAAGTTTGTGTTCAGTAACACTGGCGCACAGTTTTTTTTATGAAGTCGTCAATCTAGAACTAGCAGCTGGTTATTCGTTTGGCGTATCGACTATTTTTAAAGCAATCGAGTACTGAAATATGTATATGTATTTTATACACTCTATTCTGAATCCGAAATTTTTTATAATTCCTGTGATATCCAGCATTAATTTTGCTGCATAAGATTTTCAGTTTTTATAAAATTAAATAATAAAAGAAATTTTCATAGCCGCAACAACTATTTATTATAAATATGCAGCTACTTTTGATAAACATGTATGTATGACACAAAACAAAGTTGTTCATTTAAAATAAAAGAATACTTATTAACTTTTTAAAAAAAATCTATCGGATATATTTTTAGAAAACTTCATTTAAATCTTTGTTGTCCTTTTTCTGAACTCCGATTCTTTAGCGTATGCGGTACAAAATTAGATATTCGCCCTTATTCTGTTTGGCAGCGTCAATGTAACATAACATCGTTTTGTATCCCTTGTGTTAAATCGGTATTTTCAATGTCAACATTGAAAGTAATCGATTACTGTCAACATATTTTTTGTATTTTCTAAAAAAATGTGAAGGCGACGTGACATTATATTGACTCTGATTTTGTCGTCAGTGTTTTTGGTGTTGACGCAGATTTGTTTCGCTTTATTTTTTTCTTTTTTACAAAATATAATAAAGAAATGGAAAAGGAAAAAAACAAATTGAAAAATTAGTAGAGGAAATGGAAAAAAATCCCGAACTTTTGCTAGAGGATTTCGCAGCACAGGGGCACTGTTCCAAATAATTTTAAGGAACTGTGGGAAAATATTTCAACAGTGTTAAATGCCATCTAGAGTTTCGACACGACAGGTTGTGATAATCCCAAATTGAAATCATTTAACACACTCAACTGGTACAATCTTTGGGATAAAAATCGTAAAGTAGCTTCCAATTTGATGGTGCTCGGAACATGTTGATCTAACCCCGCTTCTCAAATGAGGAGCTATAGTCTCCAGCAGTTGCTTAAATGCTGCTTTGTTCAGCCGAAAATAACTTTCAAACCTTTTAAATAAACCAAACCAAAAATGTAATACTTCTAATTAGAGGAGTTTGAATTTATCACTTACTTTTCATCAGGCAATTTAAAAATGTTTGATTTCTGCCTGAGAAGTCTTCTTTGCACTATTAAATTTTTTTTTTCTTCATTATTACAATTAGAATTAGGCACGGGAAGAAAAAACATTTTACTTCAATATATTTATTCATTTTTCCACCAAAACTTTTAACAAAAAATGCAAACAGAATAATCAGCTGTTTCAAGTATTAGATATGTGTGTCAAAATTCTCGGTAAATAGTCAACTTCACCTCAAAATGGTTACAGAATATAAAAGTGATGTTGACTCAAACTTGATGACGACATTGACGCCGCCAAGTAAAATAAGGGAGATTATTATTCTATTTAGTGAAAGAATATTAACTTGTGAAAACATCTATCGGGTATACTTCCTCGTATGCGGCACATAAGAAAATATTAAGTGCCTGTTGGCCGATATCGAACAAGTTCTTTCTTAAAAAATTTTGTTTTTGTTTCAAGGCGAACAGGCAGTAACTTCTTATCTCAAATTTAAAACAAAAACAAAATTTTAGAATTTTTTATGTTTTACATGTGATTGTACGACATATCTTAACAACGTGGAGCAGGTGGTTAATTTTCAATAAAAAACTATTATATTTTAACTACATTTATGAAAGCTTAGAAAGTTAACATTTTTGTTGAAAATATATGCCGGAAGCGGGGATCACTATTTGAAAAAAAAAAAACTATCGTGTATATGTTGAGAAACTCTATTCCGACCCGGCTTTTTGGCATATACACCAAACTAATAATGCAAACTCCTTATCGCAATAAACAGGATTTTTTTTTATATTTATATTGAATAGCCAGCCGTTCCGTTTGCTATTCATCTCTTGATTCTTTAGGGGTGTTACTCTGTATTGCGGTGCGATAGCAAATGCGATGCGAAAGCAATCTTATGTACATTGTTTTCGCGTCGCATTTGCTTTCACATCGCAATACAGAGTAACTAACCCCCCCAGGACTGTTTTTACTTACATGTACTCGTAGTTTTTTTTTTAATTAGGACCAGCTCTCAGGGGATCACCACTACTTATACAATGCACTGTGCCGAAACTCAGAGAGAGGGCTGTTGTTGAGGCGCCTCCGGTGTTAACGCATTAACTTTGTTAAGCCGTATTAGCAGGCATTTTATTAATTGTTCTACTTCGCCGATGTTTCTGCTAACCGAAGAAGGAGGGCCATGTCGTGTATATTAGCTTGGAACAGCATCAATCGCTGTCGGAACAGTTTTTTAGTGACCACTGCCCATGCCTTCATCACCTAAATAGTCCGACAACAAGTAATGCAATGTCTCACTAATGTACATTCGAGGATTTAATGATGTTGATTGACTTGCTCTGGCCAGGGTTTGAATCCAGTACCCATGTTCTGTTACTCCCGCTACGAGAAACTTTTCGATTGAAACGTGCAAAATGAAACAAAAATGTCATAAATTGAAACAAACAGTTGATTTTCTCACTAAAGTGAACCTGTAAGTTTTTTTGTGAGTAACAACTGTCACGTAAGAAAATATCTCGCAAATTTACAGAAATACTGTGTCTGTAAAACTTTTGCGGAAAAAGTTCTCACTGTGAACTGTCAAATATACTCACAACAAAAAACGTGGTGAGTTAACATCTTAACAATGTTATTCGAAATAAAATTAATGAAAAAATTGGTATTTCAAGGTTAACTAATTGTTTAATTATTATTTTATTTTTATAATATTAGAAAAATGTTTAAAAATGTTTTTAATAGAAAGTGCTTCCAAAACTATTTTGCAAATAACAATCATTAAAGCCGCACTACACATTATTTTGTATAGCCGACGGTAGTATATTTGACGCCGCCGTTTATATTCTTCTGCTTTAGTGTATTTTGGTCGCCGTCGAAGATTGTTTTGGCTAGCATTCTTATCGCCTTTAATTACATATCGACATTGAGCTATATTTTCTGACATTTCTAACGTAACGACGTAAGCATTTTTAGAAGTTTTCGACATGAGTTACAGATTCATTTTTTTCTCACTTTTCGAGAAACGATGGAATAATTTGTTTCACATATTATCGCCACTAGAACTTCTCACTAAAGTTACAGAACATGGGTACAGGCCCCAAATCATTGCTTAGTAGTCAACGCGCTAACGACTTCAGCCAACATCACATATAAATATCGTTTGTTTCGTAATTAATTGACAGAACAACTTAAAAGTTCTGCTGTTCTGTGTAATTGATCTGAATTTAAATTATATTTTTTTTTTTATTTAATTCAGCACTTGAAAGTTGAAACAAACAAATTTATATCAGTCAATAATATTTTGCTTATTTCGTTTAATAGATTAATTTAATATTTGTTTAATGATAAAGTGGTTGGTTGCTCTAAATTTTATAATTCCAATCAATGTTATTGCGAATAAAACAAAACTTTAATCAAAAGCAAAATTGCGCAATCTAAGCAATTTGAAGTACGAAATGCATTATAGTGCGCGCTTATCAGTTTATTGGCCTTAAATAATTTGAACGGACACTTCACATCAGAAACATTGTCAACAATATTAAATAAAAACTTTTTATTAATGGGGAAGAGAACATTTCATATCAAGCTATAAAAATTCTTTGGTATGTTTTCAGCTGATTTGCTTAATAAAATGTTTATCAATTGTTTTCTATACAAATAACTTTCACTTGCCACTGCTTTTTTTTCTTAATAAGAAAACCGTTAAATATTGTAGTTATTAAGTTTTAAAAATAGTGGTTTTGTTAAGTGATTTCCTGTCTGTGTGAACAAATTTGCAATGGCATCGAATTTCAACCATGTTATCCATGTTATACACGAGTACTCTTGTTTCAGTTTTTTTATTACTTTTAATTTTATATTAAAAATATGTACACATGTATGTATGTATGTTTCATATTTATTTGCTTTAAATTTAATTTGAACAATGATGTGACCAATAAAAGTACATATTCCTGAAACTTTTCTGTAGTAAAGTGGAAGATAACTTTTTCATAGAACTGATAAGTGGCACTTCCTATAGTGAAATATGATTCTAGTGATAGATACACTGCAAGTGTAATCAAAAAATTTTTCTTTTTGTAGGATCAGCACTCAGGTGCTGATCTGTATTTATGCAATGCAATATTCTAGAACTTAGCAAAAGGATTGGTTATAGAAGATAGATGTTGAAGATGTAGAAGGCTTAATTCTTTTTCAACTCTGCTATTGCTCATTTTTCAAAACTACTCAATTTATTTAATTTTTTCGACTTTATCAATCCTGTTCTGTGTGCCAGGCGAAATGAACATTTGTGTTTTAATTTTATTGCAAAAGAATTAAACATGTTCAGTATTCTATTTAACAAGACAAAATTAATTATCAATTTAGCTTCCAACGGAATTTATTGTATGCCATTGCAATGGTGCATATCGAGCATTTTCTGCAATAGAGTCATAACTCCAAAACTTTGATTTTTGAGTTAATAATGCAGCACAATTTCTCATATCGTGCTTCAGAATCTGTAAAATTTTCTATCAAATATCTTGCATACTAAACTTTTGAGACAAATATTAAATTTTCATTTACCATTAAGTTGTTAGCGAATGCGCAACTTTAAATTCGTTTTCTGCAAAGCTACTTTTTTTGAGTTATTACTCTATTGCATCAAAGGCTCGATATGTAAATCGTATGAGAAATTCCCATACGAGAATTGCAACACCACTTAATTAATGGTCATTTAGTTTTCTTCGTTCTCAATTTTGTGATTTGTTGTTCTGCTAAAGACAAAACCTATTTTTTTGTTTGTTTGAATTTTATACTTTACGTCTATAAATATGAAAATCTCAAGTGCCAATTCGTTAATTGATTGCAATTATTTCAAACCATTTTGCTTTTTAATACAAAATTTAGTAGCGCTACAAGCAGAAAAAAAATTTATCAAGAAAATATGTAAATCACATCAAGCTCTTTTACATAAATATATATGAAGTTAAAACTCAAACTTTTATTAAGTGGAAAACTATCGATAAATGTATAGAAAAGTAGATAATCAGTTTTTTTCTGCATTCCATGCGGAATGGAAACGTACGGAATTTTCATAGCATTCATTGTTGGTAAAAATATTTATTTTGTAACAACAACTGCGAACATTTTGATTCGGTATAGAAATTTTTTTTATTTTCACTTTTCGTGATCTAAAATAAATTAAATTATTTTAATTAAAAAAACAAAACTTGACGCTGTTTTTTAAAAAAATACATGTGTGTGTGTGTGTGTGTATGTGTATGAATAGGAAGCAAAAATGTTTGTTTACACTTGAAAATACCGCATGTTTGGCATAAAAATGCGAAAACAATTAAGATAATTTTTATATGAAAAGTAGAGGTCAATAACATAAAAACGTAAGCATTAATTCAGACACCTTGCAGGCACATTGACTTCAAGTAAATTTCCTGCAGTTAATAATAAAACCGCCCTAAAGTATGCTTTCAATATTAATGCTAATTTGTCTTCACTTGCAGAAAACTTTGTTAGTGAGTATCAACAAAGATGATCCCACTTTCACAGGTGATGGTTACGTTAGTTTGGCCGTTATTTATACCTGCTTTGCTTTATTCAACTGGCTTGCACCGTCTTTTATAGCATTTACGGGACCGCGTACAGCCATGCTGGTAGGAGCTGTATCGTACACGTAAGTAATATGTTTTTATTGAATTTCTAATAACTGATGAACTAATTTAATTTAACTTTCATTTAATTCAATTACAGCTTCTTTATGATAACATTTTTATTTCCCAACAACTTCTTACTTTATATTTCGAGTGCCATATTGGGAGCCGGTGCGGCCATAACATGGACCGGTCAGGGCACATTTCTCGCCCGCTGCAGTGATTCAGGCACCATTTCGCGAAATTCTGGCATATTTTGGGCATTATTACAGTGCAGCATGTTCTTTGGCAATTTATTTGTGTACTATCAATTTCAAAATAAGGATCATATTGATGAACAAACACGCACACTAGTAATTGGTGTATTAACTGCCGTAGCTGTCTTGGGAGTTATATTCTTGGCAACTCTACGTTTTGTGCCGGATAATTCACGCTTGGATACGGAATTGCAGCAATCACAATCGCCTTTTGATCGTTCGAAGGTAGCATTAGTTTCGGCTGGTAAACTGTTTCTCACAAAGGACATGTTGTTATTGAGTATGGCTTTCTTGTATACAGGTAAGCAAGGAATATCAGAATAACTGGCGATTACATTTTTTTTTAATTTTCATTAAATTTTAACAGGCTTAGAATTGTCATTCTTCAGCGGCGTCTATGGTCCGTCAGTTGGATTTACAAAAATGATATCGCAGACACCAAAGGAAATCATGGGATTGGCCGGCATTTGTATAGGTATAGGAGAGGTTTTCGGAGGTAGTCTTTTTGGTATTTTGGCCTCGAAAACAACACGATTTGGCCGCGATCCTATTGTCATTGCCGGCTACGTCATTCATATGATATCGTTTTTACTGATATTTTTAAATTTGCCCGATGCTGCTCCTTTCAATGACACTGATAATATATCGTACTTTGATCCACCTCAAGTTTGGGTTGCTTTATTGTGTGCCTTGTTATTGGGTTTCGGTGATGCCTGCTTCAATACCCAAATCTACTCAATGTTGGGTGGTGTATTCGTAAGAAATTCGGTGGGAGCATTTGCTTTATTTAAGTTTACCCAGGTGAGAAAGTTTGAGATTGATTATTTTCCGAGTTACAGTTTTAATAAATATTGATTTAATAATTTAGTCGGTAGCTGCTGCAGCAAGTTTCTTCTACTCATCACATTTGGGCTTGCGAGCCCAATTGATTATTTTGGTCGTCACTGGAACTATAGGTACCGCTTGCTTTTGTGTTGTGGAATGGAAGGCCAAAAGACGGGCGCGTGAAGACTCCCAAGATGTCTCAGAAGCTTCTAAATCCATTTCTGATTATGAGAAATAATTTCAAAATTTTTACTTACTAACTACATGGACTTTAAAAACTCCACCTACAAATATAATGAAGTACTGGACTATAACATTCCAACTTGATTTTTGTGTCTGCAATATATTTTTTTTATAATTTTACATATTTATTTTTTAAACGAAAAATGATGAAAGGTGAAATTTGGTCAATTTACAAATAAAAAACTGAGTTGTTATCAAAATATTTAGCAAGAATCAAAATGTTCTTAAAATTAACTGCCTAGCCCACGATATCGAACGATGTCGATCGCTTGATTTTTAGACGTAAAAAATCTGTCTTGCGTTCCACTAATAACCGATTTTATTAATTAATTGTTTACTGGAAGAAACACTAAACAAATAAATATAATCGGTTATTAGTGGATCGCAAGATAGATTTTTTATGTCTAAAAATCAAGCGATCGACATCGTTCGATATCGTGGGTTAGGCAGTAAATCTTAAAATTGTTCCTTTTTTTTTACAAAGTATTGTTTTGTTAAAGTTTTTTATCTATACAGTCTTCCGAGACAATAATTAGTACAGTTAATGCCAATAAAATTTTAAAAAATCTTAATTATAATGAGATTACAAAACAATATTTAAAAACTATATACATACATACTAACATATATAACTTACATACATACACAATTGACTACCTATACATACATACTCGTACATATATATTGATACGTATGTGTATGTACATATTTCTATGTATGTATGTATACGATAATTATAAATTTAAATTTGAATACATACATATTTTAGAAATAATTCCTTTCTTCTTTATATATTTAGAAAAATCTTTACATATAAATATTTTACATACACACATACATACATACATTCATATGTATGTACATGTTACATATTTTTATATTTTTAAGCTATTTTGTTTGTAAAATTGTATTAAAAAGCAAATAATTGTTAAAAACCATTTAAATGTATAATAATTGTTGAACTTCTTTTAGGAGAAGTAATTGTAACACAAGTATTTACATTACTATTATTATTACTATGTATTAGGATTATAATTGATGTGGTAATTCGAAATTCCAAAAAAGAAATAATACAAATTTATTATGAATAAACATTTTAATTAAAAAAAATGTATGTGTAAATCATTTCGATCATTTGATTCGAATGTGCATGATCTGATTGCATGATACAATGAATATAAGGCATATGCAGAAATACAAAAAACACCAACTCTATGTATTTTGTTGGTAGAAAATTTGATTTCGGAAGACAAAAGTATAAATATGTATGTGTGCATGTTTCAAACTGTCACAAAAGTATAAATAAGAATTATTTATTCAAATAGGAGTACAAAATTAATTTAACAACTGAACAAAACACTCTTTCCGCTGACAACACGTTGGCTTCGATTCAAAATGAGTTTCATACTCTTAACGACACAGTCAGAACATTCATGTTAGCACAAAACAACAAGTGAATAAAACTGAATGTTGAAACGAACAGCTGCGTAAACAAGTGTTTTTTTATTTTGAACAAAAACGATTAGATCAATAAAATCAATGTGAATAATTAAGTATGCCCGAAAATTTAGCACTTGTTGCTGATGTCTGGTTTCCTGCCAACATGCGACTATATATAGAGTCCCAAATTAATTGTGTATAAAAATTTAATATCATTTTTTATTAACTTCTTACGAAAAAATTAACTTACATCAAACCAAGTTTTTCTATATCTAATTTTTGTAAGATCTCGACGTTTTGAGGTTCTAGAGACCTATTCTGACAATCTTTACCATGATTTTTATAAGGCGGTATGTACTAGTGATATTACGAACACTCGTATTCGTATTCGATTATTCGACTATTCGCCTATTTGAAGATATTCGTATTCGACAAATTCAAGCGAATATTTCGCGAATAATTTCCACATACATTTTCCAAAAAAAGTACATAAAATGTACAAAAATATATTAATTTATAATAATTTTTATTTAAAGAAAGGAAGCCCTTTATCTTTGACGCAAAATAATAATCTTCTTAAGAAACAAACGAAAATTATATTTCGTAACTAGGTATCGTTTAAAACTTAAAGTCTTATATGTAATTCATATGTTAAGTTAGTATTCAATTCTCAGTAGAGGAATGTTGGTCTTCAAAAATGGAAGAAATAAACTTTAATATATAAAAGTCCTCCAAGACATTTAGCTGCGCAATCTGCGAAAATATGTTCTCCCAAACAACACTGAAGTTAAAAGTGCGAACAGAGTAAGAAAAACAAAATCTCAAAGTATGCAAAAATAATTTAAAAATGTTCAGTAGTGGTCTTCTAATTCGGCATCTCAATGGGATAATAATGTTAAATACCTAAAGTAGTGTGACAGTTTTTTGTCAATTTATTGTTACTGACTCAAAGGCAGGGATTTTTCCAATTAAATTTTAAATATTATGTGGCTCTAAACCTTAAAAGTAATATTCGTATTCGGCGAATACTGTTTCAAATATTCGTATTCGTAACATCACTAGTATGTACGTGTGTGTTAAAGTATGCAAATAGCTCATAACTTTTGGTCGGGTGCATCAATCGGAACCAATACGCGTTCGTTAATTTCGAAAATATGTGTTTTCAAAAATTTATTATATTTGTGAGGTTAGATAGTGCAAATCTTCTTTAACGGTTTAAACATTTTTCATGATTAAAGATCAACTGATGAATTGGCAGTAACAACCAACCAACAACATGCATGCATTTTTAAAACATAAATTCTTGAGCATTATTCGAATCAATTGTTATATATTATAAATATATACATATATAATTTTACATAAACTATATTATCGTTCCGATCGAGTACAATATATAAACTTAACCTCGAAAAATTAAAGATATTGTTATTTTATGATGTTTAAGGTAATAAAGGTTTGCTGGCAGTCTTAGCCGTAGTGAAATGCGAGTAAAAACTTACTACGATCTGTTCTGTTTTGGTAACTCCAGGGATATCACTGTCAAAAAGTTTCAAAATTCGGATAACTGTTTCCAGGGTCTCTTTCTACCAAGAAATAATCTTTATAGCTAAAATTTTTAAAAATTTATAAGAATATATTGGAGTAACAGCTCAAACTTAAGCAATATACTTATAAATAATATCTAATTGAAATTTCACCGATATAATATTTATAAATGGTGTGGAGCTTCCAATGAATTTATAACTTTTTCCTTTTCTCGAATTCTGTTAAAAATAGCAAAATTTTTCATGCTGATATCTGTAAATAAATGCGTTTTAAATCGCATATATTCGGTCTCACTAAGCTGGCATATGCAGAAAATTTTTCCTGCAGGTTTCAGTGTAAGTATTTATGTGTATAAAAACTTTCTTTATTTGTGTGTCAGTCTTTTTCTTATCCATTTGAGTGAGTTAAAACCAAACGCATATTTTAAATTGCAGACCGTTATTTACTTAATCTAGCAGAGTTGTTTTAATATGTACATACGAGTACAGTTACTATTTAAATACAACTGTGTAGACTAATTTGACAACCAAAGAAGTTCACCATTTTTTTTTCTCATTTAATGAAACATTTGTGACTGGCAAATTAGTCTCTTATCGTTCGTTGATGTTTGAAATTGTTTGTGGTTTTGAAAGCGGAAAATAGTTCTTGTGCTGTTTAATTATAATTTAATTTTTGTTTAGTTTGACCCCTCTTTCCATCATTTATTTATTGTTGTTTTGTGTTTCGTAGTGCAAAATATACATACACACATACCACCCGCATGTGATATATATAATATAAATACATATGTATGTATATACAACAATTCACAACAGAAATATAAACAAGATTTTCTGTGTGAACAAAAAAGTATTTAAGAGCAACAACAACACTGCACAATTGGCTTTGTATAAGTAAATATGTACTTCAGAAAAATTTAAGTAATTAATTAAACAAACGTGTTTAGATGAAAAAAGTAAATAATAATAAAAGAACAGGGCAACAAAAATTTATAAAAGAAATAATTTAAAGAATAAATATATTCGTTTATACATACATACTTATGTACCTACATAAATATGAAAGAGAATAATTGTTCTTAAGAAAAGCCAGAAAATAAGAAAATTTATTACATCCAATTCAATAAATGAAATAATCAAAAATAGGAAGTATAATGAATAAAGTGTACCAGTATAAAAAAAAAATAAAGGAAATAATAAAAGACAATTAGTTGGTGAAAAATCGTTAAAATAATGTGAAAATTTTCATAAAGTATAAAATAGTGTTAGTTAAAAAATAATTATTAAAAAAGTATTACAACCATAAAAAGCAAAAAAATAAAATTAAAAGCGGATATCGTAGTTTTTTCTCTTAATTTTCACTGTAAAAGGTAAGTGGACAGACATAACCCCTCTATGTATGTGTGTACATAAGTATGCATGTACACATATATGAAGCATTCTATCTTTTGTTGAGTGGTCGGTCGGTCGTTCGTTCGGTCATGCAAAATTTCTCATGGATGGGTGGCAAAATACCCAAGGTCCATTGTTCATGAAGATAATGACTTCAATATGAGAACTTCATAATGTTAATTAAAACTTATTTAAATGGTTTCAATTACTTTCAGTAAGAAAGGGTTCAATTGAATAAATTGTAGTTTTGAAAACTTTATAATTTATAATGTTATTTGAGTCAAAACAGTTTACTTTGGGTTTTGTAAAATTTAAACAAAAATACGTTGAGAAAAAATTTTTAATCCAAAATGATAATGCATACACATACATGTGCACATATCGTCACCTAAAATCCAGAAGGCTGTAACTGCAGTTTTTATTATTTCACATTAAAAATCTGTTATAAAATCACTACAATTTCTTAAAATATACGAGTTAAATTTTATGAAAGGATGTATTCTTGTTAAAATACTTTAAAAATACACAACCGGTACACAAAAAGTACGCTAAGATGTTTCGGTACGTTACACTACGATAACGTTTTTAGAGTGTTCGTTAGTTCACAATCGATGTGTACCGTGCTTTGTTTGTGTACAACTTCAGAATCGTAAAAAAATATTTTTTAATATTTCTACAGGCTAAAGTTCGTAAGTGTTTATAATCAGAGAAATATTAGGTAGATATTGTTAACATATTTCGAGCAGCAAAGTAAAAATTTAATATTTATACATCCCTTTTGTAGATTTTTCAACAGCACTAGCTGAATAGAAACAAACGTTGGTTTTCGGTAAAAGCCACTAAACCTCGTCAGTATTCATGTGCAAATGCTTTTTCACTACAAAAGGCATGTATAAATATTAAATTTTTACTTTGGTGCTCGAAATATGTTAACAATGTCTACCTAATATTTCTATGATTATAAACATTTACGAACTTTAGCCTGTACAAATATTAACAAATATTTATAATAAACATTTCGTAGTAATTAAAAAAAAAAATACAATTAATATACGTACAAAAATATTGTTTATAATCGCAAGAAATACCGCTAAATTAGTGTACTGTTTTTTCCGAACGCTGCTTTAAATTATTTAAATTTAAAAAAATTGTCTTTTGACTAATGAGGAAATTTTTTAAATATAACCCCACTATTGCTAAAGAAGCATAAAAAAATGCCAATAATATGTATGTTTGCAAATAACTCAGGTAGTGAAGTTTATCTATTGACTACGGAAAAACTCATTTTAGTATTTTTTCCATAAAAATTTTAATAACAATATTTTAATTAAAATTACAGCAATTAAATAAATGTATGATTGAAATATGTTTTTATATGATTTAAAACGTGAGAAAACTGTTGGCTGTTAAGTTTCTCTTTATTTAGATAAATAAAAAAAATATGTACATAACAAGTTTTCCTATTTTCCCTTAAAATGTACTTATTGGTGTTTGTAAAAAATTAAAAAAAAAAATATTTTTGTAGTGGTTTTAACAACGTTTCTAACTTAATGTTGTTAAGTTTCCTGGTTAATTCGAAAATAACTTGGCAAAATACGTACTTAATTTCTTTTTTAAGACTACGAATCAAAAGATAATAATTTTTACACAATTTTTTTTTATGTTAAGTGATATTGTGTCTGTTGCAGAAAGTTTTCTAGCTGTCGAAAAACTAAAATTAGGGTTTTCTCAATTCATCAGTTGTGACTGATAGGTTGCAATACTATTCTATTAGCCAAAGACCTTTGTTTTATGAACACAAAATAATCGCTTCTTGTTTTATATTTCCATGTAAAAAAAATAATATTATTTCGAAAATCTTCCAATTTTCCCATTTGGGGTGCTTTTAATTTCATTTGTGTCAACTTTGCGTCTATATGCGGTTTCCACGTCAAACGACGATCAATATGAACGCCTAGATATTTTACTACAGTGTGTTGCGGTATAGTCTTGGTGTTGATTTGTATAGGCGGGCGTTCCCTTCGTAACGTAAAAGTGACGTGTACACATTTCTGCTCGTTAACTTTTATTCGCCATTGTTTAAGCCATGTTTCCACTTTTGCTACGTACCCTTGCAAATTCCGGGAAGCTTCTACAGGATTTTCATGAACGCTTAGAAAAGCTGTATCATCAGCAAATGTTGACGTGTGAATGTTACTGCTTAACGGTAAGTCAGAGGCATGTATTAAAAAAAGTAAAGGACCGAAGATGCTGCCTTGAGGGACTCCGGCTTCGATCGACTGCGGACGGCTTAAAAAGTTACCTTCTCGAACTATAAATTTTCGTTCACTTAAAAAGCTTTTTAAAAGCTTGACGATGTTTGGGGGTAGATTTTGTGTTAATTTGTGTATTATGGCTCCATGAAAAATGGCCCCAAACCAAAAATGAAAAATGGCCCCAAACCAAAAATGAAAAATGGCCCCAAACTTTTGTATTGAAAACAACAACACGAACTTTGGGGCCATTTTTCCTATTTTTTGGGGCCATTTTTCATTTTTGGTTTGGGGCCATTTTTCATTTAACGAAAAATGAAAAATGGCCCCAAACCAAAAATGAAAAATTGCCCCAAAATACTGTGAATGATATAAATACCACAAAAAACTCTTAACATCAAATAATGCGTTTTCAAAATTAGTATTGTTATTAAACGGCGACGTTGCTCGAAATTATATGGAGTAGAGTTACCTTGAGCCCCGTCGAGGGGCCTAGAATGCAAAAACCCGTTAGTAAGCTACTGCCGCTGTGAGCCAACATGAAGAAAAAAGTGGCTGCGCCCAACAATTGCCCAAATAATTTAAGTCCCCAGATTTGCTGCAGTGCATTGGGGTGCTACGTCAAAATAAAATTAGGTACGTATGTAATGCAATGCAGGGGCCATTTTTCATTTTTAGTTTGGGGCCATTTTTCATTGGGGCCATTTTTCATGGAGCCGTGTATTATACCTTCGTGCCATACTTTGTCGAAGGCTTGTGCAACATCAATGAAGAGTGCGGAGCAATATTTATTTTTTTCAAAAGTGTCTCTAACAACATTCACAAGTCTGTGTGTTTGTTCAATAATGCTATGTTGTCTGCGAAAACCGAATTGATGATCTGGAATGCATCCACTTCTAGTCACTATAGGCATCAGCTTGCTCATATACAGCTTTTCAAATAGTTTTGAAATGTTGGGCAATAAACTAATAGGCCGGCAGCGATTGACAATGAATTGTCATATTGATCATTACAGCGCCCTTTTTCGGCGAAGTAAAAGCACTAAATAAAGCTAATGCGTAAACTTCACACCAGAGGTGCTCCAACACTGTTCTAAAATTAAAAAAAAAAATGCAGAATTTAAAATAACTTCTTTCTACATTTTAACCATCTATCATCTCTACCCTGTCCCCTTCCACAGTTCCGGCGTAATGCACTGCATAAGTAGGGATCATCCTGTAAGTGCTGGTCCTGTAATCTTGTCTTAACAACAACTATATGATTATATCTTTTCACAACATATAGAAGAAGCAATAGTGAGATATTCTAAAAGGAGTTGTAAACATAAACACGTTTTGAAGTCTATAGCCTTTCCACGAAAAACAGTTTCGTTTGTTAATAATATGTGTGAAGTGTTTAGAATAAAAAAAAATATTACTGGGGGTGTTTTAGCACCCACCCCTCCAACAAAACAGTCTATCTAGGTTCTCGGGTGGTTCAGAAACAATATGCTTGCCATAAAAAACATAAGATTTTGTATTGGGTGATCGCCAATATGTTCAAAATTTGCTTTATTAAAACTTGATTTTATTTTTATAAACCGAGTCATAAAGGCAAGTCATGTATGTGCCGGACATTTTAATCTACTATTTATCCGCGCCTTTAAAACAAATGTTTTACGTAGTGTTTTACTTAAAAGGATTGAACACACCTTATACCTTTACTTTAACTAGCCCTAAAATTAGTCCCAGATATAAACTTTTAAAATGATAAAAGTTTTATTTGTTTATTTTGTTGGTCCTTCTATCAGGATTTGTGCATACTCGTAGATCCTTGTTTTTTGATTATGTTGTACAGTGTAATCTCAATGGATACAGTTACATCTGCATCCACAAAACAAATTCAGAATAAATTTTAATGCAACATTATGGTTTTATAATTATGTATCTAAACATTCCATTGATGCTGCTGAGAGCTCGCCAATGTTATTTTCCACAATATTCAACCATCCATTCAATTTAGGTTTTTCTACTGTTGTTGTAGTAGATATTTTATTTAATGTGGAATGTGTTTCTTTACTGTATAAATAATACCCGTATCTAATTGTATTCACGAGATAAACAGTGTTTTTCTTCAAACCTTGAAAACTAACAATACAAAATTAATTGTGTGAAATGAAACTTTTTTTTTCGTATACAATTTCATTTACATAAAATTTCTCTAGTAAAACAATAAATGGAAATAGTAAAAATCTGAAATTTTAATTATATTTGAACTTTAAGATTGTTAAGAAGAGCAACAATGCAAAGACTTGTTCAGACATACAGATTCGTACATTTAAATTAAAAATCTTTGTATTATTTATTTTTTTGTTTAATTCCCATGTGTTATTATATCTTTGTTAGATAGAGATATTTCCGCTCAATAACTTCAAACCTTATTTTCTATGAAAACATTTACATAAAATTTTCTTTATGCTCTTGAATAACAGAAATAATCATTCTTACATACACCATGTACGAGTATCTATTTTTTTTTTTTTTTTGTTAAACTCGCAAATGTGTTGTTTGGTATGTTGGCATTTTTAAATGATTTCATTTTTCATTTATAGTCGAATGTATTTCAAAGATAAAAAGAAAAGTTTTTCTGCAAGTTGCTAATATGAGAACTTTTACTTTATATTAAAGAAAAAGAAAACCAAAAAATTTTTGTTTTTTTTTTGGCCGACTGTGCAAAAAGCATAATTTTATTTAAATTCTCTTTATCATAGATTTCATCTTATCTATGGCTTAAATTAAGTCTTCAAGTCTGATAATTATGTATAATAACATTTAAATTATGGGCTTTTAACAAATCCGTCATGTCCAATAATATTATTTTGGGCAACGGAAAAGGAAGAACTAAAATAAAACCACCAAAAGTTGTACATTCGACACATTTGTACGTAAATAGTACATACGAGTACATACATAAGCCCAGTGTTTACAAAGCCACTGATACATCACTATTATGTACGATCCTACGAAGAATATCTCACATTGTTCTGTCAAATTGAAATATCGGGGATTAGCACAAAACAATGGGACAAGAGGTCAAAATATTTTGAAAATAAATTAGAAATTTGCACACGGTAGCTCCGATTGACTCATATATAACAACTTGTACATTTCCATATTGAGAAGTTATTAAATATTTAAAACATAATAAAAATTAATAGGCATCTGGTCAGTATTGAACACGTGCCAAGTGTATTTTGTACCACTTGTCTGTCCACTCAACTATAATGAGGGTAATCATTCTTAGTTGAAAACTGCTTTTGCATCTGCTGTAGATGTTGCTGGTCTAGCTTATTTTCATATTTTGTTTTTGCATTGCTGCAAACTGATGAAAATAAGCTAGACTTGCAAGATCTGTAATGATTACAATACTAAGAGTGATTTCCCCTATTGCTTTTACTGGCTTAAAATTTCATTTTAGAAACTCGTACACAAATAAAAAAAAATTTATTTGCTTCGTTAGAAGTTGAATTTTTGAACATCAGAATAATAAGCACAGGCACTACTACTGTGATTATGGGAAATAAATTGATTATTTGCTTACAAATAAGTAGTTGTGTAACTGCTGTAATGTAGTTCAGAAAGTATGAAGTTTGTGGTTGAAAAGTATGTTGTTGGTTAACTGCAATACATTCCACCGTTTTTGTTGGGTATTTTAATTGTTCCGAATTCATTGCACAGGAAAAAATGTAATTGCATATTTGCGGTTTTTTTTTATCGAATTATTTTTCACAAACTGGTCTTCATGAAACATGACATTGTGCGTTATTTCTTTGCATGTGCGTACATACGAGTACGGTATTTTTTATTAATTGAAGATTGCATTCAAAGTTATTAAAATTTTAAATTCGTAGTTGAAATAATTGAAGCCAAAATAATATTAAATTTTAAACATTAAAAGTGCCAATTTGGCAGTGCCAAGTCTTTTATGTTTCAATTTTATTTTTTGAATTTATTGTACATACTAGTATGTACTCGTACATATTTTTGTAAGTGACATTAATTAAAATAGACAGTTTTTTATTGGCTTAGGATTACCGTAAATAGATTTAGGAATCATTGAGGTGTAACAAAACAATCCAATTTCCCGCAAACAATTTAGTAACTAAGTAACTATAACCTTTGATAGCACTGTACAACACCACCTTTCGTTTAAAAGTTATAAGAAGTGTTTTACTTCGAGGAACATTTTGGTGCAACATATTAACAGTCTAAAAATGTGCTGTATAACAAATACCTTGCCTATTTAAGTAAAGGTAAAAACTCCTCTTCAACAGCGATGTAGGGGGAAAAAATATTTCTAAATCAACTTCAGTGTACGGTTTTCTAAGACATCAAACTCAATTTTAACTCCAGAATCCATTCAGAACTCAAAATGCTTTTAAAAAATCGAATATGACAAAAAAATATGGAAAAACTCATAAACGAGCATTTACAATACACTTAGAATTAAATACAATCTCATACTTTGTATATGTATACGAAATAAAAAAAAAAAAAAAATTCCAAAACCTTTGAAAAAGTTGCAAGAATTACAAAAAATATCAATAATATCCTGAAATCAAAGAGACAGAAAAGTTTGAAATTGATGAAAAATTGATAAGGTTAGGTTATGGTTAACAGGTCGCAAGGTTCAATGTATTCATAAATCGAAAATGGGTTCACTTGGGCCCTAATTGGTCCCTTTGTGTTACCTGCAGCGAAGATGTGAAAATTTATTTAAATTTCTCAATCCAGTTTAGTGCTAAACCAACCCAAATACCGGATAAACCAGCTTTTCCGCTTAATGTCAGGTCACCTAGGGTTCCCACCTTTTTTTTTTTTTTTTGCAATTAAAGTACATTGGTTGTTAAAGGTTAGGAAAAAAAAGTACACAGTATAAAAATAAAGTACAATCTATTTTTCTTTATTGTTATATTTGAAAACGTATTTTTTATTGCTTTTCGCAAGTTTTATCAAATAATTATCATATTTAAATTAAAGTAAATAATTAATTAATTTTTTATCAGATTCAGAGACGCTTTGTTTCTTTCGTCTCGCCATTTGCTCTTCATTACAGAAAAAACTCTCTCTGTGAATGCTGACGTGGCAGGAATAGAAATTAAAAATGAAATTACTTTATACAAATTTGATAAATTATCATCAGTCTTATTAAATAATAGCTGCCATTTACTTGCTGTAGATAATTCCGCAAAACCTTCAGATCATAAATTTTGTTTAATGACACAATTTATCCATAAAGATCATGCATATTTATATTAAGTTTTTGCAGATTTAAATTTTCGTTTATGCTAACAATATTATCAAATTCAACTTTGCTCTGTAAATTTTTATTGCTAATTGTAAATAACCAGTTTGTATTTTTAAAATCAAACCATTTATTCAGGTACTCTAAGGCTTTATCGATAAATAATAAAAAATTCATGTGAATTTCCCTGGTCAGTTCCGGTGCAGACAAAAGGTTAATTTTTTTGCTTGTTTCATATCCAAATTGCCATGACATAGTCTTAAGAAAGAATCGCCACAGTAAAAAAACGTCAACAAATGACTAATATAACTCGAATCTATTTTGAATTGTAGATAAATCAAATCATGCGAAATAAAGTATTTTGGTTTACTTTATTGTTTCTATAAAGTATAGAGTACAATTAATTAAAAAAAAAACGTACAATACTTTATTATAAAGTACGGGTGGCAAGCCTAGTCAGGTCCGATAAGAATGGTTAATCTTGCAGCCGAAGACTTCCACATTCAACCAGAGGGAGCAGTGAAAAAAGAGAATAGGTGCCCTAAAACTGCAAAAAAGCGAAAAAGCAAGGAAAAAATCACTTTAGTAGTGAAAATATCGAAAAATTGAGAAACGTTGCAATACCGGAAATATTTCTTGAAATTGAAATTTCTTTTAATTTTTGAAGAATGGAAGAAACAAGACGTTTAAAAATATATGCAAATTTTAAACATTTCTTACAATATTTTTATATTATTATTATTACGAATAAACGTAATTATTATTTGAACTTATATTGATTTACATATGAAAAGTAATATTATCAGGCTCAAGTTCAGTTTTATTGAATTAATGAAAATTCAAAATTACTAAGAGTTTTTGTATGTTGGAAAATATTATTATTTATATCCAATCAGTTTTTAGCAGAACGTATCAGTACTGATTTCAAGGCCGCTACACCTCTCATCAGCGTTCAAATGTCCATCTTTACAATTTTCGTAAAGTGGATACTAAGTGAGAAGAATATCAACTATTTAACCAGTTTTCAACAGAAATAGAATATGAGAATTAATTTTTAATTCAATTTTTATTCTACAATGAAACAGTGCTGGTTAGTACGAAATTCCCTCATTACTGTTTGGAACTAATAATCAACACAAACTCATAGTCCGTTATCATCAAAGTATTCTACTTTGTATTCTAACGTTTTTGTTGTTTTTACTCTATATTAGGGAAATTCACATATTGCTGTGACCCCTCTTATTAGGGTATGTATAGCTCGTGCCCAAGCGGAATTAATATTTTTATATTATTATTATTACGAATAAACGTAATTATTATTTGAACTTATATTGATTTACATATGAAAAGTAATATTATCAGGCTCAAGTTCAGTTTTATTGAATTAATGAAAATTCAAAATTACTAAGAGTTTTTGTATGTTGGAAAATATTATTATTTATATCCAATCAGTTTTTAGCAGAACGTATCAGTACTGATTTCAAGGCCGCTACACCTCTCATCAGCGTTCAAATGTCCATCTTTACAATTTTCGTAAAGTGGATACTAAGTGAGAAGAATATCAACTATTTAACCAGTTTTCAACAGAAATAGAATATGAGAATTAATTTTTAATTCAATTTTTATTCTACAATGAAACAGTGCTGGTTAGTACGAAATTCCCTCATTACTGTTTGGAACTAATAATCAACACAAACTCATAGTCCGTTATCATCAAAGTATTCTACTTTGTATTCTAACGTTTTTGTTGTTTTTACTCTATATTAGGGAAATTCACATATTGCTGTGACCCCTCTTATTAGGGTATGTATAGCTCGTGCCCAAGCGGAATTAATATTTTTATATTATTATTATTACGAATAAACGTAATTATTATTTGAACTTATATTGATTTACATATGAAAAGTAATATTATCAGGCTCAAGTTCAGTTTTATTGAATTAATGAAAATTCAAAATTACTAAGAGTTTTTGTATGTTGGAAAATATTATTATTTATATCCAATCAGTTTTTAGCAGAACGTATCAGTACTGATTTCAAGGCCGCTACACCTCTCATCAGCGTTCAAATGTCCATCTTTACAATTTTCGTAAAGTGGATACTAAGTGAGAAGAATATCAACTATTTAACCAGTTTTCAACAGAAATAGAATATGAGAATTAATTTTTAATTCAATTTTTATTCTACAATGAAACAGTGCTGGTTAGTACGAAATTCCCTCATTACTGTTTGGAACTAATAATCAACACAAACTCATAGTCCGTTATCATCAAAGTATTCTACTTTGTATTCTAACGTTTTTGTTGTTTTTACTCTATATTAGGGAAATTCACATATTGCTGTGACCCCTCTTATTAGGGTATGTATAGCTCGTGCCCAAGCGGAATTAATATTTTTATATTATTATTATTACGAATAAACGTAATTATTATTTGAACTTATATTGATTTACATATGAAAAGTAATATTATCAGGCCCAAGTTCAGTTTTATTGAATTAATGAAAATTCAAAATTACTAAGAGTTTTTGTATGTTGGAAAATATTATTATTTATATCCAATCAGTTTTTAGCAGAACGTATCAGTACTGATTTCAAGGCCGCTACACCTCTCATCAGCGTTCAAATGTCCATCTTTACAATTTTCGTAAAGTGGATACTAAGTGAGAAGAATATCAACTATTTAACCAGTTTTCAACAGAAATAGAATATGAGAATTAATTTTTAATTCAATTTTTATTCTACAATGAAACAGTGCTGGTTAGTACGAAATTCCCTCATTACTGTTTGGAACTAATATGTGAATTTCCCTAATATAGAGTAAAAACAACAAAAACGTTAGAATACAAAGTAGAATACTTTGATGATAACGGACTATGAGTTTGTGTTGATTATTAGTTCCAAACAGTAATGAGGGAATTTCGTACTAACCAGCACTGTTTCATTGTAGAATAAAAATTGAATTAAAAATTAATTCTCATATTCTATTTCTGTTGAAAACTGGTTAAATAGTTGATATTCTTCTCACTTAGTATCCACTTTACGAAAATTGTAAAGATGGACATTTGAACGCTGATGAGAGGTGTAGCGGCCTTGAAATCAGTACTGATACGTTCTGCTAAAAACTGATTGGATATAAATAATAATATTTTCCAACATACAAAAACTCTTAGTAATTTTGAATTTTCATTAATTCAATAAAACTGAACTTGAGCCTGATAATATTACTTTTCATATGTAAATCAATATAAGTTCAAATAATAATTACGTTTATTCGTAATAATAATAATATAAAAATATTAATTCCGCTTGGGCACGAGCTATACATACCCTAATAAGAGGGGTCACAGCAATATGTGAATTTCCCTAATATAGAGTAAAAACAACAAAAACGTTAGAATACAAAGTAGAATACTTTGATGATAACGGACTATGAGTTTGTGTTGATTATTAGTTCCAAACAGTAATGAGGGAATTTCGTACTAACCAGCACTGTTTCATTGTAGAATAAAAATTGAATTAAAAATTAATTCTCATATTCTATTTCTGTTGAAAACTGGTTAAATAGTTGATATTCTTCTCACTTAGTATCCACTTTACGAAAATTGTAAAGATGGACATTTGAACGCTGATGAGAGGTGTAGCGGCCTTGAAATCAGTACTGATACGTTCTGCTAAAAACTGATTGGATATAAATAATAATATTTTCCAACATACAAAAACTCTTAGTAATTTTGAATTTTCATTAATTCAATAAAACTGAACTTGAGCCTGATAATATTACTTTTCATATGTAAATCAATATAAGTTCAAATAATAATTACGTTTATTCGTAATAATAATAATATAAAAATATTAATTCCGCTTGGGCACGAGCTATACATACCCTAATAAGAGGGGTCACAGCAATATGTGAATTTCCCTAATATAGAGTAAAAACAACAAAAACGTTAGAATACAAAGTAGAATACTTTGATGATAACGGACTATGAGTTTGTGTTGATTATTAGTTCCAAACAGTAATGAGGGAATTTCGTACTAACCAGCACTGTTTCATTGTAGAATAAAAATTGAATTAAAAATTAATTCTCATATTCTATTTCTGTTGAAAACTGGTTAAATAGTTGATATTCTTCTCACTTAGTATCCACTTTACGAAAATTGTAAAGATGGACATTTGAACGCTGATGAGAGGTGTAGCGGCCTTGAAATCAGTACTGATACGTTCTGCTAAAAACTGATTGGATATAAATAATAATATTTTCCAACATACAAAAACTCTTAGTAATTTTGAATTTTCATTAATTCAATAAAACTGAACTTGAGCCTGATAATATTACTTTTCATATGTAAATCAATATAAGTTCAAATAATAATTACGTTTATTCGTAATAATAATAATATAAAAATATTAATTCCGCTTGGGCACGAGCTATACATACCCTAATAAGAGGGGTCACAGCAATATGTGAATTTCCCTAATATAGAGTAAAAACAACAAAAACGTTAGAATACAAAGTAGAATACTTTGATGATAACGGACTATGAGTTTGTGTTGATTATTAGTTCCAAACAGTAATGAGGGAATTTCGTACTAACCAGCACTGTTTCATTGTAGAATAAAAATTGAATTAAAAATTAATTCTCATATTCTATTTCTGTTGAAAACTGGTTAAATAGTTGATATTCTTCTCACTTAGTATCCACTTTACGAAAATTGTAAAGATGGACATTTGAACGCTGATGAGAGGTGTAGCGGCCTTGAAATCAGTACTGATACGTTCTGCTAAAAACTGATTGGATATAAATAATAATATTTTCCAACATACAAAAACTCTTAGTAATTTTGAATTTTCATTAATTCAATAAAACTGAACTTGAGCCTGATAATATTACTTTTCATATGTAAATCAATATAAGTTCAAATAATAATTACGTTTATTCGTAATAATAATAATATAAAAATATTAATTCCGCTTGGGCACGAGCTATACATACCCTAATAAGAGGGGTCACAGCAATATGTGAATTTCCCTAATATAGAGTAAAAACAACAAAAACGTTAGAATACAAAGTAGAATACTTTGATGATAACGGACTATGAGTTTGTGTTGATTATTAGTTCCAAACAGTAATGAGGGAATTTCGTACTAACCAGCACTGTTTCATTGTAGAATAAAAATTGAATTAAAATTAATTCTCATATTCTATTTCTGTTGAAAACTGGTTAAATAGTTGATATTCTTCTCACTTAGTATCCACTTTACGAAAATTGTAAAGATGGACATTTGAACGCTGATGAGAGGTGTAGCGGCCTTGAAATCAGTACTGATACGTTCTGCTAAAAACTGATTGGATATAAATAATAATATTTTCCAACATACAAAAACTCTTAGTAATTTTGAATTTTCATTAATTCAATAAAACTGAACTTGAGCCTGATAACATTTCTTACAATTTTAGCGACTTTCAATTAATTTTAAATAAATTTTGGATACAGATATAACTATTTTAGCATAATTTTTCATCGTCAAAAATATGTTATTTTACTTTAATAATTGTTCTCCTAAATTTTGTGTCAACTGATTTATGTTTCCAATACCAACTTATAAGGAGAGAAGTGTTCACACAACTATCATTAATTACAATTACATACTTAGTCTAAAATTTATAATTAAATTAAAAGCACAGGAATTTAGTAATATTTGATACTTCTTATCATTATAATTATTTAAAATAATGCCAATGCACAAGTCTCATGTATGCAATTCTGTTTGTGTGCTTTTCAAACGCTCAACAATTTTTTACACTTCATATGACATTATTTTGAATGTCTCTTTCTCATTATGTACATTATAAATGTTACTTTAATTTCATAGCAAACATTTTTCGATTTAAAATTGACAAAAAAAAAAAAATATACTCGTACAATATATTTTCGATGAACAAGCATTTATTTATTTATTTTTTTTTTTTTGTAAATTTATTATATTTTTTTGTTGCTGTTTTTTCTATGTACGAGTATCTATGCAATTCAAAGTCAAAGTTACGCTAACTAAAACTAGTTTTAGCTGTTTTTTATACGAGTACACAGAAACTTTATGGTACAGATATAAAAACAACACGTTAAAATTTGTCATAGTTTATTTGTAGAAAGTACATATTTGATAAGTAGGTAAATAAATACCTGCAACATGTAGACATTTTAATGTAAAAGTGACCACTGTAGTACTAAATAAAAACTTGTAGATGCAACAATTTAACTAGACATTTTGAGGATACTTTTCTTTTAAATGTGCCAAATGCATCACATACGAACAAGTACACACATATTTACTCGTACTTCAACTGGTTGAGTGAATTGATTGGAATTCAGAAAATAACAAGAATAACCACAAAATGATGGAATGTAAGATTTTGAAATGTGTATTAATGATTATTTGAAAAATGCAATTATTTCCCAGTGCCACCAACGGATGGCCGCCGTTAGTAGGCAGTAGTGTTAACGTTTTGATTTACAACTGTTTTTAGTGCTTTTTTTTTAATTTCGGTGCGGAAAATTTTCAAGAAAGTGTTCTGTAATTTTTAACAGCAAGAAAAGTACTATATTTTCAAAGTCTTCATTAATCACATGTATATATATTATGTTCATTTAAAATAAATTAAGCAAATAATAAAAAGTTTTAAACACAAATTATTGGCCACATTGTTGTGCAAATTATACTTAAATTTTACGACCACTTGTCTTTTAAATTTCTGTTCTTGAAGGCATGTAATACAATTTTTTTCATATTCAACATATTTTTTTAGGTTTTAAACATTTTTTCAAATAACTTTTCGGATATTATTTTCGAATGACACTGAATCATTGAATAATGTTTATACCACACCAAATCATTTCCAAATGACAATTAATTATTTCATCACACTGAATCATTTTAAATCACACTGAATCATTTCCAGTTGACACTGAATTATTTCATCACACTGAATCATTTCAAATAACTTTCAAATGACGATTCAATATCAATATATATTTTAAACGGTACATAATTTCCCTCGAATTTGAAGAAAACTGCACGGAAATCCGTTGAAATATATGGCAATGTTTTGAAAAACTCATATCGCTTAAAATTAGCGTTTTCCATTTGAAGACGCCAGAGTGTTGTTCTAACAAACGAAAGCGCTAGAGATTTGGCGTTTTCAAACCGGCAGTGTATACTGAAGCGATCTGGAATATTTTACATAGACTGCACTTTGAAGAGAATATTAAATGATCCACAGATGAAATTTAATATGTTTTTTTTTTTTCATTTGAAGGAAACACGATACAAAATTTTACAATTTTAATAAAAACAAATTGCAATTTTAAAATTTTCGCCAGGCCAAGTTCGGCCACACAGTGTGTATATTTACACGAGCTGCTTTTACCCCCACATAACTTTGCTCCTCTTGATCATAATATAATGAAACTTGAAACATGAGGTCTCCCTACAGGTTAAGTTTGAAAGTTCTACCGTAAAAGCTTCCCGAGATATTAAGGTGTGAAAAGTCCATATTTTAGTACATATTCACTGACTCACTGACTCATCAATATTATTGGGCACTTCCAGTATAGCTAGGAAGCTGAAACTCGGTACACTGGTAGGTCTTGGTGAGAAATTAACCAGAAAAATCTGAAAACGAGCTCTTTCCACCCGGGGGACTAAGGTGCCCCTTCTTTGTATGGGGCACTTCCAGTATAGCTAGAAAGCTGAAATTTCGTACACAGGTAGGCCCAGATAAGCAATACATATAAATATTTATTCAAAAACATCTTAGAAAAAAGAAGTGAGATCAGCACAAAAACACAAATGTGAAAATAAGGCCAAGTTCCTATCCAATATATTTCGGCCGTAAAAAGTACTGAGATCAAAATATGGACCAAGTTCATGATAGGTACAATTCCATCTCATTTCTAGGCAACCTCTAAGCTTGGCAAAATTTGTTTGCCTTTCTAATATGGGAAAGAATTCTTGGAAAAATATTGCCAAGCTTACAGGTTGCCTAGAAATGAGATGGAATTGTACCTATCATAAACTTGGTCCATATTTTGATCTCAGTACTTTTTACGGCCGAAATATTTTGGATGGGAACTTGACCTTATTTTCACATTTGTGTTTTTGTGCGGATTAACATTTCTTTTGATTGTAGCTTTTTGAAAGCCAATATAGGAAGAAAGAATGCTTTCGGCATTTTAATTTGCAAGTTATTTTGTTTACTTTTTATTTTATTTAAGAAAAAGCATATGTTTTTAATGTTCGAACACAGTTTCGAAAAACAGCAATTCGTAGCGTTTTCAGAACATAACAAAATAAGTTTTGCGTTTTTAAAACAGTATGCGATTTGAAAACGCTGCGTTTTTCAGAACATTGCCGATAAGAAAAATTATGAAAATCAGGCCATAATTAGAAGAGTTATTCGATAGTCATTATTTGGAAGAACAATATGTCCCTAATTTTTCCAAAAAAAAATTTTATGGGACCCAACTTATAGCCAACTCTTTTGAAATTTGAAAATCGGTTCATAAATGATAAGAGTTATGTATGTTTAAACATTAAAATAATGTATACCCTTTGAAGTGATAACCTCCCTTTTTGAAGTCAGTTAAGAAGTGAAAATAAGCGTAGCAAGTTTGTTCTGCAAATATTTGTTTTTCTGCGAATATATGTATATTAACTTGACGAAAGGTATAAATATTCTGTCAGATTTGCTTTAGTTGAGTTTAGCGGTAGTAGTTTTGTGTTTTTGTCGTCTTCTTATTAGTAATTTAGGAATAGTTTTCTCTTTATTTATAAGCTTTTCTATTTCTATGCCGAAACGAACAATATAAATTTCAAATATTTTGTTACTTAAACGTCAAGATTAAAAATACACTCAGATTCTTCAACTTGAAAAAATTTGCGATAATCTATTTCTGTAGTGTGTTCCAACGTTGATCAATTCAGTTGAAAGTGTTTTATGTAAAATGAAAGTATTTGCTGCTCTTAAGCAAGTACTATTTTAAAAATGTGTAAAACAAGTTTGAAATGTACTCGTCGGTCGTACCATATACATACATACATACTACATACTTACATATGTATGTATGTATGTAGTTTTTTTTTTTGGAATTGTTAATTTTGGTACATGTACGAGAATTGTTTATTTCATACTTTAAATTTAACATTTCTGTACGAACAAATACACAATGCCAAGTTTGTGCAAAATAATTCAGTATATATTTTTTTCTCCCTTGAGTAAATTTAACCCTGATGTGTATTTATTTGTTTCGATTAAAGGGTTTGTTGAACCTTCAATATCGTGCGATTAATCCGCAAAAAGCAACTTAGTGTCGTATTGTCTCAAAAAAATTTGTTCTGGTCAATAAAATTTAGCATTTATGTCCGTTTATTATTTTTGGTGTGTCATTTTAGAAACATTTCCTGGAATGTCCAATAACTCATACAAATGATAGTTTCAGCGAGATATGTTTTGCTGAACCACCTCTACCTAAATTAAAAAAGATGAAATCTAATGATTTCAAATGAAGCTAATTTTATTAAAATCACACACTGAATGCGCTTGAGAATTATATTTAGTTTTGAATACTGACCTTTCAACCTTTGATGTCAAAAACTTTCAATATATTCAAGTTTGAATTAATTTTTTCGAATACATCATAAGTGGAATATATTTGGCTTTCTTCCACATCATACTGTTATTATTTTATTTTCATCAATTTGACCCCATGTACACAAACGGTTTAAAATTAGCTACATACATGCCACAAATACCCTTGTGCTATTTTTGGAAAAAATCTAAAAATTCAAATTCAACATTTCTGTGCATTTTTAATTTTCTCAAAATGAAAATCAGAAACTTTCTTTTTTTATCTTAAATTTCAGGCCGATGGACGTGAACAAGTACATCGGTCAAAATAAATACATACATATGAATAAATATTGATTGAGTTAATCGCTTTCACATAAAAACGTTTTAAAAATATATAGCATGTGATATTTTTTCATACACGGGCATAGTAAACAAATACTTTATTATCAACAACTCAAACCTGGTGGATAATACTGACAATAGATTGGGGCTGCTAAACTTTTACAATATTTAATTAAAGTCTCAGCAAAGATACCAATATCTTTTTTAGAAAAAAAATGATTTTGCATTATCTAATATGTGAATAACAAGCAAAATTAAGTGAGTTTTAAAATATGTACGTATGGCTGAAAAACTTTGTTGACGTAGTGCAACAATTTACGTATGTATCTCCTATATTGGCATACAGATTTTCCATAAACCTTCAATAACAATAAAAAACATAATTTTCAACATTTTACAAAAAAAGTGTAAAAATCGCAACGCATTTGAAAGTTTAATTTTAAGGATTTTTTTTTTTTTCAGAAAAAAGCGTTATTTTTTTCCAAAACTCCGTACCCCAAATTCATAACTACATATTTTAAAGGTACAGTACAAGCTCGATTTTCGCGACTAATTAAAAACCAGACCTGTCGCGAAAACTGAATTTCCGCGATTACAGAAGCCAAAATTCCCATATTAAGAGATGTATTTACACAACAAAGGACACGAATAAACTGACAAAATTGAAGTTCAAAATCATCCATAAATATTAATATACCAAAAGACGGGTATTTCCCTTTAATGGTTATAGACAATGTTATCAAACTTAAAAAACAAATAAATGTCGCGATTATAGAACCTGCAATATTAAAAATTAAGCCGTCGCGATAATGAATAGTCGCGAATACCGAGCTTGCACTGTAGTTTTTTATTTTTATTTTTTTGCAATTGATACAAACTTTATTGTAGATCGCATCAATTTTTTTTTTCAAATTTAGAAATTAATTTCCAATAATATCGATAATAACGTTTTATATTTTTATATACCTATTTCAGATTGAATTGAAAATTCTAGCTACATAAATAACTGACGGGGTGGCAAAAGCTGCAAAAAAATTCAAATTTCTAGAATACACATGATCTTACAACGACAATAACATTTGCATATTTATTCAAACTTACATACATATGCAATGTAAGTATGCAACTTCAACAACTATGCAGCTGCGATGAAAATATGTATAAGAAAGAAAAAGAAGAAAAACGCTAAAACTGAAAACCTAAATATGACTCGTACATTCCTACAACGATCATTTATAAACGCACACATTCTCAGAGTTACAACAAATTAGTCGAGACTGGTCGTTTTTTATTACAAAACTTGTTTTTAATTATATTTTTTTTGCCAATTTGAGTAAAAATTTCAGTTCGATTGCAAAAGTAATAAAATAAGTTACAACAATTAAAGTGACTCTGTAAGTTGACGTTTTCAAAGGTAAAAAAAAAAACAGAGAAGAAGATACAATAAACTTTTAGCAACAAAGTTAAAATAATGACAACGTCACAATCAGAAATTAACACAAATTCAAATACGGCCGTTACGAATATTTGTAATAACGCAGTCGGAAATGGCATAAACGGAGTGGAACGTGGGAGCGGTGGTGGTGGTGGCGGTGGTTACGCCAGTAGTAGTGTTGTAACTACAAATAAAACTACCAGCAGCAATAATGGTGCACAAAATTCGAATGGTAAGTTATACACTTTCAAAAGGTTGTTTATTAGAAGTTAAATACACACATACAATATACATACATATGTATGTACTTTTGTGGGGGAAAACCGCATTCTTCCTACACACATGAATGAATAGTACAAATGAATTTAAAAAAACTAGACGCTTTAAACTTATGTGTGTAAGTATATTCTTCGGTTTTTCTATTTATTTAAAATATGCGTTCCTTAAAAAAACCCAATAAAACTTAACCACTTTTTACAAAAAAAAAAAAAAAGAAGCTGTTCTACAATCACTGTTTTTATGAAAATGATTGATGATGATGATTGTTCGTTTATTTCAAATCGCTGAAAATTTGACATTAATTGACATTATTTTTTTTCGCCCATAACGCCGAATTGCCCCTATTTCAAAATATAATAAATTTTTTTAGTTCGCGTTTTTGTTACTTTATTAAGTTGGAGAGATAAATGACACATCCTTCGTAGCATGTTATAACAGATATAAATTTTAACCTTTAACCTCAGTGATGCCGAACAGCAATACATACTCCCTATTTTGGTAATTTTTCGTGCAAATCAATAAAATAAACAAAAATTAAAAATACGTGTATTTAATTTTTTCGACATCATTTTATATACAAAAAATTAAATAAATCGGAGTTCTTGAGAAAATAAATTACCATATTGTTATGTGAGCCTTGCGTGGCACTCGGCTTGCTAGTGGCATCTCAGTGGGTTTTGCATTAGTCCCTTACCTCTAGCCCAAAAGCACGTACCAATAACAAAAATTGATTTGTTTTTGAACTATTGATCTTTTGACAAACTAAACTCTCACACATCTTGAGAGGGAGGTAGATATTATCATCCAGTAGCCCTAACCCTACCATGGCCACCATTATCCTCATGTTGTCTTGGACCCCGTAAAAATCACCACTCAATATCTTTTGCCCTCAAAAGCCTCTCGATATATAGATTTTTAGACCTAAATAAGCCATAGATGAACTTTTTATCGATTTCGTTGTTGCTTGTTGATCTCGAATGTTTCACTATCTATAGTTCATCTACTACTCTTTGTCAAGTACATATTTTTGACTACGTATTGCATTCGTAGCAGAAATACGTGTTTTATTAAAAATGTTTTATAAGAATAGCGTCACAGTGATGTGAATATGTTCGTTGAAAATTGTTCCTGCATGTAAAAATCGAATAAAAAAAATATTATATCAATTCTCGTATTCTAATTCTGTTGAAAACTTGGTTAAATAGTTGATATTCTTGCCAATTAATGTCTATTTTACGTAAGTTGTAAAAATGGACGAACGAAGGCTGATGAGAGGTGTAGCGGCCTTGAAATCGGCAATTTGAATTTTCATTAATTTATTTAAGAATCTTTGATATCTAAATCAATCTAAGTCCCAATTCACACTATCCAAGTCTTATTGCAAAACTTATCACGATTTCTTCTTTGAACTTTCATTGGCGTTCACGCAGCACTCGTCTTATTTCTTAAACTGTTCTTCATTTTGTATGAATGTATGTATGTTTGTATACCTACTTAACACTACGAATATGAAAACAAAACGAATTTCATGAGTACATGAAAGGGCGTTTCTTTTCCCCCTGTCTCTCTCCCATAAAAGCTAATAAGATTAAAAATAAGACTTGCATAGTGTGAATTGGGATTAAGTTTCTTGTTCCATAAGTTCTAACTGTTGGATAGCGAATAATTTTATTTAATTTAATGATTTATGAAATGTGTTGTGCACAACATACGCTTGTTACTTATTCTTATTAAAACTTCTTTACTAAAGTTTTTGTTTTTTTCATTTGAAAGAAATTTCTTTATCATCATCAAGATTATAATTCATATCGCTTTATCAATTTTCAATCTTTGAATTAATTTTTATTTTGTATAATCTCTTCACTCATGATGATAAATGTTTATTCTATGACTTTATGATCGTTTTTGTTTTTTTTTTTTTTTTTTGTTGGCTTAAATGCAACTAGTAACTCCTTAAACAAAAAAAGTGCCAGAGTTTCGACACGCAATCACAGCATTTTTCAAAACCATAATTTACACGATACCACTAAATGTGTTAAAATTGCGTTTCTTGTAGCATGTTGAGAAAAAAAAAACTCATACATACATAAAAATCTTTTGATTTTTGTTTTGTTTTGTTAAATGTTTTTTTTTAACATTTTAACATTTTAATTTTTTTCTATTTTGCAATTCACAAAAAAAAAACACAAAAAATTAATTTCAGAAATAACTTTACGCTTTTGTTTACATGATGTTCATTCATTCATCGTTGTTGTTGTATTTTTATTAGTAAATGTTTCTGCGGGTTTATGGATTAATTGAATTGTCTTGCACATTTGAACAATAAATTAATTAAACATGCATATTTATTTAAATTATTTTATTGTCGATAAAAACTATTATTTCGCAAATTGCCCTCCTAAAGGTTATTTCAAAATTAGACCACAGTCTTCTTTTCAAAAAAACAAAAATAATACCAACATATCTTTTTTTTGTGAGTCTGCGTAAATTTCCAACTTGAACACATTGTAGGTCTCCTTCAATCAATACCAAAGCAATACCAAAATTGCATTATCTCGGTTAACATAATATTTAGTCTAGTCGTCTCCATGGTGTCATTTACAACTTATAAATAGATGAGAAACAAAGTGACAACCGTAAAATGGGGAAAAATTTACAAAAATCATAATGAGTTCCTTATGAGAAATTTTGTACATGGATTAAAATTGTTGAAATAAATTAAATTTTGAAAATTTCCATGAATTTCCTTGAATCCTTAATAAGAAGCAATATTAAGATTTCAAAAATATATACATACATACATTTGTATATACATGTGTATAATACTTTTGTTGTTCTTTAAAAACAACAATATAAGAACGTAAAGTAAAGGGTGAGCAAATTTGAGGTTAGGAAGTAAATTGGCTGTCAAATGATGAAATTTATTTAAATTTTAACCATGGAACGTTATCATGAATTTTACTGGTCTGTTCTGAAAATCACATGATTTCAAATCACATGCCGTTTTTAAATCACACGAGTGATTTTGTACTGTTCTCTAAATCACACAGTTTTTGCATTTTTCGGTGTGAATTTAAAATTTAAATTATTGAATGCACAAGAAATTAGGAGAAGAACGTTTGAGGGTTTTGTCATACCCAATGGATACATAGGAAACATTGTCAGCAGATGACAATTAAAACAATTAAGTTAGCGGACAATGAGGAACTAACGTGAAATCACAAAACAAATACATATGTAAATTTTTTAACAGCAAAAAAGGTTTCTCTAGATTTTTCTATTTGCAAGGAAACATTGATTAATTTATTTAAGTAATATTTTAGTACTTTTGCAATATACATACTTATAGCAAAAATAACTAAGCGATTTTATATGTTTAGAGCTTTAGCTGAACGTTTCGAAATCACAAAATTATGTGCACAGAACACCTTTCTTGTGATTTCAAATCACACTGATGAAATGTGACTTACAGAACATGCCTGTTAATTGTGAAAGTTTAGTAGCATGAGATATTTCCCGTTCGCGTAATTTCTCGATTTGGCGATGTCAATTGGCCGCCTCGTTCTTGTGATTTAACGCCGTTGGATTATTTTCTATGGGACCATTTGAATGACCGTGCATACGTGAACAAACCACGAACAACTGACACTCTGAAAGATGAAATTCGGCGCTGCATTGACGAGATAAGCGAAGCTTTGTTGCAAAATGTAGTTAAAAATTTTGTGAAAAGAGCGGACGTCTGCCCGGCATCATATTCCATTATTAATTCCCATATTTCTACTCTACATTGGTATCAATGACACTGATGTTAAAAAAAGTGAGTTTTTAAGCCAATTTACTTCTCAAATTTAAATTTTACCACCCTTTGTAAGGGGCAAAGGGGTCTCATGTATACTAGTTGTTGTTTTGTCTTCATAATAGCAACTACTGCGCTAGAACACGCAGGGACACATGTAACATAACTTTTGATAGGATTGGCGACCGTTTTTATATTTTTTTTTGCTATAGATTTTTATTCAGCTGTTGTGACACTCCTCGATTCAACTCCTTTTAGAAATACAAAATGTTTTCTATACTTGACTCATGTTATTGAACCAATTGGCGCACAGACACACACCTTTTTCTTTTCGTTGGTATGTACATACATACATACTTCGATTCAAAGCTTTTGGGATCATTGTCTGGAATTTATTTATATTTTTATTTAAAAAATGTTTGTGGTTTTTTTTTGTCTATATATTTTGTTATACAGAAGAAAAGGAACATTTATTACAAAAACTACATACATATGTATGTATGTATGAACATACATATGTATTACAGTCGTGAACAAAGAATTTGTAAAAATTAGAAATGCATATGTTGTGTATGCAGTTGTATTGAGTATTGAGCCCCTGGAGGCCAATAATTTTCTTTAAACAATTTCAGATGTAACTTTGTGTGTATGTCGCTGGAATATTAAATAGTTTTTAATGGTGCTTTTCAGTGAGTGTCAATTCATTTATTGTTTTTTTTTTGTGTGTCTTGTTGTTGTTAGTTTTATTTAATTTGAAAATTATGAAAACACAATATTATTTAATACTTGCGTAGTGCATATGTTAGAAATTCTTGGAAAGATTGAGTGGTGTTAAAACGGCACACATATACACACATACATCCATATTTATTTACTTATTTAAAATAATTTTCATAAGGAAAATCTGAGCAGTCGATTGGAATTACGATCAAGATCACAATTCTATTTTTAGATAGAAATATCAAACATTTATTTCTATTTCATTTAAATAAAACCAAACGTTAGAAACAATTACTTTTTAAAAAGCTGTGTTATTACGTCTGAAATTGTAAAAATTATCATACGCTGCTCTTTTTTATAAAAACCATCAAATTTATTTTTAAAAATCGTCGATCCAAAATCATATTAATATATTATGATATTTTTGTTAAAAAAAACGTGAAAAAACGTACGTGAAAAATTTCAATGTCAATATTTCAATCATAAAAGAAACTTAAAGTACATCAATATAAGTTCGAATAATAATTACGTTTATTCGTAATAATAATAATAAAATAAAAATAGAAACTTAAAGTAAAACAGTAGTTATATTGATTCAATTCGTTGCGAAACATAGGCTGACTTCCAAAACGTTCGTATACAATGTTTGTATACAGTATTGCTACTGTATTTAAATCACATACATATGCAAAGTTCGGAAACAATGCAACAACTATAAAACCGATGCGTTGTTTGCTCTCTCACTGCGTTAAAAATACTTTGCGGCGGCGTTTTGAAATGGTATACATTGTATAACTATTGTACTGCGGCGTTATGAAATGTGATGCTTTGTTCAAACACAAAGCAATTGACGTTTTGGAAGTCAGCCATTCTGTTTTGTACTTATTTAGCAAAAACTAATTTTCTTATTAATTACTTACTGCTTTTTTCAATTGACAATAATAAAGAAAAAAAATATTAATTGCTTTTTTACAACAAAATTTAATAAATTTTAATTGTATTACGAACGAATGCATTGCAAAAAATTTTATATGTGAATAAATGAAAAAACTCCGATAAAAGTCATTAAATCGTTTAATAAAATATTATAAATAATAATTGTTTATTATTTATTTTGTTTAAAAGGTGAAGAAAAAACAAATATTGCTTTTATTGTATCTACTCGTATAAATTAAAAGCAGCACAGTTATTATAAAATAATTACAACTTGTTTTAAAATCATAAATCATAAAATCTAACAACTACAAAAATATCATAACTTTCACTCTTCGAAAATTTATGACATTGAAATCTAATTGTACTAAAAGTATGATTAAATCTCCAAGGTTATAAATTTAATGCTAATTTAATTCAATTAAATTTCTACAAAGTTATCAATTGTTTTAAAATTTGATAAACTAAAACAAGAATTAAATTGTGAACGTTCTGCCATTGTAACGAAATTAACTGCCTGGCTCACGATGTCGACCGATCGATAATGCTGAAATTGTAAACGAAAATGAAATGATTTTTGACCATCAAACCATCCATTTTATTCATTTGTTAAGCTTTTCTTCTAGTAAACAATTAATAAGTTAAGTAAAATCGGTTATTAGTGGAACGCAAGCTAGATTTTTAGCGTCTAAAAACCAAGCGATCGACATCGTGAGCTAGGCAGTAAATTTTGGGATTTATTTTAAACAAAAGTCTTGTACTATTACATAATTTAATACCTGTTCGAAGATATAATTATACTGGCAGTGAAATAGAAAACCTAATGTCTTTAAGTCTTAGGTTAGGTTAGGTTAGATTGGGGAGGCTGCTACTGCACATTTGGGTCTAGGTTAGGCCCTTTTGTGATACCTGCAGGTGAGAAAGAAAGAAGAAGAAATAGAAAGTAAGAAGAAATTAAGGAGAAGGTAAGGTGTATACAGACAAAGTGGAAGAATGACTGTTATCACAAAGGGTATGGTTAGTCATGAAACCATCCACTGCTCCTGATAAAGAAATTAATTTTGAGAAGGTGGGAAATTGATTCCTCTTCATTATTTAGACAACTTTCATACCATTCACGGTTCAAATTTGCAGTGTCCAGTGATCACTGCAACAAGGTCTTTCAGGGGCGTCGTCGATAAACTTAAGAGGCTTCTGGTTCGAATTGGGTCAAGTCTGGGCAAGATCCAACAGTGAGACAACCTTGAATAAGACTACAATTGTCTGGAAGCCTAAAGGAGTTATTAGAGTCGTGCGGATTGGTGTCTTGAAGGTGAGCTGAGATTAATAACACCCCACGTCGTACCTTTTATTGCAGATATAGATCGCCGCCATCGTTTTCTTGGCCCTGATCTTAATTTTTTTTGGGAGAGGGATAGGGTAGAGAAGATAGATGTTGAAAATTTAGAAGACATAACTCTCTGCTTAGACGCATTACTTTTGTTAAGCCGTATACGAGTATTAGCAGGCATTTTATTAATTGTTTTACTTCGCCGATGTTGCTGCTAACCGACGAAGGAGGGCGATGTTGTGTACATTAGCTTGGATAGCATCAATCGCTGTCGGAACAATTTTTTAGTGACCAGTGCTATCTATGCCTTCATCACTTAAATAGTCCGACAACAATTAATACAATGTCTCACTAATGTACATTGGAGAAATTAATGATGTTGATTGACTTGCTCAAGTCATTGTTTGCTTAGTAGTCAACGCGCTAACCACTTCCGCCAACACCACCCTCAAAATGTTGCATTTCCATGACAGTTTGCTGTCAAGTATTACACCTAGATATTTAGCATTGTCTGAGAGATTCAGAGTTATCTCGTTTAGCCCTGACATCTTGAAATTTGTGAATTTTGTATCTGCGTTCGAAGAGTACAAGTACCGTTTTGGAAGGTTTCACATTCAACGCGAATAATCTGCTCAAGTCGCTGATCGAGCTGAGTGCCATTTTCATTCTTTATGAGATTGTGTCCAAGTGGGCTCCCGGAAAGACTACCGCCACTACATCTGAGTAGGCGACGACCTTGAAAACGAGAGTATTCATGGATCTTAACAGAACATTTATTATTTATGTTCCATAAAAGGAGATATAAAACTCCTCCCTTCAAAAATTTTAAAATGTTGTTCTTAAATTTCTGAAGGTAATTTTTCTTACTGGAAGAGATCATGTACGCCGTTGCAGATCTACACACCTTTCAAGCCATTAATAACTATTTTCGATGCATGTTGCAAACTTGATCTTGCTACCAAATATTTTTGAACATGAATATCTAATCGCCTGGGAAGTTTCCCCTCTGAAATTTTGGTACGTAGTCTGGAGTTCCAGAGCTGGAAAGTGAACCAAACTTGATAGTGATGATCATAAATAGTTTAACACAATTAACGCATAATAATACAAATCATAGAATATCGTAATGTTAATGAAGTATTTAAAACTACACTCCAACCCAGACCTCAGCACAGTCTCTTGATGCATATTTCAATAAAACCCAATTTTTATTAATTATTAGCATCTCCTCCTATTTCATTACAAGCAATGAAAAGAAATGGAAAATAGAATCGTGATTTATTTTCGTACTTTGATGCTTGATGCTGCTTATTTACGAAATATTTAAGTTAAATAAATAAATTTTTATATCTAATCTTGTTAAACAAAATCATAAAAGAATGTACATCTGCAGCAACAACATCACCATTCCAGGGTAAGATATTTTTCCCAAAATAAATTGTTTTTCTTTGAAGCAAAGATAACCGGATGTATTTCGAGAGTTTCTCACACAGAGTATTTTGGTAACACAAATCCATTGTTTTACAACATCGCCTGTCTCTCTGCCTTAGCAGTGGTGCCATTTATAATTAGTTAATTTAAAAAGTGTCCCACATCGTGTCTATTTTAATTGTCCGTTCATCTCATTATTTTTTTGTGCTTTTCTTTTTACCATCGAATAAAATAAATAAAATCATGAATGAAATTTTACTTTCAATGTTATTTATTTTTTAAAACAATTGCATGTTTAATATCGGCGCCATTAGCATATCAACTTCACTCATGTTGGCATTTTACATTCATTAAAATATAGAAATAAAAAAAAAAAAACAGAACACTTTGTATCAGGTATGGATAGCTGCATACTTTTGTGAAGCATTTTTTCATGTCTTTCCAATTTATCAGTATATTTCAATCCTTATAAGAGATGAGAAAACCAAGAACTTAATATGCTTTAAAGCTTTTTAAGCTCATCATATTTTTTAATTAAAGCTCCCGAATATTTCTTTTAAATTACTGCCTATATTATATTCTAAAGAGCTTTTAAAATAACAATCAATTTTAATTAAGTTATGAATTTTTTGTCGAACTGAGTGATGTTAAATCAAAGAAATTTTAATTTGTTAGGCTAAAGTTCGTTTGCTTTAAATTTAATTTTTATGAATTAAATTACACTGTGATAGTTTTTGAAAAAGGGATACATACCGATTTCTCAAAAACTGGAGCCAATCTGACACTTCTAAATGTACTTTCGCACTCAGGGGACTCCCCCCTAATAGTTCGAAAAGGATTCATCGAAGATTATTTTTTCGACTATCACAGTGTTATTATTATCAATTATTACGAGCTCCTAGATTTTCCTTTTAATAAAAATAATAATTCAATTTATAAAAATTAAATTTAATGAAAACGAACTTTAGCCTAACAAATTAAAATTTCTTTGATTTAACATAATAAATTACTTCTATTCAAAACGAATCCTTATAGGTGCTAAGAAAAATAGATAAATATAAGATACTTGCAGTTTTGTGTTAAAGTGTAGAATCTCGAGGAGTAAAACATAACATAAGGAAGATCCGAAATACGTCCGGATATGAATAGGAATTTTCTAGGAGTCTTGAGAGGTTCTTTCAGCATATTATTTATCATTACTCAAGGCTGGATGGTTAATTAGACGTTTCCAGCCAGTACTTCCTCAAGCTCTTTTTACTTCGATAGTTTCAAATCATCCAATTGGGTATCATTTTCCAGCTCCAACTTGGTTTTAATGTTTGCTATACCATCCGTTTACATTCATATGGATTTCTACTAAAGGTTCAAAAATGGCTTTGACCCTTTGGACGTCTTCTGAAATCCACTGCCGTCAATTCACTTACCATGAACTGACTTCCAAACTATTGTGGCTTCATTTATCTGGATCTGAGCAATGGAATATGTACATTTAATGGTACATCGTGACTTCTGGATGATGCGCTTAAGACATCATCGTTTTACAAAGGCGCTCTTTTAAAGATGCCAGAGGATTTTTTTAAAATATATTAAATGTTTATGTATTAATACGAAGTTAACACTTAAACACTTTAATAAAGTTTCAAATGATATCTGGAAAATATTTATATTGGACATTATTAAATAAATTGGGCCCGCATTGTGCTCTATTGTTCGTAGTGAGTTTCCCATCTCTGATCTATGTGGGAATTAAATTATTTATGATATTTATTTTTGATCTTTGAAATAAATGTGGGAGTTTGCTTTAACATTCTATGTTCTGGAAAACATGCACTTTGCAGTAAAAAGTTTACATACACATACTTATATATATATATATATGTACATATGTACATACATATTTTGTTATAAGTATTTCTATATCGATTATGAGCTTTTATATTTTTATACGACTTTTATATCGGATTTCATATTTATCTACAACAACTTGAAATATCCAAAAGTATGACATGCTTTTATGATATTTTTATTTTGTGGGCGTCTTTGTATACAAATTATGAAAAAAACGTACAGAATTGTTAGCTTAAAAATTTTAAACTAATTTCAATTGCCAAGATATTGATTGCAAATATCAAACCACCCTATGTGCATGCAAGTCGACATACATACATATTTAAGATACCGATTAAGTTTGACTTTAAAATTTGTCTATCAATCAATAATCATGTGTAATTCAATTCAAGCATTGTACATGAGGCTCCTTTATTGCAAAGTAGACATACCAAAATTTTCCAGTTACTGAAGAAAAAGTATTTCTATATACCTTCTTTATTTGTAATACATTTTTTATAAAAATATCTCCATCTAAGCCAAAGTTATAACCACTTAAAATGGTTACGTTTTTAAAACTTTACAACCATTTTGCCACATATAAAAAAAAATTGTTTGGAGTATGAATAGGTTGCAGTAAATGAGCGATATGTACAGGGTGTCTGGTGCAAATTTATATTTTTAAATACGATTATTTCAAAAAGTAATAAACGGTGCGGAGAGAGGGTGGCGCCGTTGGAATAATCTATTATGCGGATTTGTCAGTCACGATGTCGTCGCAGTGGTCGAGTGAGCATCTCGCGTTCGCTGTGGAGACATTTTTTAAGAGTAATGATTCTTACGTAATTGCTCGTCGAAAATTTTGTTTAAAGTTCGGTTTTGGAGCGACGAGGCTCATTTTCACTTAAACGGCCACGTCAACAAGCAAAACTGCCGTTACTGGTCTCCAAGAACCCGCGACCCTCGATTGAATCATCAAAAACCATTGCATAGCCCCAGGGTAACTGTTTGGTGTGCCTTATCCACGCATGAGATAATTGGACCAAGTTTACTGCAGCGTGTGGCGCAGAACACAAGGCTCCGTTTTGAGCACTGTGTTCAACTCGACGGAAGACATCTGGATGACATACTCTTTAAAAAATAAAATCCGCATTTCCATTTTATCGTTCAATGCTCTTAATAAAACTTTGTGTCAATTATTACGTTTTTTATTAAAGTTTGAAAATATAAATTTGCCACCATGTTGAAATCATACATGGGTGTAATTAAATAAATTGACTAATTAATTGTTGATTTCATTGGCAACAATGCCAATTATATTTTTAGCATTATCATTATTTTGAACAATGATAATGCTTTTCAATGAAATAATTTCATTATTAATTTTTTAAAAAGTAAAAGCATTACAAATAATTAATGATAAAGTTTTTCAAAAGCATTCTCGTAAACTCTCAGACGTACATACTTATGTATGGATGTATATGCTTATGTAAATGTATACGAGTATGTATTTGTTTGGTTTGTATTTTATTTATTAATTTTATTTTTCCAAAAGCTATTGTGACCATATTTTTTTATACATTTAGTAGGTATTAATTATATTTTTATCAATTGTAATTATTATTTCAAAGCTTTCATTGTTTTTTCATTATAAATAGTAGAAAAATTATATTTAAAAAAGCATTGGCATTTATTGTACTGATATGGTACTGTTTTTTTTTTCATTGTAAATGTTTAAAATAATGCCAATGGAAATTCAATGCCAATGAAAAGTCCCATGTATGGTTGAAATACATACATAGTTTTACTTCTCAGTAATTCATTTAATTTCTGAAATACATATATTTACATTAATATACATATTTGAAACAATAATTACGTGTATTCGTAATAATAATAATAATAATAACATAAGTTAGTTTAATTTTGTAATAACCTTTTTTTGTAAATAATTATCTACAATATTTTTAAGCCCAAGGCCATTTAAAAATAAATTATATTTTTGTATATGAATTTCAATTATTTCGAACATCATATAATCTGTGTTGACTTTTTTCAAGTTCGTAACGTAATGATCAGCTAGAATTTTAATATAAGCAGTTCGAAATACTTACAAAATAAGCAACGGATGGTGCTAATCACATGTTCAATGAACATTACTCAAAATATACGAGTACTTAAGTATAAAATCAATCAAAAAAAAAAAAAAAAAATGGACGTAAATAGAACAAAAAATCCTGAGAAAAGAAAATATGGGCATTGTAAATTATACCTCTATCGAACATTTAATGTAGTGTAACAGCGGTCTAACAACAATTTATTATTGATTCCCGTATTTCATTTTCATTTATTGCATATATGGGAAATGCAAATACCGATCAACAGAGCTACCTAGCAAGTATTGAGATTATTTTACATATAAATAATGACGAAAGACCCACTCCAATCGGTCACTAAAACTCTGAAAAAACAGTTTTACATAAATTCAACGAACTCACGTTCCTTGAACTAAATTCTTTGAAATTCAACGTATTATACGTTGTTTCAGTAAAATATTCCTTGAAATTCAAGTGTAAAATTTTATGTATTTATGAACTCAACGTTGAAACCATTATTTGATTTTATTCGTTGAATTAAACAATAAACGAATTAACGAATAATTCGTTGAATTTAAGAAACTCGTTCATTTATTTAAACACAAAATGAACAAATAGTTTGATTCAAAGAACCTGTTTCTTGATTTTAAGTAATATACGATTGATTTTTGAAACAAATTCTTATTCTTACTCTCTCTTACTCCCTTCTTGCGAATGGTGTCTTAACTTCAACGAACTGCAACGTTGAATTCAACAAACCAATGATTTGCCATATGTTGAATCAAAGAAACTGTTCCTTGGGTGAAAAATAAGGAATAATTCGTTCAATCAACGAAGTATTTGGTTGAATGTATAGGGAACTCAGTAATTTGGTAATTAGCAGAATCAACCATTCCTGGAGGAATGGAGAAGATTGTAGAGTCTCGAGGTCCATATGATATGGACAGAACTAGACTCAGGTAAATCTGGTCTACTACTGGGTATGAATAGAAAGGTTTTGAGAGTCTTAGTAGGCGCCTTGACTGGCCATTGCTCCGTTAGAGCGAGGACCAGCATATGGGAAAAAAGGCACTCCGGATTTCTGTAGGATGTGTGGGCATGAAGAGGAGCCAGAAACTATAGAGCATATCATCTGTCATTGCCCAAGGCTGCAAAGATGGCTGAGCAGACGTTTCCATGAGGGCATTAGTGATATCGCGAAGTGCAAACTTGAGGATATCAAAGGCTTTATCATGGGAATTAAATGGCTGAATGATGGATGATGTTTTTCCTTGAACAGTAAGGAGACTAATTAGTCAATAAATTATAAATGAAGGGAATCACAATGGATCCAATTGGGTCTCCGAGTGAATGAGTATTTCACACTACCCTTCCTAACCTAACATAACCTATGACGAACGACCCGGTCGAACACGCGTTGGTGTTGGCACATTTTGTATCGAGCCTGTCGACTCAAATTTAAGTACCAAATTCTTAATAGCAGTCTCAGAAGGACGATTATGTTGTCCGAAAATATCACGAGTTTTTCGAAATGTAACTTTAACAGAACCACAATTTTCATAGTGGATTTTAATTATTTTAATGCGATTTTCGAGCGAAAATGAATTCATTGTAACAATTGCCAATGCATCTACTACGAATATGTCAAAAAGCCAAATGTCAAAACTATCATGTTGTTGGTGTTGCCACAATTGAAAAACAAAGTTCTTGTTGAAAACCCCTTTACATATTAAAAGTTGTAACATAATCTTTGTATGAGTCTCATACGATTCTTGATATGTTTTATTAAAAACTTGTTAGACATCTCAACACATTTCCCAAACGATTCTCTCGACGATTAATATAAGCTCCTTTCGCTGCGTTTTGAAAGAATCTCACAATCAATCAGCCCATGTAACAGTTTCTGCCGTGCGGGAAATCGTCGACGATCAAAAACACTCGTCATGAGATTCCCAGTAGACTCTTCCAGAATTGAAAATATGTACACACAAATAAAAGCATGTACATACATATTAAAATTTTCACCTCGAATTTTTTTTTTTAAGTTTTGAAGGAAAATTCATTTATAACAACAATATGTATGTATACATATAAGACTCCTCGTCCTCCTTATTTATGGAACTTCTACAGGATTAGTGGGACGTTCGTTCGACTCAACGAAATTATCATATGTGAGTATGTGCAAGTAAAATCTTAATCTTTTCGATACATATGTACATACATATATACATATACTTAAAATTGTCATTTCAATAGAAATACATACAAATGTATGTACGTAAGTATCTCTCTTTCATCATTAAATTTTAAATGTAAAAAATACCGATTTAAAGACATCCGAAAGTACTTTGGCTGTACACACAACACGCCCTTGTGTATCACCACCACCACTGCTTTATTATGTACGAGAATGTTTGTTTCCCATTTATTAATTTGAAACTACATACGAGTTTATTTCACTCATTCATTAAAAGATAAAATATGTTGATAAACTGAAGAACAATTTATTAAGATTATTGCCGCCAAACTTGCCATAACTTTGTTGTCTCATCCGATGAAAGCAACTTCGGTGGGAGGAAGAGAACACAATCGGAAACATGTTAAATGGGGATTGTAGCATTCAGAATGATTACAACGATATGGTTCAATTCTATTTTTAATGAAACTACCCAGTGAACATTTTTTTGCTGAATTAGTATCTAAAGTCGGTGGCGAAATGTACCTAAATTCATATGAGTGGTTGATAAGTGGCAGAAATTTTAAAAAAGTTTACGATGTTTTTATTTTAGAAGTTAAAAATCTTATTGTAGAAATTCCCAAAAAATTAATGAGAATTATTACGTAAACAAAAGTTACAGAAGGTTCAAATATGCTGGAAAAAATACGCAAGCTAATTTATCAAACTGTTCAGAGATTTTGCAGACTATTCTATTAAAACGTTTTAAAGAAAATTTTATTGCAGACTAGTTTTTTTAGTATTACAGAAATTTGCACAATAGTTGTACTAGAGAAGCTTAGATATTTCGATTGATTGTCAGGTAGTTTCAGTTCTTTTCGGAGAAAAATGTTCACTGGGCAAATGAAGCAATACTAAACTATCGAAAGAAAAAAATATAAAATAAAATGCGTCTGTTTTTTAAAAGTTCGAGGTTCAGAAAAGATTTCTCGGTTGGTTATAAAGTGTATGAGCATATAATATTCTTTAAGTGGCAAGTGTATATACATACATACATATAATATTATTTAAGTAAAAAAGTAAATCTATAAATAAATGATTATTATTTTAGTTAATTTTTTTTATTTATTCTTCTATTAAACGCACTTGGTGATAGTCATGGTAATGATGATGATCATGATAGTTTTATGATTCCAGTTTATCTGTTCGTTTTTATTCTGCTTTGAAGAAATGATTTGGTTTTAAAAAATAACGACCGTTTTCTTTTGCTAGTAATCATTCAAATCCAAACGTAGCGAATCGGTTCTTTTTTTATCATTCAAGAGCTGAGCAAAAGCAATTGAAATTATTAAGTATTTTCTTTTATGCACAATTCTTCAATTAAACTGGGTTAAAAGAATTGTTAAATCTGGTTCAAGCGTTTATTGACTTCAGTAGTGACACATAATGTCCAGAGCGGCTATTAAAATAATTTTTAACAAATTTTAATCGTATAGAATCAAGAAATAGTTTTGGCATAATATTTATTTTCGATGAAATCATTTTGAAAACATTCAATATAACACCGTACAACAATAAATAACACTGAAAAGATTCTAATGGCTGATTCTGCTGATGACAAAAAAAAAATTGTAAGTCGGGAGTCATTTCAAAAACGATTATTAAAGGTATTGTGGCGTTAAAGTACGAATTTTGTATTGGAAAACTGGTTTTAATGTGCACTTTAACTTTATGAATTACAAGGTAAGATATTACATGTATCAACAAAGCATTTGACATTGCAAAAAAAGGGGCGAAACAAGACGAAAACAATCAGCTGAGCTGTTGAGGCTACCGGTTATGAATTATGCCTCGACTTTACCACAAAATTTTTAAACCTTTTTAAACGAAAATTAGTTGATTATTTTCGCCCCCTTTCGCCGCTTGTCTTTTTGATCTCCCTCAGATTTTTCAGTGCATTTTTCTGACTTCCCAGAGGAATTATTGGAAACAAATTGGGCGAGTATACCTTGTAATAATATGCCTTGCACCAGTGATGGAAAATGCAGTACTTTTGTACTATTTTCAGTACTTTTTCACAACAAAAATACCACAGTACCCCCACGTCAAATTTAGTACTACTTTTTTGTTTTGCTTTGTTCCCTGTTTAGAAATCTGCGTTATTTTTATAATCATTGATAACATTGGCTTCAAAACAAGAACATAAGGAATGCACAAATTCGTTATTCATGTTGTTGTTAGTGTGTGTTTTTTGCAAAAGTTGTTAAGGGCACTATTTACACTGTCATTGAGATCAAGCGCGTGTACGTATGCTTGATGTCAAGCATACCCAATATCTAATTTTTTTGATTTTTCATCAAGCGTCGTCGGTGCCACACATACAAAGAAATTTTTACTGTTACAACTTTAAATGCTTGATGTGATTTTGGCGAATGTATAGTGCCCTTTAATGTTATTGGTCCAATTTATAGTTCGTACAACTTTTGTTCTTTCGAAAACACACGAGACTAAATAATCTGGCATAAAATTGTAAAAATATACTTATATGTGTCTATTAGTGTATTTTGCACACATTTGTTTTTTTTTAATGTGCATGTATTGGTTTTGTTCTGCTAATACGGGGTTGAACCTGTTTGAAAAATTATGCCAACCAAGCTGCCATGTTTTCTTCATTTAATATTTTTTTTATTATAAAATGGATTTTTAATTTTATTTTTGAATAAAAATATATGTTTCACAAAAAGTACCACAATGTTGAAAAAAGTACTGTTTTTGTTTTCGGACAGTACCATTTCAATTTTTCATTTTTCCATCACTGCCTTGCACACAATAAATACATGTTATTTTATTTTATTTTATTTTCTTTATGTTAAGTTTAAAATAAATATTAGTTATATTTCAATTTTAACAGTGTAGCAGTTCAGAAATTTAGATGATTATACTCAAAATATTGAGAAGAAATTTTTGAAGAACATATCACGAAATAAATTTTGGTTTGCACACAATAGTAGGGCCCACTATCTACCTGTCTATGTGGGGGCGTAAAACTGTTTAAGTTCCCAGATTACAATGTTAAAAGTAAGTTTATGAAAATGATATTTAAATAAAGGGTCAAATGGACAAATTGGTACTTTTTATTTATTTTTTTCATTTGTTACACATTAACATAAATTAGAAAGAAGTGCTAAGGTATGACACTTTCGTTTTATTTACATGACATCTTGATGTAATATTCGAGTATATATATGACATTTATACATTGTTTACACTAAATTACATACATTTATAAATAATGTTTATACAACTAATATTTACATATTGTTTACTTTCATTGGTTACATATCTATTTATATTTATATTTATAAGACGTGTTTACATGGCATATAAATATTGTCCTTTGACCGTAGACTGAAGTACAAATCGCTGATAAAGCTTTACATTTTACAAAAAAAAAAAAAAAAAAAAATCACAGCCAAGTTTTTTTCAACTTTGATGTCATGTAATAAAACAATTCGCAAATTATACATGGATATTTTCTTTTTTCTATTACAAATTGTTCGTTCTAATTATACTCGTATTTAATATATATAACACAGCCCAACAGCATGTCCGATGATTGTGTTATGTTACATGATACTAAAAGAATCAGCGATCTCAAATTACAAACATCACGTGATAAAAGTCATTCATCAGACAAAAGTTGCCAGTTTGTTGTGCAGTGTAATAGATATATTTAATAGATTGGCTAACAAACCATAACAAACAAATTAAAGTTTGAAAACATAAGGTCTTGAGTACTTGTTCGAATAAAATGTTATTGTGAATATTTATTTAGTTTTTTCAGATTTATTTATCAATAACTTGTTTCCAATATCCATCCAATATTTTTACCGTGAGAATTTCGCACTAATTACATGCATATGAACGAGTATGTTAGTATTTTCTGATAGTATGGGTAAGACACTTTGTGATCGCATTGCTAGATTACAAATCAAATTGAGCGGAAAATTATACATTTTTAAATTCAATCAAATTACACAGCAGCTTTTAAATAAAGTATTATGTTAAAATTGTTTATATTTTAGATTTCTACACTCACAACAAGAGAAGAGTATTAAATTTAATCAGATACAGTTTCGAAATATTTCGATATTAAATTTTTCATCTTTTCGACTTTAAGGAAATTTTACATACGAGTATACATAAATTATTATATACTCTTATCTGTAAATTTTAACTGTGTAAAATTAGACATATCGACAATGTTTGAGAATGATTGTAATTTTCCAGGTTGAATGACTTTAGAGCGCATCATCAATCATTAATAATACTGGTGTTCTTCGAAAAGTTACAGTCTCCGGTTAAAAAAATTGTAATTGCAAAGAGTGTGAGTTTATGACACCAGTGCACTTCCTTGTGATATTTCTCACAGAGGGGGTATTACGTTACACCATCCAAAGTACATATATTATATGTATGTATGTACGTATATTTATAAATTTTTCATGGTTACTATCAATCACATCATATGATTATTATGGCTGAAAGCTGCAAATATTTGCCATAAAATTTGCTTCTCTTTGATTGTGGACAGTGTCACTTAATTAACAGTTGATGATGACTCAGGGTTAATTTCGTTGATTCTTGTGAATTGAATTTTAAAAGATCTCTGGTATTTTAAGTAAAAAATCGTTGCAAAAACATAAAATAAATGAAAATGACAAATTATGTCAATTTGAACTTAATATGATTCATTACAGAAAAAAATAATAATAACAATTTTAATAAGCAAAAATTCTTTTATAAACCGCCACCGTGCCAAAATTGTCCCTTTGTATATATTACAACGTTCTTTACAATATGGCATGAAACTTATGATTAAAATTTTATTGTGCGATATTTTATACAGGGTAGTTTATGATATCAAATTAAAATATGCTAAAAATTGTACTATAAAATATTTAAAACACAATTACAAAGCTCTTCTTGCACATTACGTGAAAAAAAAACCAATATTTAAATATTTATTTATTACACATATTTACCGAATTATATTCTTCTGTTCTTTTAATCAAGTATTAACTTCGATTTTAAAATACATAAAATGCATAGGGATTTTTTTCTTTTCAATGGGACAAAAATGGCCCACCGGCAGTTCTAGGTATATTGCATATTTTTCCAATAAATCCACGTATTAGAAAATTTAACACTTCTTTAAATTAATAAAGACATAAAATTAATAAAAGTCAAAAAGTTTCAGAAATCTAAATAAAATAAATAAAGATGTTATGGGCCACCAAACTCTCGTGTGGGACAAAAATCGGACGGTGGCGGTCCCAGTGTTAACACACAAATCAAGTAGTTATTAAAAGTTTCTAATGGCAGAAAAAACAATACTTTTGCATTATTTTTTCTTTTGTGTAGTCAATCAATGATGTGTCGATAGGGAAGCTTAGTTTAACCCTTTATTTAATGCCGGAGCTCGTAAAATTTCTAATTTTTAAAATCTAAGTCCAAGTTTCGAAATTAAATTTGCATATTAATGTAATGAACGCTTCTCGTGTGCCACCTTTAAAAATCTCATTAATTATTTCGTTTTGTCGAAGTAAATTATTTAATTAAAATTTACTTCTCGTGCGGAAGCTTTAAAAACTGTCAAGGAGCTTTAATGTTTGTTGGTATGAACTACTAAGCTTTTTAATAGGGCCATCGATTTACAATATTCGAAATTCCAAATACAGATTTTTTTAGGAAAACCATTAAAATTGCAAAAAATTGGAATAATTTTTCTTTAATTTTTAAAGTCTCCTCTTTTGACAATCGATGTCGCTATAGAAAAGCTAAGCTTATGCTAAATGTCAAAGCTGCTCCATATTCTCCCTTATTTTCTTATTCATGGCTTTTTTGGAATAACACGATTTTTTTTTCGGGAAAAAAATTCCCGGTTAACTCATTTTCTTGGGAAATATTTAGAACTGGTTATTGCTTTTCAATTTCTAGATTTTATATTTAAATATTCACTTTTCCCGAAGTCAAAGAAAATATAAATGTGTTGCTTGGAAAAAAAACAATCTGTTATAAAAAATATGTAGTCGGCATTTCATGTGATCGCAGTACAAAAAAATATCGTGGTATTTTGGAATGAAAACAAATTGTTAAAAATAAAGTTAAATAAATTCAAATAAATGTATGTATGTATGTATGTAAGTACATATTTACATTATATTGATTTGTTTCCAATTGAATTATTTTTAAGACCTGACATCATTCCGCAAAAGGTTTGCGACTACACCCCAGTCTACAATGATCAATTGATTGTTTATAGAATAAAAATGATTGTACATATTGCGTTTGCCTGATGGTGGGCATTTTTTTTTTTCGCAAATAGAAAATAGAAAATTGAAATTGAAATAAATTCTTTATTTAATCATCCGTTAACAAAGTGATGAGATTGAAACGGAAATATAAAATTTTAAAAATACATTTCAATAGACATAAATTGAAATAGTGCAACAAATAGCTGAAAAATAACAACAAACGGCAAAGAGCGTAAAATAAATTCAATTTGAAATTCATAATATTGAATTCAAACTAAAATCTTCAATCACAAAGACACTTTGTTTGCGGATATTAAATCGATCAAGGCCAATTTGAATAAAAACCAAACGTATTATATAAATAAACAAAAAAACTAACTTAAATTATTATTAACTAAGTTAATTTGCTAATATGTATGTATATAACATGTGAATTAAAACTACTTAAATATACATTTAATTACTATTGTCCGTTATTGTATTTATTGTATTTTTATTTTCATTTCATTTTAGCAACAATCAGTGAAGTGGGAAAACGTAAAAAAGTTAAATCACGCAATACTGCAACAACAGCATTGCCAACAACAATAATAGCACCAGCTATTGGCGGCAGTGGTAATAGCGGATATTCAAAAGATCATTTGGATGCGTGGCTGGAAACTTGTCTAAAGGATGCCTCATCAACACAACTTTCATCTTCATCGGAATTCCTTGACTACAATCCCATTAACAGTATGATGACAACAGCAGCCGTTACATCGGCAACAGCTGCCGCCGCAGCAATGTCTGTTACTAATTTAAATCATAAAAATATATTTTCAATGCCAGCAACCATAACAACACCACAACAGCAACAGCAGCCGCAGCAGCAACAACAAACCCAAAATATTTTCAACATGGCCAACATTAATCAACAACAACAGTTTCAGCAGCAGCAGCAATTTGCAATGAGAACAAATCCAATGAACAATGGCAGCAATAACATGCCAAATAACAATAATCTTCCCTTCAGTCAGGGCTTTCAAAGAGTAAGTTTTGATTCAATGACTTAATGTTTGTAAAATTTTACTATAGTGGAATCTCGATAATTCGCACGACTATAAATCGGAAGTCGCATTCATGCGAGAAAAACTATCGGTCGTCGGTCCTTAGAAAAAAAAACGTTAAATCGTAAAAAGTGCACTTCATTCAAAATCGAAAACAAAAAAGTTTCTTTCAATCGATCCGATCGATATTAAAGTCGGTTTGATTTGTCTGAATTTTCATTTACAAATAAACCAGGTATTTACTACCTTAGACCCAACAGTGATCAGCGCCATTTTAGGAAGTCCCATAGAGTAGAGTAGACAAAAATTAATCCCGGTGTAGAGCGACTAAATAGAAAATGATTAGTAAGCAGCCTTATTTTGATATATAACTTGTTTTGAATTTCCGAAATTTAGTTGAAAATGTTGTATACAATAAATTTTCCTACCATTTGCATATTTTCTTGCACATTTTATTACACTAAAACTAAATGCCTGTTCCACTAAATACGAACGACAGTTTCGTACTTATATTTTTATTGAAAACAAAAACAAGAAAGAAACTGTCGTTCGTCTTTAGTGAAACATGCAGTTAATCAATCTTGTGTATGGAATTTAATATTTAATAAATATGTATGTGCAATGAATACTTTATTTCAGAACATGCCAAATTTTATGAAAAACTCTGGAAATTCTTTTAATAATCGCTATGCAATGATGTTTCCGCCAGTTGGTGGTGGCTATTATTCACAAAATGATGGTTCACAAGATTTTGCTAGTTTACCGCCAATGGTGAATATTATGGGCGGCAGCGGTGGTGCTTCCTCCGAACACGAAATCAATTCAACAGATGTTTTAGACGGCAGCAGTAGTAATCCCAACATTAGTAGAGGGTAATTTTTATAAACAATTTATTATTAATAATATTTCTGGATAAAACTTTTGATTATAACTCTTTATAATACAGTTTTAGATTTAGCGATCCATGTTTGTTAAATCCATCTGATAATGATTCAAAATTGAGTGGACAGAATACACCAGATCGCCGTAATAATTTGCCCAATGATATGGATAATAGTAGTAAATTTTTTAATATTTTAATGGAGCAAATACAATTGTTACATGAAACGAATACAAAAATATGTCGAGATTTACATGAAGCTAAAGGTAAGACGGCACTGGTTCGGGGGAATCAAATATTTGTTGATGTCTCATAAAAAAAACTTATTGTGATTTTAATATTAAAAAAGAATAATATCGAATATGGGGTGTGGTATCATTCACATTAGAGTCCCTAATTAACATTTGATAAAATATGTTATGCGTGTTATAATTGAATTAAAAAAAAAATATATTATCTATAATTTTATTGAATTTTTTTGTTTAAATTAGTAAAACCCCAAAAACTTTTTTGCACACTCGATTAACGAAATATACAATTTCCGTGGAGAAAGAGAAACTATGTAAAAAGGAACATTTTCAAATATGTAATTAATAACTGTAGTACATAAATATAAGATTTGTTATTACATACATTAGGTCTGTTCCAGGTAACTCCGGAAAAGTTCGGACTAATGAGAGGAAACTCAAAATTTACTCTCTCAAGCTATAAAAAATGTACAAAGCATCTGAATCGTGAAAAAAAAAATAATTTTAAGTCCAAACATTTCAATAGTGCTAAGTTATATTATGTTTCATATGTAAACAAAAAACAGCTGATTATTTAATTCTTGTCCAAACTTAGCTAAAGAAAAAGTCCGTACAGGAAAAATAAAAATTACTCTCTCAAAATTTAACAAAATTTGTTACGGGGACGCTTATGGGTAACAATGTGCAAGTTCGGACTTTTTCGTTATACACCTGGAACATACCTATTATTGATAGACTTTTTACCGTTGTGTAGTACAATCTGTCATGAAAATGAATCCTAACTTTAACAATTCATAATTAATGCAAATTTATAATCTTGCTGGAAAAATAAATAATGCAACAGCAGCTCACAAATGGCTGCCTTCCACCTACAAGCAGACAACTTAAATTAAACCTGTTGCGGTACATAAAAGGAGTTACGGCATAATTATGGTGGATGCAAAATAATCACGCTTAGACCGTGTTGTTCCCAACTAAGTTCCAACATAAACTATCGCAGCAGTTTTTGTCGTTTCTTCTTTAAAATTGCATTTTCGTTCTACATTATGCGATTTTTCTTGTAGAAATTTGTGCATACATTTCTTTATATTTCACTTCATGTTTAAAACTACGAATGAGAAAATAAAACGAATTTCAAGAGTACTAGTATGTAACCCCCTTAATACCTCTCATCCCTCTTCAAAACATAAATTGATGCGACAAAAACCGCACACTGTAACTGTGAACTTAATAATAATCAACAACTAAATAAAACTGTTAGGGAGAGCAAAGCTTATTATAATTTTATTTATTTCTTATTTATTTACGTCTGTCTAAATGCAAAAAAAAATATTTTAGTTTAGCTTTCGTATTAGTTAGCCAACCAACGCTATATTTATGGTAAATAAAAAAATCCCTTTCTTAAAAATCGGACGCGAAAACAGTGGATTATAATCATATTCACACGCTAAAGCCAATTTGATTTAAGAGATAAAATTCAAATTAAAAACCTATTAGCAATTACTGTATTATGTACTTGCAAAACAGCAAACATATCTGGCGTTAGCCATGTTTTAACAAGACAAGTTAATTTTAATTAACTTCAGTCACTTTACGTTTAAAATAATTTTTACTTGTCTATAGTAGACTTAAAGTGTGTTTTTAAAAAAAACGTTTAGCGGCATTTTTTATCTTATGATGCAAACAAATATTGGAAGTAATTTTATACAAACTGCTTCTACCAAGGCAAATTCATAACAGGTAGTGTTAATACTACAACAAGTACAACAAGTACAACATTACAACAAAATTTGAAAGAGCCCCTATGCTTGCATGTACAAATTTTGACATGCGAGCCTCCATTATGCAAGAAAAAAGTAGATCAGCTGTGTTTTCAGCTTCACCTGTTATGAATTCGCCTTGGCTTCTACTTAACCGATTATTATGAAACACAATCAATTAATTCTTTCGACAATACAATTTTATTATTAGATATTTGTCCAGTGCCACGCCTATAAAAAATAAATATTAAACAAAAAACCATGCAACTACATTTTTTTTTAATTTTACAGAAGAATAAAAATTTTTATAAAATAGTAAATTAAGTTTCCTTTTTCATTATAATGTGTCCGAGCGACAGTAGAAACCTAAAAATTTTGTAAAGAGATTTACTTCGATATAATGTACAACAATTAAACAAAATCATGATTTTGAAATATTTGTCGATATGTTTGTTGTTCTTCTTAAGCGACTGCTAAAAAAAATTAAATCAATTATGTACCAGCATGTACTAACATATATTTTTGTCACAAAAATTTCAGAAAATTTGGCAGTGACACGCCCATACAAAGTAAATCTAATTGGTTTAAATTGATTTTTGTGTCCATGTGACAGTTATTTTCTCTATTCAATTTATCTTAATCTTTAAACAAAAAATAAGATCAGAAATGTAAAAGTGCCTACATATCTTGCGAAAGTATTAATTTATTATTATTGCTAATTTATTTTTAACTAAAATCCTTGTTATTTATCTCATTTATGTATAAACTTTTTAACACCTCCTTTCTTTTTATTTCTATCTATCTCTGTATGTATGTACATACATATGTATGTACATGTACATCTGTAAACAAACTTTGTATCTACTAACGATTTCGTCTCAATACGTACTCGTATTTATGTATGTATATTGTATAATTGTAATTCGAAAATTTTTCTTGTTGTATTTTGTTAATTTTTAATTTTTGTCTCTCTTTTATTTTTTGTTTTGTCCTTTTTCCTGTACATTTTCTGTTGGTGTTGCAACTTTTAGTTTGTATTGAAGTTTTAAAGCACGCTCCCAATATGGGTATGAGGCACCGTAGAGATAGCATAAGTGGATTAAGTACCCACAGTCAACCGATGGTGTTCGGCAGTGCATTTGGTACACAAAGTCCAGCACCATCGTATCATTCAGGTGCGTTTTCAACAGCAGAAAGAAACAAACGAAAATATTTCGAATATCCGCCGAAATAAATATTGTGTGTGAATTTCTTTTTTAATTTTATTTTCAGGTGCATACACACCCGGCATGATGACCGATGTAGTGCGTGAGGTAAAAGATGCTGCTCGTGTAAGAGAGGATGCTCTGCTGAATCGTGTTAAGGCCATGGTCGAGGAAAGACAGTGGACAATGAATGAATCGAATTTACGCATGATGAGAGATATAGAAGAATTAAAGGTAAACGAGACTTTTTCGAATATTTGCTGCTGGTCTTTTTTTTTAATCTCTTTTTATATTTAAATTTTAGTCACAGGTTCATCATTTGCGTGTGGATAGAAAAGAAACGAATAAGCGCCTTAATCATTTGGAGGCCGAAAATAAGTATATGAGACAAATGTTAGCTGCTCTTTACAATAATCGTAGTGTACCCGATATTATTTATGAAAATGAAACCCTCAGAACGCGCAAATCCTTCCCACATTCTCGTCGTACACAACAGGCCACAATGAATCTGCATTATGGTACCATTCATCAACAGCCGGCAACATCGTCTTTGGATGAACAAGAAGAAGAGCCTCTACATATAGTAGAAACGCCGTCTATTATTTCAACAGCCGATATTGCATCAGTAACGGCACAACAAAGATCACCTTCGGATTTGCGCAATTCATTTTCAAGTTCCGATGGTGGCAGCATTAACGGTGGTATCACTACAAATAAGGTCGGTCCTATCATGTCACCGCCTAGTTTTGCATTAGTCTCCTCACCGGTTGATGATGGCAAAAGAAAGAAAGATAAAACGCTTAAAAAAATGTCATCCGATGAAGGCGATAATGTCGATAGTCAGGCGAATGTTAACTTAACACCGCAAGATTTAAGAAGAGAACTTAAAGAAGCTGTAGCAGCTCGAAAGGATGCGGACGAACGTATTATAGCGTGGGTTTAAATTCTATATTAATTTTAGTTTTTTTCACTTTTAAAAATTTTAAACATAATCATTATTTTGTTCAAAGAAAAACTGATTTTATGCGTATGTCGTTTCTGGTTTTAGTAGCAAACAATTTGTATTCTTAAATCTCCTGCAAAAAAAGAACGGTTTGCAAGTCGCGAGCAAAGTGTATGTACGCGCAAGCAAGTTAAAAAGAAGGGCAGAATGCCTAACAAAAGCTTAGGAAGAATTTTACATTATAAGTGACGAAATTAAAGTAGATCGTAACGAGTTTTTCCGCACTATTTCAATTTTAAAATCGTCGTAAGATATATTTATAAATCCCGGCCTCGTTAAGATTCAGTTCGATTACGTCACTCTTGTTAAGTTGAATTTTTTTTAATAGATAAATATAATAATCATCATAATAGTTTTGTGTTGCACATAAATGCAGTTAAGACAAATATTTCGCACAACCAAATACACTATAAACTGGGTTATTTGTATCGTTGATAATTCCTTCAAAAATTTTTTTTTTTTTTTAGTTTTAAAATATTTTATGTTGCATTTTATGAAATTAACACAAAAAAATTACTCACATTAATTAACACTTGTTAACACAGTACAGTTAAGCACATTTGTATTAAAATATGAAACAATTCACTATATAAAACAAATATGTATTTATGTAGTTGCATTTTTTAAAGGTGTTGATAAAATTAAAAAAAAAAAAAAATTTTTGACTAAAGTAGTCTTCATTTAAAAGTAAAATTCATATTCATTTGGATGTACATAACAGAATCTATATTTGGGAATTAAGTATTTTGTTGTTTATTTATCATTCCTTTTAGTAACATTAGAGATTTCATCACTAAAAACATTTAAATTAAATATTTTCCCAGAAAAATATCACTATAAAACAAAATGTTTTTAAGTTCTTTAGCGCGTACGACTCATTTTGATAATAACTACAAAACTAAACATCATATCGTTCTTGATATTGTGAAAACATTCCATAAAAATATGTTGTTGCCAACTATAAGTCGTTTTCTGTGAAAGTATGTATTTCATTAGAGGCAAATAACAATATAGCGACCAGCTATGTTCGTTCAAAATCTGTTCAGTTACAGATCTTAAAATTTAAAAAAAATAGTTTTTCGAAATTAACTGAAAAGTAATAATTTTCTACTGTGTTTTTTTATATTTTTTAGAAATAAAGGGAACATAAAAATTATTACAAACTCCAATTGGTTTATTCACACTGTAGTCATAAAGTCATATGTCATAAAATAATAACACACCAAAATATGACAAATGTGAGCACCCCGTGATACAGGTATGTGATAGAAATCGATTCGATTTGAAATGAAATCGAAGACTTAAATCGAATCAAATACTTTTAGGTGCGATGCTAATCGGATCGAATCTATTTACATAAATATTTTTGTGTGACCTCCGTCCGCTGGAAAATTCCTGCTAATTTTTGTTTTTCTTTTTTTTTTTTGCGACAGGAGTCGCAATTTTCAATTCTTTTTTTTTTGCATTTCTCAAAGTTTTGTCAATTTTTAATCAAAATTATTGCAAATGGTGTAATTTTGCCGAAGTTTTTGTTTTTTTTTAGATTTCTCGGAACTTTTAATCAATCAATATTGCGTTCTATAATCTTTTACATTTCCCGAGATTTTGGGATTTTAGGCCATTTTCGTGATTTCTACAATTTGTTTTATATTCGTTAAAGTTTTAGCGATTTTTAATCAAAATTATGATATCTTTAAAATGTTTGCCGTTTTTCGCAACGTGCGTAATTTGTGGAAAGTTTTTGGCATTCTTACATCTTTAAGGACTTTTAATCAAACATAAATTAAAATTTTAGCAAGTTTTTGCACTTTAGCAATTTTTAACGAATTTTCGTGACAGCGTAATTTTTTTAATTTTAGCCATTTTCACTTTTTTTAAGGGTTTGCATATGTGACTTGCTCCACGAAAAGGGACCTCTGCGCCGAAAAGAAGTTATTGAGAAAAACGCGTTTGAAAAAAGTGCTTCGTTTTGAGCTACGTATCTGCACCGATGATTTTCATTAATTATGTTCATCTTTACAGGTGATTTGTAAAAAAACTAAAAGACATAGAAACTTGCGGTTTGCGGCATTTGAAAGAGCGTTTTTTTTCCTATAAGAATCACTCAAAAAGTAAAAAAAAAAAAAATTCGGCGCAGAGGTCCCTTTTCGTGGAGCAGGTCACATATAATAAACTTTTATCGATTTTTGATCAAGATTATGACTTATTTAAAATATTGCAATTTTAGCAAATTTTCACTTTAGCGATATAGTTTTTTTAGTTAAAATTGTTAAAAACACGCATGCACTTGAACATTTTAGCGAAAAAGAAAAACAAAAAGGAAAACATTTTTATCACATTATCATAAAGAAAGCCTGTAGAATTGTATTATTATAGTACACTTTTGTATGACAAAATAAAAAATATTTTAAACTAGTTTAAATATTTAGGACATTTATGACAATATGACTGATATGACTACAGTGTGAACACTCCAAATGCAGTTTTTATATTTCAGATTTCTTAATTCGTTAATTTAAATTTTAAATTATTTATTTCAGTTAGAAAACGACTATTTAAATTGAAGATAAAAATTGTTTCGTCGAACTTAACACCTCATTAACTAACCCCTGTTGTTTCTAATAGTGATGTTACGAATATCAATTTTTAGTATTCGCGAATACGAATACGAATATTTAAAACAGTATTCGCCGAATACGAATACGAATATTTCTTTTGAGGTTTATATTTCAAATTTAATTGGAAAAAATCCCTGCCTTTGCGTTAGTAACTATAAATGAAAAAAGAAATTTAGTGATTTTACATTATTATTGCATTAAGATGCCGAATTTGAAAACCTCTACAGAACATTTTTTAATTATTTTACTTACATACTTTCAGATTTCGTTTTTCTTACTCTGCGTGAAATACAATGGGTTTTTTTAATAAAAATTAATATATTTTTTTACATTTTATGTACTTTTTTTAAACTTTTGTATGATTTTTTTTTTGGAAATTGTATGGGAAAATTATTCGAAAAATATTCGCTTGAATTTGGCGAATACGAATACGAATACGAATATCTTAAAACAAGCGAATAGTCGAATACGAATACGAGTATTCGTAACATCACTAGTTTCTAACTTTTTAAATTGCTAAAAATTATATTGTGCAAATACTTTAACAGTTGTGATGTGTATTCAACGTGAATTGTACATGATAGAAGCTTTAAATAATTTGATTTTATTCATGGTACAAATCCCATGAGTTGCTGTAATCTACATGCGTATGTATGTATGTATGTATCTTTGCGTTCAAAGAAATCAAAATTTTATATTAAGAAGATAAAACTTAAGAACTGGTGAAAAATAAAATTTATTTTTCAAGCAACACACTTATAAATGCAACTACATATGTATGTAAATAATATAACATAAAATGTATTTAACTCACCTACATTTGTATGATGATTTGTTATTTTGTGTTGTTTCAATCTCAATTTTAGACTTGAGACTTTGGTTAAAACTCTACAAGTAAATACGGCAAATTGTCCATCCTCCAGGACCAATGATGGTCGTCAACAGCAGAAACATCAAGAATTATCGAATGGTGATGGTGGATATAATAAAATTGTTGGTGGTGGCAGTGGTGCTGGTGGTGGTAATGGTTCTGGTGGTGCAGGAATTAAAAATACTAAACGAACGGGTACTGCCAGTGCTGCTGCTTTCGCTAATTCTAAAAATAGTCATAAATGGACAAAACCACAATTTATTAATCATCACCATCAACAACAACAACAACAGCAAAAGCATCAAAATATTAGCACAAGTAGTTCAACAACAAATAATGCTACCGCTAACTTAACACATACAAATTCGCCAGTTAAATTAAGTGTAGCTGGACCCATAACGGATTTATAGTTTAAAAATTTCAAAAACAAAAACACAAAAAAACGTAAAAAATTTACTCAAGGACGAGGAAGTATACGAATATCACATTTTTAAATGAAACGAAAAATAATTACGAAAAATGCAACGAAACTAAAAGTAAATAATTAGAAATGATATGTAGAAAACGATTGATAATCGAACATGAGTGTGTATGTAATGTAGTTTCATGTTTTTTTTTTATTAATATTTTTTGTTATTTGTTTGTAACTCACTTTCTTAATATAAAATGTAACTAATTGTGAGCATTATTTAATGCCCCTATTAGTAGCCACAACTCAAATATTTATTTTTGATTACGATTCAAACCTAATTTAATTGTAAATCATCATAATAAGAGAATAAACATATCGAATACAACTGAACAGATGATTGAAAGATGAGTTGATTGTAAGTCCATAATACGAACTTGACAACTAAAATTTAACTATCAATTTAGTTGTGATTCGAAATAGGGGCATAAAATTGCATGCAAATTGGTTGGTAAATTAAAATTGACGAAAATTGATTAATTGAGCCGTTTATATTGAAAGTGGCATAAGTCACTTTTTTTTTGTTGATTGCAAATTTTTTACAAATGAAAAGATGCCGTTCAATTTTATTTAGTGCTGCCATTAACTCGATTTTTTTGAAAAAGTGACTTATGCCACTTTCAAAATAAACGGCTCAATTGCACATTGTCCCCTAGAATTTAAATAAAACTTTTTAATGCTTCATGCATGATTCACATTATAACTAAGTTACAATCAATGTCAATTGAGGTATTCAGTGTTTAATGCAAATGGTGTTGCGAAATTGTAAATGCCAAATATTGTAGCTTTCCTTCGAAATGAACCGGCATCTTCATATGTTTTGTTGATATATTTTATGAAAAAGCTACAATATTTTGCATTTGTATTTTTTCAACACCATTTACATCAACTACTAAACACAGTCAATATTACAACGCAACTCACCAGCTTTTGCACATCTGTAATAAGAGTTTGATAACTACAACTGAACAACTATCAATTTGTGAGTCGCAATAGGAGCATAAAATTATAGTACATACATACTAGTTTTTTTTTTAATATTTAATTAATCAAATAATAATAAATACATATGTATGTATAACTTTAATCAAAATATTTGAACATTAATCCAGTTTACTTATGTGTAGTTTTATTATTATTCTGTCGAATATACCTACATATATGTAGATATGTTTATATATATGTACATATAGTAAACGTTATATCACACACACCTTTTCATTTAAACATAAAACATAAATATTTAAATAATAATCATATTCATATTTGTTAAATTTTTTAAAATTAACATTTGAATCATGGTACACATACACATACATATATAAATAAATAAATTATTTAGCATTAATACTTAATTAACTACACTTTTTCTAACTATTGTCATAAGCGAAACTCAACCGTCTAGACAAAAACTAATTGAAGTGGGATTATTGTTAACGTTTTTAAAAATGTATTACATAATTTGTCTGTATTTTATAAATAGTTATTAGAAATGTTCACAACGTGCATACATTAATTTATCATATACATATTAATAATATTTTTAAGTGCCATTTATAAAAAATAAATCCATTTAATATTTTATTCGAATAAAATTTTTTTCACTTATGTAAGTCAGTTTTCGCATACAAATTTTTACACAAAACTTGTATCTATATGCGTATAAAAGATGCAAAAAAGCAAACCAAATAATATATTATTTCTTTCAACCCATCTTGCTTCCTTATCCCACCTATAAAGCAAAAGACTATTTAAAAATTTGTTATTTGGTGATTTTAGTTCCATCAAAATAAATTCGACAAAATAATTTAAAGAAATTAAGTTTGTTGATCAATTTGAGACTATTTGCGAGAATCTTAAAAAGGAGCATCAAAACTGCGAGCTTAGGGTAGCTATTCTAAAGACAAATGTTAAAAAACAGATTTTATTTTTAATACTTCCGAAATTTGTTTGTCAAATGGGTTTTCTAACTTCGGTAACTTTTTGAATTTTTAGATCTGGATCGGCCTGTTGGAATTATTCCAATAATATTTAGACTTGGAGTAATGGAACCATCTTATTTTCCATCATTTATATTATTAAAAAAAAAAAAACGGTAAAAACCTGTAACTCTAAAGCAGTGTCGGGCGCACACATACTCTCTCATATGTTTTGGTATGGGAAGCAGCACAAAAACGAACGACCGTCAATAATTATACACTCGAAAAATTTTTCTGTTGCCAAAAGTAAAATACATTTCTTGCCTTTTAGTATTTTTATTTGATTTGAATTTTTTTTCAATAATACTTTTTATGTTAATATAATAATAACGAAAACAATATTCATTTAATAATAAACTAGTTACACAACGAATGAAATAAAATATAATATTTAATAAGTAAAGAAATATCGAGAAAACATAATAAATAAAAATAAAATTTATTAAAAACGAAGCCCTCAAGCTTGATAATTTGTTAAATTCGATAATTAAAATAAAAAGTTCGAATAAAAACAAATTTATAAAAAAAAATCATTTTCCCATTCTTCATTGAACATTTTGCTTTGAGTGTAAACAAAAAATTGTAAAGCTAGGTCTTACTCACACAAGTGCTGATCAGCGACTGGTTTGATTTACTTTGACGAAATGATAACAAAGCAACAACCGAACGTTAATTCTCATAAGCTACACCATGGTGGAATAATAAGGTGCGCGTATCAACGCAACAACAAAATCGACATGCATTTTGTTTGTGTAAAATTAATTCAACATTGTCAAAACAAAGCTGTATACAAAACAAAACAAAAGTTGTTTTGTATGTATTTATTGGTTATGCAAAAACAAAAAGCATAACGTAAACAATAATATTCATGATGGCGGCCAAAAATGTAAACAACTTTTGACAAGACCGAATTAACTTACCATATTTTTGCAGATTATTTAACGGTCAAAACACAACCCTACAAAAAACCATATTCCTTCTTGCGCAGACCTGATTATTAGACCATGAGCTACACGAAGATGCTTATAGTATACGTGTGTCGACGTCGCGCAAACAGAATTTTCAGCGTTGTCAACTTGGTGCGTTTCGCACCTTTTTTGGTGCTTTTCTAAATGTTTTGTGCGAAAAATATCTGAGTTGGTGCGTGGTGCGCTTTTTCTTTAATTTTGGTGCGTTTTTTTAATTTTGGGTGGCTCCAAATCATAACACAATTTTTTGTTTCAGTATGAGAAAAAAGAATTTTGTACAAAAAATACAACTGTATCAATACCATTTCATTCAATTTGTGTACAATTTTTACATTAAATTTTACAGTACCAAAACACATTTACAAAAACCGTTAAACCGTCTTGTTGTTATAGATAATTTGTAACAATTCATTACAAGAAAATTGTTGTCCCTTTTAGATTTTCAGAGTACATAATTGTTTTTTGTCGTAAAAGTTGTTGTCAAGTCTGTTAAAGAGCTTAGCAAAAACAAAGTATTCTTGAGACTTGCGATCATTGTTCGTTTTTTATAAAATGCGTAAAAGGGTTTTAACACTAAAATTAATAAAATTTATATTTACTAAAAGAAATATTTAAAGTTAGTGTCAAGAATGGAGTATAAAAAAGGATATCATAAGCGAAATACAAAAGGATTTGGGAATCACAATGTGATTTTAAGCAATGGATTCGGCCTTGACCAAATAATAACACAAAAGCAAGATGTTTTTATTGCAAATGTGATATCACGCTTAAATATCCAACCTTGTTCGGCATGCTGGAACACGGAAACACATTGTAGCTGTAAGCCCATTTAGCTACAACCGAAATCAACAACCAGCATTGTACAAAATGTTTTATCCCATTGCAAATATGATATCATGCCATTAGCAGTACAATTTGAATCCGATGTCGATATGTTATCTAGTATTGAAAAAGGGTGGAGAATGATTCACTTCATGCATTGGCACAATATTATATCAACATTAGAATTTTGGACTAAAGTTAAATGTTGTAAAGACGCAAAATTAATTCAATTAAAAATTTTCAATAAGAAAAAAATCTGAACTTGGTGCGTTTTTTGTTAAATGACGCGTTTTTTTCTCCATTTTGGTGCCTTTTGAAATTTCAAAGTTGACAACGCTGAGAATTTTCTTGCTAAGCACGCGTGCTTAGCATTTCAAAAATCGCCCGACACTGCTCTAAAGCTACGTTCACATTTATCAAATATTTGTTGAAAAACACGTGACCAAGAAAGAAACTAATAATTTATTTCCTTTAATTCCCATCAAAGTATGTCGTCGATCACAAGTTGACAACTCTTAACTCGCAAACAAATCGAATCGGGTTTTTGATGCCAAAAAACTGTGTTTGTCCTTCTGCATGTTAGTCCGCTTCATTTAAGTATATTTTTAAAAATAATTATAATAAATATCTCCTACTAATTTTGTTTTTTTTATTTACTTCCAACACGGTTTAGTAACGGAATAATAACGTTTTTTTGTCTCCTGAAAAGTACAAAAAAACATGTTAAGAGCTGTCAACCTGTGACCGACGATATTAATATCATATCGGCAACAACATAAAAAATAAAACAACGACAGGCTTTTTGTTTGCGTAAAATACATTTACAATAGCTCAGTAGCAGAGCTGTAAAGGATTGAATTCTTTTTGAAAGAATCTACGAATCATAAACTTTTGAAATTAATAATGATCCTAATCCTACTGAAATCAGTGAATTAAAAAATTGCTTTTCTTTAAATCAGCAATAAATTCACTCAAAATTTAATTCAATTAATCTTTTTAGTGATGTGAATACATGCGAGAATTTTTAGTTTATGAGGAATGTGTGTGCATTCGTGTTTTAATTAAAATTTTATTTAATCAATTAAACTTTTTGTAAATCATTTTGAACTAAAAATCAAATTTTAATCATTCTTTTACAGCTCTGCTCGGCAGAACTTAAAGAAAATTCAATTTTTCAAGCTTTAGGTCGTTTTTATATAAAAAATATTTTTCAATATTTTGATTGGTATTTGTTAAAATTATTATAAATTAGATTTAAACTCAATTTCTCCTGAAGAAGCCAACCAACGGTGTGGCAAAATATCGAAAAATTAATATTAAAAACATTTTTTATATAAAAACGACCTAAAGCTTGAAAAATTATTATAAAATTAAAATTAAAAAGGTCAAGAAAATTAGAAAACTATTTAAAATAATTTTAATTTATTTAATTTTATTTCGTAATATAAAAACCAAGTAAAATGACAACATCCATATGCAAAAATAGTGGTTTCCTTTTTTTTGACAAATATTTAATAAATGTGGACGTAGTTTAAGGATATAAATATTTTTCAAGACTTTCCACCGATAACAGTAAAACGGCACCGTGTATGTGCGTGCCGTCCTACCTATTTCTTTTTGATTTTCGCGGCAGAAGGACAAATATTAGCATTTAAGCAATCAGTGCATTTTGGTTTAAGTGGTGTACATGTGGTCTGTCCGAAACCAACTAACAAATGATTGACTTCGCTCCACATATGCTGAGGCAACCAAGACTCCAAGGCTAAACGTGTTTTCTCAGGTTCTTTAGTTGGCTTTGGTAACCATCCTATGCGGTTCGAAATTCGGTGAACATGAACGTCCACACCTATACCGGTAATTTCGTGCCAAGCTGTTGCCATACAGATATGTGCCATTTTAGGGCCAACTCCCGGTAGAGCCACTAATTCTTTTATATTGTTTGGTATATCAGAATCATATTTTTCTACAAGTATTTTAGATGTTTGCTGCATGTATTTTGCCTTGTTCTAAAAAAGATTTTTTTGGAATAAATTAAATACAGTCAATAAGAATGATTTACATACTTTGTAGAAAGAAACTGGATGCAAAATGTTTTCCAAAACACTAGCCTTCATATTAGAAATAACTTCTGGCGTAAGATTATGTTCTCTCAACCGCAGCATGGCATGATATGTGGTCTCATCTTTGGTTTGGCTTGATAACATAAGCGCAATGAGTTTGTGATAACGTTGAGTCTGAAATAGTATTGCTTTACAATGTATTTTTATACTGAAAGTAAAATATATGTATGTAGGTATGATGTACTTTTTCATCGGCATTTTCATCGGCACATTTATGACAACCCATTGTATCAACTGGAGCATTGTCGTTAGAGCGCATATTTCGTATATTTTCTACCATTATTTCCCAATTTGGGGGTTCCCAATTTTTCTCCGAAAATTCGTGTTTAACTTTCTTACTTGTGGTAGGGACTTCCTCGTCTTTGGTTGAAGTTGCAGTTTCATTCGACTTTTTGCAGAGCGTAATTGTATCAGTTGATCCTGTAGACGGCTTAACATCATCCACGGACGCAGCTTTAACATTTCGTGAACTACGTTTTACTGCATTTTTCTTACTGGCTTGGTTTGTGATATCACTGTCGGACAGCTCTGCATTTTCTGAATAAGATTTTCCAACATTTTCCACATCTTTTTCTTTATTTTTGTATTTTTTACGAGATTTATTTTGATTTTTAATCTCTTTAAAGAATTGCGATTTACTTTCCTTTAAATAATTAGAAATGTAAGTATGTATATTTAATGTACCTACAATTGAATTTTACTATTGTCGCTAGTACATACATATGTACATACATACATTTGTATTGTTTAAATAAAAACAACTTACCGCCTTTTTAGTTGATGGTTCAGACTTTATTGGAACTTTCTTTCCACTTAACTTTTTAGCTAATGTTTGCTTTATTGTTCTTTCACTGCTCATTTTTCTTTTTAAAACTTGAAATAAAGTTTTGAACATTCAATAACAATATACATATATATTTTAATTAAACTTTTAGATATAAACACGACTTTGGATATTTGCAAGAACAAGTTGTACGAGTTAAAGCAATCACAGTCGATGGTTATCCGCGACCTTTTGCTTCCAAGACTGCCATATGAAACAAAAATGATTTACTGTTAATTTAAATAAATATGCATACATACATATATGGCTGAATATAAAAATACCTTTCATTATTTTATTATTTATAAAAATTAGTTAGATAAATGTACATATATAGAAATATATTTTCGAAGTGTCGTTTTAACAATCAATAAAGAACTATGTAGCAACTGTTGCATATCTACTATATGGTACATGTAACATGTACTTACTGGTATTGTTGACTGCACCGCTGCTTTAATTAATTTTGCTAGCTGCGGTGAGAGTATGCTTGGCGATTGTTAATGTTCCAAAATCCAAACGTGAAAAAATTATCTCTAGTGTTGCGTTGGCCTATTTATTAGTTCATGGTTCCTACATTCGGTATATTTTAGTACAATTTAAATTTAGTATGAGAAATCGAATTACAACATCTGGCAGTGCTGAAAATCGATTCTTTAGTAACACACCCACTGAACATACTCTCTTGAAGATGCATAAAAAAGACACAATAAAAGTCAAGCCAAAAGAAATCTAAAAAAAAACAGCGAAACCAGACAATTGAATAAAAATAATAATTTTCAAAGAAAATATCCCAAAAGTAGTTTTGTTTTACCTTAAAAGTTATATGAAGTGCAGATATAAATCAAAATTTATAAAAATTTATTAAATTTAAAACAGTTGATACAAAAAAAAAACAAAAAAGACCACAGCCAAGTTGAAAAAACGAATACACAAAAAATAATTGGTAAAATGGCCACCACTGCGGATTTGCCAAGCTCCAATGAGCGACACTATTATGCAAAACTAGAAGCTATTAAAGATATTAGAGATAAAACGGTGGCACTAGAAAAATTGAAAGTGCGTATAATTAAGGAGGTTAAATTAAGTGATGATGAGGATAAGTGCCTTGATGAGTATCGCAAGGAATTGGAGCATTTGTTGGAGGAGAAAATGTCCCATGTCGAAGAGTTGCGGCAAATACATGCCGACATCAATGACATGGAAAATGTAATAAAGCAAACAAAAGAAAACCAAACACGGTCTGTTGATATGGCTAATCGTCACTATGAAGAGTATTTATCTTTAAAGTATCAAATAGATCATATGCGCCGAGACTATTTAGGCCTAAGTCCGCTAAGAGACTTACACGAGGAAGAAGGTAGTCCAATATCAAAAGATCGTTTTCCAACAAATTTCTTAAAAGTTGCAGCGCAAAGTGCCGCTGCGGCCGCAGCTGCATCATCCACACAAGCGTCGTCATTGGCTAGACCCCATCCGAGACACCCATTGATGCCAGAAGCAACTGTCACAGCATTGCCCCCTTCTGCACCAAACAGTGTTGGTAGCAATCCAGGTGTTCCACAAGGCGGTGGTCATGCATTTATGCCCCCAGCTCCACCCGGATCTGGTGCAAATACTGCTTCAGCAGTTCGCTTGGGTAAAGGTGATTTCTCAGGCCCGCCTCCACCGCCACCACCATCCAGTCGTCTGCAACAAGCTCCCTCAATAGGTTTAGGACATCATCCTACTTTTCGCTCCGATTTTAACGTTAATTTGAGACAACAACCGCCTCCTATGAAATCATGTCTTTCGTGCCATCAACAGATCCATCGAAACGCACCCATTTGCCCATTATGTAAAGCTAAGTCTCGTTCTCGTAATCCAAAGAAACCAAAGAAGAAAAATAATTAATATTTTTACATTTACGCCCATTACAGTTAAACAAGCAGTTATATAATATCCGATTTGAATTTTTTTTTTCAACTGCTGCAGCAAACCACGTATCCAGCATTATCTCTTCTATGTATATCCAACAAACATACGATGATTCATTTGAAATATTTAATTTTATAAACATTCTAAGAGCTAAGATGAGTTTAGCTTTATACATATATTTCAGTCATTCTCAGTGGTGTGCAAACTGTTGTAGAGATTGTAAGCGTTAGTTTTTTTTTAATTATTTTTGAATTTTATTACTTACAGTTTTTTACCCGTGACTTCGTTCACTGTACGTATTAATGGCAGCTTAAAAAGTCTTTATACCAAACTTTCGAAAAAAAAATAAATATTATTAGCTTTTCCTCATTTTACTTTCCAAAATGAACAGTGTAAAAAAAATAAATAATTAAAAAGTACCAATTTCTCCTGTTTTTACGAATTAAAAAAAACCCTATATTTTAATCTGTCTACCAAATTTTATCCGAATCCATTGAGCGGTTAGTATGGCGTTACGAAATTATAATAAATACGAATGGTTTTTAGAATTTCGTACTTATGTAAATTACTCGACCCAAAAGTTTAAAATATATTTTTTATCCATGTAAACCCATAACAGCAAAGTCTAAAATCGTGATATTAGCACAAAAGGACCGAAACAACAAACCCAAGTGCGTCATTTTCCAAGTTGTGATGGCACTCGAAACTTATAACTGCACAAGAGTCTCATAGATACAGCGATCAATCGTTCCCAATTCGATTTGTCCATTTTTATAACTATATGTATACATATATCTTTAATATAAGTTAAAATAATTTTTAGGTTTACAGTATTAATTTCAAAATAAGAAAATCTATTTTCGTTTAAATAAAATTATAAATTCGAAATAAAATCTGAGAAGTACAATGTTATTGTAATACATTTTGTCACTTAATTAACATTTCCGTTAAATGTTTGATCACTTGCCAATACTATAATTTAAAGCTAAATAATATTATTTACTACAAATGTATGTATTTATGTATATGATATTTTAACAAGTAAGCTTGAATAAATTTAAAACTTTTGGTTCCTTTTTTATCATTTAGTTTTAATATTTAAATAATACATACTTTTAATAATGTGTCAAGTAATTTTAATAGTTTTTTTCTTTTTTTGTACTCATTACAAAAATAAAATATAAAGTAACAATAAAATGCTAACAAAAGTGAAGAAAATGTGTTTGTGTTTAATTTAAATTATTAATTGAAATTGTCTGAGGGGTGAGGGGTGAGAGTGCTAAGTAGGTTTATATGGCGCTCAAGCCTGATTAGAAATATATTTTTGCTAAAATTTCATTTGATCAGACAAGAACTCTTATCTAAATATGTTATCAAAACATTATTATCATTTTATTTCTCTTTTAGTTGAAAACGCTGGTCTTAATGATTAAAAAATAGCCCGGATACAATAATAAACACATAAAAAATTTTCAAGAAATAAAACGTGTCAGTTTCAGTTAAAACCCAGCCAACAATTTTCGGAGCGCTCCTAAATATGACTCTTAAAAGACTCCTTTTTCTGAGGGTTTTATGATTACCCTCCTAATTTATGAGCATTTATGATTGATTTCGGAGCCTGCAGAATTCAGGACTCCGAAAAGACTAATTTTTATGTGCAATTTAGGAGCACACTCCTAGAAAACTCTTATTTATGAGGGTTTTCTGAGGTGCAACGGTAGTTGGTTTTCTTTTTACTTGATAATTTCAATATTTTGCGTTTGTCTGTTATTATCATTTTGCGCTGTTCGGTTGTGCTTTTGATAAAATCTTTAAGAAATTGTGCAAAAAATAAGCTTATTTCTGTGTTTTTAATAACAAGAGAAAATGTATCCAACAACTGTCGAAAAGAGGCGTTCAGCCCAAATAATTATTGAAATAATTTAATAAATAAATAATAAATTAATGCGTGGGTTATCTTAAACCATGTTGCAAAATGCAACAACAGTATTGCCGCAAAATTTAGTTCTACAAAGAAGTAATACAGGTAAAAATGGGTTTTATTTAAAGCTTGATTAAGATTTTAAACTGGAAAATCATTTTACAGATCCAATTCCGCAAATTCTGGCACAAACCAATGAAATCGCAAAGGACGTAAAAGTATTAATAAATGAAAACCGAGTTAAGTAAAGTTGAAAGCTCATTTCATGTCATCACACAAATAGAGTTTATTAATGGCTATTTTATTATTTATTTTCAGAATTAAAAGAACGAGTTCTAGCATTGGAGGAGGAAAATATTCGAGTTCACACGCGTCTTTTATCCGTAATAACCTCGCAGCGAAGACTTTTCCAAGAGAGCTAAACATTAACAATTCTACCTAAAAAAACATTTGAAACGATGTCGATGTCAAGTTTATATTTTTCGTTTCGCATTTAAAACTAAAGAAATGTACAAATTTGGAAAAATAAATTATTTCGATGCACAAAACATGTATATTAATAAAACTTTTCCATTAAAAGCTAAAAAGCACAAATTTACAAATAAAATGAATCCCCTAATTTCAAGTAAAAGAAACACTCCTATATCACTCTTTTTTGGCTCCGAAATCCCTGTTATGATTGATTTGTGAGCAAAAAGGCTCACAATTTTTTATACAAATCGTTAAATTTAGGAGTCCTAAAACGCTCATATTCAGTACAAAATTTTTTGACGGTTTCATAGGAAAACACGCTCATATCTGAGGCTTTTAGGAGCTTTTTTCTGAGGGTTTTGCTTACAAAAAGGAGTCCTAAAAGATTCTTTGAGGACTCATATTGTTTGCTGGGAAGGGACATATGGGCAAAAAGAGTTTTGGAGAAAAACGATTTTGAAGTTACAAGCTTATCCAACAGGATTTTTAAAGTTTAATACCAGATTCGTAATCGTCGGTCCCGAAAATCCCCGAAAGGCGAGTTTCAAGTAAATTAGATCAATTACAAAAAATTTTGTTACATCGGTTTCCTTTCTTTTCTTAGCAAAGGGGTATTTGAAAGCTTACTTATGACAAAAGTAATGCAGTTTGAAAACTGCGGTTTGCTGCATTAGAAAGAGCGTATTGTCTATTTTAAGAATCACCAAAAAAGTAAAAAATCGATTTTTTTTTCATCCATAGGTGCTTTTTAACTGAAACTGAAACTGACACATACATAAGTATGTATGTTAAAATATTTTTATGTTAGTAAACAAAAGATAAAATAAAAAACAATTTTTTGCAACAGATATTATATGTAATTTGAAGACGGCAAAAGTGAACGCCAGAAGTAAATAAAAACTTATGTATTTCGCTTTTCAAATCGACAATTTGTAGTTTAATACAGAACAATTTTGTTTGTTTCTTTACTCTATTAGAACAGTCGAAGTCAAGTCGACAGCAATTAGTGTTAAAATGTCCTAAAAATTTAATTTTTCAATTTGCAAATAATACAACAATGTGGTGGGATTAAATGGACCCGCGGGTATGCAAAGTTATTAGATGGTTGTTTTGTGCTTTCCGTACAATTCAGCACGAACTGTATGGAGTAGTTATGTTACGAATACTAGTATTCGTATTCGACTATTTGCCTATTTCAAGATGTTCGCATTCGCCAAATTCAAGCGAATATTTCTCGATTAATTTGCACATACATACTAAATGTGCCCCAAATCCGACCCCCAACTGTCATTAAAATATATTTAAAAGTTTAGAGGGTATACTCTTTAGAGTGGCAAAAAATATTCACCGAGTGTACAGCAATGTGTTTTGTAAAAATCATTTTATAAAACGACTCAAACAAAAAATCCCAGATAAATTTGAATCGGGTTGTATAGCTGAATGTACCCCAAATCCGACTCCAACTGTCATTAAAATCTATTAGAAGTTAAGGAGGGTATACTCTTTAGAGTGCAAAAAAATATTTGCCGAATATTATGTACCCTTCAAATACAGTGTATTTTCAGTAATTTTCTACCAGTTTTGAAAAAATATTTTATCACTATTACAAATGGAGGTCTTTTTTGGCCTCCGTTAATTATAAATAATAGAATATGCTACTAAAATGCATATATAGTGAAAAGATCAGCAACTTCATACAGAAACAGCGAAAAAAGTTTATTTTATAGATCATTTTTTATGAAAATATAGTGGTTTTCATATTATTTGAACTTTGACCTCAAAGGGACACGCGTTAACGTTGTCCGATCCAGCTCAAATTTTTTCCATAAAAGTTTTACATCGAGTGCCACTAAAACTGCCCGAAAGAAAATCCAAAGTCGAATTTCAAGTGCCACTCTAATGTACATAATTACATGCACTTTGTATCATCATTATTATTATTATTATAGATAAGTAAAACAAGGAGTATAAAAAACAATTATGATAAAATGTAAATAAAAAATATGTATGTAACTAAAAATTATTATTAAGACATTTATTGCAAGAAACAACAATGTGTCTGTTGAACCGATAATTGTATTTTGACAAAAAAAAATCTTTTTACTTAAAATTTCTATTTTAAAAATGATTTTTAATCACTTTATTTTGTTTACGAGATTTTTTTTTCCACAATTTTTTATTTGCAAATTAAAAATTTAAACCAGAATGGCTGGACAGCCAACAAAAATTAATACACATTAAAATCTTTTAGCACAAACAATTTGAAATCAGTTGATTATCGTCCAGCGAAGTGTTTGTTTAACATTCAATTATAAAAAAATTTTGCAAGAAAAAAAAAAAAACAATAAAGAAAGCAACATGATAACTTCAATTTTATTGGTTATTTGTCTATTAATTTTTTTATATGCATCGTACAAATATTGTACATATAGGCCAGAAAATTTTCCTCCCGGTTAGTAACAAAAAATAGTCTCTTTTTTTATAACATACAAAATAATAAAAAAGCCCAAATATGTTAATAAAAATAAATAAAATAATTTACATATATTTTACTAAGGGCCACCTCGTATACCCATATTCGGAAGCTATTTGTTTATGATGTTATCGGATTTCAAATATCTGCATAAAGGCGTTTTAAAATTTTCCAAGCGGTATAATTCCGATATTGTTGGATTTTATGTTGGTCCATTTGTTGTCGTTGCAGTACATTGTGCCGAAGGTATACGCGAAATTTTTAATAATAGTGATTTCGATGGCCGTCCTAAAATTTATATCGCTCTTATGCGTGAACCTAATCTACAGTCAGCAGGTAAGCTTACTTGCAAGAACTTAATAACATACTCGTACATACATATGTACACTTACAAATACAATTGTACAATTTTTTATATTATTCAACAATAAAAGAAAACAATATTGTTTTCTTGTTTTTCAAGATATTTTTTTGCAAAACTGTCATAAAATAAAATAAATCAAAATCTGTAAATTTTTTTGGTGTTGATGGTTTTGCTTGTCATAATGTCCAGTCAAGTCGCATTATGCTGGGAACACAATTGGGACGAACGACGAATTTCGTCCAGCACGACGAATTCGTTAATAAAAGTTCGTTGCGTAAATTCGTCGTGTGACGCACAATTGGGAGGAACAAATAACTGCTGTCATAATAATCAAAAAAATTGTGTGTATTTCTTATTACAAATTTGTTTTTATATACATACATACAAACATAACAGCGATAGTGTTACCGCATAAAGAAAATAATTCCTTTATAAAATTAAACATTAAAAACAAATTTAATCATTAATAACTATGTATTTTTAACTAAAAAGCTCTTTATCATAAAAACAAACACTTATTAAAGTAAAAATTGACATTATTCACTAAAATATTTAAAAACTTATAAAAACAAGGTAACTCTGTACTGATTTGTTCGTCGTTCGTCGGCGTATGAAATAGAAATAAATCTATCAGAGAATTCGTCACGCACGACGAATTTCGTCGACGTCGGTGTTGTGTTCACTTTCATATGCATACATGTGTTCTATTTTTGACGGCGAATATTCGCAACGAAAAATTCGTCGTTCGTTCCAATTGTGTTCCCAGCATTATAAGAAAATAATATACCTATGTATGTATTAAGTGGAGCATTAAATTCAAAATAAGCACATATGTATGTGTGTATGACAATTTTATATCACCACACAAAAAAGAAAAATATAATTAATACATATATGTACATATACGAGTAAATACTTATGTATATTACAAAAAAAAAAATAAAAATATAAGTTTAAGGGCAACTTTTGTCCCACTTTTTCAACAAAGAAACAAAAATATTAAAGGCCACTACACATTCGTCAAAATGCTTGACATCAAGCTCGTGTACGTGTGCTTGACGTTAACCCATTCATTTGCTTGAAGACCTGTCCAGCATTCATTTTGCATTTTATTTTGCAGTGTTAACAACGAGACAGTATAGAGAAAAAGTGTTGAATATGTCTGTTGCCGACGGAACTTTGAATATGAACTAACAAAAAAAAAAAAGACATGTGGCATTCGGAGACTGCCGCGGTAAAGCTATTGCACAGCATTTTTTATCAACTTATGCAATTATATTATTACGTTTTGTTTAATAACTCCTTTGTTATTCTGGCAATAATGTATGTTAATGATATCAAATGTTAATGTTAATCAATAGCATACTTTAGGGGTTAACATACAATGGCCGAATTAAATACTTAAAAGCCCTAAAGACTTAAGAAACAAACTTAGTGCAAGGTTGTTCCTTCCAAAACAAATGACAGATTTTTTCCAGGTTTTGTCGTTTCAAAAACAAAAGACTTAAGAAATAAACGTTTAAAAATTTCTTGATTCGGTCGCCTCAAAGCCCGCGATAGAAGCTATGCAATAGCTTCTTATTGGAAAAAAAGCTCTTTCATGTGCCGCAAACAGCAAGTTTCTATGTCTTTTAGCTTTTTTACAAATCACCTGTAAAGATGAACATAATTAATGAAAATCATCGGTGCAGATACGTAGCTCAAAACGAAGCGCTTTTTTTAAACGCGTTTTTCTCAATAACTTCTTTTCGGCGCACAGGTCCCTTTTCGTGGAGCAAGTCACATATATATTTCTTCAAAAAATTAGAAAAACCAATTTCAACATCATAATACGAGAATTACTGCACTACTAAATTAATATTAATCTGTTATTTATCAACATAAATCGTCGAGTTATATTTTACTGGGACTATTTCTCGGTAACACATGGATTTGTAGTGACAAATTTCGGATTGGCAATAAAGCAATTCCCGTCTTAAAATATCCCAAAAAATTTGTATACATGAGATCAGGGTAACCGAATTTTCTAATTTATTTGCAATAATGGTGATTTCGTTTTGAGGTCATTGCAATGAATCTGTTTTAACTACATAATATGTACTTGTGTGAATGTTTGTATGTAAACCCTCTGTAAATAATTACGGTTGAATACTTTTTTAGTACTGATTTATTTCTATTAAAATGTTTCCTTATATACTAGAAATCTTAAAACTATTTTAGCTATTATAACAATAAATGTTTACAAGCATAGATCACTAATGATATTTTCAAAGATAAAAGACATGTGTGTAAACACAGACAACTATCGATATTTCTAATTACTTAGGACTAACAACTTATATTGAAACTTTATTAAAATAAACCAATAAACTAAGATAATTATTAATCCTAAATAAACATACAACTAAGTCTAGACCGTTAATATTTTGTAACTATATGTTCATATTTGAACACCCTCATAACTTCATAATTTCTTAATCGATCGGAACTTTGAGACTTCGAAAATAAGGTTTTAAAAAAGAATGATTTCTTTAATAAATTGTCAAATACTGACTGGACCGGTCAAATAAAAAATCTAATTAACTTTTAAACATAAAAGATGATTCGTCTGTGTCTCTTTGGACTTGAAAGACTGCATCGAATATTGCGAATTTACTATAAGGGGTAGCCTTATGATGAGAACATAATTGGGACGAAAGACGAAGTTTTCGTTGCGAATATTCGTCGTCAAAAATAGAACACATGCATGCATATGAAAATGGACACAACACCGACGTCGACGAAATTCGTCGTGCGTGACGAATTCTCTGATAGATTTATTTCTATTTCATACGCCGACGAACGACGAACAAATCAGTACAGAGTTACCTTTTTTTTAGTTTTCAAATATATTATTAAATAATGTTAATTTTTTCTTTAATAAGTGCTTCTTTTTAATATATAGAGCTTTTCAGTTAAATTAATGATGAAAATTGTTTTTAGTAGTTTTTTTTGGTGGCACGAAATAAGCCCCAATGAAATAAGCCTAAAATCGAAAAATGAAATAAGCCCCAAAAAATTTTCAAATTTTTTTTTTGGGCTTTATTTAATTTTTTTTTTGGGCTTATTTTATTTTTTAAAAATTTGGGGCTTATTTCATTTTATTTGGGGTTATACAGAGAATAATTTGAACGCGAAGCCGGTGTTCGATATATCATAGAGAATTTATTCCTTGCGCCCGGCTGTAGGCCGGTTATGCAGAGAATGCTTGGACCGCGAAGCCGGTGTTCGATATACCATAGAGGATAAATTCCTTGCATTTTATGATTTCTTCTTAAGCTTACTTCATCAAGTTAAAAAATTTGGGGCTTATTTAATTTTTTTTGGGGTTTATTTCATTAAATGAAAAATTTGGGGCTTATTTCATTTTTTTATTTGGGATTTATTTCATAATTTTTGGGTCTTATTTCGTAAATTTTGTTTGGGGCTTATTTCATTTTTTTTTTTGGTTTATTTCATAAAATTTTTTTGGGCTTATTTCATTGGGGCTTATTTCGTGGTGCCGTTTTTTTTGTTTAATTTTATAAAGGAATAATTTTCCTTATGCGGTAACTCTATCGCTGTTATGTTTGAACACTAGAGCCCCGATTTGCGGCGTTGATGGGGACCGCAGAAATGCGACGCAAAATGAAACGACTCAAATCGGAGCACCTTTTTTCTAACTGGAAAAATTCTATTTTTGATAAAAAAAAGTGATATGTTATAAAAATGTACGTAGAGAATAAACTGCCATTTTTACATGCTACTTGATAAATTCTTCACTTGTAATTATGACTTCAGTTAAAAAGTTCAATCATAAGTAGGTATGTTGCGACTGAAATCCGAATTAAAGCGACGCAAAGCGGGTTAAACCAAATTTTAAAAAGCGATGCAAATCGAAACGACGCAAAAAGGATCGATATCTGTTTATCCCAGTTGTGCGCCACACGACGAATTTACGCAACGAACTTTTACCAACGAATTCGTCGTTCGTTCCAATTGTGTTCCCAGCATTATGGTGAAAACTCGATTTGCCAAAAACGGAGATGAAATCAGTAGCTTCCTACTTTTTATAGGGGCGAGTTAAAAATTATTTATATCAGTAATGAAACCTGCTATTAAATGGTTTCGTACAATAAACAGAATTGCCAGCACTTAATAGATAAACTGAATTATGTTGGCGAGGATGCAAATGTGGATTGGATCGTATAAATTATTTATGTATATTAATAAAATATAATAAAATTGTTTGCAATATTCGTATAAAATTGTTTTTTCTTGAATTTTTCTTATACATACATATGTATGTACATACATACTCATACTTATTTATGAAATGATCAGAAACACCGAAAACATTTAAAATTGTAAAATTTTTCAAGTTGTACTAAATACTGTCTTTATCTTCATTGCCATTAGAAACACTAATGTTACATTCTAATAATGCTGGACAACTTTAAATTAAAATAATATATTGATTTTTTTTTATTCAGGAATTTTCTTTGAAGAAGGTCCAATATGGAAAGAACAAAGACGTTTCATTTTACGTTATCTTAGAGATTTTGGATTTGGTCGACGTTTCCAAGAACTGGAAATGGTTATAAAAGAAGAAATTGCCGATATGATGAATTTGATACGTGATGGACCAAAATATGAACACGAAAAACCATACGTCAAAGAAGGTGGTCTACGTATACTCATGCCCTATTTCTTTAATCCATTTGCGGCGAACAGCATGTTCCACATCATGTACAACGAAAGAAAGCCACGCAGTGAACAATTCGATCTGTGGGAGCTGGTGCGTATGGGCATGCAATTTCAACGTCATGCTGATGATTATGGCAAATTGATAGGAATAATTCCCTGGATAAGACACATATTTCCCAACTGGAGCAGTTATAAACCACTTATGGAATCAAATGTTTTTCTGTTCAATTATTTTAAAAAGTTGATTGATCGTCATATAAAAACATACGATGAATCGAATGAGCGCAACTTTTTGGATTTATATATAAAACAAATGAAAAAAGCCGAAACGGAAGGAAGTGCTGAGACAACAACATTTAAACTAAATCAATTTATAATAAGTTTAATCGATTTCGCATTTCCGGCTTTTACAGCTGTAGGGGTACAACTGTCATTTTTGGTACAATATTTCCTTTTGTATCCCGAGGTGCAGAAAAAAATACAAAAAGAAATGGATGATGTTGTTGGCAGCGGCCGTATGCCAACATTAGATGATCGTAAATATTGTAATTACACCGAAGCGTGTATTAGAGAAATACTGAGAATAGAAACTTTAGTACCCTCAGATGTACCACATAAAACGATGTGTGATACAGAATTAATGGGCTATAAGATACCAAAAGTAAGTACAAATTGTAGTGTGATTGTAAGCAGCACAATTAAATTTTTGCACTTGAAAATTTTTTTTGGAACTGCAAACTTTCGAGAGTTTTTTCTTTTAAAAATAACACGTTATTCTACGAAAGAACCAATTTAAGATCAGAGTTCGTTTCGAAGAAACCGAAATCTGGAGGTTGAGTACACATAAATACTGACGAGGGTTTAGTGAATTGTACCGAAAAAAAGTTGTTCTATTCTTTCGTGTATGTTAAATTTTAAAATGTTGTTGGATGTTAATTTTTTTTTTCTTGTTTCTGGAAATATTAACATTGGGCGCGCTCAGCAGAAAAACCTGCTACTAAACAGTTCAGATTTAGCAGCTTTTGATTTGATTAATTTTTCTGAACGAACTGCTCACTTTTTTGTCAAAAGATTTTATAATATTTATTTCTGAATTTAAATAAATTAAAATTTAAAAATGTATTATGAAATTTGATTCAAAAGTGAAACTGAACTGAAATATCGTCATTTGATGACATGTATCGTACTTTTTCCTTGTTATCTAAAACAATGAGCGCTCACTCAACATGTTCGCTCATCGCTCAGTAATCGAAGCATTCAGCAGATTGTTGAGCAACAGTTGTGTAGCAAACTGTGTCTGCTGAACGCACCCATTGTCTAGTTCTCGCCGTTTATTACGTTACGAACTTTAGCATATAAAAATCAGCATATACATACATACGTTATATTTTTATTTTCAGGATACACTCATTATTCCCAGCTTATATGGATATCACAATGATAAGCGTGTTTGGGGTGATCCTGAAAACTTTAGACCTGAACGCTTTCTAGATGAAGATGGCAAATTATGTTTAAAAAAAGATGTGTCGTTTCCTTTCGGCGCTGGTAAATAATTTTTTTTTGTTTTCTTTTAAAAGATTTTTTTATTCGTTGTATGCTTTCTTTTTTTTTGCAGGAAAACGTTTATGCGCCGGTGAAACATTTGCTAGGAACATGTTATTCCTTATGACAACGGCTTTGTGTCAAAATTTCACTTTTGTATTAGGCCCCGGAGACAAACTTCCTGACCTAAGTACTAATTTAAGTGGGTTAATTATATCACCAATGGACTTTTGGGTACAATTAGAAGAGAGAAAATAAATGACAAAAAGAAATGAAGTGGAAAACAAGATTCAAATAATTTGAAAAGAACAACCCTTTAGGAATGAGGGTGTAAATGTTGACTTCAATGGAAACCGATTTTTTTTAAACTGATTTTTACAATATTTATAATTAACGATAAGTCGGTTCTCCAAACTTTAAAAATACTCGTATACTATTTCTCTACATGTAGTGCTTTTTTAAATAATATTTAATATTTTTATATTATTACGAATAAACGTAATTATTATTTGAACTTATATTGATTTACATATGAAAAGTAATATTATCAGGCTCAAGTTCAGTTTTATTGAATTAATGAAAATTCAAAATTACTAAGAGTTTTTGTATGTTGGAAAATATTATTATTTATATCCAATCAGTTTTTAGCAGAACGTATCAGTACTGATTTCAAGGCCGCTACACCTCTCATCAGCGTTCAAATGTCCATCTTTACAATTTTCGTAAAGTGGATATTAAGTGAGAAGAATATCAACTATTTAACCAGTTTTCAACAGAAATAGAATATGAGAATTAATTTTTAATTCAATTTTTATTCTACTAACCAGCACTGTTTCATTGTAGAATAAAAATTTTAGGAAACTTTGATTTTGAAGTAATGTTTAAAAGAACTAAAGATAATGCAAACGATGATTATTGCTCGAGGACTGTTAAGAATGTTGGGGTTAATCACGGAAGACAAGGTGAAGATTACGATAATTTTGATGCATTTATGGTACAGCAGATTAATCAACTACCAACAAACGCTGAAAGGAGACACGGAAAGACGACAGATTGGGGGCGATCATAAAAATTCTAGAAAGTGGGAAATCGCTTCATTCGTACGGCTACAAGTCCCCCGAAATAAACTATAGAATAGCAGGGCAGTGTTTAACATTCGAACACCGTGTAGTTATACCCGAGAAACTACGCCACAACGTATTGCGAGACTTACACTCAGCACACTTGGGTATTGTAAAAATGAAGCGTATCGCTAGATCATTCGTGTATTGGCCATGGATTGACAGATACATTGAAGCCATCGCAAACAATTTTGACGAATGCGGCAAATGTGCAAACAATCCACCAAAGTTTAATGAACATCATTGATGTGTGTCAAGTTAAATTTTAAAATATAAAACCCTATACATGAACCACAGTGCTCTGTAGACATATAAAAATCATAACGGGTGCACTTAAAACGTGTTTTTTTAGGAATGAGTCAACGTGGGCGGAAAAAAATCATTGGGTTTTGTGGACGAAGTGGTCCTCTACAAACCCCTATATTTGGTATATATGTATATAATCGTGGAAGGACTAATCGGGTCGGGAATATTGAAATTAGTAATTTGGCCATAACTCCGTAAATAGAAGCCGTAGAGCAGTGAAAGTTGCAGCATTCGAAAGATCAGAAAATTTGGAATATAGATTATGGCTTATTTAAAATATTACAATTTTTGCAGATTTTCACTTTAGCGATATAGTTTTTTTATTTAAAATTGTTAAAAACACGCGTGCACTTGAAGATTTTATCGAAAAAGAAAAACAAAAAGGAAAACATTTTTTATGACATGAAAAGATTTTACTTACATTTTAACGCAATATATTGCAAACAAAAAATTAATACTTAAAAAGTTTTTAAATCGGCAGCCATATTACGTTCGATTTGAAATAGTTATTTAGAAAAATTTAAATTTCGTTTTCCATCACACCGTTTTTTGTTGAAGTTTTCATAGAACAAAATGAAAAATGAAATCGAATACGATTTGAAGTAAAATCGATTTGAAAACGATATTGAAGTGAGCATCACAGCTTTATACGTTTTTGTGTCGATTTAAATTCGAAAACGATTTTCAGCACATACCTGTATAATTCGATATTTCGCTTAATAATTTATTAGCATCATCATCAGGAACTATTTTTATTGAAAACAAAAATAAATTGCATTTTTTTTTATGATTAACTACCGGTTTGTAGAATACGATTGCGTAATTATCTAAGAATTCGTTTGTCATCATAATATCGAGGAGTGAAACCAGTCCGTGAGCAAAGTTTTCATAAGAATCGCTATCACAAGATTTCCTTACAAACCAGCAAACAAATAAAATTTTTTTAAATAGTTTCCCAAAATTTATTTATTATAATACTTGCTTAATATAAAATACATTTGCTCGATTCACAAGGCTAGTTCTTTTTGTTTGCAATTGTCTTTTCATATATGTACAACAATAAACGATACAACTTGGTTCGTGAATTGACCAAATGTAAATGTTAATTAATTAAAAATAAAAATTTGGTATTACAATTTCCATTTAGTACTTTGATTAGCAAACATCTCTTGTAAAATTTTTTTCAATAACAATTTTGTTAAAATATTCACTTCATTTGTTTAAATGCATTTGTCTAAATATCTGTAAATTGCCAGCATTAATAAAAGCAAACTAAATACATTCGTCATTCTACAAACAAACAAAAATTAAACTTGACTTGACGCCAAATTTATAGGCGATGTCATAACTAAAAACTAACTTAAACAGATACAAACACGTATAAATTTCTTCTAAGAACCAAAATTAATTTTAAAACTATTCCATGTGTGGACGCTTACTAGGCGATACTAAAACCGCCTGAGGTTGTTGAGCATATGCAGGATTTATTATATGACTTTCGTACCGTTTGTATTCTGAACCAATATGTTCCATATCTAAATTGGCATTTAAAACGACAACCTTAAAAATAAATAATTTTTTGGAATTTAACTGGTAAATGCAGACTTATTATATCTTACGTTTGTATGATGGCCTCGATTAGTTATTAACCATTCTTCATGTAATTTATGCAACTCCTCTAAATACTTCAAAGGTACACAACTTTCCTCGGAACGTGCGCGTTTACGCATTCGCTCATAGACCACTTCAGGAGAAGTTCGTAGGTAAACTATTGCGAAATTAATTTAAATTTTTAATTTTTGTATTGTTCTATAACTTTTTTGAAAGATTAATATGTACTTACCTATTAGATCGGCTTGCACATGTATTGATTCGTCAATGAAGTTATACCATTCTTGTAATATGTGATACATTCCGGGATCGATGACTTTATTTATGTACATGTTCTCAACAAAGCAGTATCTTGTATATTAAAAATATAAATTGGAAGTAAAATGACGATTATTGATGGCAGGAGGAGGTAATTATTAACGAATTTACTATGTCCTGTCTGCTACATAAACATATATGGGATATTTCCTAATTTGATAATGCCCTCAAACCTAACCCAATTTATCGGAACCAAATCTAGATGAATTGCCAGACAGCAAATTGAAAATTCGTACGTAATTCAATATCAGAATATTGACATATGGGTATTTCCATGGTTGCGCACGTGACAGTCGCACGTATTCAACATGAAGAAAATCAAACTAAGGCCCAAATATTTTTTTTCTTCATTTAGGTTTTTGGGAAGCAATTTTAAAGCTCTTTATTTAGTGGAAAGCATGGGTGCTGTAAGAGCCGGGGTCCTGACATATTGGTCAACAAAAGCTGTTGTGTGACGTGACAAAAAATAGAAGTGGTTGTTTCTACATTTACTAAAGTGCAAAAACCAGCGAAATAAGCTAAAAACTTTTATGTAACTTATTTGGATATTATTAAGGGATAGTTTAGCTTTATTTTCATAACTGTTTTTTTTTTTATGTTTAGTTTTATTGATACTAGCCATAATATAAAGCGTGACGTGACATTGCGTTACGTGACTTTTTTCCCTTGTGATAAAATCGAATAATTTTTGATGTAGTTTGGTTTTCAAGTTTTAATTCAACGAAAATAAATGAAAATTCAACTTCAGGTCAATGTTTGAAAAGGTACATAAGAATAAAAAAAATAGTAAAAAAGGTTATTTATTAAATATATCTCTTGGACGAAATTGCGGTTCGAGCTACTTTTATTTGTAAATCTTCTTCGCATGATAAGTAGTGAAGTTTCTGCATTCCTGAGATACTCGGCACTTCTTTCCATTTTTCCGTTAACGGTGGGGAAAGTCTTTCAGTTTCGTCTGCACTTATAAAAGTTAAATGAATCCCATTTATGTGGTCTCGTGCGCATTCGAATAAAGCTAAGGCGTCGTGCAAAAAAAATATTCTTTGCTTTAATATTAATATAATAATATAATATTGAATAAAACTAATTGTTTAATAACTTATAATTTTTTGGCCGCGGTAGACCTTTCTGTGGAAATACCCATATCAGAATATTGAATTATCAACCAAATTAGACTCAGTTGCAACTTAATTTGAATTAAATCATGTTCCGTCATTGCGTCTAAGTTACTTAGCAATTATTTTTGAAGAGTAATTCAATTCGTCCAATTTCTCTTATGCTGAAAATTCTGGCGGAACTATTGAGATGATTGTCATATTAAAGATCATAAGAAACCATTATAAGAATATGGGTGCAACTTTTTCAGTCATGTAGCAAAACTTTAAATATATCAAGATAATAATATATTTACATTTGTATAACTTTTTACAGCAGCTATTTTCGTATTTAATGAAATAAATAACACTAAAAGTGGAAAATAGGGCCTGTTCGGAAATGTATCACTGTATCATCAGTAGATGATGAGTGGGTATAGCAATCAACGAAATGCATTTACATATTGCTAACCCCCAACAAATATATAAAATTTTTTCAACAATTAAAACTTTTTTCTGATTCACAGCTTTCCCGTTTCGCAACCATATTCTATATCTATGTTTACTTTTTTACACATTTACAAGACCTTTAAAGTCATAAATTTCATCTTCCCCAAGCAAACTTTAATATTAAGTGACTTTATGTTTCAATGTAGAAAAGGAGCATAACTATATATTTTCCAGGCAGTCAAATTCAAACAGCGCTTGCAAATGTTTGATTGAAATAATTTTTTCGTTGAAATCGACATTTTTTGCAGTAACAAACTTGGGCAATTGAAATGTGAATCCAATGAATTAAACAAATAAACAAATTCATATTTACCACATACTTTGTTAATTACTAAGGCTACTTGGTATTCTAGAATTTTGTCTGAATATACATACAAATAATGCACGTACATATGGACATAGTTATGTGTAGAAATATTCTCATCAAAATTACCTTGAACTAAATATTGAACGTTCCATCAATTTAACTGGCTTTTCCGTCTGTAATGTATGGCTTTGTAACATGGTCAATGTAACATATGTTTGGAATGGCATAGCCCAACGTTCAGGTTCTTTGTACATCAATTCCTTAAAAATTACAATTTGTTAATAAATGGATTTTCACTTTAAATTAACACATTTTGTACTTACCAATAAATTGACATTTCTCACATTACGCCATTTTTCTACGGGCTCAGTAATAAGACAAATTTTGTCTTGGAATTGTTTAAAATGATTGAGAAACGTGGTCTTACCGCTTCCAATATTACCCTCAATTAACACGGTAAAAGGTTGAGTATCAGCAGCAAATTTGCGAAGTTTTTTATTTGCGTTATAATTTCCAGACATAACTGCAGCTTGAACTATACGTCCTTAAATAAATTATTTTGTTTTTTAGCTGTTTTGTTCCGTAACTTTCACACAGTAAGCTCTTTTTATAAAATTTTTTCAAACCAAGTAAAATTAAAAACCAAGCAACTGATTCATCAGAAACTTGACTATGTTCTCACTTATATTACTTGTTTATTTCTGTTACAGTGTCATTACACTTAGGGTGTCGTCCAATTACATTAAATAGAAATTTTTTAATAAAAAAGCGGGAAATGATTAGGATTAGGCGCCGAAAAATTATTTGTTGTCATAAGTTTGTTTACGTTTGATATTAATGAAATTGTTGTTGCATTTAAAAGGCCTGCTTGGTATGGCAGTTTTTTTTTTTGGTAATATAGCACTCAATGAAGGATGCCACTTATTTTGTGGTAGTGGAATGCAGTAAACTAAAAAATTATCTTCAATCGGATAAAGTGAAACTATATATATCTCATGATATAATTAACAAGGTATTTGCAACAACACAACGGTGAAAACATCTAAACAGCAAGTATTTTGTTTTGCAAAATGCGAATTTAACAACTAATCTGTTAAAATTCATCTTGACAGCATCCATAATATTAAAATTGCGCGAGAAAATATAAACCGAATTCGGCGATGCAGCCTCCTAGTATTGAATTCGCCTAGATATGTATATAACATGAAAGTTCATATATGTTCCTATAAGAAAGTTTTCTTATTCAACCTTTAGTGTGTCAAATTGGATAAAAACTATTTTCATATGTTTTTCTGCTGGTCTTATGTAATATTATAAACCGTCTGTATATTGGAAATTATGACTGACATTACAATTGCAGATGCATAGTAAAACCACCTTTAGTATGGCAACACTCATAACGCGGTGCAAATACAATGCAAAATATATGGTGGTCGAATATACATACATACATATTTACAAAAATTATTCCATTATTTCTGAATAACATTGGTCAAATATTTTACTCCAAAGTAATAAATATTTTTTTAAACTGCTTACCAACAAATTTTGCAAACATTGTACTTTTATGGGATGCTTTATTTTTGAATTATTTCACAACAAAAACACCACTTACGGACTTAAGAATTAAACAATTGAGCAGCTGTTTTTGTTTTGGGGTTGTGAATATGTGAATACCGGCAGTGTTGCCAGTGTACCATTTTCAGAGTACTTTTTACGCAGTTAGTTTATATTTTCAGGTGTGAACCATAATGAAAATATTTTATTAAATATATACAAACATACATACATATTTATGAAAAATATTTTTTTAGTATCTTCTTACATTTCTGCTAAAATTATGTAAATCACACCACGAAGTGACTTTTAAAGGGCTATTAGACACGCATACTTGTCTGCAGTTATGTACGATGGCATAGCAAAACTCACTGTCTAATAGCATGTATGTCGAGTACGTCAGACATGTATGTTGGTTTTCAAAAATTTTTGATTTCTGGGGCTAAATTCCGCAACGATGAATTTTGAAGTGATCACCAATTTCAGTGTTCACTTTTGATTCTTGTGTCCGCAATGGTGAGAATGAATTAATTTGACAGTTGTGGTGAACACCAGAGAAAATATTTGTTCACTTAAAAATTTGGGGTTAATTTGGTATATTAGAAAATATATTTTATTTTATTTGAGTGATGGATGGATTAAAATAACCTTCAGAGGCACAAAAAAAGGCGTGCTTGCGATAGGCAGCAAATTATTAATTATTTTATAAAGAAAATTATTAAGTGTAACGATTTTATTCTTTAAGATTTGAATCAGCAGATTGGAGCAACATTGCGACATGAAAGGTGGAAGGAACTTGCCAAAAAACTTAACAGCATTGGTGGATCAATCAAAGATTCAGAAAAATGGAGAAAATTTTGTACTGGCCAAATGAATGAGAAAAAATTTTTGGAAATTTCTATAATTATTTTATTTAAAGGCTTCGCATCATAGAAAGACAGGCGCTTTTAGAACATAATACTTTTCTTCTATACCAATGTACTCTGCGTCGAATAATATTAATATATATGTAATCCATAGCTCAAAAACTTTAAAATTCTTTTTTATTATATTAGTATGGTATTTTTATTCGACCTTATTATGTGTTATAAATTTGATGCAGTTTTTTTTTGTGACCTAGAGCCTAAAAAAACTGCATCAAACTATTTTTATTAAAATAATTTACAAACAAAAATAAAAAATCAATTAGACAATTTATGTGACAAGCAAATTTGACAATTCAGCTTATCATTCAGCCAGAACTAACACATTCAGCACAATGAAATTCATTGGCTCTTGCGGAATCGCTTTTAAATGAAAAGTGAACACTTTAACCTTTGGTGAGTTTTAGTTTCAGTGTTCACTGATAAAAAATTCATCGTTGCGGAATCCGGCCCCTGATGTCTGTGGCTCACCAACATACACACAACATACATGTGTACTGAAGTATGCCGTCAGCGTTCGATAGTGTAATAGCAAAACACAAAGTATGCCATCGTGCATGTCTGCAGACAAGTATGCGTGTCTAATAGCCCTTTTATATGGCAAGCAAAAACAAAATTACAAATATTTTAATATTTTTGTTTTTCATATAAATTCATCACCGCACACCAAAATTCAAGCGCACGTTTGCATTTCAAAATTGGAAAAATTTGTATGAAAATAAACAAAATATTTTTAAAATATTGGAAATTATTTTTTTTTTTTCTTTATGTAAATTTCACTTTGGTAAGGGGATTTACACAATTAGGGCTTTAATATCTACTTTTTTTAGCGCCGTTACATAAACAATGCCGGGGAAGTCTTATTAGGTTTGCGAATAACAATCACAAAAGGTAATCGAGCAAAACAGAGAGCACAAAAGTAAATAAAAAGGGTGATAATTATTGATTTCCATTAAGAATGCCAGATAAAATTTTTAATTATTGAAGAATATTACACAATGGAATTTGTATTTGTATACGTACGTAAAAGTACGTAACATCACTTTTTCTAATTTTACAGGAGAAGCAAAAAACGTTATAAAATAAAAAATATTTCAGATATAGAAACGTTGATACGTTATTTGGAATTGTGGATATAAAAGCGTTATTTTTTGGTCGAAAAAATCTAAATATTGGTAGAGCCATGTAATATAACCTAACGAATCATAATCAAAAACTCGATTTAGATTTTTTTGATGATACGTACTTTTGGATTTTCGACGACGATATATGCATTCCTTTATTGCAACGTAGTCATATCTAATATACACAGTTTTTAGTTAATAAAGGAAAAGTATTTCTTTATACCTTTTTTTATATAGGTAGGTATATTGAGTAAAACATAATATTGTTTTATAATTTTTCAAATAATTATAAGAAGCAGTTATTATGTTTTAGTTCAAAAATTTTAAGTAGCCTGAATTTATTTAAACAATCAAAGAGATTCGAAATCAAAGTAAGCGTAGGTTACACACTCGAAATGAACTAAACTTCAATTTTAAAGTTTAAAATTAATAATTGGTATTCTCAAATTGTGTAAATAATTCTCTTAATAAAAATAGGATTTTGCAACAAAAAGTTTAACAGTCTGGCAGCTGTTCGATTTATGTGTATGCAATTTCTTCTCATTAAATTCTCTATAACAGAATTTATTGCTGGTTGGGAAAACAAATCATGAAATTAAACTAGTGAATTAAAGAAATGCTAAATTATATTTTTTAAAAATATAGAAGTGATAAGTTAAAAAATTAATTATTTATAATTGAACAACTGAAGACAAATCCACAAGTAAATCTTTGTTAAGACATTTATTGAATAAGTTAGAAATTTGTATAACCCCCTCCCAGAAAATCGAAGAAGTCGTTAGCAGATACAACAACAGTATAATAATTGTGTAAAAAGGGGGGCTTGTTATGAATAAAAAGTGAGTAGCAAATTTTTGTTGTAGTTTATTCTTCATTGTTTTGTTTAATTTTTCGATAAGTACCAAATACGATATTGGGGCAGATGTACCTAAATTAAATGAAAAATCATTCACTCACTCAGGGCAAACATCCATCCAAAGGAATGAATGAAAGTATCAACGAAGAACATAATAGTATGTATGTATGAAGAATAAACGAAACCTGACAATCATCCACATACTAAGTACTTACATACTTATGTATGTGCAAACGAACTTTGTGAATAGATAAATACATACTACATACACATTTCAGAAAAAAAGGTGCGGAATGTGTAGGGTTTGGTGGGAGTTCAAGGAAATCCTTTTTGTTTCGTTGAACATTTTTTACTGGTATAGAGAGAAAAATTAATTTTAGGGACATACAACACAGCTCAATTGTAAGCAACGACTGAACGGGAGTAGTTAATTGAAAAGAACTGAATTAGCAATAAGAACAAATTTATAATTGCCAATAAATTAATTTTCTTCATTTATACAAAGCTTATTTAAATTTTTATTTAATTTATTTAAAAGTATTTTTACGTCACTAAATAGTTGGATAGAAATCTAGAAAGTGTTTTCAAGTTGGAAGAAAGATATTAAAACAAGATGACGAATTTAGAGAAACAACATGAATTGGTGCAGAAAAGTTTGGTCCAATTTGTCAGTGCACATATACCGGGTGCAGATTTTAGTGTCGTCGATGAAATTGTTCTCTCATATATAATATCGATTTTGGAGGAAGCCTCACAAGATCCATGTTTTGATGTCGAGGGTTTTGTGGAAATGATGAGTGCTTATTTTGAGGATTTTTCTTCGATTGATCAAGGCGTCATATGCGATTGGATTTACAAGTTGGCAAATGAATTAATTGAGCTGCAAAAGAACCAAGATAATCATCACCAGGCAGGAAATCTGTCATTAAAGTATGTATTCGTTTATTATAAATCAACTTGTCTTATGTTTTTGATGCTTTTTTTATGATTATCCTAGATGTACACACGTACATAAATTTTTCATTTCTCTATATTATGAGTTTTATTTCTTTTAGCTCACTGTCTTTGTCGGATATTATACCCGAATCCAAATTACGAGCTCGTAATTCTTCCTCCTCTTCGGAAAAGGATGAAATTTCCTTAAGTGAAAGTGATAGCTATATGACAAATAATGGCTATAATTTTGATTTAATTTATAACCAGGAAGCAAAAATTTTGCAAGAAATGTTTCCAGATTCACCATCCGTTGAGGTAAGTAATATTTTTATTGCATTGTATGAATTAAAGAATGATATGTACGTACCTATGTATTTAACTATCTACCAAGTCATATTGATACAAAGTATATCGCCCTATTTGCCTTAAAAAATTTCTCGCAAAAATTTGTTTTGAGACTCGTAAACGATCGGAATACAATTACGGTATGTGAGACATGCCCGAAAATTACTTGTCGAAATAGCGAAATGGGCTCTCAAAATATGCTTTCTTTTCACATATTAGAAATTATTTTTCTGGTGAAGTTAAATTTTTTCGTTAAGAAGTTTTACAATGCAATTAAAAAAATTGATAGAAATAAAATAAACAAACAAATACCTATGCTAAATTTTTTATATAGAAAAGAAAACGCGTTAAGCATATTTTAAAATTTCTTGTTCCACAAATTAAGTTAAGATTTAAAAAGAAATAATATTGTTTACCAGGGAAACAAGAAATATGCTTTAAACATTTTTTATGTGCAAATTAACTTTATAGTAACTCAAAAAAAACTGTGGTTATAAAATTATTACACATCAACATTTTATAAGTAGATGAGTTAGTTAAGTATGTCTTCGAGGCTGAATTGATCTTTCGCAAGAACACAGATATCTGGAGAAACTTATCTTTTGACAATTATGTATTTACATATATGAATTGTTCTTTCGCAAGAACACAGATATCTGGTGAAACTTATCTTTTGACAATTATGTATTTACATATATGATTCCAATATTTTTAATTTGTCTTCTTATTTGCTTATAAAATGTAAACAGTTGAAAATTTTTGGAAACCATTTTTATAGCAGGAAAAAAATCTATTATGATTTGGTCGAAACTCGCCGAACATAATATAAACTATTTTACAACAAAAAAAAAAAGAGTAAAATATGAAGAAATTTTTTTAAATACTTTTGGACAAAAACATGATGTAAAGGTTAAATTATTCAAAAATATTTTTTTCCTAGTCTATCTTGGACATCATGTAATAACGCCGTTTTATCTCTCTATTTAATATACATATTTATATACTCGTATGTATTTATTAAAATCAGAGTTAATATAATTTGTTGCAGATTAAATATTGCGTTGCTATAGCTAAGGGCGACATCGACAGTGCAACTCAAGCTTTGTTACATCGCCAAGAAACCGGCCAAAGTTTATCTGAAAAACCAAATAACGGCATAGGAGCTCGCAAGAACATCGTTGTAAATGACACTGAACTTAAAAATCGTATTATAGCCAGGTAAGAACAATTTATAAAAAATTATATTTTCTTTGAGTTTAAATGTTAGTAATTTTGTAAACTATTTTTTCTAATCATTTTTAAAAATCTTGAGTACATAATTGAAAACTTAAACTTTTTCCATTGAATATACAATTTTCGTCACAGATTGATCTTTAACAACACAATTATTTAGTATGTAATTGGATAAATATTTTGTTTTTTTTTTCGGTTCATAAATACTATTCTCAGAATTATTTTATATGGGTCGTTTTGCCTAAATTTCTTACTACTATTCTGTACTATGTAGCCAGTTTTTAAAGTATTCATATAAGTATTCAGTTTTTGACCTACGGTTTCAGTTTCGAAATAATTTTTACAAAAAAAAAAAAAAGCAGCATGTTAGTTTGTTGGCTGACATTACTTACTACAAGTGGTTGCAAAAACTGTTAGATAATTTTGAACATTTCAGAATTGTAATATTTTCCAAAAATAGCAACTTTTTTTCAGCACAAATATTTATTCAGTAAATAATTATCCATTTAGGTATTCGTACGTAGATAAGGACGCAAATAAAAAAGAATACAAGCCGATGGTGCCAAAAGTCGAACCCAAAAAGCTTGTGCGCTATAGAGACAATAAAATTGTCTCCCTAAAAGGCGAACGTTACACAGAAGTAAAACGCGACGAAGAAGCTGAATTAAAAAAACCCAAAAAGCCAATTCAACCGTAACTAAAGTTGAAGCAAATCTACTATAAATATTTTATTAAAAAGTTAAAGCTCAACATAAATAAGAAAAATTGCAGTAATATTATTAAACAACAAATTATATGTATGGCCGACTTTTTAATGGCAGAAGAAGAAAGGACTATAATCGGCGAAGAAGAACGAAATGGAGATCTTACCGTTACGATTGTTGAAGCTTATGAGAAGCGAATTGGGGAAGAAACAATGAATATAAGAATTGAAATACAAAAATATCATTTAAATTTAAGTAACTTTAATAGTATTATTATAAAAAAGCAACAACAAAAACTTTGTGTATCCTCCTCAACTTTTAACACACCCACTTATACAGCAACTGCTAATTCTAATATTAATGCAAGTTTAACTACCACAACTACTACCAATTTAAATAACCGCCTAAATATTTATAAAGCACATCTAATGTTAGCATCATATTTATCATCACATACAACTCAAACACTTGGTCAGAATATTGTAAAAATATTTGATGCACTTTTGAAGAAAACATTTATAATAAGCGACGGCGATTCTGCTGAGAATAAAATTCCCAATAACCAAATAAGAATTTTGAATTACTCTTATCGAAAGCTTCCAGTTGCCAACACTACCAAGCCATCGCCATTTTTAGAAACATCGTTGACACCATTATTAGTAGCCAATGAACCTTTACCAAAGTTTTTACAAATGTCATTTAAGATTAAACAAGATTTCAACAATGTTATCACAGTTGTTGAGCTGTTGAGCACAGTTGTATTTTTAAAGTTTGTGATCATTATGATTAGTATAATTGATTTGTTAATTATTTTTATAATTCGTTTATTTTTTACTTTATATGTATTTCTTATAGAATCAACTACAAAGACTTTAAAAACGTATTCACTACCAGCAGTTATTTTTAAACGTTATGTTTCCTTCAAACATTTCATTGAAATTTTATTTCAAAGTTTTACTTTAAATTCATTTTTTTTATTTAATTATCGTTGCAATTGTTTTAATTTTGCAATTTCAAATTTTTTATGAGTTAAATCTTCATTAATTATAATTAGTTGATTTTACAACTATCCCTTTGATCTATTTAATAGAAAATTATGACATATTGTCAGTGTGTGTTTAAAGAAATTTGTGAACTTTTTCAAAACTTTAATGGTCATAAAACAAAAGTTTAATTTAACGTTTATAACAAAAATTTGTTATGTGATTTATTTCAGAAGACTGCAGATAGAAATAAGTTGAAAACTATATATTATTTTGATTAAGATGACATAATATTTCGTTTCAACAGAAATGGAATTAAATGTCAGCGGATTTTGATATCAGTACGTTATAAGCGTACATAAAAGGAAAAACTGAAACGAAAAGTCGGATGCCAAAGCTGGTCTATGACAGGGTTTCATAGTACTTTCACGGGCTTTAAAAATTGTATTGAACCATATACTACTTATGTATGTATGTAACTTTGGATTTAGATATGATCCAGTCATATGTCATATGCCGTTTTGTATGGACATTCAAATATGAAGTACTTTCTTCATATGTCCTCAATTTTCCGATGCAACGACATACATATATTTCCATATATAAACTTTTAGCTGAGATGTGATACAAATTACCGATCTCGTTTGTACTTTCGAGAATTATTTTTCAGGCAATCTTAAATTAATCGACTTAAACTGGAAGGCAGAATAGAAAATAAAATATATTTGAAAAGTGATTAATGCAAAAAAAAAAAAAAAATGCCAAAACCAATAAAAACATTTTAAATTATGCATAAAAGGCAAAATACAATTTTTGAAATGGAATGTCATCATATATTTGAATTACTATCACATTTCAAGTTTTAAAAATAATATCCAGACTTTTGCGAATCAACAAAAATTTTCGGCAAATTTGTTCTTTAGAATTTCTTAATTGCTACGGAACTTGCATAAAAAAATGTGATGACACATAAAAAAATATTAATTAAAAGAAACACACACTGGACTTTAAAAGAAAACAGGAGCTCAAATAGACTTATGAATCTGTAATATTACATAATATCAAAAAGAAAAATATAAAAAAAAAAAATTAACTACATATTTAAATTTTTAGTTTAGGTTATTTTTCTAAAACATATTTATGTATAACTGTATATTTTTTAAATAAAATAGATTTTACTTGTAAAGAATTTAAACTTAAGTTTTTTTTTTTTTTGTTGTAAACATGCGATTTAAAGTCGTTTAACATGCGATTTAAAGTAGTTTTTAAAGTCACCCATATATTTATAATGATAAAAGAAAGAAACAAATGCCATCAATGACATAAATCAATTATACTATAATTGATAGTTTTCAGCATATTATTGCAAAAATGAATATACAACATACATACTTACATACCATTTGTATGTATGTATGTATGCACACAAACTCTAGTCCTAGTCTTAAAAGAAACATCATCTGAATAGACCAAAAAAAAAATAAACAAGTAAAAATAAATTATTTTCGAACAAAGACTTTGGTGATGGTAAAGGTTTTTAATTTAAACAAATTAAAAAAAATAAAATTAAAATTAATAAAACTAATAATGGTGCTTCTAGTTAAAAAACAAAAGAATAAAAAAAAACATCCTTATGTAAACAAATTCTTAACAACAAACACAATTGCACATTTAATAGAAAAGAAATTAAAAAAAGCTCCAGCGAAATTGAAAATTCCTACTGAAAATTAAAAGAAATAATCAAACATGAATTAAGGAAAGCAAAGACAAAAACTAAACAAGCATTAAACTTGCCAACACTAACTACAACATAACTACACTTTATACTCTCATTTATATATATTTCTACTACAAAAACAACTTTAATCATCACATCTCAATAATACATTATTTAATATTATTTTTTTTTTATTTATTTATTTATTTTTTTATGCTCGTTCTCATCACTATCTCACAAATTTTTATTTTATTTATTGAATTATTTATTAGTGCGGCCCCAATCTACAAGTATGTGCATAGCAAAGAATATGCGTTCTACAAGTCAATAATTATGACAACACTAATGAATATGGCTAATAAATCAGTGAACGTTTAAACGGTGTTTTCGTTAAACTTAACTTAACTTTAATGCAGTTTAAACTCAGCAGCATTAAATCACTTGACCACATACATATGTATGTATGTTATGCCTAGTTTAAACAATAATAGTGGCTTTTTAAGTACGAGATTAAGTTAAATTTTACTCTTTGATATGAAATTTTTTTTAAAAAGTCAACTTAAAGATTAAGCACAAATATTAAATTTAGTTTAATCTCTAATCTCGCACTTAAAAACCGACTTATACTGACTGCTTCTGGGGCGGGATGGTTTATAATTGGTTGTTTAAACACCCTTTTTTTAATGAGTTGAAAAATGGTTTATATATTTACTGATTGATCGATTTACTGCGGTTAAAAGTGACAAATGAATGTCACTTACTCAAATGAGAATTAAATTACATATGTAGTTTAAAGTTAGTTTAAAAATATTAAAAAAAACCATTGAAGATTAGTATTTTTCTCTACAGCTAAAAAAATATTTTCTACAAAAAGTTTTTAAATTATGACAAAGAAGGCCAAATATGTGCGTGCAACACCATTTAAGAATTGGCTAAAACTAATATTTAATTTCATATACATATGTACTTCATACCAACATACACATACATACATAATTATTTCTGAGGCAGCCATTTTTAGACTTTTGCTTAATATTTTAAGTTTTTTTTTATTAATAATTAGATCCTATAATTTAGTTTTAATATAATTATTGAGCTCGACAAATTGACGAGTTTCCAGAAGTTAATAAACATCAAACAAATATTTAGTTGATAGTTCTATTTTAAAATATTTTATATACAAATGTTTTTTTATTATTTAATTGAATTTTTTTTTATACAAAAACATTTTTATTCCAGAACAATATTTTAACAAAAATTATTTCGATTTTAATTTGTGATATTAGTTTAACATTTTCAATTGAATTTATTTTTTAAAACGATTCAAAACCCAAACAAACAAATTTTACTCGAATACCAAGAAAAATAAAGACAAAATAAAAAAAAAAAAAACGACGACTCAACATACAAATACCCAGATAAACATCCTAAATAAATAAAACAAATACTTGAAATAAATAAAACTTATCAATATCAAATACATACTACATACATACATATATTATATGGATATTAAAATAAATACATATTAATAATAAAAAAAAAAACTTCGTAAATGCATAAAATGGAATTTGTTTTATTTTGAGAAAAAAAAGTGTGTATGTACATTAGGGCTATAACTTTTTCACACTTTTTGTGAATATCAAAAACGGCATAGTATAGTCGTGTAGAACATTAAAAAAAAGTTATTAATAAAATATATGATAATTTTTTCGGATCGTTAAAAAAGTTCACGCAGGGATCGGGTTGAAGTTTGAAAACAACCATTTTTATCTCACGGAAATTTAAAAAAAAAGACGTGTGTCACTCGGGGACTGCCGTGGTAAAGTTATTGCATAGCATTTTTTATCAACTTATGTAATTATATTATTAAGTTTTGTTTAATAATTCGGCTGTTATTGGAGATAATTTGGGCAAATTACTAAATTTTTCGAATGCTGCAACTCACTACTCTACGTCTTCTATTTACGGAGTTACGGCCAAATTACTAATTTTAATATTCCCGACCCAGAAAAATTCTCAAAAAGTGTATTAAAATCAGCCTTTTTGTGTTAAAAACACGGTAAAATAAAAAAAAAGGTTTCTTCTTTATTCACGTCGACGCCTTTGGCGTCTCCGCTGGTGGCTGCGCATTCTTCTTTTTTCGAATGCTGCAACTTTCACTGCTCTACGGCTTCTATTTACGGAGTTACGGCCAAATTACTAATTTCAATATTCCCGACCCAGAAAAATTCTCAAAAAGTATATTAAAATCAGTCTTTTTGTGTTAAAAACACGGTAAAATTAAAAGCAAAATGCCTGTTCTTTGTTTTGTTGTAGAATTGTTGCAGTCGTGCATATACCTGGTAATAAATTTGCCTTGGGTACACCCAAGGCGAATAAAACCAGGTGGCAGCAAGAGAAAACAAGAACTTGGCAGCATATTTGCTGGTATGGTTGTTGACTAGGCTGATTAGTTAGCATAGATTGGCCGATTCAAATACTTAAAAAAATCAATAGCATACTTTAGGGCTTAACATACATTGGGCGAATTAAATACTTAAAAAACAAAAGACTTAAGAAACAAACTTACGTGTTAGGTTTTTCGTTTCGGAATTTCTTGATTTGGTTGCCTCAAAGCCCGCCCACGATAAAAGCTATGCAATAGCTTAATATACACTTGATATTTATATATATTTTTATATGTATCACTTAAATGCTATTATGGAATTTATCCACTGCTTCAGATTTAAAAATTTTCCTACGGTTTACAATTCATCGCGGTTCAAAATTCGTTATATGTAAAAACCTGTGTAAAAATATAAGCAATGATTGTACTATCACTAAATGCCTAGATTATTATCTTTTAAAGGAGTTTTTAAAAATACACCATTTCCAATCAAAATTCATGCAAAATTAAAAAAAATCACAAAATAAACGAAAAAGTTGTAAAAATTTTTATTGTAAAAACTTCTATTTAATTTAGAAAGCATGGAAATTGTTGCGACACAGTGTAGCGTATTTATATACATATTATTAAAATTTGTTTTTTTTGTTTTCCAAAATACCAAACTAAACTATATCCAATTTGCCAATTTATATGTGGAAAATGGTAGGATATTTCGTTTTCGGATCAGTGCTTCAATGAAGAAAATTACAAAGGTTTAGAACAACCATTGACCCAATTCAAAAATCAAAGGCGTGTTTTGAAAGACACTGGGTAAAAGAACCTTCAACAATTCCTTTGCAACAAGGGAGTAATATATGTATGTGCAGAGAGCAATAAAAGTTGTACAAGATATTTATCCACTGTGTAAATCATCGCGAACATTAAACTTAAAGTTTATTTCATCCAATAGTATATAAATTTAAAATTACTATGTAAACATAGAATAAATTAATACATGAATGTTGTATAAATACCAAAAAAATATATAATACAAATTTTTTCTAAAAAAAATTTCTTGGAAGGTTTTAGAAATTTGCTTCCCTGCGTGAGTTTTTTTTTCGCAAAACGACGGGAGACAGGTGTTTTTATTCTTGGAAAAACATTCTTGGCCACTCCGTGGTACTATGCCAAAAATTTGGTTATTGCCCTAATGTACATACATATGTCTGTATGTATGTATGCATGTGGCAATCATTTGAAAAACCCATTTGTGTCTTGTATGAAACATATGGAGTTATATAGTGTGTATTACAGAAAAAGATTTCAATGTTAGTTGTTTGGGTAGCAAGTTGCTACTAGCAACGACAGTTACACTCAGTGTTGCCACTTTCAATAATAAACGCCCAAAATATTTCCATCACTGAGAAAACCTAAAATTTTGTCCTAATTAGAATTTTATATCACCTAAATATACATACATATTTGAGGTATTAAAACAGTATGTTGAGCAATAATGAGCCTTATTGTAAGTAAGTCGTTGCACGGTGCCTTGTCCCCATACATTGCGTCGGCAAAATAGGAAAATTCAAAGGTTTAGAAAAAACGGCGCAATAACATGCATGGGTTTTTGCTCTCTTGTCGTAAGTTTTATTTAATTCGGTGCAAGGACAGAGAGTACCTCCCAAATAACCCTTTTCTCAAAAACTAAATTTTGGCTACATTTAAGAATAGAATGCACTAAAAATTAAAAAAATACTTCTAAAATTATGTGTTTTTGCTCTGTTGTAAATTTTATTTAATTTCGTGCAACGATACGACTACCTCCCATATATCCTTTTACTCAAAAATTTAACTTTACGATTAGAATGTACTAAAAGTTAATAAATATTTATGAAATTATGCGTCCTAGCTGTAAATTTTGTTTTGAATGAAAAAAGCATGCAAACAATATATGTATGTATGTATGTACGTGTCAATTAAGGGAAAATTCCTTGGATATACATACATAAGTAAGTATGTAATATTATTGTATGTGGTTGATTCTGAGATTACGGGCTAATTTGCTATAATTGTACTTAAAAAAGGAAAAAAAGAAATAAATTCCACTTTATTATTTACTTCACAGCAACGTTTTGGAGGTATTTTGCTGTCTCTGAAATAATTTTTCCTAAAATGGTTTTTTTTTTCAAAAAATTGCCTGCTAAAGTGTTAAAAAGTCATTACCCTGGCTGCCCCTCACAATACTTTTCTTAAATATATCAAAATTTTTAACAAAATCTAATATATAAAATTGTCGTGTCACGATGTTTGTTATCGAACTCCTCCGAAACGGCTCGACCGATTTTAATGAAATTGTTTATGCTTATTTGGTATGCGAATAGGTTCTAAGGTATATTTTAAATCGCTAATGGCCCGAGGAGGGGTGGGAGGGGGCAATTTATTTATTTCCGAAACGGCATGACCGATTCTTATGAAATTTTTTATGCAGATTCAGTAAGTCTGAGAATCGGCTATTAGCTATTTTTCAAACCGCTAGGGGCACGAGGAGGGGAGGGAGGGGCAATTTCTCTATTTACTAAACTATTAACCCAACAGATGGCGCTGTGTCTGCCTCATGCAGGAGAATCATCGTCGTTCGTATTTCAAACAGAACAAAACTATTGCTTGGTATTTATTTCATCGGCGGTCATCGTCACACACCTAAAACATTCGCTATTTTTTGTATAGCACCCAAAATATGCACTAGAAATATTTTGTATGGCAACAACATTTTCCGGGTCATCTAGATAATATATAATATTAAAGGATCTCTTTTTTCACGTAAAATTTATTATATTTTATCAATTAATATTTTTATGAATTATAATATTTTGTCCCTCAAGTTTCACGTCATTCTCCTCTAAAATTGTATATTTGTTAAAACTCAATTTTCCGAAATATTGGTGATTTGCAATAATATAAATTTGAAAGAACATTATGTTTTCTGCGTATACATGTGTTAGCATTTTCACCAACAATATTAATAAAGAGAGGTCAGTGCTATTTTGCCTTACGTATCGAGCATTCACAATTACGTTGGTCATTCCCCGGTATTGTTTAAAAAACAAAATTCTGAATATTTTATGTTTTTTTAGTTCAATTTAATTATCAGCTTCCAGGTCAGACAAATTTATTTACAGGTAAGTACTTCAATTACCAGCAAAGAGATTTTTTTTAGATATTCGTCAATCCCCTGCCATCATTCAGGAATGTGGCGTTAAATACAAGTTTCCATACAAAATAGACTCTGATAACTAATAATTATTAATTACTAGATAAACCCGGTGCGCTTCGCTACCCCCTCGTTATAAAATAAAATTCCTATTGTGAAAATTTAATTACGATTTTTTATTTTCCTTAAAAGGGGCGTGGTCCCACCCACTTTTCTCCTGGTACGTATTCCAAATTATGCCAATACGATATGTACCAAATATAATCGACGTAAGTCAAAAAACGCCCAAAATATGGCGATTTAAATTTTTAGGTTACATGGGCGGTGCCACGCCCATAAATATATGTATGTATATGTCATTGGCGGTGCAATATGAAAATTGGATTTTACCACGCCCCTCCGCCCGCAGACCGAAAATCAAAAATCAGACTTCACAGTGTCACCTGCCTGAATATTCTGAAGATTCCTTGAAAATTTTATCAAAATCGGCCCAACCGTTTTGGAGTCCATACGTTACATACATACATAAACACATTATTTTTTATATATATGTATATGAAAGCGCCATCTGGTGGTAACTTCCATTAATATGAATATCATATTCGTTTCCTCTGTGTAAAAATACATGGTCATAATGATTTTCATGACAATCGGTTGAATGGGGCAGAAGTTGATACTCTGCAGCGCCACCTGGTGGCGAGTGGCATAAATGAGCATATTATACAAACCTTCTCCGTGGAAAAATTCATATAGGTATATACCAATTTTCATAATAATTATTATAATCGGTCCAGTAGTTTTTGAGTTCATCGATGACATACAGACAAACATTCATTTTTATATATATAATAGAAGAAGATTAATAGTTTATAAAATAATTAATTAGAATAAGCCTTTTTTTATAATTCTAATAAACGAACTGAATTAAAATAATTGATTTTAAATGAAATGAAATGATTTTATTTGTTATCGTATTTTCCCTGCACAATAAGTCATTACCATGGGGGGGAGGACATATTTTGTAATTGCACATTGCACAATTCGGTTAATCATTAAGAAATTGATGTGTACCTACGATAATTAAGTAGCTATTCTTTGAAGGATTAAAGCTACATTCTTGAAATACTAAATTCCGCAAAAAACATAAATGCCGAAAAATGATGTCTAAATTAGCCGGTAATCTCAGAATCAGCCATGTGCAGATTTTATGAACTGATTTACTAAAACAAATGTAAATCATATTGCGTTTGAATTAATTCTTGTTTTTTTATTTACAAATTAACTAATTTAATAAATTTTGAATAAAAAAATAAATTTCGAATCATTTATGATCAAATTTTTCTCTGTGTGTATGTGTGTGTAAAAAATACGTAATTTCCATTTTCCGGTAGAAAATCTTAACTTTTTCCACCAATCGTTCGACCTTCTAATAAAGTATCGATATACAAAATCAGCCGTTGTCTTTATTTTTAAATATTTCAATATGTTATAGTATGTATGTATGTATGTAATAAAAAAGGAATGTAAATTTTAATTTTTTGTAATTTGGGCAAGCAACGAAGATCTGTAAATATAATTACTGTTCATGGAAAGTTAAGAACAAATTTAGTAACATTTTTAGTAAAAAAGAAACCTTTTCAGCTGAACTTTAGCAGGTAGTACTATTTCAAAAATAAAATACCATTTCTTTTTTAAACTGCTAAAATTTGGGATGCTTCAAACTACAAGATACATATTTAATTGTTTACATCAGTGGTTTTCAACCGGTGGGTCGCGGCGACCTTTCTCGGGGGTCGCAAGCTGAGTACTTATATTAATGCGAACGCAGGGCTTGCTATTTTTAATTAAACGTGGTTGCAATTGTGACACACAAACAATCAAATCATTTTCTAAATTTAATTTATTCCTTTTTTTGTTTTAATGTTCACCATTTGTGAAAAAGTCATTTCGAACAAATAATATGTTGAAAATTTAATTAATATTGTAAGTGCTTTTTAGTTAGCTCAAGGTATTCTGCCTTTCGCTTTAGCCAAAATGTAGCATTATTTTGAGATAAGTATTCGATTTTGACCATACAGTTCAAATAAATTTTCTTTTAAATTATTGGCGAGATCGAATGGATTTATTTATTATTTTCTTGCAGCTTTTTTTGGAAAATAGCGGTGTAGTTCCTTTTATAAATTTTGCAGCGCTTCTATCATAAATAAAATAAAATCGCTCACCAATTCATCGAATGGAACTTCTGTTGCAATACTTTCAAAGATCAATTGTAGTTGTTTCAAAGATATTGACTACATTTCAATTTTTAAAATAAATGTTTTCGTCTCTCTCTTGGATAATCGCGTTTAAGATCTTCAAATGACGAAAAATGTCTGCAATATATGCTAATTTCAAAAGCCACTTATGATTATTAAACAAAATTTCCGATCTCAATTAAATTACGCTTGTCAGCATATTTCCTTTGGATAGCCACCTCACCTCTGTGCGATAAAGAAGATTTTAATAGAGAGCGCCTATGTCTTCACACACTGTTCGAAACAACCCTGACTGTAAACATTTTTTAATGGAATTTACAACTTTGATGACAGTATTAAGTATGTACATCGCTTAAATTTGACAGTAAGAACTTGGCTGCCAAGGCTTGATGTTGAAGAAAATAGTGCGTCCACTTCACATTTGTTTAAGTCTTGCTACGAATCCACTTTTATTGCCAGTAATTGCCCTAGCACCGTCAGTGCAAATACCAACACAAAGTTCCCAGTCAAAGTTCAAATCTTTGGTGCCTTCCAAAAACATTTCATACAAATACTCGCAAGTTGTATTTTTCGGTAAGGAGTTGCAAAGCTGCATAGACGTATACTCTGTATGCCAGATGAATTAATCCCGTCTATTTTGGAAAGAACAAATGTTAAGCGGACTAAAAATTAATCTCGTGTAAATTACTTCAATGAATAGGAAGTAAGCAGTGTCATGTTTTTGCTTTATTTTCTTTTTTTTTTATAATAATACTAGCTGATCCCGGTGTACTTCGCTACCCCCCTCGTTATAAAATAAAATTAAAAGTATTTATACATCCTATTGTGACGATCGGTCCAGTAGTTAAGACTATATTACGATTTTTAATTTTAATAAAAAGGAGCGTGGTCCCATCCACTTTTCTCCCGGTACGTATTCCAAATTATGGCAATACCATATGTACCAAATATCATCGACGTAGGTCAAAAAATGCCCAAAATATGGCGATTTCAATTTTTGGGTTATATGGGAGCTGCCATGCCCACTTGTCCGATAACGCCCATTTTTGTCCTGATTACTCACATTAGTAACATATGAACTATTGCAATGTTTCAAAACTCTTGCTATCACAATAGTCAAGATATATGATGTTATTCAATTTATGTGGGAGGGGCTACGCCCACTTGAAATATTAAAAGCCTAAAACCATCCTCTATAAATTCCCTTTTGAATGACACCAGTTTGGGTCAAATCGGTTGGATAGTTTCCGAGTCTATAGCGAACATGGGTAGAAACATTTTTTGTATTTTATATATATAGATTTTCAAACTTTGAGACTAAAAACGTTAAGGGGTCGCCAGATTTTTTTTAAAATCAACTTAGGGCCGCGGCTTGAAAAAGGTTGAAAACCACTGGTTTACATGATCTTCAGGTAGGAAAAAAAAAGGTTCACTTTCCGATTGTTGCAAATGGCTTCCACACATTTGCTCATGTTAAATTTTCAGCAATAAAAATGTAAGCAGGTAGATAAGATTAACTGAATGTTTGCTAAAGACGATTCAAATGTTTAAAAATAATTATTTCGTGTTGAGCACACGAGTTTTAAAGTCGATAAAATAAAATTAGTTTGATTTGAGACATTTAAACTGAAAGAAGTTTTGTTGCTTTCAGCAAGACTAATGCTGCATTAGGAATATTTTTAAAACAAAAGTGCTGATAAAAAACTAAATTTAAATAAAGAGTTTGTTTGAAAATAAAAAAAAATATATATTTGGACTATTTGGAGAATTGTAAGTTGAAACAAATGGAACACCAAAATTTCATTTATATCGAAAATTAATGATTTTTGAGTTAAATTTGAGATCGGAATTACTTAGTAAATAGAAAATTATAAAATTTCTTACAAACTAGAGAAAACAATTGCACAGAATTGGCTTTGCCTTATATCTTAATTAGCTTAAGCTAGATGATTACCCCGACTTTGTACGGAGGGGTACCATTCTCCCCGCTCCTATTCCGCCTGTTTATTGCCTGACTATTTTAATTATTTTGAAAGTATCCTACAACAAATTTGTATGGGGGTACTCACTCTTTCCCCCAAAAATTTTTTAATTTTGTTTCGTACAAAGCACCTCTTGAAAATTTCAAACCATAATACAAGCTGAATAAAAGTACAGTATGTTTTGTAAGGAGACTTAATAAAATAAGTGTTTTTATCTTAAGCCAACTTATGAAACACAATAAAAAATACTGTAACATATTTAATTAAGTAAATATTTTGATACATTCGACAGTCATATATAATATTAGTTTGTAATTTTGATTTCAACGTCCGGTATTTAACTAGTTACACCATGAAGAGTCATACAGACATTTATAATAAAACCAGCGAATCATCCATGAATTACGTTTGCTCATATTTTGTACTTCTGTTGTAACATCAAAGTTTTCTGGCTGTAACTACAGAAAATTGGTGAAATACTTTTATTTTATTAGCCGTCATGAAAAGTACTTACAATTGGTTTGGGAAATATACGTTTCATATTAATTTTATGCAAATGTTCATAATGTGCCTTTTCCAATATATCATATTCACTACCACTGAGACAAGGTAAGCATAAATCGCATTCTTGACGATTACATGATTTATCACAGCCATATTTATAACAATCGTTTATATTTGAAGCCAAATTTTTTTCAGATGTTATTATTTCGGTAATATTTTCAGACCTAAAGTGGATAGAAAACAACGCTTTTACACAAACAAACACATACATATTTAGAATGTTGTACCTCTCATTAATAAAGTTGCTTTTCACTGGCGTACCGATACCAACCAAATTCAGAACGCTATATAAAATTTGTTCATACAGTAATGCGTTGGGTTTGAAATGTGCAGAAGAGAGATTCGGAGACATGTTCGCCTCCATTAAATGAACTTTAAGCGAGTCGTCAATAATAAGGTCAAAACGTATTAAATCAAAAAAATTTTTTGTTTTATACGAGCCGAGGATTTGAACGATATTCAGTTCTTTAGCCAAGAAAGTTTTTCTTATTATATCCTCTACTTGTTGCCAAATTAAAGAAGGATTTAGATTTTGATCTCGAACATAAGCATCAAATGCTCCACGCATACTCCCTTCTAAATGATTAAAGTATTTGTTTAACGATGGCACTTTCCAAGTTGGCAAGTAATCGTCGCCGACCACATATTTATCAATATTTGAAGCATTAAATGGATGATACTTGACGGGACAATACCGGAATAAAACATCGCCGGTATATATATAAACACGCAATGGATCAATTGATGTAACTACGACGTATACTCCAACATCGAACTTGTAGCCATCTACTAGAAAAGGGTTGGAAATGAACTCCTGCACGAACGTATCCTTTGAATATAAATTAATTTGTTCAGGTGTCCGTATTGAAATAGTATGCCGATGCTCATTGTGCTTTTCAACAAATAGAACATTTGAATTGTTATGAGCATAATCTATGAAAGCCTGTCGTTGAGATGGTAAACGAAATGCTCGAGGAAGAAAGGGCAATATTGTTGTCGAAAGTTCCACTTTATTTGTAATAAAGCCACAACCTGGAAAATGGTTTACCATTTGATATTTTTTCAAAGATTTTAAGCGTTGATTCATTTTATTAAATGGATAGTCATGAGCCCATAAGAGATTCCAATTGTCGTCTAAATTGACACGACGTAAGCCTAGTATATCCAAAACATTTACAACATGCATCAGGTGCTCTTCCGTTTTGCTTTTACCGTAAATAGCATAAGTACCAGAATAATCATTTTCCGTACTCACATCTGGTTTTTGCCAATTCCAATAGCTGCATTTTGTTGGTAGCACATCCACTAAAATTGCCGTTACCAAAGTAGCCAACAAAAATACTACTACCGAATGCACTGGTATTACAGAGCAATTTCCATCCTTTATGGTTCTTTCATTCTGCTGGGTAGAAAATTAAGAAATTGTTCTTAATGGGCTAAGAAATGTGGGTCAGCGTAAAGTATAAAACCACTCACCAGTTTATCAGTGTTTTGTTTGTTTATTTCTGCATCCATGTGCAAGATCTTTTTAATAAATAAAAAATTACAACTTATTCCTAATCAAACCAAAAATAATAATAATAAAATGCAACATAAAAACACTTTCTCCAAGAGAGGTGAACAGTAGAGACCTACGTCGAAACTTTTACCACAACGCCGATGGTGAAACCATCCAATTGGACGGCTTACCGATTTTCCATATTTTTAAAATTAATTTTACACGACAATCTTCTCTTGCATAAATTCGCAATAAATGTTTTATAATTTTGTATTAAATATACATAGTTTAGTTACATTGCTACAAAAAAGTTATTTTCTATGCATTATTTTCACAGCACTAGAAGCATGATTTGCTTTTTATTCTCTGAACAAAAATTATCCTGATATTTTATAGCTACATTGTACTTCAAAGTAGTGAAATTGGGGCTAGAACTGATTTGGACGCTTTAACAGGATCATGATCCGAAAATTTTTAGATCAATATCTGTTGTTTACTAACATGTTCATAAAAGCCGAAATGGCCAAATTTGTTGGACCGTATCAAAAAGTCAGTGCATGTTTCCTTAAAATTCGAATGAAAATAAATGAGAACTACTACAACGCTATTTAAAAATGTGCTGAGCAATAGATTGTAAAAATTTCAAGATCTCAGATATTTTCAGTAATTCACATTTGATGTTAATTGTAGAATTTGCGATATTTTATACTTTACGCAGCCGTTGTATTGTTGTAATTTCTATATAAATTTGAACATTTTGATGTTTGCTATGAATATATAAAATTCGAATAGGAAGTTGGAGGATTCTGCCAACAGTTTTATTGTCCTAAAATAAAATAAAACAAAAATTATGTTGTTTGTTATGGATTAGCTAATCTATGTATCTGCTGAATTTCAAACTCAATTACTTATACACAGACTCCCAATTGAGAATCACCAGAGTAGAAGTGGAATAGTTAAAAAAAAGACATGTGGCACTCGGGTACGGCTGCGGTAAAGCTATTGCATAACATTTTTTATTAACTTATGCAATTATATTTATTTATTTATTTATCTATTTCGGTCTATAGATTAGATTCAAAAATTTTGTTTCTGTTTTAAATGTAATTTTTCGAAAGAAAGAACTTCATCGATATCGGCGAACAGGCGTTAAAGATATAATACAAGGTGAGTATATTAACTATTTAAATACAAAATAACTCTTGTTTTTATAATATCATTGCTCTCAGAAATATCTATAATATTATACATTTTATTGAAATTCTCACAAATGCGACGAAAGGAGTCAGTGTTAGCATAAACAGATCTGTAGTAATTAAGACTGATGAGCTGAAAGTCACGAGTTGGCCTACTTGGAACACAAAAGTTAATTTTACCAAGCAGGAACGCAGAATCAACTTCACCACGAATCAATCCAAGAAGAAAAGAGATACTCAGCATTATACGACGACTTTTTAAAGTTGGCAGCTTAATAAGGGCAAGTCTATTAACATATGACGGTAGAACATATGAGTTCCATCCAAGGGCTCGTAAATAAAAAATCAAAAATTGCTTTTGCACCGATTCAATACTGCTTATATGAATAGAATAGTAAAGATCCCATACAATAGATACATATTCCAGAATAGGCCGAACTAAAGATGTATACAGTTGTTTTGTGACGTAGGGGTCAGAAAGTTCTTTAGACCATCGTTTCATAAAACCAAGAACACCATTAGCTTTGTTGACAGTTAACACAATGTGATCACGGAAATCAAGCCTGTGATCTAACAAAAAACCCAGATCGGTAATTTTGTCCACTTTTTCAAGAGTTGTACCATTAATGTAATATCGCGAATCTAATTTGTTTATTCGATAGAATGTCATGTGTTTACATTTTTTAATATTTAGGTCCTTTAAATTAATTGTGCACCATTGTGAAAGTTTGTGAATATCAGCCTGTAGTAAAAGTTCCTGATTGGAGACATTAAAACTTTTAAATATTTTGACATCATCTGCATACATAAGTGCTTTAGAATGCAAAATAACGGAAGGGAGGTCATTTATAAATAAACTGAACCAAGATGACTTCCCTGGGGAACACCAGAAGAAACGTCAATGTCTTTTGAGGTAACATTTTTGAACTTTACTTGTTGACTTGTATTAGATAGATAAGAACGCAGCCACTTTAGTGTTGAAATACTAAATCCCATAAGTGATAATTTATAAAGTAACATTTCATGGTTTACTTTATCGAAGGCTTTACTAAAATCCGTGTAGATTACATCCGTTTGCATGTTTTTTAAAAATCCATCATTTACCATAGTAGTAAGTTCCAGAATATTAGTTGTTGTGGAACGCGACTTACAAAAGCCATGTTGATAAGCTGATAACAGCGAAGAAATTTGGTGTGATAAGCTGTCGGTTAAAATCTTTTCTAAAAGTTTAGGAATAGCATTCAGCTTAGCAATTCGTCTATAATTTTCAACTTCAAGTTTGCTGCCACTTTTAAACAAAGGGATTACAAATGATTTTTTCCATTCGACTGGTAAATAGCACAATTCAATAGATTTATTGAAGATTGTGGTTAGTGGACGGCACAAAGTTTCAGCACAATTTTTAAGCAGACAGCTAGGTATTCCATCAGGGCCAGAATTATAGAACGTTTTTAATGACCTTAACTCATAGATGAAAAATGTATACCAGCTGAATGCGAAATATTAAAAGTATAGGGAGAATTATTATCATTATTATATAACGTCTTGTTTAATAATTCCGTTGTTTTTCTGGCAATACTGTATGGGTATAGGGGTTAACATACATTGGGCAATTTAAATACTTAAAAAAACAAAAGACTTAAGAAACAAATTTAGTGTCAGGTTTTTTTCCTTTCAAAAACAAAAGACTTAAGAAACAAATTTAGTGTCAGGTTTTTTCGTTTAAAAAACAAAAGACTTTAGAAACAAGCGTTTCAAAATTTCTTGATTCGGTCGCCTCAAAGCCCGCGATAGAAGCTATGCAATAGCTTAAAAAAACATATACCTACAAACAACACAAGAAATTTTTTTTTACAATTACGTTCCTCAATTCTTGGGAATTGGGACTCTGTGTATAAGTAGTGTATGAGCTGGCTTAGCAGCCAATGAAATGCAGCACGTAGATCAGCTAAATCATAACAGACAAATTATTTTTTTAAAACATTCTTGAGTACTTCCGCGAATAAAATATAATAATATGTTAAAGTAAAACATGCAATTAACTGGTAATTAATAAAATATGGATTTCCATGCGTGATTCAAATATTATACATACATACATACATATGTGAATCATAAAAGTGTGCATGAGAAGAAATTAGGATCCAAAAATAAGGAATCGATTTTTGTAAAATATTATTAAAATCACAAATTTTCTGTGTAAAATCGGTTATAGTTTGAGTGCCAATGTGATCGATCACTAGCAAATACATAGATTTAACTATGCCACTTGAATATCAAAGGTGCTCAATTTTGATGTGCTGTTTTGTACAAAATTTTACTTTAAATAACATAATATTACAAATAGTATATGAATCTAAAGAATAATTGTAGCTGCTCAAATCATTCATGACAATAATACATACATACATACATATATAAACAAATAATACAAAATCATTTAACCAAACATGCATGAGAGCGTGGCATTTGTTTATTACTAACCATCAATGCAGATACATACATCCACGTAATCCAATCAATATATTGGAAATGATCAATAATATATGTATATACATACATACATACATTTTATTATCTAGGTCGAAATTTCCAATAGGGTTGTTTAAATAACAAACGATGATACAAAATAGTCTCAAGAGAGTATATTAATTAAACTTAATTGTTATCACATATTATTAACAGTCTAATGAGAGCATATCAAAGATGGATAGTTCAGTGCTGTTTATCTTTTGTAACTCCTTTTTTTTTACTTGCGGAATACCGAAGTACTCTGCCTTTTAGAATTTTTTTTTTTAATATAAAAGTTAAGGAAATATATGTATTGTAATAAACTGTTAAGTTTTCAGACACTGCAAAATAAAATGCCATACATACATTAAATTGTAGTTAAAAACATACAAAAAGACATGTGGCATTCGGGGACTGCCGCGGTAAAGCTATTGCATAGCATTTTTTATCAACTTATGCATTATATTATTACGTTTTGTTTAATAACTCCGTTGTTATTCTGCCAATACTGTATGTTAATGAAATCAAAATCAATAGCATACTTTAGGGGTTAACATACATTGGGCGATTTAAATACTTAAAAAAACAAAAGACTTAAGAAACAAACTTAGTGTCAGGTTTTTTCGTTTCAAAAGCAAAAGACTTAAGAAACAAACGTTTCAAAATTTCTTGATTCGGTCGCCTCAATGCCCACGATAGAAGCTATGCAATAGCTTAAAAATCATACAAAAAGTTTAAAAAAGTACATAAAATCTACACAAATATATTAATTTATAATAATTTTTATTTAAAGAAAGAAAGCCCTTTATCTTTGACGCAAGATAATAATCTTCCTAAAAAACAAACAAAAATTATATTTCGTAACTATCATTTAAAAGTTAAAGTCTTATATGTAAATTCATAATATGTTAAGTTAGTAATCAATTTTCAGTAGAGGAATGTTGGACTTCAAAATTGGAAGAACTGAAATTTAATATATCAAAGCCCACCGAGACATGTGGCTGCGCAATCTGCGAAAATATGTTGTAACAAACAATACTGAATTATTAATTTAAAGCGCAAGCAGAGTACGAAAAAGGAAATCGCAAAGTATGGTGGTGTTGGCTGAAGTGGTTAGCGCGTTGACTACTAAGCAAACAGTGACTTGGGGCCTGGGTTCAAACCCTGGCCAGAGCAAGTCAATCAACATCATTAATTTCTCTAATGTACATTAGTGTGGCATTTTATTAATTGTTGTCGGACTATTTAAGTGATGAAGGCATCGCACTGGTCACTAAAAAACTGTTTCGACAGCGATGATTGATGCTGTTCCAAGTTAATCTCCTTCCTTCGTCGGTTAGCAGACACATCGGCGAAGTAAAACAATTAATAAAATGCCTGCTAATACAGCTTAACAAAGTTAATGCGTCTACTACAACAACGTTAGTTTCTAAAACCACAACGAATAATTTGTTATTATTTTTACGAACATAAAAAATTTTAGAGATGCCGATTATTGATTGCAGCCAAACTATAATTTAATGTTTTCCAGAAAAGAAGAAAAGCACCAAACTGTAACTGTATTTGGCAAGCTCTCTTGTTATCCGTAATATTGCTTTCAGCACCTTGCAACTTAACTAAAGATTAGTTGTAGGCTGCTGGTAACGAATTTAGAAGAAGACGCCGATCAGTTTAAGAAAACTTCTTGAGAGTATGCTTTTCGAATATGTAATTAAAATTTAATACATTATTTGTATAATACTTAAAGACGAAATGCCTTTCGGTTCCTTGGAATTTAACAAAAATATTTATAGTACTAAACTTTCCACTCCTGATACCATGTGGTAGTATGCGTGTCAGGTCTGTGAAAACAGATAAGACTTGCTAAGAGCTAAATGAATTGAACTAAAAACAGACGAGTGCATACTACCAACGAGGCAGGTTCTGAAGTGAAAGGTAGAAGAAATTTAAAAATATAACGTTGGCTAAAAACTTCATATTTAACGAAATTAATTATTTAGATTGTGGCAACGTAAGTAAATAAAAAAGAAAATTTCAGGTTTTTTTTTGTGCTCAAAAGAAATTGTGTAAGAGCTAGAAAGAGAAAGAATACAACAAGTGTTTTTATTAATGAATTTATAATAATTTTGTTCGACTGCGTTTGTTTTTTTATTATTTCTTTCTTATCGACTGTTTGTTGTTCGAATCGAATTAGTACAATGAAATAATGTTTTAAATGAACAATTAAACATAAACGAAAGCAACAACCATCAAGATAATTGATAAATGTGAAAAAATATTATAAATTGGAAAATATCTTTATGTATATATATATATGTATGTATGTATTTATATATATATATGTACATATATTTTAACGTTTAATAAAAATTGATGTATTTGCGACGAAAAATAAAAATGAAATACCTTAACCTAGTGTCAAAATAAAAAATACGCGAAACGAAACTGTAAGAAATAAAAAAAAATAAATCCTAAATAATAAATAAAAAATCAATAAAGTGTGCCAAAAAACTAGAAACAAAGGTTGTTTAAATTATTTTTCAATTCCTTTTTTTAACTTCGAGTAAATTGAAAATAAAAAAAAAATTGTAAATATCTATTTTTCTGACTGAAAAATTTAATTTTTCTTTAACACAGGTACACTGAACATTCTATGTGGCACCATAAAAATTATAAATATAAGTTTCTTATTAGCTATTTTTGTTTAAAGCAATTTTTTACATGTGTTGCATACATAAATACATAGATATCTATATATGTAGTTTGTATATATGTATGTACAACCTACCTACAATCATTATTATATTTCATTATTATCCAAAGTGATATCAGCAGTTTCCAAATATGTGCTGCCAGTGCTAATGTTTTAGAACGATTGTTTATACATGGAAGTGATTAAAAGAAATTCAGAAGTATGAGTTATTTAAAAAAAAAATTTTTGTTTGTTGTTTTTATAATACAACACAACTCATCGAACCAGTTCCCCTTTTCCCACTAACATCTCTCATTAGTTCCGCACCTACAATTTTTTTTTTTGTTTACTCTACAAACAGTGGTGCTAAGTTAGCCTTTTAAGCGCTAGTTTTAGCTCTTTGGATTACACTGTGGAACAATATGCTGAAAATCGGCATCTGACTGCAAAGTTCGAAGGTCGATTAAAAAAAATTCGAACTAACATAAACAAACGCCGCGATACGGGTCTTCTAATTTAGCCTCTATTTTCACACCTCACTCTCTGAATTTGTTACACAGTGTTATTTAAGACATGTACATTAGGGGTATAACTTATTTCCATTTTTTGCAAATATCAAAATGGCCCTAGCATAGTCGAATAGTCCATTAAAAACTATTAAAAAAAATTATATTAATTTTTCGCGGTTTTCAAAAAAGGTCACCCACAAAACGCGGTAAAGTTGGAAAATTATTTTTTTTTATTTTTATTTGGACTTATACATTAAGCCAAAAACTCATAGTTTTTTTTATCAAATTATTAGGGAATTACCCTATTCATTTTTTAATAATATCATTTTTAACTTTTTTCATTTATTAATAAAATATTTAAAATTTTTTTATTAAATTTTTATTTTTATTTTATTTATTTGTATTGTTCCGCACACAAGACTGAAACTGAGTAATAAGTTGAACAAAAAATATTATATAAATTCGAAACAAAATATACATTATTCATTAAAAACATTCTCAATCAATTGGTTAATAAAACGAATTTTCTTCATATCAAGAATATTCTTTATGAATAAGGTAAATAATACATACAAGAAATAATATATAATAAAAAAAATTTAAATCAAAACAAAACATTACCTAAAAATTTCTTATAACATAAAAAATTATTAATTATATGTATGTTATTATAGCAAAAAAGCAAAGTTTTAGCTAGCAACTACGCTGAGAAAAGTTTTAATAATTCATTTTTGAATAGTCGCGCGTTACTTATAATTTGACAGCTATAAGGGATCGAATTCCAGAGAGATGTTGCTTTTGTGGGTGAGCTTTTTATTTTCAAACTACCAAAAAAATTAAAAAATTAACACAATATTCGCTATCACGTAGTGCTAGGGCCAAAATTTGGTTATACCCCTAATGTACATATATAAATTTCTTTTATTTATTACACGGCTAAAACAGTTTTGTATTTATTAATGGATCCCAAAATTAAGGGTTTAGGTATGCTCCAGATATGACCCATATAATATATACAAAACACACTCATAGCGCGTTGGTGATCCAAAACAAAATTTTCTAAGGATTTATTGGGTAATTGAAAATTTAATTTTTTGTGTAGATCTTATGAAAATGTTCAATATATGCTTTGAGAAATCTGGAAGTATGCCTTTTCATATGCCATAACAATTTTCCAAAGCGATCTAGAAATGCCGGAGTTATGCGTGAATATAAACACAGATACATACAATCGAATTTATTAAAAATCGCAGATATCGTTAAGTTAACGACTTCACCAAATCGAAAAGTTGTCAACACTGTGTACTCCCCACTTTACATTTGTGTATTCAGCACAAATGCACTAAAACCCAAAACAGCAACAACAACAAATAACAACGATAAGCTCCAACTGTATATGTACTTGGTTCTATTTTTCATTTTATATATACATATGTGTGTGTATATGTTTGTGAGTTATTTAATTTTGAGTATTTGCCTTGTTAATTTAGGCAGCTCCAAACACGCACAGCAACTAAAGTGTGGGTATGATGTATGCATGCATGTATTTGTGAGGGGTTTTTACCTAAACTCAGTAGTGGGGTTTCTTGCCGGAGAGATACATACATACATATGTAGATGATCATGTGATGCACGAAAATAAAAAACTTGAATATTATAATAATTCTTGATTTAAATTAAGAGAATTTTTACCTAAAACGAATTCAAACTGGTTTTAGAAAAAATATAGTATACCTACCTAGTGAGTAAAAATTAAAAGTAATAACGTGTGTATTCAAATTATTGTAAAAACAAAAACTATCAACCTTTTATAGTTGTTTTGTATAAATTAGAATAAAAAAATTTTCTATAAAATTTTCTAAATATTTCTATAAAAAATTATCTCTGATTTTAAAGTTTTATTTTATTTTTGTTTATTTGTGTTCTCTATCACGTTGATCATGTGATGATTTAACTTGTAACAAAGTTAGCTTTTGCTATTTCTAATAAAAACTCATGGTTTGAAAATAAATTTTAATTGAGTTAGAATTTTAATTAGATCGTAGTTAGCTTAATTTGAAGCTTGGGCTTTATTTGCTGCTTATAAAATATATTGAGTTCAATTAAAAAACTTAACCATATGACTTTTTTCGAATTTGTTAGATTTGTATGCTGTGCATACATACAAACAGACATACGTATAGTATGTATCCACATAACTTTAGCAAGTTTTGTTTGCATGATCTCTGAATTAATTATTTTTATTGGTTATGTGAGAATGCATAATCATGTGACTTCAGTAAAATTTACTTAAACTTTTTCCAGTTTATTTTTCTTTTGTTTGTAGTACATATTTACTTCATGAAACGATCGATCAATATGGTATTGGTAGTCATCGCGTTTTTCATTTAGCTTAAAAACTTCATTTAAATATTTTTCAAACTCTCTCCCTCTCCTCTTGAGAAGAGAGAATAATATGATATTTTTAGTTTTTGTAAAAATGTTTTTTGAGTTAGTCCGGTTTTGCAGCAAATAAGTAATCATATAAACATTGCCTTGTTGGAGAATTTAACACCATTGTTTGATTGTTACTAGATTTTTCTAGACTGCTGCTTAATTGCTTTTAATTCAGTATGTAATTGATGGTTGGTTGGTATAATTGGATTTTTTTTTTTTTTTTTTTTTTTTTTTTTGTAAAAAGAAACTGATAAGCGCCGTGGACAATTTGATGATCTAGCTGCCTAAGTAGCAATTGATACCTACTAATCATACTACTACTCTTATTTGACTACAATGTAAATTACGCACAGTAAAAACATGATACGATTCACTACAATCTAAAAACAACTATCGCTCGTTTGCTTAAGATAAAAAATACAATCTACTATTATTTGCATTTATTAGAAGAATAATAAGAATTATTTTTAGTTTAATTTTGCGGTTCTTTATAAAAAACATTTTTAATAAATACATATTTTTTTTCACAAAGTGTCGGTAGCAAAAAGGGTTAAATATTGAAGAGTTTCTTATAAACATACCTACGTTAATTCAAGCCAAATTCAAGTTCTCAAATTTAACAAAAATAACCGGAAATATGTCGTAACAAGGTGGATTTTGTTAACGCACTTTTATATTTTTCTTTTCATTTCATTTCATTTCATTTCGTTTTATTTATTTTTTTTCGATTTCGTATATTAATTTTAAAATCAGTGACAAAAAGTTTTAGTTTCAAATAAAGTGCTAGAGTTCCAAATGGTCTTATATATGAATGCATGTAATTTAAAATTTATTAAATTTATGTGAGATAATTTCCCAGTCCATTAAAAAATTTTTGTTGTTGTGTGGCTTGAGCCTGTCTGTCTAACTGCCAGAGTGTTTATATAAACAAACAAGTTTCCATAAAGAAATCAGAATTACTGGTCTGCTGAGTTAGAATTTATCTGGTTATATATTACTCTTGCACGTCTCTATACATTAAAAATTTCTTAAATAGCTCGAGCTAAGAGATTATTTTTAATTCCAAAACCAGTTTTTAAAGTTTTCAAATTTTCAATTATCATGTTATTTTTTTTAATATTGAATTGGCGCACTTCTTTTCATATGGTGTACAAATATTCTTAACACCATATGTTTTCTATATATTCCTTTTCCCTATAGCTTGTAGGGAGTTATTTAGAAATTGATTCAAACTATTCTGATTTTTGTAAAGAAAATTCAAAATTATCTCTTAAAATAACATAAACAAATTTATGGTTTCGTTTTTTTAATTGTCTTTGATTTTGAAATTTTTATGCGTTTTTTATGTCGAAATACATAAAAGGTTTTTCAATAGGGATGATATGATTTCGAAGTGACGTTTCGGCCATTTGTAATATTTCATGATCTGTCATTTGTTTTTCATTGTATTCAGTATTGATTACAATTTCATCATGGAGAGATGTACGCAAGAACAACGTTTAAAAATTATTCAGTTTTATTATGAAAATAATCGTTCTCCAATTGAAACTTTTCGTGCGCTTTTGCCATTTTATGGTCTTAATAATCGTCCAAGTGTGCTCGCTATTCGTCGAATTGTTGAAAATTTTGAATTTACATTTTCTTCACATAATGTTCAAGTGCCAATAAGACAAAGAAGTAATGCAAATATTTCTTCCCGGCAAGTGTTGCTGAAGACCGCAATTTGTCGATTCTAAGACGATCTCAACAAATGGGACTGTCTCAAACCACAACCTGGCGGATTTTGAGAAAGGATTTGGGTTTGCATTAGTATAAATTCGTTCTCACTCAAGAACTGAAACCATTGGACCATCTTAAACGTCGTGAATTTGCTGATTTTGCCTTGGAACAATTTAAAAGTTTAGAGATTCGATTATTTCAAGAAATTTTGGTATTGAATGGCCTCCAAGAAGTGGCGAATTAACACCATTAGACTATTTCTTGTGGTGTTATTTGAAGTCATTGGTCCTTCGAAATAAACCAGACTCTCTTCAAGCTTTACAAGTCAATATTGATCGTGCCATTCATGACTTACCGACTTGATTTAGTGGAAAAAGTGCTAGAAAATTGGGTTCATCGAATTTGTTCCTGCAGAAGAAGTCGTGGAGGCAATTTGAATGACGTTTAATTTAGAACTTAATTGTATCGATTGTACTTCACATTAAATAAAAAACTTTAGAATTTCCTTAACAATAAGTGTGTTTTTTTTTAAGAAATCATATCACTCCTATTGGAAAACCTTTTACATACATTGATTGATTGATTGATTGGTTCTCGGGAAAACAGGACACTGCGACCATGAAGATCTATTGTATCCCCTTTTACATACATAGTATGTACATAAATATTTTTTTTTTGTAAATAATTTCTACCAAATATGCCTTCTTAAATAACTATTTATGTTAAAATATTTCTAAAAGTTTTCCGAAAAAAATATTGTTGTGTTTAATTTTAACATTATTTTTCAAACATAAAATGAATCAATTTGTCAAAAAAAAAAAAAAAAAACACCTCATACATCATGTTTTCCTAATATTTATTTACCCTTACCACCCCCTAACCTAACTAAGCATACCGGACCTGAAGGTCAAGTACACTTGCCCCGACATTTACGCATTTCTCTACATTGACAAGTATTTAACATTCCAATAAAAGTTAACTTTTTTTTTCAATATTCTTATTGAATATTCTCACGTTAACATGTGATTTTAATAGAAAAAAAAAAGAAAAATATAAAGAAATATGTTTGTATGGAAATTATTAGCCAGCAAAAAAAAAAAAAAAATGAGTACATAAAACGCTGTCGAAGGCTGACCACAATTTAATATTTTTTTCGTTTTTTTTTCCAATGACATCAAGAAAAAGCTCATTTCGTCAAAAATAAAAAAGGCAAACGATTGCAAAAAAAAAAAAAAAAAAAAAAACAAAAAAATGAAAAACAGTTAACACTATCTTTAAATTAAAGTGTAAATTGAGTAGATTTTTATTTATTTGACAAGTTTCACACAATATTATTTTACACTTAAGTTCTAATTACACTGCAAAAGAATAAGAGATGTTTTTAATGGCAAGGTTGAAACCATAGACTATGTAACTGGACTTGACACCTCAAAAAGAAATCAGTAATGCCAAATTACCCTGTTATTTTGAGAGGGCCAGCAAATCTTCTGTTATTGTGAATTTTGTCTCTTTCATTTTAAAGTGGTATTTTGAGTTTTTCAATATGAAATTGTTATATTTTATATGCCAAAGTTGGGTGTTTAGGTTATCTTCTATGATTATAACGACTGATTCAGGTAGAGATCACACGATACCACGTTTGCACTCCATTATAGAGAATGGGGGTATCATATGCACCTTGTAATTCATATGTTTAAGGTATACAATGTCTTCATCATTTTTATGCAAGGGGCTGTGTTTATATTACGTAACGTTCCGGGGGAGGGGGATGGTTAAAGACTTGTTGCGGATTGGAAATTTAGCAATGAAGTATGTGAAAAAAAAGTTAAGAATTTGGGTGCGTTATAAGTGGGCTAGAAAATCAGCGAAAACTGCGTTACGTAGCATGTGAATGGTCCCTAAAACACTACGAGAAACATTTTAACCCCCTCACTCTTCGTTCTATGGGGCCTTTTTTTTTGTAATTATTTTGTTAAAAGGCCCTTATATAAATATTCTACGTAAGACATATTTTAAAAAATAAATGCCAGATTTTATGATATATTATAGTATTAGCGTATACCTGGCGGATACCTGCGCTATATTAGTAATATTTATTTATTTCTTTATTCATACATAATTCAATACAATATTGTTACCGATTATAGCTTAGTTTGCAAGGAGTTATTAAGTTTCAAAAAGCACCGCACTATGCGTTATTAATCATATTAACAAAAATCATTAAAAAAAAAACAAAAAGAAGGATCAATAACGGGTCAACTCGACCTTAAAAACTATTTCTGTGCTTGTAGCCTTCGGGATAGAAAAATAGCACCAGCACTTGGATTTCGTCCGCTTGTTACCCTAAAGAGTGCAAAAATCGAGAAGTAACTTTACAATTATTTTCTGCATCGATTCATAAGAAGTTGTATTTTCGATTTTTATTTTGAATTTTTCTTTTTAGTGGATCTACACATCGGCAGATTTTCCTACATACAAAATTTCAAGACATACAAATTTTCAAAATTGGGGAAAACATTTAGCACAGGAGAAAATCAGCATTACGAAAGGACCTTACAAAATTTACTTTCTAATAAAACCACTTGAATTTTTTTTGGGTTTTTTTTATCGTTAGCTGAAATGCAAAATCACCTAACTAACAAAATATTCTAAATCGCATTTTCAAATAATTTTTGCGAATTGTATCGAAACAAATTTTCATAAAATTTTTTTTATTTATATTATGACAATAAAGTCCGTATTTAATGAAAAAATTCTCTTAAGTTTTTTTTAATATTTTTTATATTCTTTTTACGAATAAACGCTATATGTGGTATGTTGAATAATAGCAATTTTCAATCAGAAGGGAAATTTCAAACTAACGAAAATTGTTTCAACATGTAAAACTTGAATAAAAATAAATTATAACAATTCTCGTATTGTAATTATGTTGAAAACTTGTTTAAATAGTTGATATTCTTCCCAATTAGTATCCACTTTACAAATTGTAAAAATGGACAACTGAACGCGGATGAGAGGTGTAGCGGCCTTGAGATCGGTATACTGATACGTTCTGCTAGTCTGATTGGATATGCTAATGTTTTTCAAAAATAAAAACTCTTAGTAAATTGAATTTTCATTAATTCAATAAAACTGAATTTCTCGTTTTGTTTTATTTATTTATAAAAAAATATTTTCGAGATATTAAGCGCTTGTTAAATGAATTTCTATACAAAATATATTTTATAAACCTTTAATTAAATACTATTTATAAAAAAAATTATTTACATTTGTTTTGCGACTGTGTATAAAAATTTCAGTTGAAAAACTCATTTTATAAATATGAATTCATATTTCTCTGCCTGTCTGTTATTTGAGCTAAAAGCTCATAAACATTAAAGGGCTGCATGAACGTGGCCATCAATGAACATATTCATACGTTCATTGACTAAAACTCTATTTCGAATAAAAATCAGAACACCAAACAAACTGTTGCTTTGTTCATAGTATGAGTCTGAACATTTTGTTTCACTTCGTTAACACAAAGAGTATGTTCATTGAAACGATTTTTATTCGAAGTTCTCGCTCTCATCTCACAGTTTCTTATTAATACGCAATAGCAATGTTGCCAATTTGGTGAAATCATGTAATCTTTTGAATGCGCTGCCCATGTGTAATTACTTGCATATGTAATTTCAAGTTTTAGCTTTTACACGCATGTACGTATGTATGTATATACTAGTCATATTACTAGCACTAATAGTAAATCAAATTCAATATGTATTTTAGTTTGTTATTTGCATTTCTCAATAACATAAACCTTCAATAAACGTTAATAAATGAAATAAATCATTAATGATTAAACTGTAAATTTTTTAGAGTTTTTTGCCTTCTTTTTTTTGCGATTTAGTCATTGTGTATGTTTAACGTATTTCTTAAATGATTTTCCTTTTTCCTACAACTGGCAACACTGATCTTTGAGAGCATATTGTTCTTGCATGAACATTATTGATATTTCTTCAAGCCATGTTCGGTTTCACATTTGTAAATGTTCGTTCGCTCTTGTATAAGTGAACACACAAACTTCATTACGCTCGTCTCTTAACTATCGTGTGTTGATTGTTCTCTGTTCATAGTTATTCATCTGTATTGAATAGAAATGAATGAATAAAAGATAATGATGAAAGTTTCATGATCATCATTATTAAGTTTCATGCAGCCCTTTAATAAACATAATAATTGGACAGACACAAGATCGTCTTTCCTGTCAGTTGACTTTTATTCCAACTTACTTGAGCATTTTTATAAAAATTTATTTGTAGTTTTGCTGAAAAGTACATTTTACGAATATGTACGCAATATGAGTTGATTACATTTAGTTTCTCGTTGTTGTTGGCATTTTTTTAGCATTTTTATTCTTAAATCAGCAATAAAAATAAATGATAAGTTAATTAAACAATGAGCAGTCAAAAAGATAATGGGCAAATTTAAAAGCAAACAATTAGAAATGGTCTAGTTTTACAGACGATAAGTTAAGCAAGTGACTTAAGACTTTTTACACAGTCTTACTACTTATATAAATGTGAAAGTTTGTATGTTTAGATGCTTGGATGTTGATCCAATATTATTCGAACCCCGTTAAATGGATGTGTATTTAAATTTGCTATCGGCCATATTATTATATAGGATACTTTTCAACGGGTAAAAACGGATACTTTTGGTACTTTTTGATTTGTTAAATTTCTTTACTTTAACATAGAGTAGGCTTTTTGGGGGGTTGGCACTTCCTATTTTTTGGTAATTAATGAAAAGCTGGTACTTTTGGCACTTTTGGGGATAAAATAAGAAAAAGGTGGTACTTTTTCCACTTTTTGTACTTTATATTTTTTTTCAATTTTTTTTTACATTAATTTTAGTACTTTCTAGGTTAGGTGGCACTTTCTATTTTTCACCAATTTATTTTTTTTAATTACCGTACATCATACTTTCTTGGGTATAAAATGACGGAAAAGCTGGTACTTTTAGTACTTTCTATTTTTTTACTTGATTTTTTTTTAAATAAAACACACCACACTTTTAGAGAACAAAACATTTCTAAGAAACGGACACCAAAGTACACTTTCTGCATGGAGTTGTACCATTTCTTTTTTGTAGAAAAGAAAACACCATAAATTAGTAGTGTAATATCGATGGAACTTTTCTTGGTGTCTTGATTTAAGAAGTAAAATATGGGCAAACTTTTAGAAGTGACAAATAAGCAATGTCCCATTGACAAAAAACGAGTGCAAGGAAAAAGCTATGCCAAGTGGCACGTGTGATATCCTTGATAAAGCAGAAAACTGCGGTTTGCTGCATTAGAAAGAGCGTATTGTCTATTTTAAGAATCACCAAAAAAGAAAAAAATCGGGTTTTTTTTCATCCTTTTAACTGAAACTGACATATATTTTTTTATTTTTTATATTATTACGAATAAACGTAATTATTATTTGAACTTATGTATATTAATGTATGTACTAACTAAATTGTTTCAACATGTAAAAATAGAATAAAATGAATTAAATTAATTCTCGAATTCTATTTCATTTGAAAACTTGGTTAAATAGTTGATATTCTTCCCAATTAGTATCCACTTTACGAAAATTGTAAAAATGGACAAATGAACGCTGATGAGAGGTGTAGCGGCCTTGAAATCGGTATATTGATACGTTCTGCTAAACTGATTGTATATACTAGTGTTTTTCAACATAAAGATTCTTAGTAATTTTAATTTTCATTAATTCAATAAAACTGAACTTGAGCCTGATAATATTAATTTTCATATGTACATATTTTTTTATATAATAATTCTCGTTTTGTCTACAACAGCTTTGGAATTTTTTTTTTTTTTTAATTTCAAAAATAATTGATCTAGCTAATAGATGAATTAGTAGCGAGAAAGGGGAATATCTCATTATTTATCTGGTATGTGGAAAGCAAATTTTTTTTATCAAGTTATTAAGTAAACAAGGTCAGAGAACAAACTGAGAAAATACCGGTCTGGGATAGGGATTCGCTATACAAAGGAATATTTGAAAAACAATATATGTAAATATGTACAGTATATTTCAGTATGGATAGAAATAGTAATGATTAATTATGTGGGGAATTATAATAATGAGAGTCGTCAAATTTAATGTGGGCAACTTTAAAATCAAATCATTGTGTATAAAAGATACTAAAAGGTTACTAAAATATTTTCTGCTTGTTTTGATATGTTATAATTCTTAATCAAGTTCAAATAAATATAATAAATTATGTACATACACACATACATAAAAATACTGAAGTATTTTATGTGACAGTCTAATTCCTCTTTAAATTTCTCTGATAAGATATTGTGTTTCAGTTTCAAAACGTAATATTTTGATATCAACATTTATGACTACTTCATATCACATGCTCTTGTTAATCAAGCAGGTACAAATAAATATTAAAGCCATTTTAATTATAGATATTAAATACATACATACATATTTGTTTTTCTATTTGATTTAGATAATAGAAAAATTAATTCGCGTTGGTAAAAAAAAAAAATTGTGGGACAGAAAGTGCAATAAGTGTAAAATTTTAGAATATGCAAAATTACATGTACATGATGTAGATATGTATAGTATGTATACATACACATATATATATATACATATAGATTTGTTTGAAGCGACAAACTTTTAGATGGACTGCAACAAATTCTACAAAACAAATGGTTTTTGATTTAAATATATTTCTAAAAAATAAAATATTAAAAAAATAATTATTATAAAGAAAGGTCGGTCATGAACACTTCTCTTTCATGAGCGTTAAATTAATATAGACGACAATTTGTTGTTGTGTATATTCAAATGCTAGACGAACAGACAGCCCCAAAAACACAGACGGATTTTTAGAAAAAAAAAAAGAATTTTATACAAAATTAAATCACAAAAATAACCATAAAAACATGAAGAATTTGTTTTCGTTTGTTGTTATTTTTTTTTTTTTTTTGGTATATTTTTCTTTTGGCTAGAAAATGCTGCTGTGGCCAACAAATTAAAAATTTTTTAAGACAAAGATCCACATAGTATGTTTGACTAGTCGATGACTGAGGTGAATAATATGTATGCCATTACAGTCATGGCGAGAATTATAGTTTGCAAATATGTATGTATATATTACAAAGCTAGAGAGCTATGTATATTATAACGGAACTATAGAGTACGATGAAAAATTTCCCTTGAGAACTATTAAAAAAAAAACCATTTTAAAAAGTTACAAAAAGTGTTGCGCTTGTAATGAAATAGCATGATTGGCACAGATTGTCACAAATAGCATACTTAGAACAGAACAAGAACTACATACTTGACATAGTGGTTTCCCATGCAATATAGAAATTAAATGCAAAAAATAATTAAAACTCGTGGCCTTGTTCGTCTCTTAAGCTTAGATCCCACTATCGGCACAATGTACCGATTTTCGTCGGCTCACTGAAATAAAGTTATAAGATATACGTAATAAGCTAAATTTGCTTTATTTGTCAACTAATTGAAATATAAGAACAAAATTGCACCACACTGCATTGGTAAGAAAGCTATATAGACCTATTCCAGAATTAATCGAGAAATAATGCAATTTTGGTTTAGTACTTATGACTTTATTGCAGTGAGCCGACGAAAATCGGTACATTGTGCCGATAGTGGGATCTAAGCTTTAGTTTTAGAAATGTCAAACAGCAAATCCCAACGCTGGAAATTGCTATTTTTCACACCTAATAATTTTTCAATATTATCTTTTAAAAAAACATTATTTGGAATAAAGAATGTTGAGTGGCCTTGTTCGTCTCTTAAGCTTAGATCCCACTATCGGCACAATGTACCGATTTTCGTCGGCTCACTGAAATAAAGTTATAAGATATACGTAATAAGCTAAATTTGCTTTATTTGTCAACTAATTGAAATATAAGAACAAAATTGCACCACACTGCATTGGTAAGAAAGCTATATAGACCTATTCCAGAATTAATCGAGAAATAATGCAATTTTGGTTTAGTACTTATGACTTTATTGCAGTGAGCCGACGAAAATCGGTACATTGTGCCGATAGTGGGATCTAAGCTTTAGTTTTAGAAATGTCAAACAGCAAATCCCAACGCTGGAAATTGCTATTTTTCACACCTAATAATTTTTCAATATTATCTTTTAAAAAAACATTATTTGGAATAAAGAATGTTGAGTGGAAAAAAGTTAAAAATATCGTTGAAAAATACAAGACCAGGACGAAGTTTCGGGTACTCCATACTACTCGATAATTTTGAAAGGCAAAGTTATAGATAATTTATTATTCATAAAATTTGTCATTTAATTTAGTTAGAAAAAATATAACTCTGCAAGTATTGAGTAACCGAAATAGCAAATACTTGATGATCGGTACCCAGTTCACAATAATTTGTCAGCACTTAATTGGATTTAAAAAAATACGAAGTCAACGAAAGTGTTCGTTAAATAAAACCTATTGCTATTGAAAGTTCTTATTTTAGCTTAAGTTCATATTTGAACTAAGAGAAGATAAAGATCTCCAAAAACCATCTCATCACAATTCTTTTTTCCATTTATTCCACTTATAAATTTGACTACTATTGGAGAAGACTGTCAACAATTTAATCGACTTTATTTAACGAAATAAAATTCGAGAAATTTTCTTATAACTTTTTATATAAAATTGTTTGGCTCAATAAATGTTTTTGGCTAGATTGAAATTAACGACTTCAGAGTATTTATTAAAACATTCCAACTTTTCGTATTTAGCTAAATTTTTTTTTTTAACACTGAAGAAGATCCAAGGATTATGTTACTTCAGGTATTTTGAGGATATGAACCTTTATTCCCTATACAATTGTAATAATAGAATAAATAATAGAATACAATAGAATAATAGCGATTGGTATATCTACTTAGGTTTGATAGGTCTCGTTACGTGTCGAACGTATTTTCCAAGACCAGGAATGAATCATTTTTTTAATTCTTTTTATTCCATATGTTACTGAAATTAAAAAAAAAAAAACTATAGTTTTTTAAATTTATGTTTATATATTTTCTTTGCAGGCTTCATAACAGGTCTTCATCATGGGAGATATGTTCCGTAGTGAGGAAATGGCTTTATGCCAAATGTTTATACAGCCTGAAGCCGCATATTCATCGGTTTCCGAATTAGGTGAAACTGGTTGTGTACAATTTCGTGATGTAAGTTTGTCGTAACTTTGTTTCCTTAAAAATAAATATTTAAAAAAAAAATGTCTTCTTTCTCTTCTCGTAACACAGTTAAACAGCGGCGTAAATGCATTCCAACGTAAATTCGTCACAGAGGTACGCCGTTGTGACGAATTAGAACGTAAAATTCGCTATATTGAAGCGGAAATTAAAAAAGATGGCATTACTATGCCCGAAATTTTCGATGACATCCCTAAAGCACCTAATCCAAGAGAAATCATTGACTTGGAAGCCCATTTGGAAAAGACGGAAAATGAAATTTTAGAATTAGCCCAAAACGAAGTCAATTTGAAATCGAATTATTTGGAATTGACAGAATTGCGTAAAGTATTGGAGAACACGCAGGGTTTCTTTTCCGATCAAGAGGTACTCAATTTGGATTCAAGCAATCGTGGTGTTGGCGGTGTTGTTGTAGATGATACTGCTGCTGCTCAAAATCGCGGTCGCTTGGGTTTTGTGGCCGGTGTTATTAATCGGGAGCGTGTCTTTGCTTTTGAACGAATGTTGTGGCGTATTTCCCGCGGTAACGTTTTTCTTAAACGTTCCGATTTATATGAGCCCTTGAATGATCCCAGCACCGGACATCCGATTTATAAAACCGTGTTTGTAGCCTTCTTCCAGGGCGAACAATTGAAGAATCGCATTAAGAAAGTGTGCACAGGTTTCCATGCATCGATGTACCCCTGTCCCAGCTCTCATAGTGAACGTGACGAAATGGTCAAGGGTGTACGCACACGCTTGGAAGATTTGAAATTGGTTTTGAGTCAAACCGAGGATCACCGTAGCAGAGTTTTGGCCACAGTTTCGAAAAATTTGCCATCCTGGTCCATTATGGTTAAGAAAATGAAAGCCATCTATCACACTTTAAACTTATTCAATATGGATGTTACAAAGAAGTGTTTAATTGGTGAATGTTGGGTACCAACCAAGGATTTGCCAGTGGTACAGAAGGCCTTGTCCGATGGTTCAGCTGCTGTGGGCAGTACCATTCCATCCTTCTTGAATGTCATTGACACCAATGAACAGCCACCCACATTTAATCGTACGAACAAATTTACTCGTGGTTTCCAAAACTTAATCGATGCCTACGGTATTGCCTCATATCGTGAATGCAATCCAGCTTTGTACACTTGCATTACATTCCCTTTCTTGTTCGCTGTCATGTTTGGCGATTTGGGTCACGGTTTCGTTCTAACCTTATTCGCCGGTTGGATGTGTATGTATGAAAGATCTTTGAGTCGCACTAAAGGCGGAGAAATCTGGAACATTTTTTTTGGCGGTCGTTATATTATTTTACTTATGGGCCTTTTCTCCTGCTACACTGGTTTCATCTACAACGATGTATTCTCGAAATCGATGAACATCTTTGGCTCAACATGGTCAATTCGTTATAATACCTCAACAGTTATGGATAATCCTTCGCTACAATTGAATCCAGAATATCACGTTCAGGGCGTATATCCCATTGGCATGGATCCTATTTGGCAGATGGCTGAGAACAAGATTATTTTCCTGAATACCTACAAAATGAAATTGTCCATTATTACCGGAGTTATACACATGATGTTTGGTGTTTGCATGTCTGTCATTAACTTTGTACACTTTAAGCGTTTATCGAGTATTTTATTGGAATTTTTACCACAAATTCTCTTCTTGGTTCTACTATTCGGTTACATGGTCTTCATGATGTTTTTCAAATGGGTTCAATACACTGCCACTACCGATATCCAATCTAATACACCCGGGTGCGCTCCATCTGTGCTAATTATGTTCATCAACATGATGTTGTTCAAACATACACCGCCATTACCAGGTTGTAACGAATACATGTTCGAAAGCCAATCTAGCATTGAGAGAGTTTTTGTGTTTATTGCACTACTCTGTATTCCCTGGATGTTGTTGGGCAAACCTTTATATATCAAGTTTACGCGTAAAAACAAGGATCATGTAAGTTGCTTTCTCATATGCACATACATAACTGCTGCCGTGGGCTTTTCTATTCATATTTATTAATTTGTTTTTTTTTAGTCTAAACACAATGGTGAACTGACGGGCAATATGGAATTGAATGAAGGCGAAACTCAACTGCCAACTGCATCGGAAGGTCATGAAGGTGGTGTTGGTGGTGCTCACGGTCATGACGATGAGCCAATGAGTGAAATTTATATACATCAAGCTATACATACCATTGAATATGTGCTCAGTACCATTTCTCATACTGCCTCCTATTTGCGTTTGTGGGCCTTATCCTTAGCTCATGCTCGTAAGTTTATTCTATTTTCTATTATTTCACTTACAGGTATGTATTTAAAAATTTACCTTTTTACAGAATTATCTGAAGTTTTGTGGAATATGGTCTTATCTCTGGGTCTTAAGCGAAAGGAGAGTGGCGCTTTTGTGTTTGTGTTCTTAATCTTTGCTGCCTGGTGCCTTTTCACCTTGGCCATTTTGATAATGATGGAAGGTTTATCTGCTTTCTTGCATACTTTACGTCTGCACTGGTAAATCATAAAATGATTTTCTAAATTAAAAATTGCAAATTTATTTTCGTCTTATTTTTCTCTTTGCAGGGTTGAATTTATGAGCAAATTTTACGAAGGTCTAGGTTATGCCTTCCAACCTTTCAGCTTCAAAATTATTTTAGATGGCGAAGAAGAGGAATAAGTTTAAATTGTTAAATTATCGTGTATTATTATACTTTTAACTTGTTCCAATATTCCAGTATTGGTGGTATTCTTCCCACTGCATAATTTATCTATTTTGATTCTTCTTAAAAAAAAAAACAATTTTTTTGTTTGTCAAACGTTTTCGTCCATTTTGTTCGTTAATAATTGTTTATGTTTATTGATATTAATTAGCCATATACTTAACATGAAAGCAATATACATTTATACAATTTATAGATTTTATTTCAATAAAATCGTCTTAAGAAGAGAAAGGAGAAAAAAACATTTAAAAACATGTTTTAATTGTTGTACGTTCACGGATCTAACGATTTGGGTCCAGGTCTGTATTTTAGACGTTCTAAAAAGTTGTATATACGTCATTGTCAAATATTTTATAGAGCCTCTGCTGCAATAGAGCCACAACTCAAAAAATGTGATGTGACATGTGTGAAACTGTTACTAAAATTAAAGAACACAATAAAACCAGGTTTCTCTTACTATATTCGCACGTAAAACCAACTTTAACTTTAATAATAGTTGATAGATAAGGGGGTATGTTTATTGTTTGACAGTAAGCGAAGCGGGTACTTGAAAATGAAAAGAAATTATACACGAAATAATAATTTTAAAAAGTGTTAAATGATGGAAAATAATTAAAAAATTTTAACTATAAATAAAAATTTTTCATTTTAATAAAATTTTCCTTGATTTGAAGGTCCTCGATCAAGGCATAAAAAAACCACTTGATGCCGATTCACTTTGACTAGTCGATAGTCGGAGACTTTCAACAAGGCTGCGACAGAGGTAGAAAAACTCATTTAATGATTAATGATGGCAAATACCAAATATTGGAAAACTTCTAAACGGCAAAAAGGACTTAAATCTTTGTTTCACTTTAAAAAAGCTCAGAGAAAATTTATTTCATGTTAATCGTTTAGCCACATTCACATGGTGGAAATCACACCACCAAAATTTCAATTATTTTAAATCGCAAAAAAAAAAAATATAAAAACAAATTTTTTAAATTTTGAGTCTTTGTATAAACGTCCCTACAACAATTACAATGTTAGAAAAACAATGGGTGTTTAGTTGCTAAAAACAAAGAAATTATCCGATCGATTCAAATTTTTACGTCACCGTCATTTTGGTAAATTAGGAGCCGATGTTAACCAAATCGGTTTAAGTTTTCTAATGTGATATACACTTTTTCGTAACCGGCGGGATGCAGTAAAATGCTATTGCTTAGCTGCGCCACAAAAAGTGCCAAAGCAGTCATTAAAAAAAGGCAAAGTAACACTTCATTCTTGCCTCAACGGTAACGCTGCTTGTGTAAAAGATGTCTAACTACCCGTGTTGCCATGACAAAAAAAAAAAAAAAAAAAAAAAAAAAAAAAACCGTGTACATACTCGTATAATCAAAATGTTCCTAAAATTTGCCCAAATAAGAAAAAAGTAATTGAAAATATATATTTTTTTATTTACATAATATTTAGTGGCACCTTTCGAAAAGCTTAATATAATGGTAAAAACTATTGCTATATATATAATTTTAAATTGTTGAGGCGAAAGACTTTTGAATGGGTTTGTATATTTTCTTTTAGCAATATTTTCTCATTTAGATTTTATCAATTATTCTTATGTTATTGTTGTATCAATACTTCTTCTTACTATTTCTTTATTGAAAAATAAGCAAACACAAAATTGAATGCCGCTGAGAAAATAACATCTGTTGGCGTGAATTTGTTTTTTTTTGTTTTAAATTCATAAATTCCTTTCATTTTGATTCGGCTAACAAATTTAACGAAAAGATAAAAAGTACCAAAAGTATTAAAGTTCCATCTTTTTCTCATTTTACCCTCCCAGAATGTTTACTGCATGTTAATGTATAAAAAATTTGTCAAGAAATAAAAAAGTACCAAGAGCAAAAAGTACCAAAAGTATAAGATTTTTGCTAATTTTACCCCACAGAAAGTACATTGTATGTTAATGTATAAGATCTTAATAAAAACCTTCCAATTTATTTCGGTTTTAGCCCCTTAAAAGTATCTATCACCAAATTTCATCTAAATCCATTATGCGGGTTACGCGTTATAACGCGAACAAACATCGCAACATAAGAACTTTCTCAATTAAAATATTAGTAGGATTACAAATTAACTATCTGAATGCATATTTGATAAATTTTAATGTACTTTTGACTTAAGTTCAGTTGGATTAAGTAAAATTTCAAAGCGTATGGGAATAGACTAGCAGAACGGATGGATATACCGATGAAAATGTTGTCAACTTCGTTTAAAATATTTGAAAAAATTTTTATAAAATTCTTTCCTTATTCAAAAATATGTAATAAAAATTTGTTTTATTTGACATTAATAAAGTTAGGCCTGATTAGCTCAAACCAAAAATAATTACTTAATATTTAATACTTGGCCAAATAAATAATAACGAGGACAAAAATATTAATTTTTTTTTATTTTGGGTTAGCTAATCTACATAAGCATACGAGTTTGAAAAATTTTGAAACATGCCTAACGATCTACTGATGAGTTGGCATTAGCACACAACGAAATGCAGCGAGTAGATTAGCTAAACCACAGCAATTTTGTAGACATAAATTCTTGAGAATATCTCGAATAAAATCCTACTTCTTACTAATATTTTATATGTTAAAGTTTGTATGTTTAGATGTTTGAATGTTTGTTCAACCATAACTCAAGTTTGCATATTTTGATGAAATTTGGTGGGCAGTAGATTTATAGTATATGACCGAGACTAAAATATAGGGTACTGTGTTATGGGTAAAAACGCAACAAATTGGTACTTTTGGTACTATTCCATTTTATTTTTTTCAGTATTTTTTTTTTACCTTAACGTGCAGTATACTTTCTTGGTAGTTTTGCTACTTTTTGTTTTTGTTATCTTTTGTTTTTGTTATCTTTTGTTTTTGGTACTTTTTGTTTTTCCGATGTATTTAATAAAAAATATTTTTCTTAAACAAAGTTAGTACATATTTAAAAATTTTCCACAGTTTTATTATTTTAACATACTAATTATAATATTTATAGGAAGGAACACGTTCTTAAATGGCTTAAAAATTTATCATTTTCCATCCCTAACGAATTTCTCTAGAACTTTTCTTTTCGTTTTCAATTTAGGACTGAAAGTTATTTGCAACCAAAAATAAATAAAAAAAAACAAAACAGATACACTGAATAGATGTTGCAGCCATAAAAAAAAGCTTCAACTATTCTTGGTTAAAAAATATAATATTGAAAAACATTTTAATTTATTTTGTAAATAAATTAAATTAAATTTTGTGGAATTTTAACTTTAAACACTTTACAACTAAAAACTTCTTTTGTCACTGGTCACAACTTATCTAAATTGTAAATTTATGAAAAAGTTTCTACAGAATTCTACAGTGTACAAAATAAATACAATTTTTATATCTATTATTTCCTCATTAACTTTTTTTTAAGTTGCAACACACAATTTGATTGATTTGTAACTGATCTAATTATGAATTATTTTCCAATTAGCAATTAATTTTAAATCTACACACACATACACATTTGTTTGTTCTTAAAAAATTTATAAAATATACATGATTAGTTTAGACCAAAATAACGGCAAAGATAAAACCCATAATTACGAGTACTTTGGTGCCTTTAAAAATGATAAGAATTCATATTGTAAAAATATAGTTTTTTTTCTGTTAATATTCAACTTATGATGGACAATTTGATTGAAAAATCAGTTGACTTGTGAAGGTTTGACAGAAAAGGTGGATCCCTTTTTCTAATATTTAAAATACACTGATCATTTTAAACACGAGAGGGTCACAAATTTTTAAACTTTAAAGTAAGTTGTATGAAAGAAGTTTTCAATTTTTTTTTTTAATTCATGTTTCTATTAAAGATTTTTTAAACGGCTTCATCATGGGGGACATGTTTCGAAGTGAGAAAATGTCTTTATGCCAAATTTTTCTTCAACCGGAAGCAGCATATGACTCAGTGGCTCAGCTGGGCGAACGTGGTTGTGCTCAATTTCGTGATGTAAGTGAAGCAGTTAAAATATATAAAGTTCATAGAATCTCAAAATAAGTCTTAAATTAACTACAGAATAGGTATGATTATTTTTTTTGTCATTGTGAGATATCAAGGCACCAATTGTTTTCATACATAATTTGTTGACTCAGTCATGTGACATGCCAGTGATCTAATCTAAACTTCTATAAGCTTGACTCGTCGGTCACTAAAAGGACGGGTAGTTAAATTACTTTTCTACGTCACAGTTTAATATACGTAATAACAGTGTGGTGCTTGTTAGTTAAGGAAAATCAAAATTTAGACACATTTTTTCAACTTTTTTCCACAAGTCTAATATTAATATATTTTGTATAAAAACATATATGTATTGATTTTTCGAATGCTATATTAGTTAGGTTGGCACTGCCTTTATTCGTTTGTATAATAACGACTAAAAAGTGGACGAATGAAAATTAGTTTTACAATAAAATTTGTTCTGTTATTTTTAACTGTAAAATCAGGAAATATTCAGAAGTCAACGTTTTTTGCTTTTTATTACGATCGACAACACATTTATTTTTTAACAAAAATTTTACTTTTTTATTTTTAACGAAAAAATATCTCCCAAAATTAAAATTACGGTAAAATCTTTTTGGCCAAAAAAGTCGGTCGAAATTCAGCTGTTATTTTTTTTATCGAAAATATATAAAAAAAATCAACCAAATTTTTACGGTTTTTTACAGAAAAAATATTGGATGAATTTTAAGATTTATTTCTGAAAAAAATAAACACAAGTAAATTTTTAAATAGATTTTTTTTACCGAATAAAAATTTAGATGATCAAATGACACTAAAATGCCAACAGTTTTTTTTTAATGAAAAAATATCTACACGAATTTAACTGTTAATTTTTACAGAAAAATATCGATTAAATGTTATTTTTTACAGAATCCAAATAACATGATTTTCAAATTTTTTCTGAACAGAATATACAAAACATATCGTCGGTCACAGGTTGACTACTCTTAACTCACAAAAAAATCGAATCGGGTTTTTTAAGCAAAAAGACTGTGTTTGTCCTTCTGCATGTTAGTACGTTTCATTTATATTTTTAAAAATAATAATAATAAATATCTCCTACTAATTTTGTTATTTTTATTTACTTCCAACACGGTTTAGTAACAGAGTAACAACGTTTTTTTTTGTCTCCTGAAAAGTACAAAAAAACATGTTAAAAGTTGTCAACCTGTGACCGACGATATGCTAAGTTTAAATTCATTTAGTCAAACGTAAATAGTCGTGTGGACTATTGTCTTCGTTTAAGTCATATTTCACCATCTTCGGCGTTGGCCTTTCTATTCTTCGTAGAAAGAAAACGTCGACTTGACCTTTTTATTAACGGATTTTTCCACAAAAATTTCTTATTCCGCTTTCAATTAGAAATTTTATGATATTCTAGACACGTTGCATTTAATTATTTTGTTATTTACCTTCTGCTTACCACCCTCCTCCATCTAGATGAACGCCGGTACAACATCTTATCTGCGTAAATATGTTTCTGAAGTGCGTCGCTGTGATGAATTGGAACGCAAAATACGTTTTATTGAAAATGAAATTGAAAAAGATGGACTTAAAATGCCTGAATTAGAGAAAATACCACCAGCGCCCAAGCCCAGAGAAATGATTGATTTGGAAGCCAATTTGGAAAAGTGTGAAAAGGAAATAACTGAACTGGCTCAAAACGATGTTAATCTGAAGATAAACTTTCTGGAGTTAACGGAAATGCTGAGAGTTTTGGAGAAAACACAAATCTTCTTTGCCGAACAAGAAGTGGTCAATATGGAATTGAATAAAAATAACAATAATCGACAACATCACGAGGAAGGTGGTCATTTAGGTTTCGTGGCCGGTATAGTTGCCCGCGAGCGGGAGTATGCTTTTGAGCGTATGTTGTGGCGTGTAACGCGTGGTAATGCATACGTCAAAAGATCCCTTTTAGAAGAACCCTTAAAGGATCCCAAAACTGGTAACAATATGTACAAAACAGTTTTTGTTGTCTTCTTCCAAGGAGAGCAGCTGCGCGGTAAGGTGAAGAAAATATGTACCGGTTTTCATGCCTCCATGTATCATTGCCCACAAGAGCATACGGAACGTGAAGCAATGATTAAAGGTTTACGCATCAGGATCGATGATTTAAAATTGGTATTGCAGCAAACTGAAGATCAGCGAGCATGCGTTTTAGTATGTGTTTCCAAGCAATTGGCAGCCTGGGATATTATGGTTAAAAAAATGAAATCTGTTTACCACATATTGAATATGTTGAGTCAAGATGTTAGTAGTAGATGTTTGATAGGAGAATGTTGGGTACCAACTCGAGATTTGGCCAATGTACAGACATGCTTGGCAGCGGGTTCTACTGCTGTGGGCAGTACAGTGCCCTCATTTCTTAATGTGATGGATACCGATGATCGTCCACCCACATTCAATCGTACCAACAAATTTACCCGAGGTTTCCAAAATCTAATTGACGCCTACGGTGTGGCTACTTATCGTGAGGCGAATCCCGCTCTGTACACCTGCATAACATTTCCCTTTCTGTTCGCTGTGATGTTTGGTGACATGGGTCATGGTTTTATTTTGTTTCTTTTTGGCATCTGGATGGTTTTGTGTGAAAAGTCTTTGGGTCGCAAAAAGGGTGGAGAGATTTGGAATATTTTCTTTGCTGGACGTTACATTATCTTGCTTATGGGTATTTTTGCTGTCTACACGGGTTTCACTTACAACGATATCTTTTCGAAATCCTTTAATGTTTTCGGCTCAACTTGGCGTATACGTTACAACACAACCACTGTGCTTAGTAATGTCCAAGGTCTTACTCTAGATCCTACGTACGCTACCACTGGCACTTATGTTTGGGGTATAGACCCAATTTGGCAGTTGGCTGATAACAAGATTATCTTTTTAAACACCTACAAAATGAAACTTTCCATAATTTTCGGTGTCCTGCACATGGTATTCGGGGTATGCATGTCGGTGGATAATTTTGTTTTCTTTAAACGTTATGCCAGCATTTTGTTGGAGTTCTTGCCTCAAGTTATTTTCCTTCTTCTACTCTTTGGTTACATGGTCTTTATGATGTTCTACAAATGGGTTAAATATTCAGCGACTACAAGTTTTGAACCGGATACGCCCGGCTGTGCACCATCTGTGCTAATTATGTTTATTAACATGATGCTGTTTAAAAGTACTCCCGCCTTGCCTGGTTGTGATGAGTTCATGTTTCCCCATCAATCCAAGATCGAATTAATTTTTGTTTTAGTGGCGGTCGTTTGTATTCCTTGGATGTTGATTGGCAAGCCGTTGTACGTTAAATACACCAGAAAACACAAGCCGGTGGTAAGTTAAACGTTTTCAACGTAATAATTATATTTATGCTGAGGAGTTTTGTGAAATTTGTTTCCTTTTTCACAGCATCCTGATGACTTCACTTCCACAGATACTTTGGAAATGGTGCAAGGCGATACAGCTGTTGTGGTTGAGGTTATTGAAACTTCCAACAAAGACCCAAACAATGGTGGTGGTCATACTGATCATGATGAGGAGCCCATGAGTGAGATTTGGATTCATCAAGCCATACACACTATTGAATATGTGCTCAGTACAATTTCTCATACTGCCTCCTATTTGCGTTTGTGGGCTTTATCTCTGGCTCATGCTCGTAAGTCATTTGCTTATGAAATAAATTCATTTAAAAATTTGTTTATAATTTTGCAACTTAGAATTATCTGAGGTTCTATGGACCATGGTGTTATCTTTGGGTCTTAAGTTTAAAGGTTATCCCGGCTCTATTGGTCTTTTCTTTATTTTTGCCATTTGGGTGTTCTTCACGATGGCTATTATGGTCATGATGGAAGGCTTGTCAGCCTTTTTACATACTTTACGTTTGCATTGGTGAGTTTATATTTAAGTTAAGTTTTCAACACTTTTTTAAAAATCTTTCTACATTATCAGGGTCGAATTTATGAGCAAATTTTATGAAGGCGGTGGTTATGCTTTCCAGCCTTTCAGTTTTAAAGTCATTTTAGAGGCCGAAGATGAAGATTAAACACATATGTACATATATGTTTGTGCTTATGTTGGTATATACTCGTACATTATTTTGTTCTAAAATAAACTGTGTAATAAACTATGAATTATGTAATAAATAAATAATTGTAGTCAGTATTTGCTAACTAGAAAAGGAGTTTAATACCTGACATAGATGGAGCGAAATTTTTTATTTTTAATTTTCCTATTCAATGAACTGACGATAGCTTTAAGATCTTGGCAACACTATCTATCGTGCGTAAGCGAACAGACAGAAGTTTATAAATAGAACAGAAAATAGCCCCCAAAAGTCTTGCGAATTTTTCTGTTCTTAACACGTTTTTGAGTTTATTTTATTTTATTTTTTTTTTTTTGTAAAAAATTAATTGCACGTAAATAAACTGCAATGAACTCTCTTCAGTTATTTTCAAGATTTCTGCTGAACCAGCAAAACTCAATTATTAGCTCGACTTCAAGAATTTCTATATAAAGGTAAATTCTTAATAAAATTTTAGTTTAACTAGATTATTCTTATTAAATGTGATAAAGAAATTAAAAAAAAAAGATATAACGAAACATAACAAAAAAAAACTATTTGTGGGAGAAAAGTAAAATATAAAACAGTTGTGACTTGGAAGTCAAACGTTAAAAGTGATCACGAAATATAAATTGTCTGAGGTTCAGTTATTAAAAGGCCATTAAAATGTCCTGGCCACAAAATATTTTCTTATGTGGAATGTGTTTACTATTGGCTCATATAACAGGAGCTGAAGTAATGGTGCAATTAAATATAAATCGACCCATTTTCGATGTCAGTGATAAATTTGTTAGTTTTACCATGAAACCGGAAGATTTGTTCAAGGCTTTGGATAGTTCTAATAGGTGGGTTCCTTTTCCTTTTTTTGAATTGTTTTATTTAATTAGCAAATGAATTTTGTGTATATTTGTAATATTATTTTTAGGAAAACTATAACACGCATGGCATCCATGTTGAGCCATTCTCATGTAAAGTTTGTGGGCGATTATTATTTTGCTGCTAAAAGCGAAGGCCTACGTTTGAGAAATCCTACAAAAATTGTTTGGAAAGGTTTCAATAAATGGACGAAGTAAGTACAGAAATTGCTTTTATCGATGACCCATCATGACATATAAATTTTTCTTTGAGTAATAATGTGATTTTGACAACCAGAATACCACAAAATATTTACGAATTGTATAAAATTTAATTTTCAAATTTATCTCTTTTTTTTAATTTTGCAACTGCAGGTCTCTTCTAATTAAGTCCTTAAAATTCTGTTTGATGTACTTTTTATTAAAGAAAAATTTAAAAATTTTACACAGTCAAAGATCTTCCATTCAAAATTTTCAATATTTATTTCGAGTTTTGAAAATATTGGCAACATGATTGATTTAGGCTCTCGCCCTAGTGGCCTTCAGAAATCAGGAGTCAGAAACATCTTTTCCATGATTCTTAAGGTACGGTCACATCTGGCAAACATTTGCCCAAAATAGCGTAACCACTAAATACGAATGAAAAACTTTTTGATTTATGCATTTATTTATTAAGTTAAAGAGCATCTAATAAGATAAGATTCTTTTACATTTTCTATAAATTATGTAGGAAACTGTTTAACGTAATAAACAGGTATCTAAATCAAAAGTGTTTTCATTCGTATTTAGTGGTTACGCTTTTTTGGGCAAATGTTTGCCAGGTGTGACCGTACCTTTAATGTTGTTTCCAGAGAATAAGAACAAGTGCTAAAGTGAAAACTCGGGAAAAACAACTCTCCACAAAACAAATGAATTCAGTACAAGTTTGTGAATGATTAAAAAAATAATTCAAGTTTTGAATATCAAAAAAAGAAAAAAAAAATATTAGTAGTCTGCTAAGAAATAAAACTTTGGAAGTGAAAATTTCATTCAAATCTCTTAGAAAATGGTGGATTTCTGAGGGAACAAATATAAAATATCACAAGCGCACTGTTAGCTTTATCCTTTTCGCAAGGACGCTTAAAACGAGAGACACGATCAACGCGATTAGCCTGTTGCTTATGTATGAGATTTAGTATAAAGAAATTTTCATGAGGTGGTGCAACAGTGAACTTTTTCCCTGAGAGTGTCGTGATTGCAATACTCTGAAATTTCTGAAAAAAATGTAAAAAAAAAAAGAAACAGAAAATATAGAAAAAGAACAAGAACTACGATCACATACAGCCGAATCATCTAACAAGTGGTTATAAACGAAGAATGATGGGATTGTGGCGGCTTCTGAAAACAACGTTGTCATGTTATTGATTGTTCCTCAGAATATTGATCGTGTCTAATCCTTTCTTAATATATAAAAAGCTAGTAGCTTTAATCCATTTAATTACTTTGTTTACAAAATATTAAAAAAAAATCGTTTAAATTGTTCCTTTGCAGAGCCGTTAATTGGTCTATGATTATACCAGTGCCTTATACGCCCGACAATTGGGAACCCATGGAAACATTGAACATTTTAAATACTTCGCAAATGTTGAGTATCGATGAGGCCATTTGGCAGTTAGGAACAGGTAAAGTGTGCAAAGAATAATTGTGAAATATTTCCATTTTTTTCTATTATTTAATTGTAGATTTTGGGTTCTCCCGCGCTGCCGACTATGCTAGCGAATTGAAAACCTTTAACATAATGGTAGATTCATTTAAACACACGGTTGCCAAGTGGCAAACAATGGGTGCTGATATCTCAGCTGGAAGCAGTCCTGAAGAAACCCAACGTTATGTAGAAATGTCTAGAGATTTGAATGCTGCCTATGGCTGGATCCAGTAAGTATACAACGAGTATATAGATCTGCTCATAGTTATAAATCCAAAGACACGACAAATTCTTTATTTACTTTTTTGTTTGTTTTTAAGATCCGAGGACATGTTTTCGACAAACAGTGTAGATTCCCTCCTAGAGAGGCAAGATCCCGCTCTTAGAGTGCTTTTCAAATCAAAAGTTCCCATATGGATGTCATTTTCTACAAAACAACAATTGACAACACGAATGGACGATGAGGTTACCGATGGTTTTAGATGGGCTCAGACTATGGGAGAAGCAGCTAATATGGGCTTCGATACCATTTTCAAGGCCTTAACTTTGGACGATATGGAAAGACCAAAATTTAGTTTCTATGTAACAGTTTTGTTTAAAAAAATCATGGGCTCAAGAGTTTATCCTGCCCGACCGATGGCTATGTTTAATGGGAATAACAAGTTATATACCCACTGTGCCAATACGGTGTCCGGTGGTCTGGCTTTTATGGTGGTGAATAAACAAGAACACCCATTACAGATTACAATCAGGTCTATGAATAGATTACAGGACACAGAAGTATGGCAATATACCCTAACCATGCACAATGGCGACGTGATGCTAAATAATGAGAAATTAAATATAAATTCTACTTTAATGCCCGAGGTTAGAAGGAAAAATAGCCTGTCTATGTTGCAGTTTAATACACCGGGTTCGTCGGTAAGCTTTTGGGTGTTGCCGAATGCCGACTTGGAGCATTGCCATTTTACTGAGGTCGAGACGCCAGCAGTGTCAAGTGATAATAACAGCCAAAAAATTAAACGTTACTCTTCTAGCGATCGCTTGTTGAAGGAATTGATTAAGGAATCGACAAGGTCGGCTAAAACTCCAGTGTTTCCTTTGGCCGGTTTAATCAGCAGACATCGAAGATCTGTGGACAACGAGGACAGACATAAACGTTTTGTATTGGAAGGAACTAAAGAGGATGTTAAGCCTTTAACCAATATTGCCGGAAACTTGGTTCAAGAATTGAAGGCTCCTTTCATAAGGGATATTTACTCACCTGAACGCCGAAAAGCCGCCTTAGAATGGCTTAGCAATATTTTCAAGGAACCATTAAAACTGGATTTGCCTTTATTAAAGAGAAACGCTCGTCAATCAAATTCCCAAATGGGTCCTTTTTTTCTGACACGTGACGGCAGAAAGACTACTTTCACAAAAAAAATTACTGAAATCAAAAAACCCGAAAAGAAAAATAAGAAAATTCCTGTAGAAGATCAAGAATTCGACGAGGAAAAGTTTTTCAAAAATGTGGGCGTACAACCCGAGCCAGACTATGTGAGAATTCCTGAAGGAGATGTGTTTTTGAGCAACATTGCGTCAATAAACGGTGATGAAGAGGAAGTCACCAATGAAAACAAAAAAATTAACAAAGGCATGCTTCAGAAAAAAGAAATCGTCAGTGAAATGAAACCTTTGCGTTTATTGCCTACAGAGTTTTTCGAAACATTTCCGAACAAACCCGTCCAACTAATGTCCTCTAATAGTAACTTTGGCCCAGCACTTAATTCTTTGTTATACCCAGATCTTTTTGGAAAAACTTATGTCAATAACTTTCATCTAAAGGAGGCCCCCATTAAAAATGAAAATCACAAGGAATTGAATGTTGAAATGGAAACTCATGATCCCGAGGTGAAGGCTCAGATTGATATAAACCAAAATGTCAACCGAGCGGCTGCAGAAAAAACCAAGGAAAAACGTACAGAAAAGAATGTTGAAGGTTTTTTAGAAAATGACAAGGAAAAAACTTTAAACGATTCCAAACATAAATCGTATGTCTTTGGAGATTCTATTAAAAATGAAGCACAGAAAAGTTCTGAAAACGATGATAAATCTGTACAAAGTGATACTGACAATATGGGAAAATTTGATGAAATACCTTGGTGGGAGGATTTATCATCCAAACGTTTAAAACGTTCTTTGGAAACACGTTATTCATCAGATTCGTTGCGCACAAATATGATTAGTAAAGATGATGATCCCATAGTCGAGGCTGATGACTTGTCGCCAGTACGTTTACGTCATTTCGAGCATAAGGTAGACGAAGTCGTACGTAGTAACAACAACAATAATAATAATAACAACAAGGTAGACAATGATGATATTTCTATTGGTTCAAGGTTTGTAAAAACCTTTAAAGAGCAGTTTACAAAATTAGTCGATATAATTTCGCATCATGCCAATGACTGGTACAATACTTTAAGCAAACAATTGGATAGTGTATTGAAGGATACAAATACTACCGTTACAGATGGAAATCGGGTAGCGTAAAAGGCTTAGAAAGAAGTCAACTTTTTAGAGCAGTAGGAGAGCTCTGAAAATTACATAAAATTTTATATATGTATTTATTTAAGCTTTTAATAATTTAATTTTTTTTTTAATAAAATCTGTATTAAATAAAAACTATTTTTGAAAAATAATAGTGTCATAAAACTTAAATTATTGCAAAGAAAAACAGAATATAAAATACAGAGAATTGGAGGAGGTCAGCAGGATTACTACTCTGCCGATATAATATTTTATATAAAAAGTAAAAAATGTTCGACATCATTTCAATAAGTTTATTTTTCCACAATGTCGTTTCACTTTTTCACTCGTACATGTAATAATAGAAAAAGTTAAAAAAATAATTAAGAGTAAAATCGATTTGAGAAACAATTTTGGAGTTCCGAATTTTGAAGTGAGTTTTTCGAAAATTTTCGACTAAGTAATCAACCAATCAGAAATGGGGAATTTCGTACTAACCTAAAAGTGTTTCAACGGGTGAAAATTGGGTGACGCTGTGGCTGATAGGTAGCCATGCTATTCTAGTAGTCCGGAGGTTGTCGGTTCGATTCCGGCCAGAGATACTGGGTGTTTTCTGCCGACAAACTAATCGCTTTGCAGGGTTGAGTCTGCTTTAAAAAAAATATAATAAAAAGAAATTATAACAATTCTTGTATTCTATTTCAATTGAAAACTTGGTTAAATATTTGATATTATTTCCCAATTAGTATTCACTTTACATAAGTTGTAAAAATGGACGAACGAACGCTGATGAGAGGTGTAGCGGCCTTGAAATCAGTATACTGATACGTTATACTAGTCTGATTCGATATACATACTAATGTCTTCAAAATAAAAACACTTAGTAACTTGAATTTTCATTCATTCAATAAAACTAAACTTAATACCATGTTCAGACATACATTTTTAATTGTGTCAATTTAGTTTTAATTGAGCATTTAAATTTACTGTTCATACATACTCAATTCGTTAATTCAATAATAATTTCTAAAAAAAAAAAAAAAAAATTCGACAGTGATATCTGCGAAACACATCAATCGACTTAAATCAAACTGTTTTGCAATTATTTTTTTCGAAAATTTTTTTCAAAAATTCTTAAAATCAATTGTATAATAATTCTTAAAATCTATTTAACCGAATCGCTTTATTATCTCACGACATCTAGCTGAGCACAATATCCTTAGCGTGTCATGAATTTGGTTTCGATTGGTTAACCCATTCTTTAGTTATGAGAACTTACATACATACATCCATCATGTACGTCATTGTAGCAATAGTCCAAATAGATTCCCATGGCCTCAGAAAGTTGAAATCGGATAAAAGCTTGATTTCCGCAAAATGGGATACAACCAGTAATTTCCCATTTTTGATAGCAGGAAGTTAAAATTTTAAAATTTATTCTATTGCTGAGCATTTTTTTGGAAATTGTATAAAAAAAATGTTTACGACTATAATGTCAGTTAAAAACTAATTCGACCCACAGTGCGTGTCATAGATCAACTTAAGAAATTAATAATGCAACATTCCTAAGATGAGGTCTGAATAGAGCGCCAACTACTTTTTGCATTAAACGATTGGAATGTGTTTTGAAAATTTTCCGTTTATTTATTTTAAAATAAAAAATAGTTTCAAATCCGATCAAGTTGCCTTTTTCGTATCTAATTCTAACATACTTTGAAAATTGTAAACTATGAATAAATACGATTTTTTCATCACTGCAGATAGTATAAGTTATTTTATCATTTTTATTTAAAAAAAATAGCATCAAAAGAAATAACCAAGCTTTTTCCAGAAATCATCTAGTAAATTTTTGAACCACAATTTTCTGAAAAATATGATGAAATTCCTTAAGCCGTTAGAAAACAAAAAAAAAGTAACAAAAAAAAATATTTAAAAATTTTCATTGTTTGGAAAACTTCTTCAAGTCCCACAAAGAGACAAGTCCGGAAAGGTTTTTCATCTCTGAAAACAAACATTTCATGAAAAACAACAAATCAATTTCATTTTTAGAATGGGTTCAACCGGTCTAAACAATTCAAATAATCGACAACTAATCCTAAAATTTTTGACGTTTCTGTAATCGTAGTAGTTTAAGAGTGAGGGCTGATTGGACCACTGCACTCCGATCCTAGTGTTGGGGCTGCCAACTACCTCTAGGCAGGCAAAAAAAAAAAAAAAAAAAAAAATACAGCTGAGTTTCAGAGGTAAAATGTAGTCTGGAGTACCACCTAATTTCCTGAGACGCACCGATGTTAGCGTGCCATTCAGGTTACTCATAGCTGTACGCCTTCTCACTCTAGCTGACATCAGACGGGTGTCTGAACGTCATTTCCAGGGGATACTTGGCCAACGGACCGGAAGTAGTGAGCTGCTTGGGAAATCCATCAGAGGAATTGCTTCTTGCTATTCCCAAGTGAATAGCAGGCAGATAGCGTTCCACACCGAAGTGCACCTCTGTGAAAAACCCCGAAGTGCACCTCTGTGTGACGCCCTATGTTCACACTGAACTTTATCTAAGTATTTATGGTGTTCAGAAATGTAATTCTATTTATATTTGGATAAATAAAGGACATATATATATATAATCCTAAAATTATTCAGTATTTTTCACATACATAAATTTTCCAGGCACTGTTCACTGTCTGGATTAAAAAAAAAAAACACCGTATATATAGGGTGTTTTTTATAGAGTGTCACAACTTTGAGTTGACATCACTGCTTTATTTCATTGTTCTATTCGTCAAACTCATCTTACAGCGGGCGCTACAATTGATTTACTCAAGGAAACTTTATATGAAAAAATAATTTCACGTAATGGCCCAATTAATTGGCCACCAAGATCGTGTAGTTTAACCCCATTAGATTATTTTCTTTGGGTTATATTAAGTCACTTGTCTACATCGATAAACCACCAACAATTGAACACCTGGAAATCAACATCCGAAGAGTTATCGGCGAAACACGGCCGCAAATGATGCGAAAATGTTTGAAAATTGGTGTTCCAGATTGCGCTTTCTACGCGCCACATGGCAGAAATCATATTTCAACATTAATTTCATAAAATTTTCTTTCCAATAAAGCCCCTTTCATTGATATTAATAATATGTGACCTTCTCCGAGAAAAGGGACCTAGTGTGTGAAAATTAAGTTTTGAGAAAAACGCATTTAAAGAAGTTTCATACTCTTTTAGGTACCAGAATCCACTCTTAAGTCCAAACCCGTTTTTTGACACACCAGGTTCCTTTTCTCGGAGAAGGTTACATATATTTCCTTATTTTATTACGATTTAAACTTGTGTCACTTTGTAAAAAACACCCTTTAATATATAATGTTATAAAATTTTGTAAAAGTATTAATTATTAAATATTAGTTAAGCCGATTTCATTGCTAAATCAGTCAAAATTAACAGTTGGCAACCTTGAGTAATCAAGAGAATAAAATATTAAAATAAGAGAGATTTGGAATCTGTTCCTCTAATTCATTTCGAGATGCATGCAAAGCAAATGACTTAAGCAAAAAACTTGATCACGCTTAGTAGGCGGTGGGAAATCTACGAATATTAAAAATAGAAAACTTTGCATTGATACATTAGCAACAATCTTATAAATTAAGAGTATTATCTTAATAAAAATAAAAATCAGATTCAGTTGTTAACTTTATAAAATGAAAATGTACTTACTTTGGCTGCATATATTTATATATTAACTCCCCACCTTTATCTTCTCTTACTCTCTTTGTATTTCAACCAAGCAATCTCAGCATATTGATCACCGTAAGCAGCAAAAAAATTTAACATTAACGAAAATACGTGGCTTTTTATTGTTTTATTTATATTTAGTTGTTCATGTTGTTTTCATTGCTATTAATTTGGTTTTATGTAACAACGATTCACTTATAGAGACGCGTTTCAAATCCCAACAACATTTTAACCAGTCTTATAGAATACGTTCAAGGCGAAGGTTGTGAAGAAGTTTCAAGTGGAAGTAGTGGTGACCTTTAGAAAAAGAAAACAGAAGAGTTAAATTAAGTTTTATAAAATATTTCATATATTTTATTACAAGGTAAGTTAATAAGTGGAATTATGGTAAAATGCTAGATAAAATAATTGCTTGAATAGTCTTCTATCAATTTTATATAAGAAAAAAAAAGAGAAAACCGTAAATAAATTTGAGTTTTAGAGGAACTATTTAAATAAAATCGCTGCATTTTCTGCGTTTTGCAGAAAATATTTTAATTTTCCCAAAGTGGGAATTTTTCCAATTCCCATTTTTAACATATTTTTCAATGACGTTGAAGTTTTAAATTTCTTCGTTGAACACTTACAAGTAGTTGCTTTATTTCTTATTTTTTCCCTTTTTCTTGTTATGCCCATTTTGTTATAATCATGATCACTATTGCAATCATGTTGTTTTTGACTTATTTCTTATTTTCATTTTTGCTGCAGTTTTTCTCCCTATTTTGACATTGAACCTTAATAAACTCTCTGATGTGGTGTTTCATATTTAAATTTTTGTCAGACAGATACTGATCACACATACATATGTATATAACAAACATACTCACTCACACACACACACACACATACAAAAAAACGCCCTATGCATAATAATAAAAAATAAAAGTATTTAAAAAACTACATAATAAAAAATTTTGCTGTTGCAATAACAAACAAATTTATTTTTGGTGAAAGTGTTTTAATGGGTTGTTTCTTTGATGAAATTATATTTATTTTTATGTGTGTTTGTGTTTCTTGTTGTACGATCGATACTTTTTGTATACATAAAAATTGGTATTTAATTACATGTAAAAAAAAACATACCGGCACAATGGGAGAAACAAAGAAAAAATTTGTTCAAATATTGAAATTATCAAAATTTTTACATTTATTTGAGCATGTACTCAAGTATTTATGTTTTATATTTTATTTATTTGTTGCGGGTTAGCAATATCTAGATATATATTTCGTTGGTAGCTATACCAATTCATCAGTAGATGTTTTACCCTTTATGTTTAATAAATAAAATATAAAATATTGAAATTATCTATATTATTATTACCTAATTCAAATATTGTTGAAATTTTTTTGTAAAGATATTTATGAATGCATTTCTGTTCCACTAATTGAGCCGATGTATGTTTTTTAGTTTGGTTCGCAAATATTTCAAAACTATTAATAAAATTTCTAGAGAAAACTTTTTAGAATATTCTTAGTTTTTTACTTTTGCAAATCAGCGAGTCATGCTAATGCGTTGTTTTCATCAGCAGGCCTTCAAATATTAGATATATTTTCAATATCGCTTATTTCAACCTTTTTAGTGTAGAAACTATCAAAGATCAAATGAGAACAACTTAAATACAAATTATAAAATAAAACTTAAGAAACTTATATAAGCAACTTGTACAACAACAAACAACTTTTAATTGCTACAAATCTTAATTCATTTTCTTAGAACACTTAAAAGAAACAATAATAAAATTAATTCAGTAAAGCTAAGTATTTGTAGCACTATTTTTTTCGTTTTGGCGAATTTTTTGCCGCTAGCCAACATTTTTGTTGTTGGCGTTGTTGACTTTTTGACGTTTCCAGAATTTTTTATGGGGCTGTGCACATATCACGTAACGCGAAAAGATTTGTTACGGATTGGAAATTTTGCACTGAAAAATTATTAAAAAGCGTTACGGGGGGGGGGGGGGGGGGGTTGGTTATAAAATCTCTTAAAACAGCGTTACGTAATATGTGCACAGCCCCTACTATCTTTTTTTTGGGATTTTTTTCGTTTTTGGGTTTTTTTTACATCTTTTATTTCACTGATTTTGTTCAAATTCTACGATATTTTCGTATTAGCGATTTTTTCACTGTGACATGTCAATTTTCTCTTCGTCTTGATGATTTTTTTATTTCGTTGACTTTTTCTTTTTGCTGGTTTTTATTTTGGCAATTTTTATTTTTTAATTTGCTACTTTTTGCCGCATTAGTGTAATTAAAATTTTCCGAAAGTAATTTTTAGCGCTTTCTTTCATCTATAAAAACTTGTTATGTCTTGCTGACTTTTTTTAGACGACAATATTTTTTCGTTTCGGCGGTTTTTTTTTTCCTTTTGTATTTTTTTAATTTTTTTTAGCTTTTTTCGTTTTAGCAATTTATTGTTTCGATGATATTTTTTGTGATTTTTGTTCGTTTTTGCGATTTTTTCTTTGGAGGTTTCTGCAGTTTTTTCCCCTTCATAACTTAATATTAAAAATGCATAAACAAAAATACTTATATCGAGAGAAAACTATTATTATGACTTTTTTTATAGGATGGGTCTTATATTGGGTTGGTGGCCTTGCGATTTTTTTGTACGAGACATTTGCATAATCGCTGTTATATCAGCTGTTGTGGCGACACTTTTAAGTTTGCGATTTTATTTACGTATTACAGCTGGTAGATGTTTTACGGAGGTAATTTTCTTTTTAATTTTTTTTTAAAAAATCCTTGGGGTTTCCTTTAGTGGGCTCAGTAGATTCCCACTTTCTTTACCTCCTGCTTATAGAACACAAATAATTGAGTTGTAAAAAAATTTGTACGAAAAGCATTCGGTTTTTTGTCTCTTGTTTGTGTTCGATTAACTGTGAATCAATACTTATTTGTAAATATTTTTTCAATACATATATTTTCGTATTTATTTATATCTCATGTAATTTTTAATTAATGTATCACATTTGACACCAACCGTCCAATTTTCCTGTTACGACACATTCCAAAGCAAATCTTGTATATTTAAAATGATTGAATAAAGTTGGGTAGCGAATAAAAGTATTATATTTAAAATTGAAAGATTTTTAAGGGCCGATAGAAATAATTTAATTTTTAACTATCGCACTAATAATGTACGAGAGCATATGAATTTCCAATTTATTTTTTTGTGTTCTTTCGATTTTTTATATGGAATTTTTGAATTTAAATAAGTTTAACATTTTACCAGTTTGTGTTTGAAATTTAGTTTTAAACCAGTTTAGAATAAAATTTCGAAGACTTTTTGTCGCTATTAATACTTTAGATACAGTGGAGTTAGTAATCTAGTGATTACTTTTTGTTGGTAAAATGATAAAGTCTTTAGTAGTACAAAAAAAATTTAATTAAATATTTACTTTAATTAGATCGAGTGAGGTTTTGATTTTTTAACTTTTTGTAAAGGACGAAAATTTTTTTTGTAGTCACAAAGCACTTTTGAATTTCCATGATGATCACTTTTTCAATTACCGTAATTTACGCTAAAGATTTAAAAAACCATGCATATTTTTAGGAGCAACAAATAATTAAATAATAAAAAGTTTAATGTATGGCGCTGTACACATATTACGTAACTAGGGTTGCCATCTTTTTTTTGTTGCAATTAAAGTACATTGGTTGTGAAAGGTTAGGAAAAAAAAAGTACACAGTATAAAAATAAAGTACAATCTATTTTTCTTTATTGTTATTTTTAAAAACGTATTTTTTATTGCTTTTCGCAAGTTTTATCAAATAATTATCATATTTAAATTAAAGTAAATAATGAATTCATTTTTTATCAGATTCAGAGACGCTTTGTTTCTTTCGTCTCGCCATTTGCTCTTCATTACAGAAAAAACTCTCTTTGTGAATGCTGACGTGGCAGGAATAAAAATTAAAAATGAAATTACTTTATACAAATTTGATAAATTATCATCAGTCTTATTAAATAATAGCTGCCATTTACTTGCTGTAGATAATTCCGCAAAACCTTCAGAACTGTGTATCTGATCATAAGTTTTGTTTAATGACGCAATTTATCCATAAAGATCATCCATATTTATATTAAGTTTTTGCAGATTTAAATTTTTGTTTATGCTAACAATATTATCAAATTTAACTTTGCTCTTTAAATTTTTATTGCTAATTGTAAATAACCAGTTTGTATTTTTAAAATCAAGCCATTTATTCAGGTACTCTAAGGCTTTATCGATAAATAATAAAAAATTCATGTGAATTTCCCTGGTCAGTTCCGGTGCCGACAAAAGATTAATTTTTTTGCTTGTTTAATATCCAAATTGCCATGACATAGTCTTAAGAAAGAATCGCCACTGTAAAAAAACGTCAACAAATGACTAATATAACCCGAATCTATTTTGAATTGTAGATAAATCAAATCTATAAAGTATAGAGTACAATTAATCAAAAAAACGTACCATACTTTATTATAAAGTACGGGTGGCAAGCCTGTACGTAACGCTGTTTTCAGAGATTTTATACCCCCCCCCCCCCCCCTCCCCTTCCCTAACGCTTTTTACTAATATTTAATCCGTAACAAATCTTTAACCCCCCACTCCACCCTGGAGCGTTACGTAATATGTGCACAGCCCCTATGGTTTATAGTACGTTTCCAATATGAGCAAATTATGTTAATTTGAGGAAATCATCTCGAAGTGTTTCCATTATGTTGAAGTAATTTGGTGTTCGAATTTCGAAATCAATTTGACGTTTGTATTTAATTATTTTTTAGCATAAAAAAATTTTAAGTACAAAAATAAAAAAAATTATAAAAATGGATGCGAAATCATCTAGAAAATTACCTAGATGGAAACGCACTATTAAGCAAACTCCGCAATATGTAAAAACTTTGATCATAAATTAAACTGAATCTAATAATTTTCTTACTTATAATATACTTATAAAATATACTTATCTTAATCGCTAATCTAAATCCTAAATCGGATCTCGTATTGAACACTTTAACGATCACAATATTAATGAGCTGTAAACTCATAAGTTCTACATTAGTCTAACTAAGTCCACAATGTAAAAAAAGTTTCAAACTTTTTCATCATTGGTTCATAAAACTATAATACGAGTAGTGATTCAGCAATCTTCTTTAAGTTTATAGAGAAATGATTAATGTAAGAATTTAACTTTAATAATTTTAGTGTGAAATTATTAAACGCAAAGTCATGACTTATTTCCCCCTTTAAAATTGCAAAAAAGGAAATTGTTGTAAATGCCCTTAGAATGTCGTTATAATATCTCTCACTTATTATTATTATTATTATTGTAGTTTTTGCATTGGTTTTTTTTTGCTCAGGGATGGTAAATGAATTTTGAATTTGGTATTAAATAAAATGTATGTATGTTGTTGTCATGACGATAGCAAATATTTTTTTTAAATTTATTAAAAACAAGAACTTCCAAAAAGGAGAAATTTTGATTAGCTCACTCACAAAAATAAATCATTCTACTAAAAAAAAATTCTACATTTAAACTAGAAGAGGTTTAGCCATTAGCTTCAATGGCTTTATGATAAATGGAACCTGAAAAATGACCCAAACAAAAAATATGGTCCTAAAAATAGGAAAAATGGTCCCAAAACTGTTGCTGTTTTTAATACAAAATTTTGGGTACCGTTTTCAATTGAACATGGGATTAGGAAATATATAATTCCAAATTAAAAAAAGGAACTAAGAAATTGTAGATTGAAGGCAACATAACAATTTCTTAAATAATTTTCGGAAGGACTTTCCACTTTTGTTTTAGGCTAATTTTCATTATGCCAATAATCATCGCTGTTTGCTTTTGTTATATCGTACCATATTATATTTATATTGAATATTTCTGTAAATGGAAACTTTTTATTTTTGCTTATTTCAAATGTAAGGTACCATATTCGTTGCGATAGTAGCGCTATACCAACAAGATCGAAAATATACCCAAAAAAGTACAAAATTACAACATGATTTCCATCTGTGTACTATATAAACAAAAACAAACACAACCCGCGAAGTGATTAGCCTTTCTGCAGAGAACACGCAGGGTCTTTGGCCGGAATCGAACCAACAACCTCCTGACCACTAGGCTAAAATTGCCACGGCGGCACCTGATGGTACATACATACTTTAGTTGAAATGTTTGTAAGAATATATGTATGCACTATATATTTATTGGAGTAACTCAGAATATAAAATTTCATACTATAAAACTAAAAATTATATATAAGCGAAAACATTAAAAAAACATTTGTAAATTTAGAGGGACCAGTGTATTAAAGTTCTGTCTTAATGAGCGGCAATAAATTTATAAAAACACAATCTCTGCTTAAGTCAATTGATTCGTTAATTTATTTATAATGGAAACATTTAACAAATTTTTTTTTTATTATTATTATTTATACCAGATAAACAGGTATAATTGCTGAAATGAAGAAATACTGCAATATTGTGTTAATACTTGTATTTTAATTATTAAAGCGGAGGGAATTTAGTGTTTAGTTACTTTAGTTTTCACAAAAGTGTATCAGCTTCTATTGCAGATTGATATTACCAGATACTTTGAATCAAGTGAAGTACAAGTACAATAGTTTAAAAAACTTATACAAACAATAAAACAAATAATTTTGATTAATATTTGTTGATATTTTTACACGGTAAAGTTCGTAAATTTAATAATCAGAGAAATATTAAACATTGGCTGACTTCAACAAAATTCGTATACAAAGTTTGTATAGAGTATTACTATTGTATTTAAATCACATACATATGCAAAGTTCCGAAACAAAGCATCAACTATAAAACCGATGGCTTGTTTGCTTTCTTACTGCGTTAAAAATACTTGACGGCGGCGTTTTGAAATGGCATATATATTGAATAATTATTGTACTGCGGCGTTATGAAATGTGATGTTTTGTTCAAACACAAAGCAATTGACGTTTTGGAAGTCAGCCATTGTTAACATATTTCATGCAACAAAGGAAAAATTTAATATCTAAACATCACTTTAAATTTCAACTAGACGGCTGAATAGAACAAACGTTGTTTTTGGTAGAAGCCTCTAAACCTCGTAATTATTCATGTGTAAATGCTTTCACTATTTGTTAGGTAGCTCTGTTATTTATCGCTTGATAGTTTTTTTTTAAATCTAAGGGAAAGAAAACATCTTTGCAGTCAGTTAATCATAGTTATTGTTTCATGCTCAAGTATGTCTGCCTTTAAATTCTTACATATTCATACACTTAGTCTAATAATAATCACTATGGGCTAAAAACCAATTTATTTCGTAAAATAATCAAATTAAATATTAGAATAATAAAAGAAATCATAAAACTATAAATTTTTAGTTATTTTTTCTGTTTTTATTTCAACTTTGGAAAATAGATTCCGCGTAATCAAAAACTTTTCAAAATACACAAAACACAAAATCAAAACTTTTAACATTTTATCTGGAAGTAACTGAAGAAGTTTAATTTCAATTTCATTAAATTTATCTATCTTTTCGGTGGTTGCACCTACTTTTTTCCCTTAAAAACTACAAACTGTACACACACTAATGTTTTATGATTTTTTTTTTTAATATTTCAGACAATAATGGAAGGAAAAACAGTTATAATTACTGGTGCCAACAGTGGTATTGGCAAAGAAACTACACGCGATTTGGCCAAACGTGGTGCTCGAATTATAATGGCCTGCCGCAATTTAGAAGTTGCTAATGCTGTTAAAGGTATTAAATCTCGTATATTATATCTATTGAAAGAATATTCTAATCTCTTTCTTTCTTTTTTTTTTTATTAATTTACAGATGAAATTGTCAAGGAAACTGGCAATGAAAATTTAATTGTCAAGAAATTAGATTTGGGCAGTTTTAAATCGATACGTGAATTTGCTGCTGATGTTGTTAAGAATGAAAAGAAAATCGATGTACTGATACACAATGCTGGTATGGCTTTGGCTTTTCGCGGCCAGACCAGTGAGGATGGCGTTGAATTGACTATGGCCACCAATCATTATGGACCATTTTTGTTGACCCATTTATTAATTGATGTTTTGAGAAAGAGTACACCTGCTCGCATTGTTATTGTAGCGTCTGAATTGTACCGCTTGGCTTCGGTCAATGTTAACAAATTGAATCCTATTGGCACTTTCCCGGCTGCTTATTTGTATTATGTTTCGAAATTTGCCAACATTTACTTTGCTCGTGAATTGGCCAAACGTTTGGAGGGTTCTGGTATCACTGTTAATTTCTTGCATCCTGGCATGATTGATTCCGGAATTTGGCGCAATATACCGTTTCCCTTAAATTTACCCATGATGGCCATTACCAAGGGTTTCTTCAAGACCACCAAAGCTGGTGCTCAAACTACAATTTACTTAGCCACATCCGATGAGGTTGCTAACGTGAATGGTAAATACTTTATGGATTGTAAAGAGGCCACTTTAAATCCTGCTGCTATGGATGAGGAGAAGGGCAAGAAAATCTGGGAAGAGTCTATCAAAATTGCCCAATTAACTCCACAGGATCCAAAAATCTAAGGGACACATTTTAAGACCCACATATATATGTACATACATACATACATAAATATGTATGTATATAGATATATAGATTTTCCTATAAGTAGTTTTGTTTTATTTTAATTTGTGGTATCTGCAGACTTTAAAAAAACTAGTTTAAGTTCTATATTGTAATTTTTTTTTAAATAAATAATTCTTTTTTTTTATAAAAAATATTATATTTAACAATTGAAGTGGCGAAAATAGACAAATATGTTGGATATTGAATAAATGTACCTTCAATTAAGCCAGAATGTAGAACAATACGAAGACTGCAGGAGAGCAAAAGTCGCCAAACAGTCAAAACACTTGTAACTATTATGTCTCCTCTCTCCAAAAAACTTAACATTCTAAGCAGCTAAAACTGTGAATATGTATGTATGTTCGAGATGATTGTACCAACATAAAAAAATAATATTGCTAATCGAATGTACTCACCCCGCGCCATTTGCAAATTCACCTTATTTTTATACCCTTCACCAAAAATGGTAAGGGAATTCATAGGTTTGTCATTACGTTTGTAATTTTTTTTAAACTGACTTTGTACACAAAATGATCGACCGCATAGTGTGCAATGTTTCAGTTCTTTCAATTATTATCTCGTGTGAACTCTAAAAATCTTAATTCCTGACGATTTCTAACAAAATCACTGCAGACTTTTGAATGTTGCTGTGATAATTCTCATTCACTTTATTTATGTTTTTATATAACCAGACGGAGTTGAAAGAATTTCAGATAATAAAAATTTTAAATTGCTCTATAGAAATTTTTTAAAAGTGCAAATAAAAAGTTTGGCTTATGGAAAAGAACAAAAAATAATTGCGAAGAACGATTATTCAATTACTTAGTACTCAACTAATCACGAAAATATCGTTATATAGTTAGTCAACAGAATTGAAAATATTTTGAAATTTTTGAAATAATAATTAAAAAAAAAAAATCATTAGTTTCTTTGAAAAATTATCGCATACTCAAAAGAACTAATCAACCTTCATATTTGTAAGATAATTTTGATTTATTTATAATAAATTGGCATATGGAAATTCTGGATATTTTATAGTTTCTTAATTTAAATTTTATTGATACATTATTTTAAAAAAGCAAATAAAAGTTTATTTATCCCTTATTGTGAATTTAAGCTTTAGATTTTTATACTAAAGATAAGCAATTCTGATTTGAACACATTCAACATTGATTTAAAACATCTATTTAAGATTACACTAATTTTTGCGTTTTTAACTTACATACGACTTAATATATGTACATATGAAACTACACACATTTATTCGTATCTAATACGATGATTGCAAGTAAAACTATATCTCTCCAAGAAATCAAGCGTAAAACAATTACAAATTTTAATTTTTCTGAGAACTCAACTCGTAAACAATTCACAACGGATTTTGAGGTAATTCGATATTTTCAATTAAAAATCAAGTAATTTTACATACAATATCTAATATGAAGGTATAGTATCCCTACTACTTGTGCATACATGTAATGTTGTATGAAAAATATAATTTCTTACAAAATTTTGTGGAAAAATAAAGCCAAAAACTCAAATAAACTGGTTTGGTTTATATGAAATCAATTCATAAAGGACATTAATGGTTATCCTTCAATGAACACTAATACACACACACTCACAATAATTTATGTGTTTATCTTTATTTATTAAAGAAAAAAAAAAGTTCCCACACTCACAGCTTTTGGCTGAAGACTAAATAAAAAAAAAGGAAAAATTTCAATCATTGGCAGTCGAACAACACACACATAAGCAGTGACATCTATACACTTTCATAATTACCTGTTGTTGCTGTGTTATTGCTCCTGAATATGTAACCGCAACGTATCGAAAGTAGATCTGCCAACAAAATGTGCAAAATATCTAAAGTTGAGATTCCCAAAGGACAACAGGATACCGACAAAATGAAAATTAAATGTTAAGACAAGATTAACAGATAATAAAATTGGTCGCAATAGTGCATACTTTCCATGTTGAAGATGATAGTGGTATGCAAACACACACACAGATGCACACAATCATATTCAACATTTCAACACCCCTTTTTTACACTATTAAATACCAGTAATTTCATATATTGAGTACATAATTGTGGCTAAGAGTACATAATTAGCGATAAGAAAAGTACACAAGAGGACAGCATCAACATGCTAATATTGTACCATGTTTAGTACTTTTTATCCGAATTCAAAAAGAGGAAGAGGTTATCAAGTCGTGAATATTTTTTTTAAATGTTTGAAAACGCACAACACTCTCATTTATGGACCGATTCTCATAGTTCTTTTTTACTTGAAATAAATGGCTTGCGGTTTGGCCACATACATTTTTTTGAAAGGGGCAAGTTATCCCCCGCTTGAATTATTGATTTTACGGACCGAATTTCAAAATTCTTGATTTTCTTTGATAGGGTTTCCTTGCGGTTTTATCCTATAATTTTTTTGTTTTGCTAGGAAATGGCCCTTATTGCTTTGACTAAACATTAATGAGAGCAAAAACTTTAAGGAACAAGGAAAAATTTAGTAAAATGCAATTTTCATGTTCGTTGAAATTGAATAGCAAGCAAAACAGAGAACGAGTATATCAAAATTTCTTAGAAATACAAAGATTTTTGGAAATTTTAATACGGAAATTACCTCAATATTAAGTTGGTCCTCAGGGTACTACTGGGAAAAATTAATAGTCTTGGTACGTTTTTCTCATTTTGGCAAATTTTTTACAAAATTATTTGTTATAACCTGCATCCGGTGGGGTAAAATAAGAAAAACCTGTTTCTTTGGTAATCTTTTTTTACTTCTTGGGGGGAAAACTGGACAAAAGCTGGTACTTATAATATCGTTTTAGTTTAGGTATTTTGTATTCATAGAGTTTAGTAAACGAAGTCACGGACAATCTAAGGACAATCTGTTATCGTTATATATTACTTTTTATCTATTATATTATGTATAATACTTTATTAATGTTTCCATGAAATTAATAAAACTTACAGAGACTTGAAAATTAATTCCACCTAAAGTTTTACATTAGATATTAAAAAAAAAAATATATTCGCCACCGATATCGGTCGAACGAATCGATCGACTTTGGATTTTGATCGGAGTTTGGATTTGATCGATCCAGTAGTTTACCGATTTACATAATTTGATGCAATTTTTTAAGCCCAAAAAAATAACTGAATTTTTTAAATCAATTTGAGAAACGCTTTTGGAGTTAGAAAGAAAAATCGCGTTGTTCGAAATTTTCCGATGGATAGTCTAACGAATCGATCGATTGTAATCAATCTTTTTAAATGTTGATTCGATTTTGGATTTGATCTCTCCGGTAGTTTAGAATTTATTAAAAATATTATATCAAGGGCATCTAGCAGAAGTCAATTTCTTGAGAATGTCGCAAATATGTTCTGATTGGTTAAGCAATTTTTAAGTTATGAGGATTACAATCTGACGTACACACATAAATACATCCATCATCGTAAAAATAGTGATAATAGATTTTCTTGATCTCACAGCGTCGAGATCTGACAAAAATTCGATTTACGAATATTGGAGAAATCAACAATTAACAATTATTTTTATAGCAGGAAGTTAAAAAACATTTAAGAAACATTTTAAAAACATTTTACAAAACTATTTTATGCCTGGTACATAAAATTATCCCTTGTTAACCATGACTTGTAACAGTTTATCACACAGAATATGTTTTGTATTTCTTTGTATCTACTTTGTGGGCAGATTAAGTGGAGATAACAGCAAAATTGTAAGAGAGACACTAGTAACACAGAGAAACAAGAGCACAAATAAAACGGCTAGTGATAAATGCAATGAATGTGACACGTGTCGCAAACTTTTCGTGCAACCGATAATGATCATCGTCAAATAGTGGTAATTTTGTTAAAGCAGTAGTTACAAGTTCTTCTGTATGTGTATGTACGTACTAAGTATCTATCTATACACATATAATTAATTTATTTAATGACTATAATTGAAATTTAATATTTTTTGAAAAGATTAACATCAACATTTACAAGCAGTTAATTATAAAAAAAAATTTATAAATTATCATCTAAAGCATTCAATTGTAATAGGATAAAGAGATACTCGTATTTGATTTTGTGTTCCCCTCAAGTGAGAATTAGATCCGAATAATTATAGTTTCTTTTGAATTTGAATAGTATAATGATACGTTTGAAAGAAATTATGTAAATAAATAAAAGCGTAATTTTTTCTCATATTTGCGAAACTATTTAACTGTAGAACAATTTACCATGTGTGTGAAGATAAATATGCCGAGTTAAATATGTTTAGTCAGGACATTGCCAACATAGCTCGACAGAACTTTTTGGTTTACATCTTTGCTAGTTGATATAAATGTGTCTTAGCTAACATAACTTTGTGTGATCTCTACGGGAATTTGGAAATTTGTAGGCACATTTTATTTTGTCACTCATTTGGACTAATGGGAAATTAAAGCAAAGAATTCATACTTATAGACTATGTAAGTCCGATTTCTCAATTTCACATTGGTCCAAATGAGTGAAAAACAAAAATGTGCCCACAAATGGCCAAATTCCCGTAGAGATCATCAAAAATATACACGACTTTTTATTTTAAAAATTTTATAGAAAAATTCTCAAATACAATTGAGAAATCGGACTTACATAATCAATAAGTATGGATTCTTGGCTTTAATTTCCCATTGGTCCAAAAGAGTGACAAACAAATTTTATAGAAAAATTCCCAAATACAATTGAGAAATCGGACTAACATAGTCAATAAGTATGGATTCTTGACTTTAATTTCCCATTGGCCCAAATGAGTGACAAACAAAAATGTGCCCACAAATGGCCAAATTCCCGTAGAGATCATCAAAAATTTACACGACTTTTTATTTTAAAAATTTTATAGAAAAATTCTCAAATTCAATTGAGAAATCGGACTTACATAATCAATAAGTATGGATTCTTGGCTTTAATTTCCCATTGGTCCAAATGAGTGACAAACAAATTTTATAGAAAAATTCCCAAATACAATTGAGAAATCGGACTAACATAGTCAATAAGTATGGATTCTTGGCTTTAATTTCCCATTGGTCCAAATGAGTGACAAACAAATTTTATAGAAAAATTCCCAAATACAATTGAGAAATCGGACTAACATAGTCAATAAGTATGGATTCTTGACTTTAATTTCCCATTGGCCCAAATGAGTGACAAACAAAAATGTGCCCACAAATGGCCAAATTCCCGTAGAGATCATCAAAAATTTACACGACTTCTTATTTTAAAAATTTTATAGAAAAATTCTCAAATTCAATTGAGAAATCGGACTTACATAATCAATAAGTATGGATTCTTGGCTTTAATTTCCCATTGGTCCAAATGAGTGACAAACAAATTTTATAGAAAAATTCCCAAATACAATTGAGAAATCGGACTAACATAGTCAATAAGTATGGATTCTTGGCTTTAATTTCCCATTGGCCAAAATGAGTGACAAACAAAAATGTGCCCACAAATGGCAAAATTCTCTCAGAGATCATTAAATTTACACAATTTTTATTTTTAAAATTTTATAGAAAAATTCCCAAATACAATTGAGAAATCGGACTAACATAGTCAATAAGTATGGATTCTTGGCTTTAATTTCCCATTGGCCCAAATGAGTGACAAACAAAAATGTGCCCACAAATGGTCAAATTCCCGTAGAGATCATCAAAAATTTACACGACTTTTTATTTTAAAAATTTTATAGAAAAATTCTCAAATTCAATTGAGAAATCGGACTAACATAGTCAATAAGTATGGATTCTTGACTTTAATTTCCCATTGGCCCAAATGAGTGACAAACAAAAATGTGCCCACAAATGGCCAAATTCCCGTAGAGATCATCAAAAATTTACACGACTTTTTATTTTAAAAATTTTATAGAAAAATTCTCAAATTCAATTGAGAAATCGGACTAACATAGTCAATAAGTATGGATTCTTGGCTTTAATTTCCCATTGGTCCAAATGAGTGACAAACAAATTTTATAGAAAAATTCCCAAATACAATTGAGAAATCGGACTAACATAGTCAATAAGTATGGATTCTTGGCTTTAATTTCCCATTGGCCCAAATGAGTGACAAACAAATTTTATAGAAAAATTCTCAAATTCAATTGAGAAATCGGACTAACATAGTCAATAAGTATGGATTCTTGGCTTTAATTTCCCATTGGTCCAAATGAGTGACAAACAAATTTTATAGAAAAATTCCCAAATACAATTGAGAAATCGGACTAACATAGTCAATAAGTATGGATTCTTGGCTTTAATTTCCCATTGGTCCAAATGAGTGACAAACAAATTTTATAGAAAAATTCCCAAATACAATTGAGAAATCGGACTAACATAGTCAATAAGTATGGATTCTTGACTTTAATTTCCCATTGGCCCAAATGAGTGACAAACAAAAATATGCCCACAAATGGCCAAATTCCCGTAGAGATCATCAAAAATTTACACGACTTTTTATTTTAAAAATTTTATAGAAAAATTCTCAAATTCAATTGAGAAATCGGACTAACATAGTCAATAAGTATGGATTCTTGACTTTAATTTCCCATTGGCCCAAATGAGTGACAAACAAAAATGTGCCCACAAATGGCCAAATTCCCGTAGAGATCATCAAAAATTTACACGACTTTTTATTTTAAAAATTTTATAGAAAAATTCTCAAATTTAATTGAGAAATCGGACTAACATAGTCAATAAGTATGGATTCTTGGCTTTAATTTCCCATTGGTCCAAATTAGTGACAAACAAATTTTATAGAAAAATTCCCAAATACAATTGAGAAATCGGACTAACATAGTCAATAAGTATGGATTCTTGGCTTTAATTTCCCATTGGCCCAAATGAGTGACAAACAAAAATGTGCCCACAAATGGCCAAATTCCCGTAGAGATCATCAAAAATTTACACGACTTTTTATTTTAAAAATTTTATAGAAAAATTCTCAAATTCAATTGAGAAATCGGACTAACATAGTCAATAAGTATGGATTCTTGACTTTAATTTCCCATTGGCCCAAATGAGTGACAAACAAATTTTATAGAAAAATTCCCAAATACAATTGAGAAATCGGACTAACATAGTCAATAAGTATGGATTCTTGGCTTTAATTTCCCATTGGCCCAAATGAGTGACAAACAAAAATGTGCCCACAAATGGCAAAATTCCCGTAGAGATCATCAAAAATTTACACGACTTTTTATTTTAAAAATTTTATAGAAAAATTCTCAAATTCAATTGAGAAATCGGACTAACATAGTCAATAAGTATGGATTCTTGGCTTTAATTTCCCATTGGTCCAAATGAGTGACAAACAAATTTTATAGAAAAATTCCCAAATACAATTGAGAAATCGGACTAACATAGTCAATAAGTATGGATTCTTGGCTTTAATTTCCCATTGGCCCAAATGAGTGACAAACAAATTTTATAGAAAAATTCTCAAATTCAATTGAGAAATCGGACTAACATAGTCAATAAGTATGGATTCTTGGCTTTAATTTCCCATTGGTCCAAATGAGTGACAAACAAATTTTATAGAAAAATTCCCAAATACAATTGAGAAATCGGACTAACATAGTCAATAAGTATGGATTCTTGGCTTTAATTTCCCATTGGTCCAAATGAGTGACAAACAAATTTTATAGAAAAATTCCCAAATACAATTGAGAAATCGGACTAACATAGTCAATAAGTATGGATTCTTGACTTTAATTTCCCATTGGCCCAAATGAGTGACAAACAAAAATGTGCCCACAAATGGCCAAATTCCCGTAGAGATCATCAAAAATTTACACGACTTTTTATTTTAAAAATTTTATAGAAAAATTCTCAAATTCAATTGAGAAATCGGACTAACATAGTCAATAAGTATGGATTCTTGGCTTTAATTTCCCATTGGCCCAAATGAGTGACAAACAAAAATGTGCCCACAAATGGCAAAATTCTCTCAGAGATCATCAAAATTTACACAATTTTTATTTTTAAAATTTTATAGAAAAATTCCCAAATACAATTGAGAAATCGGACTAACATAGTCAATAAGTATGGATTCTTGGCTTTAATTTCCCATTGGCCCAAATGAGTGACAAACAAAAATGTGCCCACAAATGGCAAAATTCTCTCAGAGATCATCAAAATTTACACAATTTTTATTTTTAAAATTTTATAGAAAAATTCTCAAATAAAATTGAGAAATCGGACTTACATAATCAATAAGTATGGATTCTTGGCTTTAATTTCCCAAATACAATTGAGAAATCGGACTAACATAGTCAATAAGTATGGATTCTTGGCTTTAATTTCCCATTGGCCCAAATGAGTGACAAACAAAAATGTGCCTACAAATGGTCAAATTCCCGTAGAGATCATCAAATATTTACACGACTTTTTATTTTAAAAATTTTATAGAAAAATTCTCAAATTCAATTGAGAAATCGGACTTACATAATCAATAAGTATGGATTCTTGGCTTTAATTTCCCATTGGTCCAAATGAGTGACAAACAAATTTTATAGAAAAATTCCCAAATACAATTGAGAAATCGGACTTACATAATCAATAAGTATGGATTCTTGGCTTTAATTTCCCAAATACAATTGAGAAATCGGACTAACATAGTCAATAAGTATGGATTCTTGGCTTTAATTTCCCATTGGCCCAAATGAGTGACAAACAAAAATGTGCCCACAAATGGCCAAATTCCCGTAGAGATCATCAAAAATTTACACAATTTTTATTTTTAAAATTTTATAGAAAAATTCTCAAATTCAATTGAGAAATCGGACTTACATAATCAATAAGTATGGATTCTTGGCTTTAATTTCCCATTGGTCCAAATGAGTGACAAACAAATTTTATAGAAAAATTCTCAAATACAATTGAGAAATCGGACTAACATAGTCAATAAGTATGGATTCTTGGCTTTAATTTCCCATTGGCCCAAATGAGTGACAAACAAATTTTATAGAAAAAATCTCAAATACAATTGAGAAATTGGACTTACATTGTCTATAAGTATGGATTCTTGGCTTTAATTTCCCATGAGTGACAAACAAATTTTATAGAAAAATTCTCAAATACAATTGAGAAATCGGAATTACATAATCAATAAGTACGGATTCTTGGCTTTAATTTCCCATTGGCCCAAATGAGTGACAAACAAAAATGTGCCCACAAATGGCAAAATTCTCTCAGAGATCATCAAAATTTACACAATTTTAATTTTTAAAATTTTATAGAAAAATTCCCAAATACAATTGAGAAATCGGACTAACATAGTCAATAAGAATGGATTCTTGGCTTTAATTTCCCATTGGTCCAAATGAGTGACAAACAAATTTTATAGAAAAATTCTCAAATACAATTGAGAAATCGGACTTACATAATCAATAAGTATGGATTCTTGGCTTTAATTTCCCATTGGTCCAAATGAGTGACAAACAAATTTTATAGAAAAATTTTCAAATACAATTGAGAAATCGGACTTACATAGTCAATAAGTATGGATTCTTGGCTTTAATATCCCATTGGCCCAAATGAGTGACAAACAAATTTTATAGAAAAATTCTCAAATACAATTGAGAAATCGGAATTACATAATCAATAAGTATGGATTCTTGGCTTTAATTTCCCATTGGCCCAAATGAGTGACAAACAAAAATGTGCTCACAAATGGCAAAATTCTCTCAGAGATCATCAAAATTTACACAATTTTAATTTTTAAAATTTTATAGAAAAATTCCCAAATACAATTGAGAAATCGGACTAACATAGTCAATAAGTATGGATTCTTGGCTTTAATTTCCCATTGGTCCAAATGAGTGACAAACAAATTTTATAGAAAAATTCTCAAATACAATTGAGAAATCGGAATTACATAATCAATAAGTATGGATTCTTGGCTTTAATTTCCCATTGGTCCAAATGAGTGACAAACAAATTTTATAGAAAAATTCTCAAATACAATTGAGAAATCGAACTTACATAGTCAATAAGTATGGATTCTTGGCTTTAATATCCCATTGGCCCAAATGAGTGACAAACAAATTTTATAGAAAAATTCTCAAATACAATTGAGAAATCGGAATTACATAATCAATAAGTATGGATTCTTGGCTTTAATTTTCCATTGGCCCAAATGAGTGACAAACAAATTTTATAGAAAAAATCTCAAATACAATTGAGAAATTGGACTTACATTGTCTATAAGTATGGATTCTTGGCTTTAATTTCCCATTGGTCCAAATGAGTGACAAACAAATTTTATATTGAGAAATCGGACTAACATAGTCAATAAGTATGGATTCTTGGCTTTAATTTCCCATTGGTCCAAATGAGTGACAAACAAATTATATAGAAAAATTCTCAAATACAATTGAGAAATCGGACTTACATAATCAATAAGTATGGATTCTTGGCTTTAATTTCCCATTGGTCCAAATGAGTGAAAAACAAATTTTATAGAAAAATTCCCAAATACAATTGAGAAATCGGACTAACATAGTCAATAAGTATGGATTCTTGGCTTAAATTTCCCATTGGTCCAAATGAGTGACAAACAAATTTTATAGAAAAATTCTCAAATACAATTGAAAAATCGGACTTACATAACCAATATGTATGGATTCTTGGCTTTAATTTCCCATTGGTCCAAATGAGTGAAAAACAAATTGTATAGAAAAATTCCCAAATACAATTGAGAAATCGGACTAACATAGTCAATAAGTATGGATTCTTGGCTTTAATTTCCCATTGGTCCAAATGAGTGACAAACAAATTTTATAGAAAAATTCTCAAATACAATTGAGAAATCGGACTTACATAATCAATCAGTATGGATTCTTGGCTTTAATTTCCCATTGGCCCAAATGAGTGACAAACAAATTTTATAGAAAAATTCTCAAATACAATTGAGAAATCGGACTAACATAGTCAATAAGTATGGATTCTTGGCTTTAATTTCCCATTGGCCCAAATGAGTGACAAACAAATTTTATAGAAAAAATCTCAAATACAATTGAGAAATTGGACTTACATTGTCTATAAGTATGGATTCTTGGCTTTAATTTCCCATTGGTCCAAATGAGTGACAAACAAATTTTATAGAAAAATTCTCAAATACAATTGAGAAATCGGACTTACATAATCAATAAGTATGGATTCTTGGCTTTAATTTCCCATTGGTCCAAATGAGTGACAAACAAATTTTATAGAAAAATTCTCAAATACAATTGAGAAATCGGACTTACATAATCAATAAGTATGGATTCTTGGCTTTAATTTCCCATTGGTCCAAATGAGTGACAAACAAATTTTATAGAAAAATTCTCAAATACAATTGAGAAATCGGACTTACATAATCAATAAGTATGGATTCTTGGCTTTAATTTCCCATTGGCCCAAATGAGTGACAAACAAATTTTATAGAAAAATTCTCAAATACAATTGAGAAATCGGACTTACATAATCAATAAGTATGGATTCTTGGCTTTAATTTCCCATTGGCCCAAATGAGTGACAAACAAATTTTATAGAAAAATTCTCAAATACAATTGAGAAATCGGACTAACATAGTCAATAAGTATGGATTCTTGGCTTTAATTTCCCATTGGCCCAAATGAGAGACAAACAAATTTTATAGAAAAATTCTCAAATACAATTGAGAAATCGGACTAACATAGTCAATAAGTATGGATTCTTGGCTTTAATTTCCCATTGGCCCAAATGAGTGACAAACAAATTTTATAGAAAAAATCTCAAATACAATTGAGAAATCGGAGTAACATAGTCAATAAGTATGGATTCTTGGCTTTAATTTCTAATTGGCCCAAATGAGTGACAAACAAATTTTATAGAAAAATTCTCAAATACAATTGAGAAATCGGACTTACATAATCAATAAGTATGGATTCTTGACTTTAATTTCGCATTGGCCCAAATGAGTGACAAACAAATTTTATAGAAAAATTCTCAAATACAATTGAGAAATCGGACTAACATAGTCAATAAGTATGGATTCTTGGCTTTAATTTCCCATTGGCCCAAATGAGTGACAAACAAATTTTATAGAAAAAATCTCAAATACAATTGAGAAATTGGACTTACATTGTCTATAAGTATGGATTCTTGGCTTTAATTTCCCATTGGTCCAAATGAGTGACAAACAAATTTTATATTGAGAAATCGGACTAACATAGTCAATAAGTATGGATTCTTGGCTTTAATTTCCCATTGGTCCAAATGAGTGACAAACAAATTTTATAGAAAAATTCTCAAATACAATTGAGAAATCGGACTTACATAATCAATAAGTATGGATTCTTGGCTTTAATTTCCCATTGGCCCAAATGAGTGACAAACAAATTTTATAGAAAAATTCTCAAATACAATTGAGAAATCGGACTTACATAATCAATAAGTATGGATTCTTGGCTTTAATTTCCCATTGGCCCAAATGAGTGACAAACAAATTTTATAGAAAAATTCTCAAATACAATTGAGAAATTGGACTTACATTGTCTATAAGTATGGATTCTTGGCTTTAATTTCCCATTGGTCCAAATGAGTGACAAACAAATTTTATATTGAGAAATCGGACTAACATAGTCAATAAGTATGGATTCTTGGCTTTAATTTCCCATTGGTCCAAATGAGTGACAAACAAATTTTATAGAAAAATTCTCAAATACAATTGCGAAATCGGACTTACATAATCAATAAGTATGGATTCTTGGCATTAATTTCCCATTGGCCCAAATGAGTGACAAACAAATTTTATAGAAAAATTCTCAAATACAATTGAGAAATCGGACTAACATAGTCAATAAGTATGGATTCTTGGCTTTAATTTCCCATTGGCCCAAATGAGTGACAAACAAATTTTATAGAAAAAATCTCAAATACAATTGAGAAATCGGACTAACATAGTCAATAAGTATGGATTCTTGGCTTTAATTTCCCATTGGTCCAAATGAGTGACAAACAAATTTTATAGAAAAAATCTCAAATACAATTGAGAAATTGGACTTACATTGTCTATAAGTATGGATTCTTGGCTTTAATTTCCCATTGGGCCAAATGAGTGACAAACAAATTTTATAGAAAAATTCTCAAATACAATTGAGAAATCGGACTAACATAGTCAATAAGTATGGATTCTTGGCTTTAATTTCCCATTGGCCCAAATGAGTGACAAACAAATTTTATAGAAAAAATCTCAAATACAATTGAGAAATTGGACTTACATTGTCTATAAGTATGGATTCTTGGCTTTAATTTCCCATTGGTCCAAATGAGTGACAAACAAATTTTATAGAAAAATTCTCAAATACAATTGAGAAATTGGACTAACATAGTCAATAAGTATGGATTCTTGGCTTTAATTTCCCATTGGTCCAAATGAGTGACAAACAAATTTTATAGAAAAATTCTCAAATACAATTGAGAAATCGGACTAACATAGTCAATAAGTATGGATTCTTGGCTTTAATTTCCCATTGGTCCAAATGAGTGACAAACAAATTTTATAGAAAAATTCTCAAATACAATTGAGAAATCGGACTAACATAGTCAATAAGTATGGATTCTTGGCTTTAATTTCCCATTGGCCCAAATGAGTGACAAACAAATTTTATAGAAAAAATCTCAAATACAATTGAGAAATTGGACTTACATTGTCTATAAGTATGGATTCTTGGCTTTAATTTCCCATTGGTCCAAATGAGTGACAAACAAATTTTATATTGAGAAATCGGACTAACATAGTCAATAAGTATGGATTCTTGGCTTTAATTTCCCATTGGTCCAAATGAGTGACAAACAAATTTTATAGAAAAATTCTCAAATACAATTGAGAAATCGGACTAACATAGTCAATAAGTATGGATTCTTGGCTTTAATTTCCCATTGGCCCAAATGAGTGACAAACAAATTTTATAGAAAAAATCTCAAATACAATTGAGAAATTGGACTTACATTGTCTATAAGTATGGATTCTTGGCTTTAATTTCCCATTGGTCCAAATGAGTGACAAACAAATTTTATAGAAAAATTCTCAAATACAATTGAGAAATCGGACTAACATAGTCAATAAGTATGGATTCTTGGCTTTAATTTCCCATTGGCCCAAATGAGTGACAAACAAATTTTATAGAAAAATTCTCAAATACAATTGAGAAATCGGAATTACATAATCAATAAGTATGGATTCTTGGCTTTAATTTCCCATTGGCCCAAATGAGTGACAAACAAAAATGTGCCCACAAATGGCAAAATTCTCTCAGAGATCATCAAAATTTACACAATTTTAATTTTTAAAATTTTATAGAAAAATTTCCAAATACAATTGAGAAATTGGACTTACATTGTCTATAAGTATGGATTCTTGGCTTTAATTTCCCATTGGTCCAAATGAGTGACAAACAAATTTTATATTGAGAAATCGGACTAACATAGTCAATAAGTATGGATTCTTGGCTTTAATTTCCCATTGGTCCAAATGAGTGACAAACAAATTTTATAGAAAAATTCTCAAATACAATTGAGAAATCAGACTTACATAATCAATAAGTATGGATTCTTGGCTTTAATTTCCCATTGGCCCAAATGAGTGACAAACAAATTTTATAGAAAAATTCTCAAATACAATTGAGAAATCGGACTAACATAGTCAATAAGTATGGATTCTTGGCTTTAATTTCCCATTGGCCCAAATGAGTGACAAACAAATTTTATAGAAAAAATCTCAAATACAATTGAGAAATTGGACTTACATTGTCTATAAGTATGGATTCTTGGCTTTAATTTCCCATTGGTCCAAATGAGTGACAAACAAATTTTATATTGAGAAATCGGACTAACATAATCAATAAGTATGGATTCTTGGCTTTAATTTCCCATTGGCCCAAATGAGTGACAAACAAATTTTATAGAAAAATTCTCAAATACAATTGAAAAATCGGACTAACATAGTCAATAAGTATGGATTCTTGGCTTTAATTTCCCATTGGCCCAAATGAGTGACAAACAAATTTTATAGAAAAAATCTCAAATACAATTGAGAAATTGGACTTACATTGTCTATAAGTATGGATTCTTGGCTTTAATTTCCCATTGGTCCAAATGAGTGACAAACAAATTTTATATTGAGAAATCGGACTAACATAGTCAATAAGTATGGATTCTTGGCTTTAATTTCCCATTGGTCCAAATGAGTGACAAACAAATTTAATAGAAAAATTCTCAAATACAATTGAGAAATCGGACTTACATAATCAATAAGTATGGATTCTTGGCTTTAATTTCCCATTGGCCCAAATGAGTGACAAACAAATTTTATAGAAAAATTCTCAAATACAATTGAGAAATCGGACTATCATAGTCAATAAGTATGGATTCTTGGCTTTAATTTCCCATTGGTCCAAATGAGTGACAAACAAATTTTATAGAAAAAATCTCAAATACAATTGAGAAATTGGACTTACATAATGAATAAGTATGGATTCTTGGCTTTAATTTCCCATTGGTCCAAATGAGTGACAAACAAAAATGTGCCCACAAATGGCCAAATTCCCGTAGAGATCATCAAAAATTTACACGACTTTTTATTTTAAAAATTTTATAGAAAAATTCTCAAATTCAATTGAGAAATCGGACTAACATAGTCAATAAGTATGGATTCTTGGCTTTAATTTCCCATTGGCCCAAATGAGTGACAAACAAAAATGTGCCCACAAATGGCAAAATTCTCTCAGAGATCATCAAAATTTACACAATTTTTATTTTTAAAATTTTATAGAAAAATTCCCAAATACAATTGAGCAATCGGACTAACATAGTCAATAAGTATGGATTCTTGGCTTTAATTTCCCACTGGCCCAAATGAGTGACAAACAAAAAAGTGCCCACAAATGGCAAAATTCTCTCAGAGATCATCAAAATTTACACAATTTTTATTTTTAAAATTTTATAGAAAAATTCTCAAATAAAATTGAGAAATCGGACTTACATAATCAATAAGTATGGATTCTTGGCTTTAATTTCCCATTGGTCCAAATGAGTGACAAACAAATTTTATAGAAAAATTCCCAAATACAATTGAGAAATCGGACTAACATAGTCAATAAGTATGGATTCTTGGCTTTAATTTCCCATTGGTCCAAATGAGTGACAAACAAATTTTATAGAAAAATTCCCAAATACAATTGAGAAATCGGACTAACATAGTCAATAAGTATGGATTCTTGGCTTTAATTTCCCATTGGCCCAAATGAGTGACAAACAAAAATGTGCCTACAAATGATCAAATTCCCGTAGAGATCATCAAAAATTTACACGACTTTTTATTTTAAAAATTTTATAGAAAAATTCTCAAATTCAATTGAGAAATCGGACTTACATAATCAATAAGTATGGATTCTTGGCTTTAATTTCCCATTAGTCCAAATGAGTGACAAACAAATTTTATAGAAAAATTCCCAAATACAATTGAGAAATCGGACTAACATAGTCAATAAGTATGGATTCTTGGCTTTAATTTCCCATTGGCCCAAATGAGTGACAAACAAAAATGTGCCTACAAATGGTCAAATTCCCGTAGAGATCATCAAAAATTTACACGACTTTTTATTTTAAAAATTTTATAGAAAAATTCTCAAATACAATTGAGAAATCGGACTTACATAATCAATAAGTATGGATTCTTGGCTTTAATTTCCCATTGGTCCAAATGAGTGACAAACAAATTTTATAGAAAAATTCTCAAATACAATTGAGAAATCGGACTAACATAGTCAATAAGTATGGATTCTTGGCTTTAATTTCCCATTGGCCCAAATGAGTGACAAACAAATTTTATAGAAAAAATCTCAAATACAATTGAGAAATTGGACTTACATTGTCTATAAGTATGGATTCTTGGCTTCAATTTCCCATTGGTCCAAATGAGTGACAAACAAATTTTATATTGAGAAATCGGACTAACATAGTCAATAAGTATGGATTCTTGGCTTTAATTTCCCATTGGTCCAAATGAGTGACAAACAAAAATGTGCCCACAAATGGCAAAATTCTCTCAGGGATCATCAAAATTTACACAATTTTTATTTTTAAAATTTTATAGAAAAATTCTCAAATACAATTGAGAAATCGGACTAACATAGTCAATAAGTATGGATTCTTGGCTTTAATTTCCCATTGGCCCAAATGATTGACAAACAAATTTTATAGAAAAAATCTCAAATACAATTGAGAAATTGGACTTACATAATGAATAAGTATGGATTCTTGGCTTTAATTTCCCATTGGTCCAAATGAGTGACAAACAAAAATGTGCCCACAAATGGCCAAATTCCCGTAGAGATCATCAAAAATTTACACGACTTTTTATTTTTAAAATTTTATAGAAAAATTCTCAAATACAATTGAGAAATCGGACTTACATAATCAATAAGTATGGATTCTTGGCTTTAATTTCCCATTGGTCCAAAAGAGTGACAAACAAATTTTATAGAAAAAATCTCAAATACAATTGAGAAATTGGACTTACATAATCAATAAGTATGGATTCTTGGCTTTAATTTCCCATTGGTCCAAATGAGTGACAAACAAATTTTATAGAAAAATTCTCAAATACAATTGAGAAATCGGACTTACATAGTCAATAAGTATGGATTCTTGGCTTTAATTTCCCATTGGTCCAAAAGAGTGACAAACAAATTTTATAGAAAAAATCTCAAATACAATTGAGAAATTGGACTTACATAATCAATAAGTATGGATTCTTGGCTTTAATTTCCCATTGGTCCAAATGAGTGACAAACAAATTTTATAGAAAAATTCTCAAATACAATTGAGAAATCGGACTAACATAGTCAATAAGTATGGATTCTTGGCTTTAATTTCTAATTGGCCCAAATGAGTGACAAACAAATTTTATAGAAAAATTCTCAAATACAATTGAGAAATCGGACTAACATAGTCAATAAGTATGGATTCTTGGCTTTAATTTCTAATTGGCCCAAATGAGTGACAAACAAATTTTATAGAAAAATTCTCAAATACAATTGAGAAATCGGACTTACATAATCAATAAGTATGGATTCTTGACTTTAATTTCCCATTGGCCCAAATGAGTGACAAACAAATTTTATAGAAAAATTCTCAAATACAATTGAGAAATCGGACTAACATAGTCAATAAGTATGGATTCTTGGCTTTAATTTCCCATTGGCCCAAATGAGTGACAAACAAATTTTATAGAAAAAATCTCAAATACAATTGAGAAATTGGACTTACATTGTCTATAAGTATGGATTCTTGGCTTTAATTTCCCATTGGTCCAAATGAGTGACAAACAAATTTTATATTGAGAAATCGGACTAACATAGTCAATAAGTATGGATTCTTGGCTTTAATTTCCCATTGGTCCAAATGAGTGACAAACAAATTTTATATTGAGAAATCGGACTAACATAGTCAATAAGTATGGATTCTTGGCTTTAATTTCCCATTGGTCCAAATGAGTGACAAACAAATTTTATAGAAAAATTCTCAAATACAATTGCGAAATCGGACTTACATAATCAATAAGTATGGATTCTTGGCATTAATTTCCCATTGGCCCAAATGAGTGACAAACAAATTTTATAGAAAAATTCTCAAATACAATTGAGAAATCGGACTAACATAGTCAATAAGTATGGATTCTTGGCTTTAATTTCTAATTGGCCCAAATGAGTGACAAACAAATTTTATAGAAAAATTCTCAAATACAATTGAGAAATCGGACTAACATAGTCAATAAGTATGGATTCTTGGCTTTAATTTCTAATTGGCCCAAATGAGTGACAAACAAATTTTATAGAAAAATTCTCAAATACAATTGAGAAATCGGACTTACATAATCAATAAGTATGGATTCTTGACTTTAATTTCCCATTGGCCCAAATGAGTGACAAACAAATTTTATAGAAAAATTCTCAAATACAATTGAGAAATCGGACTAACATAGTCAATAAGTATGGATTCTTGGCTTTAATTTCCCATTGGCCCAAATGAGTGACAAACAAATTTTATAGAAAAAATCTCAAATACAATTGAGAAATTGGACTTACATTGTCTATAAGTATGGATTCTTGGCTTTAATTTCCCATTGGTCCAAATGAGTGACAAACAAATTTTATATTGAGAAATCGGACTAACATAGTCAATAAGTATGGATTCTTGGCTTTAATTTCCCATTGGTCCAAATGAGTGACAAACAAATTTTATATTGAGAAATCGGACTAACATAGTCAATAAGTATGGATTCTTGGCTTTAATTTCCCATTGGTCCAAATGAGTGACAAACAAATTTTATAGAAAAAATCTCAAATACAATTGATAAATTGGACTTACATAATCAATAAGTATGGATTCTTGGCTTTAATTTCCCATTGGCCCAAATGAGTGACAAACAAAAATGTGCCTACAAATGGTCAAATTCCCGTAGAGATCATCAAAAATTTACACGACTTTTTATTTTAAAAATTTTATAGAAAAATTCTCAAATTCAATTGAGAAATCGGACTTACATAATCAATAAGTATGGATTCTTGGCTTTAATTTCCCATTGGTCCAAAAGAGTGACAAACAAATTTTATAGAAAAAATCTCAAATACAATTGAGAAATTGGACTTACATAATCAATAAGTATGGATTCTTGGCTTTAATTTCCCATTGGCCCAAATGAGTGACAAACAAAAATGTGCCTACAAATGGTCAAATTCCCGTAGAGATCATCAAAAATTTACACGACTTTTTATTTTAAAAATTTTATAGAAAAATTCTCAAATACAATTGAGAAATCGGACTTACATAATCAATAAGTATGGATTCTTGGCTTTAATTTCCCATTGGTCCAAAAGAGTGACAAACAAATTTTATAGAAAAAATCTCAAATAAAATTGAGAAATTGGACTTACATAATCAATAAGTATGGATTCTTGGCTTTAATTTCCCATTGGCCCAAATGAGTGACAAACAAAAATGTGCCCACAAATGGCCAAATTCCCGTAGAGATCATCAAAAATTTACACGACTTTTTATTTTTAAAATTTTATAGAAAAATTCTCAAATACAATTGAGAAATCGGACTAACATAATCAATAAGTATAGATTCTTGGCTTTAATTTCCCATTGGTCCAAATGAGTGACAAACAAATTTTATAGAAAAAATCTCAAATACAATTGAGCAATTGGACTTACATAATCAATAAGTATGGATTCTTGGCTTTAATTTCCCATTGGTCCAAATGAGTGACAAACAAATTTTATAGAAAAAATCTCAAATACAATTGAGAAATTGGACTTACATAATCAATAAGTATGGATTCTTGGCTTTAATTTCCCATTGGCCCAAATGAGTGACAAACAAAAATGTGCCTACAAATGGTCAAATTCCCGTAGAGATCATCAAAAATTTACACGACTTTTTATTTTAAAAATTTTATAGAAAAATTCTCAAATTCAATTGAGAAATCGGACTTACATAATCAATAAGTATGGATTCTTGGCTTTAATTTCCCATTGGTCCAAAAGAGTGACAAACAAATTTTATAGAAAAAATCTCAAATACAATTGATAAATTGGACTTACATAATCAATAAGTATGGATTCTTGGCTTTAATTTCCCATTGGCCCAAGTGAGTGACAAACAAAAATGTGCCTACAAATGGTCAAATTCCCGTAGAGATCATCAAAAATTTACACGACTTTTTATTTTTAAAATTTTATAGAAAAATTCTCAAATACAATTGAGAAATCGGACTTACATAATCAATAAGTATGGATTCTTGGCTTTAATTTCCCATTGGTCCAAAAGAGTGACAAACAAATTTTATAGAAAAAATCTCAAATACAATTGAGAAATCGGACTTACATAGTCAATAAGTATGGATTCTTGGCTTTAATTTCCCATTGGCCCAAATGAGTGACAAACAAAAATGTGCCTACAAATGGTCAAATTCCCGTAGAGATCATCAAAAATTTACACGACTTTTTATTTTAAAAATTTTATAGAAAAATTCTCAAATTCAATTGAGAAATCGGACTTACATAATCAATAAGTATGGATTCTTGGCTTTAATTTCCCATTGGTCCAAAAGAGTGACAAACAAATTTTATAGAAAAAATCTCAAATACAATTGAGAAATCGGACTTACATAGTCAATAAGTATGGATTCTTGGCTTTAATTTCCCATTGGCCCAAATGAGTGACAAACAAAAATGTGCCTACAAATGGTCAAATTCCCGTAGAGATCATCAAAAATTTACACGACTTTTTATTTTAAAAATTTTATAGAAAAATTCTCAAATACAATTGAGAAATCGGACTTACATAATCAATAAGTATGGATTCTTGGCTTTAATTTCCCATTGGTCCAAATGAGTGACAAACAAATTTTATAGAAAAATTCTCAAATACAATTGAGAAATCGGACTTAAATAATCAATAAGTATGGATTCTTGGCTTTAATTTCCCATTGGTCCAAATGAGTGACAAACAAATTTTATAGAAAAATTCTCAAATACAATTGAGAAATCGGACTTACATAATCAATAAGTATGGGTTCTTGGCTTTAATTTCCCATTGGCCCAAATGAGTGACAAACAAATTTTATAGAAAAATTCTCAAATACAATTGAGAAATCGGACTAACATAGTCAATAAGTATGGATTCTTGGCTTTAATTTCCCATTGGCCCAAATGAGTGACAAACAAATTTTATAGAAAAAATCTCAAATACAATTGAGAAATCGGACTAACATAGTCAATAAGTATGGATTCTTGGCTTTAATTTCCCATTGGTCCAAAAGAGTGACAAACAAATTTTATAGAAAAAATCTCAAATACAATTGAGAAATCGGACTAACATAGTCAATAAGTATGGGTTCTTGGCTTTAATTTCCCATTGGTCCAAATGAGTGACAAACAAATTTTATAGAAAAATTCTCAAATACAATTGAGAAATCGGACTTACATAATCAATAAGTATGGATTCTTGGCTTTAATTTCCCATTGGCCCAAATGAGTGAAAAACAAATTTTATAGAAAAATTCTCAAATACAATTGAGAAATCGGACTTACATAGTCAATAAGTATGGATTCTTGGCTTTAATTTCCCATTGGCCCAAATGAGTGACAAACAAATTTTATAGAAAAATTCTCAAATACAATTGAGAAATCGGACTTACATAATCAATAAGTATGGATTCTTGGCTTTAATTTCCCATTGGTCCAAATGAGTGACAAACAAATTTTATAGAAAAATTCTCAAATACAATTGAGAAATCGGACTTACATAATCAATAAGTATGGATTCTTGGCTTTAATTTCCCATTGGCCCAAATGAGTGAAAAACAAATTTTATAGAAAAATTCTCAAATACAATTGAGAAATCGGACTTACATAGTCAATAAGTATGGATTCTTGGCTTAAATTTCCCATTGGCCAAAATGAGTGACAAACAAATTTTATAGAAAAATTCTCAAATACAATTGAGAAATCGGACTTACATAATCAATAAGTATGGATTCTTGGCTTTAATTTCCCATTGGTCCAAATGAGTGACAAACAAATTTTATAGAAAAATTCTCAAATACAATTGAGAAATCGGACTTACATAATCAATAAGTATGGATTCTTGGCTTTAATTTTCCATTGGTCCAAATGAGTGACAAACAAATTTTATAGAAAAATTCTCAAATACAATTGAGAAATCGGACTTACATAATCAATAAGTATGGATTCTTGGCTTTAATTTCCCATTGGTCCAAATGAGTGACAAACAAATTTTATAGAAAAATTCTCAAATACAATTGAGATATCGGACTTACATAATCAATAAGTATGGGTTCTTGGCTTTAATTTCCCATTGGCCCAAATGAGTGACAAACAAATTTTATAGAAAAATTCTCAAATACAATTGAGAAATCGGACTAACATAGTCAATAAGTATGGATTCTTGGCTTTAATTTCCCATTGGCCCAAATGAGTGACAAACAAATTTTATAGAAAAAATCTCAAATACAATTGAGAAATCGGACTAACATAGTCAATAAGTATGGATTCTTGGCTTTAATTTCCCATTGGTCCAAAAGAGTGACAAACAAATTTTATAGAAAAAATCTCAAATACAATTGAGAAATCGGACTTACATAGTCAATAAGTATGGATTCTTGGCTTTAATTTCCCATTGGCCCAAATAAGTGAAAAACAAATTTTATAGAAAAATTCTCAAATACAATTGAGAAATCGGACTTACATAGTCAATAAGTATGGATTCTTGGCTTTAATTTCCCATTGGCCCAAATGAGTGACAAACAAATTTTATAGAAAAATTCTCAAATACAATTGAGAAATCGGACTTACATAATCAATAAGTATGGATTCTTGGCTTTAATTTCCCATTGGTCCAAATGAGTGACAAACAAATTTTATAGAAAAATTCTCAAATACAATTGAGAAATCGGACTTACATAATCAATAAGTATGGGTTCTTGGCTTTAATTTCCCATTGGCCCAAATGAGTGACAAACAAATTTTATAGAAAAATTCTCAAATACAATTGAGAAATCGGACTAACATAGTCAATAAGTATGGATTCTTGGCTTTAATTTCCCATTGGCCCAAATGAGTGACAAACAAATTTTATAGAAAAATTCTCAAATACAATTGAGAAATCGGACTTACATAATCAATAAGTATGGATTCTTGGCTTTAATTTCCCATTGGTCCAAATGAGTGACAAACAAATTTTATAGAAAAATTCTCAAATACAATTGAGAAATCGGACTTACATAATCAATAAGTATGGATTCTTGGCTTTAATTTCCCATTGGTCCAAATGAGTGACAAACAAATTTTATAGAAAAATTCTCAAATACAATTGAGAAATCGGACTTACATAATCAATAAGTATGGGTTCTTGGCTTTAATTTCCCATTGGCCCAAATGAGTGACAAACAAATTTTATAGAAAAATTCTCAAATACAATTGAGAAATCGGACTAACATAGTCAATAAGTATGGATTCTTGGCTTTAATTTCCCATTGGCCCAAATGAGTGACAAACAAATTTTATAGAAAAAATCTCAAATACAATTGAGAAATCGGACTAACATAGTCAATAAGTATGGATTCTTGGCTTTAATTTCCCATTGGTCCAAAAGAGTGACAAACAAATTTTATAGAAAAAATCTCAAATACAATTGAGAAATCGGACTTACATAGTCAATAAGTATGGATTCTTGGCTTTAATTTCCCATTGGCCCAAATGAGTGACAAACAAAAATGTGCCTACAAATGGTCAAATTCCCGTAGAGATCATCAAAAATTTACACGACTTTTTATTTTAAAAATTTTATAGAAAAATTCTCAAATTCAATTGAGAAATCGCACTTACATAATCAATAAGTATGGATTCTTGGCTTTAATTTCCCATTGGTCCAAAAGAGTGACAAACAAATTTTATAGAAAAAATCTCAAATACAATTGAGAAATCGGACTTACATAATCAATAAGTATGGATTCTTGGCTTTAATTTCCCATTGGTCCAAAAGAGTGACAAACAAATTTTATAGAAAAAATCTCAAATAAAATTGAGAAATTGGACTTACATAATCAATAAGTATGGATTCTTGGCTTTAATTTCCCATTGGTCCAAATGAGTGACAAACAAATTTTATAGAAAAATTCTCAAATACAATTGAAAAATCGGACTTACATAACCAATATGTATGGATTCTTGGCTTTAATTTCCCATTGGTCCAAATGAGTGAAAAACAAATTGTATAGAAAAATTCCCAAATACAATTGAGAAATCGGACTAACATAGTCAATAAGTATGGATTCTTGGCTTTAATTTCCCATTGGTCCAAATGAGTGACAAACAAATTTTATAGAAAAATTCTCAAATACAATTGAGAAATCGGACTTACATAATCAATAAGTATGGATTCTTGGCTTTAATTTCCCATTGGCCCAAATGAGTGACAAACAAATTTTATAGAAAAATTCTCAAATACAATTGAGAAATCGGACTTACATAATCAATAAGTATGGGTTCTTGGCTTTAATTTCCCATTGGCCCAAATGAGTGACAAACAAATTTTATAGAAAAAATCTCAAATACAATTGAGAAATTGGACTTACATTGTCTATAAGTATGGATTCTTGGCTTTAATTTCCCATTGGTCCAAATGAGTGACAAACAAATTTTATAGAAAAATTCTCAAATACAATTGAGAAATCGGACTTACATAATCAATAAGTATGGATTCTTGGCTTTAATTTCCCATTGGCCCAAATGAGTGACAAACAAATTTTATAGAAAAAATCTCAAATACAATTGAGAAATTGGACTTACATTGTCTATAAGTATGGATTCTTGGCTTTAATTTCCCATTGGTCCAAATGAGTGACAAACAAATTTTATAGAAAAATTCTCAAATACAATTGAGAAATCGGACTTACATAATCAATAAGTATGGATTCTTGGCTTTAATTTCCCATTGGTCCAAATGAGTGACAAACAAATTTTATAGAAAAATTCTCAAATACAATTGAGAAATCGGACTTACATAATCAATAAGTATGGATTCTTGGCTTTAATTTCCCATTGGTCCAAATGAGTGACAAACAAATTTTATAGAAAAATTCTCAAATACAATTGAGAAATCGGACTTACATAATCAATAAGTATGGATTCTTGGCTTTAATTTCCCATTGGTCCAAATGAGTGACAAACAAATTTTATAGAAAAATTCTCAAATACAATTGAGAAATCGGACTTACATAATCAATAAGTATGGGTTCTTGGCTTTAATTTCCCATTGGCCCAAATGAGTGACAAACAAATTTTATAGAAAAATTCTCAAATACAATTGAGAAATCGGACTAACATAGTCAATAAGTATGGATTCTTGGCTTTAATTTCCCATTGGCCCAAATGAGTGACAAACAAATTTTATAGAAAAAATCTCAAATACAATTGAGAAATCGGACTAACATAGTCAATAAGTATGGATTCTTGGCTTTAATTTCCCATTGGTCCAAAAGAGTGACAAACAAATTTTATAGAAAAAATCTCAAATACAATTGAGAAATCGGACTTACATAGTCTATAAGTATGGATCCTTGGCTTTAATTTCCCATTGGTCCAAAAGAGTGACAAACAAATTTTATAGAAAAAATCTCAAATACAATTGAGAAATCGGACTTACATAATCAATAAGTATGGATTCTTGGCTTTAATTTCCCATTGGTCCAAAAGAGTGACAAACAAATTTTATAGAAAAAATCTCAAATAAAATTGAGAAATTGGACTTACATTGTCTATAAGTATGGATTCTTGGCTTTAATTTCCCATTGGTCCAAATGAGTGACAAACAAATTTTATAGAAAAATTCTCAAATACAATTGAGAAATCGGACTTACATAATCAATAAGTATGGATTCTTGGCTTTAATTTCCCATTGGCCCAAATGAGTGACAAACAAATTTTATAGAAAAAATCTCAAATACAATTGAGAAATTGGACTTACATTGTCTATAAGTATGGATTCTTGGCTTTAATTTCCCATTGGTCCAAATGAGTGACAAACAAATTTTATAGAAAAATTCTCAAATACAATTGAGAAATCGGACTTACATAATCAATAAGTATGGATTCTTGGCTTTAATTTCCCATTGGTCCAAATGAGTGACAAACAAATTTTATAAAAAAATTCTCAAATACAATTGAGAAATCGGACTTACATAATCAATAAGTATGGATTCTTGGCTTTAATTTCCCATTGGTCCAAATGAGTGACAAACAAATTTTATAGAAAAATTCTCAAATACAATTGAGAAATCGGACTTACATAATCAATCAGTATGGATTCTTGGCTTTAATTTCCCATTGGTCCAAATGAGTGACAAACAAATTTTATAGAAAAATTCTCAAATACAATTGAGAAATCGGACTTACATAATCAATAAGTATGTGTTCTTGGCTTTAATTTCCCATTGGCCCAAATGAGTGACAAACAAATTTTATAGAAAAATTCTCAAATACAATTGAGAAATCGGACTAACATAGTCAATAAGTATGGATTCTTGGCTTTAATTTCCAATTGGCCCAAATGAGAGACAAACAAATTTTATAGAAAAAATCTCAAATACAATTGAGAAATCGGACTAACATAGTCAATAAGTATGGATTCTTGGCTTTAATTTCTAATTGGCCCAAATGAGTGACAAACAAATTTTATAGAAAAATTCTCAAATACAATTGAGAAATCGGACTAACATAGTCAATAAGTATGGATTCTTGGCTTTAATTTCCCATTGGCCCAAATGAGTGAAAAACAAATTTTATAGAAAAAATCTCAAATACAATTGAGAAATCGGACTAACATAGTCAATAAGTATGGATTCTTGGCTTTAATTTCTAATTGGCCCAAATGAGTGACAAACAAATTTTATAGAAAAATTCTCAAATACAATTGAGAAATCGGACTAACATAGTCAATAAGTATGGATTCTTGGCTTTAATTTCTAATTGGCCCAAATGAGTGACAAACAAATTTTATAGAAAAATTCTCAAATACAATTGAGAAATCGGACTTACATAATCAATAAGTATGGATTCTTGACTTTAATTTCCCATTGGCCCAAATGAGTGACAAACAAATTTTATAGAAAAATTCTCAAATACAATTGAGAAATCGGACTAACATAGTCAATAAGTATGGATTCTTGGCTTTAATTTCCCATTGGCCCAAATGAGTGACAAACAAATTTTATAGAAAAAATCTCAAATACAATTGAGAAATCGGACTTACATTGTCTATAAGTATGGATTCTTGGCTTTAATTTCCCATTGGTCCAAATGAGTGACAAACAAATTTTATATTGAGAAATCGGACTAACATAGTCAATAAGTATGGATTCTTGGCTTTAATTTCCCATTGGTCCAAATGAGTGACAAACAAATTTTATAGAAAAATTCTCAAATACAATTGAGAAATCGGACTTACATAATCAATAAGTATGGATTCTTGGCATTAATTTCCCATTGGCCCAAATGAGTGACAAACAAATTTTATAGAAAAATTCTCAAATACAATTGAGAAATCGGACTTACATAATCAATAAGTATGGATTCTTGGCTTTAATTTCCCATTGGCCCAAATGAGTGACAAACAAATTTTATAGAAAAATTCTCAAATACAATTGAGAAATTGGACTTACATTGTCTATAAGTATGGATTCTTGGCTTTAATTTCCCATTGGTCCAAATGAGTGACAAACAAATTTTATATTGAGAAATCGGACTAACATAGTCAATAAGTATGGATTCTTGGCTTTAATTTCCCATTGGTCCAAATGAGTGACAAACAAATTTTATAGAAAAATTCTCAAATACAATTGAGAAATCGGACTTACATAATCAATAAGTATGGGTTCTTGGCTTTAATTTCCCATTGGCCCAAATGAGTGACAAACAAATTTTGTAGAAAAATTCTCAAATACAATTGAGAAATCGGACTAACATAGTCAATAAGTATGGATTCTTGGCTTTAATTTCCCATTGGCCCAAATGAGTGACAAACAAATTTTATAGAAAAAATCTCAAATACAATTGAGAAATCGGACTTACATAATCAATAAGTATGGATTCTTGGCTTTAATTTCCCATTGGTCCAAAAGAGTGACAAACAAATTTTATAGAAAAAATCTCAAATAAAATTGAGAAATTGGACTTACATTGTCTATAAGTATGGATTCTTGGCTTTAATTTCCCATTGGTCCAAATGAGTGACAAACAAATTTTATAGAAAAAATCTCAAATACAATTGAGAAATCGGACTTACATAATCAATAAGTATGGATTCTTGGCTTTAATTTCCCATTGGCCCAAATGAGTGACAAACAAATTTTATAGAAAAAATCTCAAATACAATTGAGAAATTGGACTTACATTGTCTATAAGTATGGATTCTTGGCTTTAATTTCCCATTGGTCCAAATGAGTGACAAACAAATTTTATATTGAGAAATCGGACTAACATAGTCAATAAGTATGGATTCTTGGCTTTAATTTCCCATTGGTCCAAATGAGTGACAAACAAATTTGATAGAAAAATTCTCAAATACAATTGAGAAATCGGACTAACATAGTCAATAAGTATGGATTCTTGGCTTTAATTTCCCATTGGCCCAAATGAGTGACAAACAAATTTTATAGAAAAAATCTCAAATACAATTGAGAAATTGGACTTACATTGTCTATAAGTATGGATTCTTGGCTTTAATTTCCCATTGGTCCAAATGAGTGACAAACAAATTTTATAGAAAAATTCTCAAATACAATTGAGAAATTGGACTAACATAGTCAATAAGTATGGATTCTTGGCTTTAATTTCCCATTGGTCCAAATGAGTGACAAACAAATTTTATTGAAAAATTCTCAAATACAATTGAGAAATCGGACTAACATAGTCAATAAGTATGGATTCTTGGCTTTAATTTCCCATTGGTCCAAATGAGTGACAAACAAATTTTATAGAAAAATTCTCAAATACAATTGAGAAATCGGACTAACATAGTCAATAAGTATGGATTCTTGGCTTTAATTTCCCATTGGCCCAAATGAGTGACAAACAAATTTTATAGAAAAAATCTCAAATACAATTGAGAAATTGGACTTACATTGTCTATAAGTATGGATTCTTGGCTTTAATTTCCCATTGGTCCAAATGAGTGACAAACAAATTTTATATTGAGAAATCGGACTAACATAGTCAATAAGTATGGATTCTTGGCTTTAATTTCCCATTGGTCCAAATGAGTGACAAACAAATTTTATAGAAAAATTCTCAAATACAATTGAGAAATCGGACTAACATAGTCAATAAGTATGGATTCTTGGCTTTAATTTCCCATTGGCCCAAATGAGTGACAAACAAATTTTATAGAAAAAATCTCAAATACAATTGAGAAATTGGACTTACATTGTCTATAAGTATGGATTCTTGGCTTTAATTTCCCATTGGTCCAAATGAGTGACAAACAAATTTTATAGAAAAATTCTCAAATACAATTGAGAAATCGGACTAACATAGTCAATAAGTATGGATTCTTGGCTTTAATTTCCCATTGGCCCAAATGAGTGACAAACAAATTTTATAGAAAAATTCTCAAATACAATTGAGAAATCGGAATTACATAATCAATAAGTATGGATTCTTGGCTTTAATTTCCCATTGGCCCAAATGAGTGACAAACAAAAATGTGCCCACAAATGGCAAAATTCTCTCAGAGATCATCAAAATTTACACAATTTTAATTTTTAAAATTTTATAGAAAAATTTCCAAATACAATTGAGAAATTGGACTTACATTGTCTATAAGTATGGATTCTTGGCTTTAATTTCCCATTGGTCCAAATGAGTGACAAACAAATTTTATATTGAGAAATCGGACTAACATAGTCAATAAGTATGGATTCTTGGCTTTAATTTCCCATTGGTCCAAATGAGTGACAAACAAATTTTATAGAAAAATTCTCAAATACAATTGAAAAATCGGACTAACATAGTCAATAAGTATGGATTCTTGGCTTTAATTTCCCATTGGCCCAAATGAGTGACAAACAAATTTTATAGAAAAAATCTCAAATACAATTGAGAAATTGGACTTACATTGTCTATAAGTATGGATTCTTGGCTTTAATTTCCCATTGGTCCAAATGAGTGACAAACAAATTTTATATTGAGAAATCGGACTAACATAATCAATAAGTATGGATTCTTGGCTTTAATTTCCCATTGGCACAAATGAGTGACAAACAAATTTTATAGAAAAATTCTCAAATACAATTGAAAAATCGGACTAACATAGTCAATAAGTATGGATTCTTGGCTTTAATTTCCCATTGGCCCAAATGAGTGACAAACAAATTTTATAGAAAAAATCTCAAATACAATTGAGAAATTGGACTTACATTGTCTATAAGTATGGATTCTTGGCTTTAATTTCCCATTGGTCCAAATGAGTGACAAACAAATTTAATAGAAAAATTCTCAAATACAATTGAGAAATCGGACTTACATAATCAATAAGTATGGATTCTTGGCTTTAATTTCCCATTGGCCCAAATGAGTGACAAACAAATTTTATAGAAAAATTCTCAAATACAATTGAGAAATCGGACTATCATAGTCAATAAGTATGGATTCTTGGCCTTAATTTCCCATTGGTCCAAATGAGTGACAAACAAATTTTATAGAAAAAATCTCAAATACAATTGAGAAATTGGACTTACATAATGAATAAGTATGGATTCTTGGCTTTAATTTCCCATTGGTCCAAATGAGTGACAAACAAAAATGTGCCCACAAATGGCCAAATTCCCGTAGAGATCATCAAAAATTTACACGACTTTTTATTTTAAAAATTTTATAGAAAAATTCTCAAATTCAATTGAGAAATCGGACTAACATAGTCAATAAGTATGGATTCTTGGCTTTAATTTCCCATTGGCCCAAATGAGTGACAAACAAAAATGTGCCCACAAATGGCAAAATTCTCTCAGAGATCATCAAAATTTACACAATTTTTATTTTTAAAATTTTATAGAAAAATTCCCAAATACAATTGAGCAATCGGACTAACATAGTCAATAAGTATGGATTCTTGGCTTTAATTTCCCACTGACCCAAATGAGTGACAAACAAAAATGTGCCCACAAATGGCAAAATTCTCTCAGAGATCATCAAAATTTACACAATTTTTATTTTTAAAATTTTATAGAAAAATTCTCAAATAAAATTGAGAAATCGGACTTACATAATCAATAAGTATGAGTTCTTGGCTTTAATTTCCCATTGGTCCAAATGAGTGACAAACAAATTTTATAGAAAAATTCCCAAATACAATTGAGAAATCGGACTAACATAGTCAATAAGTATGGATTCTTGGCTTTAATTTCCCATTGGCCCAAATGAGTGACAAACAAAAATGTGCCTACAAATGATCAAATTCCCGTAGAGATCATCAAAAATTTACACGACTTTTTATTTTAAAAATTTTATAGAAAAATTCTCAAATTCAATTGAGAAATCGGACTTACATAATCAATAAGTATGGATTCTTGGCTTTAATTTCCCATTAGTCCAAATGAGTGACAAACAAATTTTATAGAAAAATTCCCAAATACAATTGAGAAATCGGACTAACATAGTCAATAAGTATGGATTCTTGGCTTTAATTTCCCATTGGCCCAAATGAGTGACAAACAAAAATGTGCCTACAAATGGTCAAATTCCCGTAGAGATCATCAAAAATTTACACGACTTTTTATTTTAAAAATTTTATAGAAAAATTCTCAAATACAATTGAGAAATCGGACTTACATAATCAATAAGTATGGATTCTTGGCTTTAATTTCCCATTGGTCCAAATGAGTGACAAACAAATTTTATAGAAAAATTCTCAAATACAATTGAGAAATCGGACTAACATAGTCAATAAGTATGGATTCTTGGCTTTAATTTCCCATTGGCCCAAATGAGTGACAAACAAATTTTATAGAAAAAATCTCAAATACAATTGAGAAATTGGACTTACATTGTCTATAAGTATGGATTCTTGGCTTTAATTTCCCATTGGTCCAAATGAGTGACAAACAAATTTTATATTGAGAAATCGGACTAACATAGTCAATAAGTATGGATTCTTGGCTTTAATTTCCCATTGGTCCAAATGAGTGACAAACAAAAATGTGCCCACAAATGGCAAAATTCTCTCAGGGATCATCAAAATTTACACAATTTTTATTTTTAAAATTTTATAGAAAAATTCTCAAATACAATTGAGAAATCGGACTAACATAGTCAATAAGTATGGATTCTTGGCTTTAATTTCCCATTGGCCCAAATGATTGACAAACAAATTTTATAGAAAAAATCTCAAATACAATTGAGAAATTGGACTTACATAATGAATAAGTATGGATTCTTGGCTTTAATTTCCCATTGGTCCAAATGAGTGACAAACAAAAATGTGCCCACAAATGGCCAAATTCCCGTAGAGATCATCAAAAATTTACACGACTTTTTATTTTTAAAATTTTATAGAAAAATTCTCAAATACAATTGAGAAATCGGACTAACATAATCAATAAGTATGGATTCTTGGCTTTAATTTCCCATTGGTCCAAATGAGTGACAAACAAATTTTATAGAAAAATTCTCAAATACAATTGAGAAATCGGACTTACATAGTCAATAAGTATGGATTCTTGGCTTTAATTTCCCATTGGCCCAAATGAGTGACAAACAAAAATGTGCCCACAAATGGCCAAATTCCCGTAGAGATCATCAAAAATTTACACGACTTTTTATTTTAAAAATTTTATAGAAAAATTCTCAAATACAATTGAGAAATCGGACTTACATAATCAATAAGTATGGATTCTTGGCTTTAATTTCCCATTGGTCCAAAAGAGTGACAAACAAATTTTATAGAAAAAATCTCAAATACAATTGAGAAATTGGACTTACATAATCAATAAGTATGGATTCTTGGCTTTAATTTCCCATTGGTCCAAATGAGTGACAAACAAATTTTATAGAAAAAATCTCAAATACAATTGAGAAATTGGACTTACATAATCAATAAGTATGGATTCTTGGCTTTAATTTCCCATTGGTCCAAATGAGTGACAAACAAATTTTATAGAAAAAATCTCAAATACAATTGAGCAATTGGACTTACATAATCAATAAGTATGGATTCTTGGCTTTAATTTCCCATTGGTCCAAATGAGTGACAAACAAATTTTATAGAAAAAATCTCAAATACAATTGAGAAATTGGACTTACATAATCAATAAGTATGGATTCTTGGCTTTAATTTCCCATTGGCCCAAATGAGTGACAAACAAAAATGTGCCTACAAATGGTCAAATTCCCGTAGAGATCATCAAAAATTTACACGACTTTTTATTTTAAAAATTTTATAGAAAAATTCTCAAATTCAATTGAGAAATCGGACTTACATAATCAATAAGTATGGATTCTTGGCTTTAATTTCCCATTGGTCCAAAAGAGTGACAAACAAATTTTATAGAAAAAATCTCAAATACAATTGATAAATTGGACTTACATAATCAATAAGTATGGATTCTTGGCTTTAATTTCCCATTGGCCCAAATGAGTGACAAACAAAAATGTGCCTACAAATGGTCAAATTCCCGTAGAGATCATCAAAAATTTACACGACTTTTTATTTTAAAAATTTTATAGAAAAATTCTCAAATACAATTGAGAAATCGGACTTACATAATCAATAAGTATGGATTCTTGGCTTAAATTTCCCATTGGTCCAAAAGAGTGACAAACAAATTTTATAGAAAAAATCTCAAATACAATTGAGAAATCGGACTTACATAGTCAATAAGTATGGATTCTTGGCTTTAATTTCCCATTGGCCCAAATGAGTGACAAACAAAAATGTGCCTACAAATGGTCAAATTCCCGTAGAGATCATCAAAAATTTACACGACTTTTTATTTTAAAAATTTTATAGAAAAATTCTCAAATTCAATTGAGAAATCGGACTTACATAATCAATAAGTATGGATTCTTGGCTTTAATTTCCCATTGGTCCAAAAGAGTGACAAACAAATTTTATAGAAAAAATCTCAAATACAATTGAGAAATTGGACTTACATAATCAATAAGTATGGATTCTTGGCTTTAATTTCCCATTGGCCCAAATGAGTGACAAACAAAAATGTGCCTACAAATGGTCAAATTCCCGTAGAGATCATCAAAAATTTACACGACTTTTTATTTTAAAAATTTTATAGAAAAATTCTCAAATACAATTGAGAAATCGGACTTACATAATCAATAAGTATGGATTCTTGGCTTTAATTTCCCATTGGTCCAAAAGAGTGACAAACAAATTTTATAGAAAAAATCTCAAATAAAATTGAGAAATTGGACTTACATAATCAATAAGTATGGATTCTTGGCTTTAATTTCCCATTGGCCCAAATGAGTGACAAACAAAAATGTGCCCACAAATGGCCAAATTCCCGTAGAGATCATCAAAAATTTACACGACTTTTTATTTTAAAAATTTTATAGAAAAATTCTCAAATTCAATTGAGAAATCGGACTTACATAATCAATAAGTATGGATTCTTGGCTTTAATTTCCCATTGGTCCAAAAGAGTGACAAACAAATTTTATAGAAAAAATCTCAAATACAATTGAGAAATCGGACTTACATAGTCAATAAGTATGGATTCTTGGCTTTAATTTCCCATTGGCCCAAATGAGTGACAAACAAAAATGTGCCTACAAATGGTCAAATTCCCGTAGAGATCATCAAAAATTTACACGACTTTTTATTTTAAAAATTTTATAGAAAAATTCTCAAATTCAATTGAGAAATCGGACTTACATAATCAATAAGTATGGATTGATATGGATAGCTTTAGATATGGATGGCTTTAATTTCCCATTGGTCCAGAAGAGTGACAAACAAATTTTATAGAAAAAATCTCAAATACAATTGAGAAATCGGACTTACATAGTCAATAAGTATGGATTCTTGGCTTTAATTTCCCATTGGACCAAATGAGTGACAAAAAAAATGTGCCTACAAATGGTCAAATTCCCGTAGAGATCATCAAAAATTTACACGACTTTTTATTTTAAAAATTTTATAGAAAAATTCTCAAATTCAATTGAGAAATCGGACTTACATAATCAATAAGTATGGATTCTTGGCTTTAATTTCCCATTGGCCCAAATGAGTGACAAACAAAAATGTGCCTACAAATGGTCAAATTCCCGTAGAGATCATCAAAAATTTACACGACTTTTTATTTTAAAAATTTTATAGAAAAATTCTCAAATTCAATTGAGAAATCGGACTTACATAATCAATAAGTATGGATTCTTGGCTTTAATTTCCCATTGGCCCAAATGAGTGACAAACAAAAATGTGCCTACAAATGGTCAAATTCCCGTAGAGATCATCAAAAATTTACACGACTTTTTATTTTAAAAATTTTATAGAAATATTCTCAAATTCAATTGAGAAATCGGACTAACATAGTCAATAAGTATGGATTCTTGGCTTTAATTTCCCATTGGTCCAAAAGAGTGACAAACAAATTTTATAGAAAAAATCTCAAATACAATTGAGAAATTGGACTTACATAATGAATAAGTATGGATTCTTGGCTTTAATTTCCCATTGGTCCAAATGAGTGACAAACAAAAATGTGCCCACAAATGGCCACATTCCCGTAGAGATCATCAAAAATTTACACGACTTTTTATTTTTAAAATTTTATAGAAAAATTCTCAAATTCAATTGAGAAATCGGACTTACATAATCAATAAGTATGGATTCTTGGCTTTAATTTCCCATTGGTCCAAAAGAGTGACAAACAAATTTTATAGAAAAAATCTCAAATACAATTGAGAAATCGGACTTACATAGTCAATAAGTATGGATTCTTGGCTTTAATTTCCCATTGGACCAAATGAGTGACAAACAAAAATGTGCCCACAAATGGCCAAATTCCCGTAGAGATCATCAAAAATTTACACGACTTTTTATTTTTAAAATTTTATAGAAAAAATCTCAAATACAATAGAGAAATTGGACTAACATAGTCAATAAGTATGGATTCTTGGCTTTAATTTCCCATTGGTCCAAATGAGTGACAAACAAATTTTATAGAAAAATTCTCAAATACAATTGAGAAATCGGACTAACATAGTCAATAAGTATGGATTCTTGGCTTTAATTTCCCATTGGTCCAAATGAGTGACAAACAAATTTTATAGAAAAATTCTCAAATACAATTGAGAAATCGGACTAACATAGTCAATAAGTATGGATTCTTGGCTTTAATTTCCCATTGGTCCAAATGAGTGACAAACAAAAATGTGCCCACAAATGGCAAAATTCTCTCAGAGATCATCAAAATTTACACAATTTTTATTTTTAAAATTTTATAGAAAAATTCTCAAATACAATTGAGAAATCGGACTAACATAGTCAATAAGTATGGATTCTTGGCTTTAATTTCCCATTGGCCCAAATGATTGACAAACAAATTTTATAGAAAAAATCTCAAATACAATTGAGAAATTGGACTTACATAATGAATAAGTATGGATTCTTGGCTTTAATTTCCCATTGGTCCAAATGAGTGACAAACAAAAATGTGCCCACAAATGGCCAAATTCCCGTAGAGATCATCAAAAATTTACACGACTTTTTATTTTTAAAATTTTATAGAAAAAATCTCAAATACAATTGAGAAATTGGACTTACATAATGAATAAGTATGGATTCTTGGCTTTAATTTCCCATTGGCCCAAATGAGTGACAAACAAAAATGTGCCTACAAATGGTCAAATTCCCGTAGAGATCATCAAAAATTTACACGACTTTTTATTTTAAAAATTTTATAGAAAAATTCTCAAATTCAATTGAGAAATCGGACTTACATAATCAATAAGTATGGATTCTTGGCTTTAATTTCCCATTGGTCCAAAAGAGTGACAAACAAATTTTATAGAAAAAATCTCAAATACAATTGAGAAATCGGACTTACATAGTCAATAAGTATGGATTCTTGGCTTTAATTTCCCATTGGACCAAATGAGTGACAAACAAAAATGTGCCCACAAATGGCCACATTCCCGTAGAGATCATCAAAAATTTACACGACTTTTTATTTTAAAAATTTTATAGAAAAATTCTCAAATTCAATTGAGAAATCGGACTTACATAATCAATAAGTATGGATTCTTGGCTTTAATTTCCCATTGGTCCAAAAGAGTGACAAACAAATTTTATAGAAAAAATCTCAAATACAATTAAGAAATCGGACTTACATAGTCAATAAGTATGGATTCTTGGCTTTAATTTCCCATTGGCCCAAATGAGTGACAAACAAAAATGTGCCTACAAATGGTCAAATTCCCGTAGAGATCATCAAAAATTTACACGACTTTTTATTTTTAAAATTTTATAGAAAAATTCTCAAATTCAATTGAGAAATCGGACTTACATAATCAATAAGTATGGATTCTTGGCTTTAATTTCCCATTGGTCCAAAAGAGTGACAAACAAATTTTATAGAAAAAATCTCAAATACAATTGAGAAATTGGACTTACATAATCAATAAGTATGGATTCTTGGCTTTAATTTCCCATTGGACCAAATGAGTGACAAACAAAAATGTGCCCACAAATGGCCACATTCCCGTAGAGATCATCAAAAATTTACACGACTTTTTATTTTAAAAATTTTATAGAAAAATTCTCAAATTCAATTGAGAAATCGGACTTACATAATCAATAAGTATGGATTCTTGGCTTTAATTTCCCATTGGTCCAAAAGAGTGACAAACAAATTTTATAGAAAAAATCTCAAATACAATTGAGAAATTGGACTTACATAATCAATAAGTATGGATTCTTGGCTTTAATTTCCCATTGGACCAAATGAGTGACAAACAAAAATGTGCCTACAAATGGTCAAATTCCCGTAGAGATCATCAAAAATTTACACGACTTCTTATTTTAAAAATTTTATAGAAAAATTCTCAAATTCAATTGAGAAATCGGACTTACATAATCAATAAGTATGGATTCTTGGCTTTAATTTCCCATTGGTCCAAAAGAGTGACAAACAAATTTTATAGAAAAAATCTCAAATACAATTGAGAAATCGGACTTACATAGTCAATAAGTATGGATTCTTGGCTTTAATTTCCCATTGGTCCAAATGAGTGACAAACAAAAATGTGCCCACAAATGGCCACATTCCCGTAGAGATCATCAAAAATTTACACGACTTTTTATTTTTAAAATTTTATAGAAAAATTCTCAAATACAATTGAGAAATCGGACTAACATAGTCAATAAGTATGGATTCTTGGCTTTAATTTCCCATTGGTCCAAATGAGTGACAAACAAATTTTATAGAAAAATTCTCAAATACAATTGAGAAATCGGACTAACATAGTCAATAAGTATGGATTCTTGGCTTTAATTTCCCATTGGCCCAAATGAGTGACAAACAAAAATGTGCCCACAAATGGCAAAATTCTCTCAGAGATCATCAAAATTTACACAATTTTTATTTTTAAAATTTTATAGAAAAATTCTCAAATACAATTGAGAAATCGGACTAACATAGTCAATAAGTATGGATTCTTGGCTTTAATTTCCCATTGGCCCAAATGAGTGACAAACAAAAATGTGCCTACAAATGGTCAAATTCCCGTAGAGATCATCAAAAATTTACACGACTTTTTATTTTAAAAATTTTATAGAAAAATTCTCAAATTCAATTGAGAAATCGGACTTACATAATCAATAAGTATGGATTCTTGGCTTTAATTTCCCATTGGTCCAGAAGAGTGACAAACAAATTTTATAGAAAAAATCTCAAATACAATTGAGAAATTGGACTTACATAATCAATAAGTATGGATTCTTGGCTTTAATTTCCCATTGGCCCAAATGAGTGACAAAAAAAATGTGCCTACAAATGGTCAAATTCCCGTAGAGATCATCAAAAATTTACACGACTTTTTATTTTAAAAATTTTATAGAAAAATTCTCAAATTCAATTGAGAAATCGGACTTACATAATCAATAAGTATGGATTCTTGGCTTTAATTTCCCATTGGCCCAAATGAGTGACAAACAAAAATGTGCCTACAAATGGTCAAATTCCCGTAGAGATCATCAAAAATTTACACGACTTTTTATTTTAAAAATTTTATAGAAAAATTCTCAAATTCAATTGAGAAATCGGACTTACATAATCAATAAGTATGGATTCTTGGCTTTAATTTCCCATTGGCCCAAATGAGTGACAAACAAAAATGTGCCTACAAATGGTCAAATTCCCGTAGAGATCATCAAAAATTTACACGACTTTTTATTTTAAAAATTTTATAGAAATATTCTCAAATTCAATTGAGAAATCGGACTAACATAGTCAATAAGTATGGATTCTTGGCTTTAATTTCCCATTGGTCCAAAAGAGTGACAAACAAATTTTATAGAAAAAATCTCAAATACAATTGAGAAATTGGACTTACATAATGAATAAGTATGGATTCTTGGCTTTAATTTCCCATTGGTCCAAATGAGTGACAAACAAAAATGTGCCCACAAATGGCCACATTCCCGTAGAGATCATCAAAAATTTACACGACTTTTTATTTTTAAAATTTTATAGAAAAATTCTCAAATACAATTGAGAAATCGGACTAACATAGTCAATAAGTATGGATTCTTGGCTTTAATTTCCCATTGGTCCAAATGAGTGACAAACAAATTTTATAGAAAAATTCTCAAATACAATTGAGAAATCGGACTAACATAGTCAATAAGTATGGATTCTTGGCTTTAATTTCCCATTGGTCCAAATGAGTGACAAACAAAAATGTGCCCACAAATGGCAAAATTCTCTCAGAGATCATCAAAATTTACACAATTTTTATATTTAAAATTTTATAGAAAAATTCTCAAATACAATTGAGAAATCGGACTAACATAGTCAATAAGTATGGATTCTTGGCTTTAATTTCCCATTGGCCCAAATGATTGACAAACAAATTTTATAGAAAAAATCTCAAATACAATTGAGAAATTGGACTTACATAATGAATAAGTATGGATTATTGGCTTTAATTTCCCATTGGTCCAAATGAGTGACAAACAAAAATGTGCCCACAAATGGCCAAATTCCCGTAGAGATCATCAAAAATTTACACGACTTTTTATTTTTAAAATTTTATAGAAAAAATCTCAAATACAATTGAGAAATTGGACTTACATAATGAATAAGTATGGATTCTTGGCTTTAATTTCCCATTGGCCCAAATGAGTGACAAACAAAAATGTGCCTACAAATGGTCAAATTCCCGTAGAGATCATCAAAAATTTACACGACTTTTTATTTTAAAAATTTTATAGAAAAATTCTCAAATTCAATTGAGAAATCGGACTTACATAATCAATAAGTATGGATTCTTGGCTTTAATTTCCCATTGGTCCAAAAGAGTGACAAACAAATTTTATAGAAAAAATCTCAAATACAATTGAGAAATCGGACTTACATAGTCAATAAGTATGGATTCTTGGCTTTAATTTCCCATTGGACCAAATGAGTGACAAACAAAAATGTGCCCACAAATGGCCACATTCCCGTAGAGATCATCAAAAATTTACACGACTTTTTATTTTAAAAATTTTATAGAAAAATTCTCAAATTCAATTGAGAAATCGGACTTACATAATCAATAAGTATGGATTCTTGGCTTTAATTTCCCATTGGTCCAAAAGAGTGACAAACAAATTTTATAGAAAAAATCTCAAATTCAATTGAGAAATCGGACTTACATAATCAATAAGTATGGATTCTTGGCTTTAATTTCCCATTGGTCCAAAAGAGTGACAAACAAATTTTATAGAAAAAATCTCAAATACAATTGAGAAATCGGACTTACATAGTCAATAAGTATGGATTCTTGGCTTTAATTTCCCATTGGTCCAAATGAGTGACAAACAAATTTTATAGAAAAATTCTCAAATACAATTGAGAAATCGGACTAACATAGTCAATAAGTATGGATTCTTGGCTTTAATTTCCCATTGGCCCAAATGAGTGACAAACAAAAATGTGCCCACAAATGGCAAAATTCTCTCAGAGATCATCAAAATTTACACAATTTTTATTTTTAAAATTTTATAGAAAAATTCTCAAATACAATTGAGAAATCGGACTAACATAGTCAATAAGTATGGATTCTTGGCTTTAATTTCCCATTGGCCCAAATGATTGACAAACAAATTTTATAGAAAAAATCTCAAATACAATTGAGAAATTGGACTTACATAATGTATAAGTATGGATTCTTGGCTTTAATTTCCCATTGGTCCAAATGAGTGACAAACAAAAATGTGCCCACAAATGGCCAAATTCCCGTAGAGATCATCAAAAATTTACACGACTTTTTATTTTTAAAATTTTATAGAAAAATTCTCAAATACAATTGAGAAATCGGACTTACATAATCAATATGTATGGATTCTTGGCTTTAATTTCCCATTGGTCCAAAAGAGTGACAAACAAATTTTATAGAAAAAATCTCAAATACAATTGAGAAATCGGACTTACATAGTCAATAAGTATGGATTCTTGGCTTTAATTTCCCATTGGACCAAATGAGTGACAAACAAAAATGTGCCCACAAATGGCCACATTCCCGTAGAGATCATCAAAAATTTACACGACTTTTTATTTTTAAAATTTTATAGAAAAATTCTCAAATACAATTGAGAAATCGGACTAACATAGTCAATAAGTATGGATTCTTGGCTTTAATTTCCCATTGGCCCAAATGATTGACAAACAAATTTTATAGAAAAAATCTCAAATACAATTGAGAAATCGGACTTACATAATGAATAAGTATGGATTCTTGGCTTTAATTTCCCATTGGTCCAAATGAGTGACAAACAAAAATGTGCCCACAAATGGCCACATTCCCGTAGAGATCATCAAAAATTTACACGACTTTTTATTTTTAAAATTTTATAGAAAAATTCTCAAATACAATTGAGAAATCGGACTAACATAGTCAATAAGTATGGATTCTTGGCTTTAATTTCCCATTGGTCCAAATGAGTGACAAACAAATTTTATAGAAAAATTCTCAAATACAATTGAGAAATCGGACTAACATAGTCAATAAGTATGGATTCTTGGCTTTAATTTCCCATTGGTCCAAATGAGTGACAAACAAAAATGTGCCCACAAATGGCAAAATTCTCTCAGAGATCATCAAAATTTACACAATTTTTATTTTTAAAATTTTATAGAAAAATTCTCGAATACAATTGAGAAATCGGACTAACATAGTCAATAAGTATGGATTCTTGGCTTTAATTTCCCATTGGCCCAAATGATTGACAAACAAATTTTATAGAAAAAATCTCAAATACAATTGAGAAATTGGACTTACATAATGAATAAGTATGGATTCTTGGCTTTAATTTCCCATTGGTCCAAATGAGTGACAAACAAAAATGTGCCCACAAATGGCCAAATTCCCGTAGAGATCATCAAAAATTTACACGACTTTTTATTTTTAAAATTTTATAGAAAAATTCTCAAATACAATTGAGAAATCGGACTTACATAGTCAATAAGTATGGATTCTTGGCTTTAATTTCCCATTGGCCCAAATGAGTGACAAACAAAAATGTGCCTACAAATGGTCAAATTCCCGTAGAGATCATCAAAAATTTACACGACTTTTTATTTTAAAAATTTTATAGAAAAATTCTCAAATTCAATTGAGAAATCGGACTTACATAATCAATAAGTATGGATTCTTGGCTTTAATTTCCCATTGGTCCAAAAGAGTGACAAACAAATTTTATAGAAAAAATCTCAAATACAATTGAGAAATTGGACTTACATAATCAATAAGTATGGATTCTTGGCTTTAATTTCCCATTGGCCCAAATGAGTGACAAACAAAAATGTGCCTACAAATGGTCAAATTCCCGTAGAGATCATCAAAAATTTACACGACTTTTTATTTTTAAAATTTTATAGAAAAATTCTCAAACACAATTGAGAAATCGGACTTACATAGTCAATAAGTATGGATTCTTGGCTTTAATTTCCCATTGGCCCAAATGAGTGACAAACAAAAATGTGCCTACAAATGGTCAAATTCCCGTAGAGATCATCAAAAATTTACACGACTTTTTATTTTAAAAATTTTATAGAAAAATTCTCAAATTCAATTGAGAAATCGGACTTACATAATCAATAAGTATGGATTCTTGGCTTTAATTTCCCATTGGTCCAAAAGAGTGACAAACAAATTTTATAGAAAAAATCTCAAATACAATTGAGAAATTGGACTTACATAATCAATAAGTATGGATTCTTGGCTTTAATTTCCCATTGGCCCAAATGAGTGACAAACAAAAATGTGCCTACAAATGGTCAAATTCCCGTAGAGATCATCAAAAATTTACACGACTTTTTATTTTAAAAATTTTATAGAAAAATTCTCAAATTCAATTGAGAAATCGGACTTACATAATCAATAAGTATGGATTCTTGGCTTTAATTTCCCATTGGCCCAAATGAGTGACAAACAAAAATGTGCCTACAAATGGTCAAATTCCCGTACAGATCATCAAAAATTTACACGACTTTTTATTTTAAAAATTTTATAGAAAAATTCTCAAATACAATTGAGAAATCGGACTAACATAGTCAATAAGTATGGATTCTTGGCTTTAATTTCCCATTGGCCCAAATGATTGACAAACAAATTTTATAGAAAAAATCTCAAATACAATTGAGAAATTGGACTTACATAATGAATAAGTATGGATTCTTGGCTTTAATTTCCCATTGGTCCAAATGAGTGACAAACAAAAATGTGCCCACAAATGGCCACATTCCCGTAGAGATCATCAAAAATTTACACGACTTTTTATTTTTAAAATTTTATAGAAAAATTCTCAAATACAATTGAGAAATCGGACTTACATAATCAATAAGTATGGATTCTTGGCTTTAATTTCCCATTGGTCCAAATGAGTGACAAACAAAAATGTGCCCACAAATGGCAAAATTCTCTCAGAGATCATCAAAATTTACACAATTTTTATTTTTAAAATTTTATAGAAAAATTCTCAAATACAATTGAGAAATCGGACTAACATAGTCAATAAGTATGGATTCTTGGCTTTAATTTCCCATTGGCCCAAATGATTGACAAACAAATTTTATAGAAAAAATCTCAAATACAATTGAGAAATTGGACTTACATAATGTATAAGTATGGATTCTTGGCTTTAATTTCCCATTGGTCCAAATGAGTGACAAACAAAAATGTGCCCACAAATGGCCACATTCCCGTAGAGATCATCAAAATTTTACACGACTTTTTATTTTTAAAATTTTATAGAAAAATTCTCAAATACAATTGAGAAATCGGACTTACATAATCAATAAGTATGGATTCTTGGCTTTAATTTCCCATTGGTCCAAAAGAGTGACAAACAAATTTTATAGAAAAAATCTCAAATACAATTGAGAAATCGGACTTACATAATGTATAAGTATGGATTCTTGGCTTTAATTTCCCATTGGACCAAATGAGTGACAAACAAAAATGTGCCTACAAATGGTCAAATTCCCGTAGAGATCATCAAAAATTTACACGACTTTTTATTTTAAAAATTTTATAGAAAAATTCTCAAATTCAATTGAGAAATCGGACTTACATAATCAATAAGTATGGATTCTTGGCTTTAATTTCCCATTGGTCCAAAAGAGTGACAAACAAATTTTATAGAAAAAATCTCAAATACAATTGAGAAATTGGACTTACATAATGTATAAGTATGGATTCTTGGCTTTAATTTCCCATTGGTCCAAATGAGTGACAAACAAAAATGTGCCCACAAATGGCCACATTCCCGTAGAGATCATCAAAAATTTACACGACTTTTTATTTTTAAAATTTTATAGAAAAAATCTCAAATACAATTGAGAAATCGGACTTACATAGTCAATAAGTATGGATTCTTGGCTTTACTTTCCCATTGGTCCAAATGAGTGACAAACAAAAATGTGCCCACAAATGGCAAAATTCTCTCAGAGATCATCAAAATTTACACAATTTTTATTTTTAAAATTTTATAGAAAAATTCTCAAATACAATTGAGAAATCGGACTAACATAGTCAATAAGTATGGATTCTTGGCTTTAATTTCCCATTGGCCCAAATGATTGACAAACAAATTTTATAGAAAAAATCTCAAATACAATTGAGAAATTGGACTTACATAATGTATAAGTATGGATTCTTGGCTTTAATTTCCCATTGGTCCAAAAGAGTGACAAACAAATTTTATAGAAAAAATCTCAAATACAATTGAGAAATCGGACTTACATAGTCAATAAGTATGGATTCTTGGCTTTAATTTCCCATTGGACCAAATGAGTGACAAACAAAAATGTGCCCACAAATGGTCAAATTCCCGTAGAGATCATCAAAAATTTACACGACTTTTTATTTTTAAAATTTTATAGAAAAATTCTCAAATACAATTGAGAAATCGGACTTACATAATCAATAAGTATGGATTCTTGGCTTTAATTTCCCATTGGTCCAAAAGAGTGACAAACAAATTTTATAGAAAAAATCTCAAATACAATTGAGAAATCGGACTTACATAGTCAATAAGTATGGATTCTTGGCTTTAATTTCCCATTGGACCAAATGAGTGACAAACAAAAATGTGCCTACAAATGGTCAAATTCCCGTAGAGATCATCAAAAATTTACACGACTTTTTATTTTAAAAATTTTATAGAAAAATTCTCAAATTCAATTGAGAAATCGGACTTACATAATCAATAAGTATGGATTCTTGGCTTTAATTTCCCATTGGTCCAAAAGAGTGACAAACAAATTTTATAGAAAAAATCTCAAATACAATTGAGAAATCGGACTTACATAGTCAATAAGTATGGATTCTTGGCTTTAATTTCCCATTGGTCCAAATGAGTGACAAACAAAAATGTGCCCACAAATGGCCACATTCCCGTAGAGATCATCAAAAATTTACACGACTTTTTATTTTTAAAATTTTATAGAAAAAATCTCAAATACAATTGAGAAATCGGACTTACATAGTCAATAAGTATGGATTCTTGGCTTTACTTTCCCATTGGTCCAAATGAGTGACAAACAAAAATGTGCCCACAAATGGCAAAATTCTCTCAGAGATCATCAAAATTTACACAATTTTTATTTTTAAAATTTTATAGAAAAATTCTCAAATACAATTGAGAAATCGGACTAACATAGTCAATAAGTATGGATTCTTGGCTTTAATTTCCCATTGGCCCAAATGATTGACAAACAAATTTTATAGAAAAAATCTCAAATACAATTGAGAAATTGGACTTACATAATGTATAAGTATGGATTCTTGGCTTTAATTTCCCATTGGTCCAAAAGAGTGACAAACAAATTTTATAGAAAAAATCTCAAATACAATTGAGAAATCGGACTTACATAGTCAATAAGTATGGATTCTTGGCTTTAATTTCCCATTGGACCAAATGAGTGACAAACAAAAATGTGCCTACAAATGGTCAAATTCCCGTAGAGATCATCAAAAATTTACACGACTTTTTATTTTAAAAATTTTATAGAAAAATTCTCAAATTCAATTGAGAAATCGGACTTACATAATCAATAAGTATGGATTCTTGGCTTTAATTTCCCATTGGTCCAAAAGAGTGACAAACAAAAATGTGCCTACAAATGGTCAAATTCCCGTAGAGATCATCAAAAATTTACACGACTTTTTATTTTAAAAATTTTATAGAAAAATTCTCATATACAATTGAGAAATCGGACTAACATAGTCAATAAGTATGGATTCTTGGCTTTAATTTCCCATTGGCCCAAATGATTGACAAACAAATTTTATAGAAAAAATCTCAAATACAATTGAGAAATTGGACTTACATAATGAATAAGTATGGATTCTTGGCTTTAATTTCCCATTGGTCCAAATGAGTGACAAACAAAAATGTGCCCACAAATGGCCACATTCCCGTAGAGATCATCAAAAATTTACACGACTTTTTATTTTTAAAATTTTATAGAAAAATTCTCAAATACAATTGAGAAATCGGACTAACATAGTCAATAAGTATGGATTCTTGGCTTTAATTTCCCATTGGTCCAAATGAGTGACAAACAAATTTTATAGAAAAATTCTCAAATACAATTGAGAAATCGGACTAACATAGTCAATAAGTATGGATTCTTGGCTTTAATTTCCCATTGGCCCAAATGATTGACAAACAAATTTTATAGAAAAAATCTCAAATACAATTGAGAAATTGGACTTACATAATGAATAAGTATGGATTCTTGGCTTTAATTTCCCATTGGTCCAAATGAGTGACAAACAAAAATGTGCCCACAAATGGCCAAATTCCCGTAGAGATCATCAAAAATTTACACGACTTTTTATTTTTAAAATTTTATAGAAAAATTCTCAAATACAATTGAGAAATCGGACTTACATAGTCAATAAGTATGGATTCTTGGCTTTAATTTCCCATTGGTCCAAATGAGTGACAAACAAATTTTATAGAAAAATTCTCAAATACAATTGAGAAATTGGACTTACATAATGAATAAGTATGGATTCTTGGCTTTAATTTCCCATTGGCCCAAATGAGTGACAAACAAAAATGTGCCTACAAATGGTCAAATTCCCGTAGAGATCATCAAAAATTTACACGACTTTTTATTTTAAAAATTTTATAGAAAAATTCTCAAATTCAATTGAGAAATCGGACTTACATAATCAATAAGTATGGATTCTTGGCTTTAATTTCCCATTGGTCCAAATGAGTGACAAACAAATTTTATAGAAAAAATCTCAAATACAATTGAGAAATTGGACTTACATAATGAATAAGTATGGATTCTTGGCTTTAATTTCCCATTGGTCCAAATGAGTGACAAACAAAAATGTGCCCACAAATGGCAAAATTCTCTCAGAGATCATCAAAAATTTACACGACTTTTTATTTTAAAAATTTTATAGAAAAATTCTCAAATACAATTGAGAAATCGGACTTACATAATCAATAAGTATGGATTCTTGGCTTTAATTTCCCATTGGTCCAAATGAGTGACAAACAAATTTTATAGAAAAATTCTCAAATACAATTGAGAAATTGGACTTACATAATCAATAAGTATGGATTCTTGGCTTTAATTTCCCATTGGCCCAAATGAGTGACAAACAAAAATGTGCCTACAAATGGTCAAATTCCCGTAGAGATCATCAAAAATTTACACGACTTTTTATTTTAAAAATTTTATAGAAAAATTCTCAAATACAATTGAGAAATCGGACTTACATAATCAATAAGTATGGATTCTTGGCTTTAATTTCCCATTGGTCCAAATGAGTGACAAACAAATTTTATAGAAAAATTCCCAAATACAATTGAGAAATCGGACTAACATAGTCAATAAGTATGGATTCTTGGCTTTAATTTCCCATTGGCCCAAATGAGTGACAAACAAATTTTATAGAAAAAATCTCAAATACAATTGAGAAATTGGACTTACATAATCAATAAGTATGGATTCTTGGCTTTAATTTCCCATTGGCCCAAATGAGTGACAAACAAATTTTATAGAAAAATTCCCAAATACAATTGAGAAATCGGACTAACATAGTCAATAAGTATGGATTCTTGGCTTTAATTTCCCATTGGCCCAAATGAGTGACAAACAAAAATGTGCCTACAAATGGTCAAATTCCCGTAGAGATCATCAAAAATTTACACGACTTTTTATTTTAAAAATTTTATAGAAAAATTCTCAAATACAATTGAGAAATCGGACTTACATAATCAATAAGTATGGATTCTTGGCTTTAATTTCCCATTGGTCCAAATGAGTGACAAACAAATTTTATAGAAAAATTCCCAAATACAATTGAGAAATCGGACTAACATAGTCAATAAGTATGGATTCTTGGCTTTAATTTCCCATTGGCCCAAATGAGTGACAAACAAATTTTATAGAAAAAATCTCAAATACAATTGAGAAATTGGACTTACATAATCAATAAGTATGGATTCTTGGCTTTAATTTCCCATTGGCCCAAATGAGTGACAAACAAATTTTATAGAAAAATTCCCAAATACAATTGAGAAATCGGACTAACATAGTCAATAAGTATGGATTCTTGGCTTTAATTTCCCATTGGCCCAAATGAGTGACAAACAAAAATGTGCCTACAAATGGTCAAATTCCCGTAGAGATCATCAAAAATTTACACGACTTTTTATTTTAAAAATTTTATAGAAAAATTCTCAAATACAATTGAGAAATCGGACTTACATAATCAATAAGTATGGATTCTTGGCTTTAATTTCCCATTGGTCCAAAAGAGTGACAAAAAACAAATTTTATAGAAAAAATCTCAAATACAATTGAGAAATTGGACTTACATAATGAATAAGTATGGATTCTTGGCTTTAATTTCCCATTGGCCCAAATGAGTGACAAACAAAAATGTGCCCACAAATGGCCAAATTCCCGTAGAGATCATCAAAAATTTACACGACTTTTTATTTTTAAAATTTTATAGAAAAATTCTCAAATACAATTGAGAAATCGGACTTACATAATCAATAAGTATGGATTCTTGGCTTTAATTTCCCATTGGTCCAAATGAGTGACAAACAAATTTTATAGAAAAATTCTCAAATACAATTGAGAAATCGGACTAACATAGTCAATAAGTATGGATTCTTGGAGTTTAATTTCCCATTGGCCCAAATGAGTGACAAACAAATTTTATATTGAGAAATCGGACTAACATAGTCAATAAGTATGGATTCTTGGCTTTAATTTCCAATTGGTCCAAATGAGTGACAAACAAATTTTATAGAAAAAATCTCAAATACAATTGAGAAATTGGACTTACATAATCAATAAGTATGGATTCTTGGCTTTAATTTCCCATTGGCCCAAATGAGTGACAAACAAAAATGTGCCTACAAATGGTCAAATTCCCGTAGAGATCATCAAAAATTTACACGACTTTTTATTTTAAAAATTTTATAGAAAAATTCTCAAATACAATTGAGAAATCGGACTTACATAATCAATAAGTATGGATTCTTGGCTTTAATTTCCCATTGGTCCAAATGAGTGACAAACAAATTTTATAGAAAAATTCTCAAATACAATTGAGAAATCGGACTAACATAGTCAATAAGTATGGATTCTTGGCTTTAATTTCCCATTGGCCCAAATGAGTGACAAACAAATTTTATATTGAGAAATCGGACTAACATAGTCAATAAGTATGGATTCTTGGCTTTAATTTCCCATTGGTCCAAATGAGTGACAAACAAATTTTATAGAAAAAATCTCAAATACAATTGAGAAATTGGACTTACATAATCAATAAGTATGGATTCTTGGCTTTAATTTCCCATTGGCCCAAATGAGTGACAAACAAAAATGTGCCTACAAATGGTCAAATTCCCGTAGTGATCATCAAAAATTTACACGACTTTTTATTTTAAAAATTTTATAGAAAAATTCTCAAATACAATTGAGAAATCGGACTTACATAATCAATAAGTATGGATTCTTGGCTTTAATTTCCCATTGGTCCAAATGAGTGACAAACAAATTTTATAGAAAATTCCCAAATACAATTGAGAAATCGGACTAACATAGTCAATAAGTATGGATTCTTGGCTTTAATTTCCCATTGGCCCAAATGAGTGACAAACAAAAATGTGCCTACAAATGGTCAAATTCCCGTAGAGATCATCAAAAATTTACACGACTTTTTATTTTAAAAATTTTATAGAAAAATTCTCAAATACAATTGAGAAATCGGACTTACATAATCAATAAGTATGGATTCTTGGCTTTAATTTCCCATTGGTCCAAATGAGTGACAAACAAATTTTATAGAAAAATTCCCAAATACAATTGAGAAATCGGACTAACATAGTCAATAAGTATGGATTCTTGGCTTTAATTTCCCATTGGCCCAAATGAGTGACAAACAAATTTTATAGAAAAAATCTCAAATACAATTGAGAAATTGGACTTACATAATCAATAAGTATGGATTCTTGGCTTTAATTTCCCATTGGCCCAAATGAGTGACAAAAAAATTTTATAGAAAAATTCCCAAATACAATTGAGAAATCGGACTAACATAGTCAATAAGTATGGATTCTTGGCTTTAATTTCCCATTGGCCCAAATGAGTGACAAACAAAAATGTGCCTACAAATGGTCAAATTCCCGTAGAGATCATCAAAAATTTACACGACTTTTTATTTTAAAAATTTTATAGAAAAATTCTCAAATACAATTGAGAAATCGGACTTACATAATCAATAAGTATGGATTCTTGGCTTTAATTTCCCATTGGTCCAAATGAGTGACAAACAAATTTTATAGAAAAATTCCCAAATACAATTGAGAAATCGGACTAACATAGTCAATAAGTATGGATTCTTGGCTTTAATTTCCCATTGGCCCAAATGAGTGACAAACAAATTTTATAGAAAAAATCTCAAATACAATTGAGAAATTGGACTTACATAATCAATAAGTATGGATTCTTGGCTTTAATTTCCCATTGGCCCAAATGAGTGACAAACAAATTTTATAGAAAAATTCCCAAATACAATTGAGAAATCGGACTAACATAGTCAATAAGTATGGATTCTTGGCTTTAATTTCCCATTGGCCCAAATGAGTGACAAACAAAAATGTGCCTACAAATGGTCAAATTCCCGTAGAGATCATCAAAAATTTACACGACTTTTTATTTTAAAAATTTTATAGAAAAATTCTCAAATACAATTGAGAAATCGGACTTACATAATCAATAAGTATGGATTCTTGGCTTTAATTTCCCATTGGTCCAAATGAGTGACAAACAAATTTTATAGAAAAATTCTCAAATACAATTGAGAAATTGGACTTACATAATCAATAAGTATGGATTCTTGGCTTTAATTTCCCATTGGCCCAAATGAGTGACAAACAAAAATGTGCCTACAAATGGTCAAATTCCCGTAGAGATCATCAAAAATTTACACGACTTTTTATTTTAAAAATTTTATAGAAAAATTCTCAAATACAATTGAGAAATCGGACTTACATAATCAATAAGTATGGATTCTTGGCTTTAATTTCCCATTGGTCCAAATGAGTGACAAACAAATTTTATAGAAAAATTCCCAAATACAATTGAGAAATCGGACTAACATAGTCAATAAGTATGGATTCTTGGCTTTAATTTCCCATTGGCCCAAATGAGTGACAAACAAATTTTATATTGAGAAATCGGACTAACATAGTCAATAAGTATGGATTCTTGGCTTTAATTTCCCATTGGTCCAAATGAGTGACAAACAAATTTTATAGAAAAAATCTCAAATACAATTGAGAAATTGGACTTACATAATCAATAAGTATGGATTCTTGGCTTTAATTTCCCATTGGCCCAAATGAGTGACAAACAAAAATGTGCCTACAAATGGTCAAATTCCCGTAGAGATCATCAAAAATTTACACGACTTTTTATTTTAAAAATTTTATAGAAAAATTCTCAAATACAATTGAGAAATCGGACTTACATAATCAATAAGTATGGATTCTTGGCTTTAATTTTCCATTGGTCCAAATGAGTGACAAACAAATTTTATAGAAAAATTCTCAAATACAATTGAGAAATCGGACTAACATAGTCAATAAGTATGGATTCTTGGCTTTAATTTCCCATTGGCCCAAATGAGTGACAAACAAATTTTATATTGAGAAATCGGACTAACATAGTCAATAAGTATGGATTCTTGGCTTTAATTTCCCATTGGTCCAAATGAGTGACAAACAAATTTTATAGAAAAAATCTCAAATACAATTGAGAAATTGGACTTACATAATCAATAAGTATGGATTCTTGGCTTTAATTTCCCATTGGCCCAAATGAGTGACAAACAAAAATGTGCCTACAAATGGTCAAATTCCCGTAGAGATCATCAAAAATTTACACGACTTTTTATTTTAAAAATTTTATAGAAAAATTCTCAAATACAATTGAGAAATCGGACTTACATAATCAATAAGTATGGATTCTTGGCTTTAATTTCCCATTGGTCCAAATGAGTGACAAACAAATTTTATAGAAAAATTCTCAAATACAATTGAGAAATTGGACTTACATAATCAATAAGTATGGATTCTTGGCTTTAATTTCCCATTGGCCCAAATGAGTGACAAACAAAAATGTGCCTACAAATGGTCAAATTCCCGTAGAGATCATCAAAAATTTACACGACTTTTTATTTTAAAAATTTTATAGAAAAATTCTCAAATACAATTGAGAAATCGGACTTACATAATCAATAAGTATGGATTCTTGGCTTTAATTTCCCATTGGTCCAAATGAGTGACAAACAAATTTTATAGAAAAATTCCCAAATACAATTGAGAAATCGGACTAACATAGTCAATAAGTATGGATTCTTGGCTTTAATTTCCCATTGGCCCAAATGAGTGACAAACAAATTTTATATTGAGAAATCGGACTAACATAGTCAATAAGTATGGATTCTTGGCTTTAATTTCCCATTGGTCCAAATGAGTGACAAACAAATTTTATAGAAAAAATCTCAAATACAATTGAGAAATTGGACTTACATAATCAATAAGTATGGATTCTTGGCTTTAATTTCCCATTGGCCCAAATGAGTGACAAACAAAAATGTGCCTACAAATGGTCAAATTCCCGTAGAGATCATCAAAAATTTACACGACTTTTTATTTTAAAAATTTTATAGAAAAATTCTCAAATACAATTGAGAAATCGGACTTACATAATCAATAAGTATGGATTCTTGGCTTTAATTTCCCATTGGTCCAAATGAGTGACAAACAAATTTTATAGAAAAATTCTCAAATACAATTGAGAAATCGGACTAACATAGTCAATAAGTATGGATTCTTGGCTTTAATTTCCCATTGGCCCAAATGAGTGACAAACAAATTTTATATTGAGAAATCGGACTAACATAGTCAATAAGTATGGATTCTTGGCTTTAATTTCCCATTGGTCCAAATGAGTGACAAACAAATTTTATAGAAAAAATCTCAAATACAATTGAGAAATTGGACTTACATAATCAATAAGTATGGATTCTTGGCTTTAATTTCCCATTGGCCCAAATGAGTGACAAACAAAAATGTGCCTACAAATGGTCAAATTCCCGTAGAGATCATCAAAAATTTACACGACTTTTTATTTTAAAAATTTTATAGAAAAATTCTCAAATACAATTGAGAAATCGGACTTACATAATCAATAAGTATGGATTCTTGGCTTTAATTTCCCATTGGTCCAAATGAGTGACAAACAAATTTTATAGAAAAATTCTCAAATACAATTGAGAAATCGGACTAACATAGTCAATAAGTATGGATTCTTGGCTTTAATTTCCCATTGGCCCAAATGAGTGACAAACAAATTTTATATTGAGAAATCGGACTAACATAGTCAATAAGTATGGATTCTTGGCTTTAATTTCCCATTGGTCCAAATGAGTGACAAACAAATTTTATAGAAAAAATCTCAAATACAATTGAGAAATTGGACTTACATAATCAATAAGTATGGATTCTTGGCTTTAATTTCCCATTGGCCCAAATGAGTGACAAACAAAAATGTGCCTACAAATGGTCAAATTCCCGTAGAGATCATCAAAAATTTACACGACTTTTTATTTTAAAAATTTTATAGAAAAATTCTCAAATACAATTGAGAAATCGGACTTACATAATCAATAAGTATGGATTCTTGGCTTTAATTTCCCATTGGTCCAAATGAGTGACAAACAAATTTTATAGAAAAATTCTCAAATACAATTGAGAAATCGGACTAACATAGTCAATAAGTATGGATTCTTGGCTTTAATTTCCCATTGGCCCAAATGAGTGACAAACAAATTTTATATTGAGAAATCGGACTAACATAGTCAATAAGTATGGATTCTTGGCTTTAATTTCCCATTGGTCCAAATGAGTGACAAACAAATTTTATAGAAAAAATCTCAAATACAATTGAGAAATTGGACTTACATAATCAATAAGTATGGATTCTTGGCTTTAATTTCCCATTGGCCCAAATGAGTGACAAACAAAAATGTGCCTACAAATGGTCAAATTCCCGTAGAGATCATCAAAAATTTACACGACTTTTTATTTTAAAAATTTTATAGAAAAATTCTCAAATACAATTGAGAAATCGGACTTACATAATCAATAAGTATGGATTCTTGGCTTTAATTTCCCATTGGTCCAAATGAGTGACAAACAAATTTTATAGAAAAATTCCCAAATACAATTGAGAAATCGGACTAACATAGTCAATAAGTATGGATTCTTGGCTTTAATTTCCCATTGGCCCAAATGAGTGACAAACAAAAATGTGCCTACAAATGGTCAAATTCCCGTAGAGATCATCAAAAATTTACACGACTTTTTATTTTAAAAATTTTATAGAAAAATTCTCAAATTCAATTGAGAAATCGGACTTACATAATCAATAAGTATGGATTCTTGGCTTTAATTTCCCATTGGTCCAAATGAGTGACAAACAAATTTTATAGAAAAATTCCCAAATACAATTGAGAAATCGGACTAACATAGTCAATAAGTATGGATTCTTGGCTTTAATTTCCCATTGGCCCAAATGAGTGACAAACAAAAATGTGCCTACAAATGGTCAAATTCCCGTAGAGATCATCAAAAATTTACACGACTTTTTATTTTAATTTCCCATTGGCCCAAATGAGTGACAAACAAAACTGTGCCCACAAATGGCAAAATTCTCTCAGAGATCATCAAAATTTACACAATTTTTATTTTTAAAATTTTATAGAAAAATTCTCAAATACAATTGAGAAATCGGACTTACATAATCAATAAGTATGGATTCTTGGCTTTAATTTCCCATTGGCCCAAATGAGTGACAAACAAATTTTATAGAAAAATTCTCAAATACAATTGAGAAATCGGACTAACATAGTCAATAAGTATGGATTCTTGGCTTTAATTTCCCATTGGCCCATATGAGTGACAAACAAATTTTATAGAAAAAATCTCAAATACAATTGAGAAATTGGACTTACATTGTCTATAAGTATGGATTCTTGGCTTTAATTTCCCATTGGTCCAAATGAGTGACAAACAAATTTTATATTGAGAAATCGGACTAACATAGTCAATAAGTAGGGATTCTTGGCTTTAATTTCCCATTGGTCCAAATGAGTGACAAACAAAAATGTGCCCACAAATGGCAAAATTCTCTCAGAGATCATCAAAATTTACACAATTTTTATTTTTAAAATTTTATAGAAAAATTCTCAAATACAATTGAGAAATCGGACTAACATAGTCAATAAGTATGGATTCTTGGCTTTAATTTCCCATTGGCCCAAATGATTGACAAACAAATTTTATAGAAAAAATCTCAAATACAATTGAGAAATTGGACTTACATAATGAATAAGTATGGATTTTTGGCTTTAATTTCCCATTGGTCCAAATGAGTGACAAACAAAAATGTGCCCACAAATGGCCAAATTCCCGTAGAGATCATCAAAAATTTACACCACTTTTTATTTTAAAAATTTTATAGAAAAATTCTCAAATTCAATTGAGAAATCGGACTTACATAATCAATAAGTATGGATTCTTGGCTTTAATTTCCCATTGGTCCAAAAGAGTGACAAACAAATTTTATAGAAAAATTCTCAAATTCAATTGAGAAATCGGACTAACATAGTCAATAAGTATGGATTCTTGACTTTAATTTCCCATTGGCCCAAATGAGTGACAAACAAAAATGTGCCCACAAATGGCCAAATTCCCGTAGAGATCATCAAAAATTTACACGACTTTTTATTTTAAAAATTTTATAGAAAAATTCTCAAATTCAATTGAGAAATCGGACTTACATAATCAATAAGTATGGATTCTTGGCTTTAAAATCCCATTGGTCCAAAAGAGTGACAAACAAATTTTATAGAAAAAATCTCAAATACAATTGAGAAATTGGACTTACATAATCAATAAGTATGGATTCTTGGCTTTAATTTCCCATTGGCCCAAATGAGTGACAAACAAAAATGTGCCTACAAATGGTCAAATTCCCGTAGAGATCATCAAAAATTTACACGACTTTTTATTTTAAAAATTTTATAGAAAAATTCTCAAATACAATTGAGAAATCGGACTTACATAATCAATAAGTATGGATTCTTGGCTTTAATTTCCCATTGGTCCAAATGAGTGACAAACAAATTTTATAGAAAAATTCTCAAATACAATTGAGAAATCGGACTAACATAGTCAATAAGTATGGATTCTTGGCTTTAATTTCCCATTGGCCCAAATGAGTGACAAACAAATTTTATATTGAGAAATCGGACTAACATAGTCAATAAGTATGGATTCTTGGCTTTAATTTCCCATTGGTCCAAATGAGTGACAAACAAATTTTATAGAAAAAATCTCAAATACAATTGAGAAATTGGACTTACATAATCAATAAGTATGGATTCTTGGCTTTAATTTCCCATTGGCCCAAATGAGTGACAAACAAAAATGTGCCTACAAATGGTCAAATTCCCGTAGAGATCATCAAAAATTTACACGACTTTTTATTTTAAAAATTTTATAGAAAAATTCTCAAATACAATTGAGAAATCGGACTTACATAATCAATAAGTATGGATTCTTGGCTTTAATTTCCCATTGGTCCAAATGAGTGACAAACAAATTTTATAGAAAAATTCTCAAATACAATTGAGAAATCGGACTAACATAGTCAATAAGTATGGATTCTTGGCTTTAATTTCCCATTGGCCCAAATGAGTGACAAACAAATTTTATATTGAGAAATCGGACTAACATAGTCAATAAGTATGGATTCTTGGCTTTAATTTCCCATTGGTCCAAATGAGTGACAAACAAATTTTATAGAAAAAATCTCAAATACAATTGAGAAATTGGACTTACATAATCAATAAGTATGGATTCTTGGCTTTAATTTCCCATTGGCCCAAATGAGTGACAAACAAAAATGTGCCTACAAATGGTCAAATTCCCGTAGAGATCATCAAAAATTTACACGACTTTTTATTTTAAAAATTTTATAGAAAAATTCTCAAATACAATTGAGAAATCGGACTTACATAATCAATAAGTATGGATTCTTGGCTTTAATTTCCCATTGGTCCAAATGAGTGACAAACAAATTTTATAGAAAAATTCTCAAATACAATTGAGAAATCGGACTAACATAGTCAATAAGTATGGATTCTTGGCTTTAATTTCCCATTGGCCCAAATGAGTGACAAACAAATTTTATATTGAGAAATCGGACTAACATAGTCAATAAGTATGGATTCTTGGCTTTAATTTCCCATTGGTCCAAATGAGTGACAAACAAATTTTATAGAAAAAATCTCAAATACAATTGAGAAATTGGACTTACATAATCAATAAGTATGGATTCTTGGCTTTAATTTCCCATTGGCCCAAATGAGTGACAAACAAAAATGTGCCTACAAATGGTCAAATTCCCGTAGAGATCATCAAAAATTTACACGACTTTTTATTTTAAAAATTTTATAGAAAAATTCTCAAATACAATTGAGAAATCGGACTTACATAATCAATAAGTATGGATTCTTGGCTTTAATTTCCCATTGGTCCAAATGAGTGACAAACAAATTTTATAGAAAAATTCCCAAATACAATTGAGAAATCGGACTAACATAGTCAATAAGTATGGATTCTTGGCTTTAATTTCCCATTGGCCCAAATGAGTGACAAACAAAAATGTGCCTACAAATGGTCAAATTCCCGTAGAGATCATCAAAAATTTACACGACTTTTTATTTTAAAAATTTTATAGAAAAATTCTCAAATTCAATTGAGAAATCGGACTTACATAATCAATAAGTATGGATTCTTGGCTTTAATTTCCCATTGGTCCAAATGAGTGACAAACAAATTTTATAGAAAAATTCCCAAATACAATTGAGAAATCGGACTAACATAGTCAATAAGTATGGATTCTTGGCTTTAATTTCCCATTGGCCCAAATGAGTGACAAACAAAAATGTGCCTACAAATGGTCAAATTCCCGTAGAGATCATCAAAAATTTACACGACTTTTTATTTTAATTTCCCATTGGCCCAAATGAGTGACAAACAAAACTGTGCCCACAAATGGCAAAATTCTCTCAGAGATCATCAAAATTTACACAATTTTTATTTTTAAAATTTTATAGAAAAATTCTCAAATACAATTGAGAAATCGGACTTACATAATCAATAAGTATGGATTCTTGGCTTTAATTTCCCATTGGTCCAAAAGAGTGACAAACAAATTTTATAGAAAAATTCTCAAATTCAATTGAGAAATCGGACTAACATAGTCAATAAGTATGGATTCTTGACTTTAATTTCCCATTGGCCCAAATGAGTGACAAACAAAAATGTGCCCACAAATGGCCAAATTCCCGTAGAGATCATCAAAAATTTACACGACTTTTTATTTTAAAAATTTTATAGAAAAATTCTCAAATTCAATTGAGAAATCGGACTTACATAATCAATAAGTATGGATTCTTGGCTTTAAAATCCCATTGGTCCAAAAGAGTGACAAACAAATTTTATAGAAAAAATCTCAAATACAATTGAGAAATTGGACTTACATAATCAATAAGTATGGATTCTTGGCTTTAATTTCCCATTGGCCCAAATGAGTGACAAACAAAAATGTGCCTACAAATGGTCAAATTCCCGTAGAGATCATCAAAAATTTACACGACTTTTTATTTTAAAAATTTTATAGAAAAATTCTCAAATACAATTGAGAAATCGGACTTACATAATCAATAAGTATGGATTCTTGGCTTTAATTTCCCATTGGTCCAAATGAGTGACAAACAAATTTTATAGAAAAATTCTCAAATACAATTGAGAAATCGGACTAACATAGTCAATAAGTATGGATTCTTGGCTTTAATTTCCCATTGGCCCAAATGAGTGACAAACAAATTTTATATTGAGAAATCGGACTAACATAGTCAATAAGTATGGATTCTTGGCTTTAATTTCCCATTGGTCCAAATGAGTGACAAACAAATTTTATAGAAAAAATCTCAAATACAATTGAGAAATTGGACTTACATAATCAATAAGTATGGATTCTTGGCTTTAATTTCCCATTGGCCCAAATGAGTGACAAACAAAAATGTGCCTACAAATGGTCAAATTCCCGTAGAGATCATCAAAAATTTACACGACTTTTTATTTTAAAAATTTTATAGAAAAATTCTCAAATACAATTGAGAAATCGGACTTACATAATCAATAAGTATGGATTCTTGGCTTTAATTTCCCATTGGTCCAAATGAGTGACAAACAAATTTTATAGAAAAATTCTCAAATACAATTGAGAAATCGGACTAACATAGTCAATAAGTATGGATTCTTGGCTTTAATTTCCCATTGGCCCAAATGAGTGACAAACAAATTTTATATTGAGAAATCGGACTAACATAGTCAATAAGTATGGATTCTTGGCTTTAATTTCCCATTGGTCCAAATGAGTGACAAACAAATTTTATAGAAAAAATCTCAAATACAATTGAGAAATTGGACTTACATAATCAATAAGTATGGATTCTTGGCTTTAATTTCCCATTGGCCCAAATGAGTGACAAACAAAAATGTGCCTACAAATGGTCAAATTCCCGTAGAGATCATCAAAAATTTACACGACTTTTTATTTTAAAAATTTTATAGAAAAATTCTCAAATACAATTGAGAAATCGGACTTACATAATCAATAAGTATGGATTCTTGGCTTTAATTTCCCATTGGTCCAAATGAGTGACAAACAAATTTTATAGAAAAATTCTCAAATACAATTGAGAAATCGGACTAACATAGTCAATAAGTATGGATTCTTGGCTTTAATTTCCCATTGGCCCAAATGAGTGACAAACAAATTTTATATTGAGAAATCGGACTAACATAGTCAATAAGTATGGATTCTTGGCTTTAATTTCCCATTGGTCCAAATGAGTGACAAACAAATTTTATAGAAAAAATCTCAAATACAATTGAGAAATTGGACTTACATAATCAATAAGTATGGATTCTTGGCTTTAATTTCCCATTGGCCCAAATGAGTGACAAACAAAAATGTGCCTACAAATGGTCAAATTCCCGTAGAGATCATCAAAAATTTACACGACTTTTTATTTTAAAAATTTTATAGAAAAATTCTCAAATACAATTGAGAAATCGGACTTACATAATCAATAAGTATGGATTCTTGGCTTTAATTTCCCATTGGTCCAAATGAGTGACAAACAAATTTTATAGAAAAATTCCCAAATACAATTGAGAAATCGGACTAACATAGTCAATAAGTATGGATTCTTGGCTTTAATTTCCCATTGGCCCAAATGAGTGACAAACAAAAATGTGCCTACAAATGGTCAAATTCCCGTAGAGATCATCAAAAATTTACACGACTTTTTATTTTAAAAATTTTATAGAAAAATTCTCAAATTCAATTGAGAAATCGGACTTACATAATCAATAAGTATGGATTCTTGGCTTTAATTTCCCATTGGTCCAAATGAGTGACAAACAAATTTTATAGAAAAATTCCCAAATACAATTGAGAAATCGGACTAACATAGTCAATAAGTATGGATTCTTGGCTTTAATTTCCCATTGGCCCAAATGAGTGACAAACAAAAATGTGCCTACAAATGGTCAAATTCCCGTAGAGATCATCAAAAATTTACACGACTTTTTATTTTAATTTCCCATTGGCCCAAATGAGTGACAAACAAAACTGTGCCCACAAATGGCAAAATTCTCTCAGAGATCATCAAAATTTACACAATTTTTATTTTTAAAATTTTATAGAAAAATTCTCAAATACAATTGAGAAATCGGACTTACATAATCAATAAGTATGGATTCTTGGCTTTAATTTCCCATTGGCCCAAATGAGTGACAAACAAATTTTATAGAAAAATTCTCAAATACAATTGAGAAATCGGACTAACATAGTCAATAAGTATGGATTCTTGGCTTTAATTTCCCATTGGCCCATATGAGTGACAAACAAATTTTATAGAAAAAATCTCAAATACAATTGAGAAATTGGACTTACATTGTCTATAAGTATGGATTCTTGGCTTTAATTTCCCATTGGTCCAAATGAGTGACAAACAAATTTTATATTGAGAAATCGGACTAACATAGTCAATAAGTAGGGATTCTTGGCTTTAATTTCCCATTGGTCCAAATGAGTGACAAACAAAAATGTGCCCACAAATGGCAAAATTCTCTCAGAGATCATCAAAATTTACACAATTTTTATTTTTAAAATTTTATAGAAAAATTCTCAAATACAATTGAGAAATCGGACTAACATAGTCAATAAGTATGGATTCTTGGCTTTAATTTCCCATTGGCCCAAATGATTGACAAACAAATTTTATAGAAAAAATCTCAAATACAATTGAGAAATTGGACTTACATAATGAATAAGTATGGATTTTTGGCTTTAATTTCCCATTGGTCCAAATGAGTGACAAACAAAAATGTGCCCACAAATGGCCAAATTCCCGTAGAGATCATCAAAAATTTACACCACTTTTTATTTTAAAAATTTTATAGAAAAATTCTCAAATTCAATTGAGAAATCGGACTTACATAATCAATAAGTATGGATTCTTGGCTTTAATTTCCCATTGGTCCAAAAGAGTGACAAACAAATTTTATAGAAAAATTCTCAAATTCAATTGAGAAATCGGACTAACATAGTCAATAAGTATGGATTCTTGACTTTAATTTCCCATTGGCCCAAATGAGTGACAAACAAAAATGTGCCCACAAATGGCCAAATTCCCGTAGAGATCATCAAAAATTTACACGACTTTTTATTTTAAAAATTTTATAGAAAAATTCTCAAATTCAATTGAGAAATCGGACTTACATAATCAATAAGTATGGATTCTTGGCTTTAAAATCCCATTGGTCCAAAAGAGTGACAAACAAATTTTATAGAAAAAATCTCAAATACAATTGAGAAATTGGACTTACATAATCAATAAGTATGGATTCTTGGCTTTAATTTCCCATTGGCCCAAATGAGTGACAAACAAAAATGTGCCTACAAATGGTCAAATTCCCGTAGAGATCATCAAAAATTTACACGACTTTTTATTTTAAAAATTTTATAGAAAAATTCTCAAATACAATTGAGAAATCGGACTTACATAATCAATAAGTATGGATTCTTGGCTTTAATTTCCCATTGGTCCAAATGAGTGACAAACAAATTTTATAGAAAAATTCCCAAATACAATTGAGAAATCGGACTAACATAGTCAATAAGTATGGATTCTTGGCTTTAATTTCCCATTGGCCCAAATGAGTGACAAACAAATTTTATAGAAAAAATCTCAAATACAATTGAGAAATTGGACTTACATAATCAATAAGTATGGATTCTTGGCTTTAATTTCCCATTGGTCCAAAAGAGTGACAAACAAATTTTATAGAAAAATTCTCAAATACAATTGAGAAATTGGACTTACATAATCAATAAGTATGGATTCTTGGCTTTAATTTCCCATTGGCCCAAATGAGTGACAAACAAAAATGTGCCCACAAATGGTCAAATTCCCGTAGAGATCATCAAAAATTTACACGACTTTTTATTTTAAAAATTTTATAGAAAAATTCTAAAATACAATTGAGAAATCGGACTTACATAATCAATAAGTATGGATTCTTGGCTTTAATTTCCCATTGGTCCAAATGAGTGACAAACAAATTTTATAGAAAAAATCTCAAATACAATTGAGAAATTGGACTTACATAATCAATAAGTATGGATTCTTGGCTTTAATTTCCCATTGGCCCAAATGAGTGACAAACAAAAATGTGCCTACAAATGGTCAAATTCCCGTAGAGATCATCAAAAATTTACACGACTTTTTATTTTAAAAATTTTATAGAAAAATTCTCAAATACAATTGAGAAATCGGACTTACATAATCAATAAGTATGGATTCTTGGCTTTAATTTCCCATTGGTCCAAATGAGTGACAAACAAATTTTATAGAAAAATTCCCAAATACAATTGAGAAATCGGACTAACATAGTCAATAAGTATGGATTCTTGGCTTTAATTTCCCATTGGCCCAAATGAGTGACAAACAAAAATGTGCCTACAAATGGTCAAATTCCCGTAGAGATCATCAAAAATTTACACGACTTTTTATTTTAATTTCCCATTGGCCCAAATGAGTGACAAACAAAACTGTGCCCACAAATGGCAAAATTCTCTCAGAGATCATCAAAATTTACACAATTTTTATTTTTAAAATTTTATAGAAAAATTCTCAAATACAATTGAGAAATCGGACTAACATAGTCAATAAGTATGGATTCTTGGCTTTAATTTCCCATTGGCCCAAATGAGTGACAAACAAATTTTATAGAAAAAATCTCAAATACAATTGAGAAATTGGACTTACATTGTCTATAAGTATGGATTCTTGGCTTTAATTTCCCATTGGTCCAAATGAGTGACAAACAAATTTTATATTGAGAAATCGGACTAACATAGTCAATAAGTAGGGATTCTTGGCTTTAATTTCCCATTGGTCCAAATGAGTGACAAACAAAAATGTGCCCACAAATGGCAAAATTCTCTCAGAGATCATCAAAATTTACACAATTTTTATTTTTAAAATTTTATAGAAAAATTCTCAAATACAATTGAGAAATCGGACTAACATAGTCAATAAGTATGGATTCTTGGCTTTAATTTCCCATTGGCCCAAATGATTGACAAACAAATTTTATAGAAAAAATCTCAAATACAATTGAGAAATTGGACTTACATAATGAATAAGTATGGATTCTTGGCTTTAATTTCCCATTGGTCCAAATGAGTGACAAACAAAAATGTGCCCACAAATGGCCAAATTCCCGTAGAGATCATCAAAAATTTACACGACTTTTTATTTTAAAAATTTTATAGAAAAATTCTCAAATTCAATTGAGAAATCGGACTTACATAATCAATAAGTATGGATTCTTGGCTTTAATTTCCCATTGGTCCAAAAGAGTGACAAACAAATTTTATAGAAAAATTCTCCAATTCAATTGAGAAATCGGACTAACATAGTCAATAAGTATGAATTCTTGACTTTAATTTCCCATTGGCCCAAATGAGTGACAAACAAAAATGTGCCCACAAATGGCCAAATTCCCGTAGAGATCATCAAAAATTTACACGACTTTTTATTTTAAAAATTTTATAGAAAAATTCTCAAATTCAATTGAGAAATCGGACTTACATAACACTGCTTTACAAATTTTTAGTTTGGAAAAATACCAAGAACGCCACATGCCTAGATAAGTCAATTGGGACCTCCCAAGCACGAAAAACGCTGTAATTTTTTTTTTTATAGTACAGTTTTTTAGATAACGGTACTTTTGTGTTTTTCGGTGTATGGCCCCACTCAAACCCTTGTGGAGCCCAACCCAAAAGTCCAATCGATATAAATTGTATACCGTTGGAGAGGTAATTGAATGCCTTTTCCGTCGATATGCTGAAAATTTCTGTATGATAAGAAATGGCTGAGTTATGGCACCTCAAAGTTCAAAATTTTCCTATTTTTTACGTTTTTTTCAAAATTTTTCATTTTCATTTCATTTTTTTTCTACTATATTGTAAACATCTGGAATGTTTTATTTTTTTACCAAATAGGTTATTTTATTACCAACATTTTAAGCGTAATTTGGAAAAAAACGGATGAAAAATAAAGTTTTTATTAAGGATTTTGTGGAAAGACAATATTTTCATTTTCATTGCTCACACACTATATTCGGCGTCCATCAGTTTTAACGTAATAAAAAAAAACGGAATTTGAAGCTCTGTATATGTTGCTAGCCTTGATTGACGAAATATGACATATTGCTCTCTGTATTGGAAAATGTATTGGCGTCGGTTTAAGTAACTTAAACGAAATAAAGAAAAGTCATTCTGTCTTGTGAAGTTGAAAAGCACGGTGTTTGATTTCCATCCTAAATGTGTTCAATCGATCCCAACGAATTTTGTTATGTTTGTGGTGTTCTTGTGTAAAAGAAATCACAACATTTGATGCGAAAAATGAATACGGAAAATTTATCTGAAGCGTATAAGAAGTATTTCGGCTTTCGACCTGCGTCTCTCGACAAACCGTGGACACCGAATAATGCATGTAACAACTGCCGAACAATATTAAATAAAATTGGTAAGGGTCAAGAGTGTTTCTTCACATTTGGAAAGCCAATGCAATGGAGAAATCAGATCAACCATACAACAGATTGTTATTTCTGTTTAACGGAAAAGGCTATCGGACGTAGCATGGAACCAGTTTATCCAGTTGTTAGCTCGGTGACGCTTCCAGTGCCGCACTCAGTATCGTGCCCTAAACCGCAGCTGATTGTAGCGGGGCCCACAGAAGTACAAAAAAGAACAATAAAAAATGATTCATCAGATGAGTGCAGTGAATTAGAAATGCAATCAAATAAAAAACCCCATTTACTTACTCAGGCCGAGCTTAAAGATTTGTGCCGAGATTTGTATTTGCCGAAATCGAAATCTGAATTACTTGCATAAATTTTCCGTATTCATTTTTCGCATCAAATGTTGTGATTTCTTTTTCACAAGAACACCACAAACATAACAAAATTCGTTGGGATCGATTGAACACATTTAGGATGGAAATCAAACACCGTGCTTTTCAACTTCACAAGACAGAATGACTTTTCTTTATTTCGTTTAAGTTACTTAAACCGACGCCAATACATTTTCCAATACAGAGAGCAATATGTCATATTTCGTCAATCAAGGCTAGCAACATATACAGAGCTTCAAATTCCGTTTTTTTTTATTACGTTAAAACTGATGGACGCCGAATATAGTGTGTGAGCAATGAAAATGAAAATATTGTCTTTCCACAAAATCCTTAATAAAAACTTTATTTTTCATCCGTTTTTTTCCAAATTACGCTTAAAATGTTGGTAATAAAATAACCTATTTGGTAAAAAAATAAAACATTCCAGATGTTTACAATATAGTAGAAAAAAAATGAAATGAAAATGAAAAATTTTGAAAAAAACGTAAAAAATAGGAAAATTTTGAACTTTGAGGTGGCATAACTCAGCCATTTCTTATCATACAGAAATTTTCAGCATATCGACGGAAAAGGCATTCAATTACCTCTCCAACGGTATACAATTTATATCGATTGGACTTTTGGGTTGGGCTCCACAAGGGTTTGAGTGGGGCCATACACCGAAAAACACAAAAGTACCGTTATATAAAAAACTGTACTATAAAAAAAAAAATTACAGCGTTTTTCGTGCTTGGGAGGTCCCAATTGACTTATCTAGGCATGTGGCGTTCTTGGTATTTTTTGGCTGTAAACTAGTGTAATCAATAAGTATGGATTCTTGGCTTTAATTTCCCATTGGTCCAAAAGAGTGACAAACAAATTTTATAGAAAAATTCTCCAATTCAATTGAGAAATCGGACTAACATAGTCAATAAGTATGAATTCTTGACTTTAATTTCCCATTGGCCCAAATGAGTGACAAACAAAAATGTGCCCACAAATGGCCAAATTCCCGTAGAGATCATCAAAAATTTACACGACTTTTTATTTTAAAAATTTTATAGAAACATTCTCAAATACAATTGAGAAATCGGACTTACATAATCAATAAGTATGGATTCTTGGCTTTAATTTCCCATTGGTCCAAATGAGTGACAAACAAATTTTATAGAAAAATTCCCAAATACAATTGAGAAATCGGACTAACATAGTCAATAAGTATGGATTCTTGGCTTTAATTTCCCATTGGCCCAAATGAGTGACAAACAAAAATGTGCCTACAAATGGTCAAATTCCCGTAGAGATCATCAAAAATTTACACGACTTTTTATTTTAATTTCCCATTGGCCCAAATGAGTGACAAACAAAACTGTGCCCACAAATGGCAAAATTCTCTCAGAGATCATCAAAATTTACACAATTTTTATTTTTAAAATTTTATAGAAAAATTCTCAAATACAATTGAGAAATCGGACTTACATAATCAATAAGTATGGATTCTTGGCTTTAATTTCCCATTGGCCCAAATGAGTGACAAACAAATTTTATAGAAAAATTCTCAAATACAATTGAGAAATCGGACTAACATAGTCAATAAGTATGGATTCTTGGCTTTAATTTCCCATTGGCCCAAATGAGTGACAAACAAATTTTATAGAAAAAATCTCAAATACAATTGAGAAATTGGACTTACATTGTCTATAAGTATGGATTCTTGGCTTTAATTTCCCATTGGTCCAAATGAGTGACAAACAAATTTTATATTGAGAAATCGGACTAACATAGTCAATAAGTAGGGATTCTTGGCTTTAATTTCCCATTGGTCCAAATGAGTGACAAACAAAAATGTGCCCACAAATGGCAAAATTCTCTCAGAGATCATCAAAATTTACACAATTTTTATTTTTAAAATTTTATAGAAAAATTCTCAAATACAATTGAGAAATCGGACTAACATAGTCAATAAGTATGGATTCTTGGCTTTAATTTCCCATTGGCCCAAATGATTGACAAACAAATTTTATAGAAAAAATCTCAAATACAATTGAGAAATTGGACTTACATAATGAATAAGTATGGATTCTTGGCTTTAATTTCCCATTGGTCCAAATGAGTGACAAACAAAAATGTGCCCACAAATGGCCAAATTCCCGTAGAGATCATCAAAAATTTACACGACTTTTTATTTTAAAAATTTTATAGAAAAATTCTCAAATTCAATTGAGAAATCGGACTTACATAATCAATAAGTATGGATTCTTGGCTTTAATTTCCCATTGGTCCAAAAGAGTGACAAACAAATTTTATAGAAAAATTCTCCAATTCAATTGAGAAATCGGACTAACATAGTCAATAAGTATGAATTCTTGACTTTAATTTCCCATTGGCCCAAATGAGTGACAAACAAAAATGTGCCCACAAATGGCCAAATTCCCGTAGAGATCATCAAAAATTTACACGACTTTTTATTTTAAAAATTTTATAGAAAAATTCTCAAATTCAATTGAGAAATCGGACTTACATAATCAATTAGTATGGATTCTTGGCTTTAATTTCCCATTGGTCCAAAAGAGTGACAAACAAATTTTATAGAAAAATTCTCAAATTCAATTGAGAAATCGGACTAACATAGTCAATAAGTATGGATTCTTGACTTTAATTTCCCATTGGCCCAAATGAGTGACAAACAAAAATGTGCCCACAAATGGCCAAATTCCCGTAGAGATCATCAAAAATTTACACGACTTTTTATTTTAAAAATTTTATAGAAACATTCTCAAATACAATTGAGAAATCGGACTTACATAATCAATTAGTATGGATTCTTGGCTTTAATTTCCCATTGGTCCAAATGAGTGACAAACAAATTTTATAGAAAAATTCTCAAATACAATTGAGAAATCGGACTTACATAGTCAATAAGTATGGATTCTTGGCTTTAATTTCCCATTGGCCCAAATGAGTGACAAACAAAAATGTGCCCACAAATGGCCAAATTCCCGTAGAGATCATCAAAAATTTACACGACTTTTTATTTTAAAAATTTTATAGAAAAATTCTCAAATTCAATTGAGAAATCGGACTTACATAATCAATTAGTATGGATTCTTGGCTTTAATTTCCCATTGGTCCAAATGAGTGACAAACAAATTTTATAGAAAAATTCTCAAATACAATTGAGAAATCGGACTTACATAGTCAATAAGTATGGATTCTTGGCTTTAATTTCCCATTGGCCCAAATGAGTGACAAACAAAAATGTGCCCACAAATGGCCAAATTCCCGTAGAGATCATCAAAAATTTACACGACTTTTTATTTTAAAAATTTTATAGAAAAATTCTCAAATTCAATTGAGAAATCGGACTTACATAATCAATTAGTATGGATTCTTGGCTTTAATTTCCCATTGGTCCAAAAGAGTGACAAACAAATTTTATAGAAAAATTCTCAAATTCAATTGAGAAATCGGACTAACATAGTCAATAAGTATGGATTCTTGACTTTAATTTCCCATTGGCCCAAATGAGTGACAAACAAAAATGTGCCCACAAATGGCCAAATTCCCGTAGAGATCATCAAAAATTTACACGACTTTTTATTTTAAAAATTTTATAGAAACATTCTCAAATACAATTGAGAAATCGGACTTACATAATCAATAAGTATGGATTCTTGGCTTTAATTTCCCATTGGCCCAAATGAGTGACAAACAAATTTTATAGAAAAATTCTCAAATACAATTGAGAAATCGGACTAACATAGTCAATAAGTATGGATTCTTGGCTTTAATTTCCCATTGGCCCAAATTAGTGACAAACAAAAATGTGCCCACAAATGGCCAAATTCCCGTAGAGATCATCAAAAATTTACACGACTTTTTATTTTAAAAATTTTATAGAAAAATTCTCAAATTTAATTGAGAAATCGGACTTACATAATCAATAAGTATGGATTCTTGGCTTTAATTTCCCATTGGTCCAAAAGAGTGACAAACAAATTTTATAGAAAAAATCTCAAATACAATTGAGAAATTGGACTTACATAATCAATAAGTATGGATTCTTGGCTTTAATTTCCCATTGGTCCAAATGAGTGACAAACAAATTTTATAGAAAAATTCCCAATTACAATTGAGAAATCGGACTAACATAGTCAATAAGTATGGATTCTTGGCTTTAATTTCCCATTGGCCCAAATGAGTTACAAACAAATTTTATAGAAAAATTCTCAAATACAATTGAGAAATCGGACTAACATAGTCAATAAGTATGGATTCTTGGCTTTAATTTCCCATTGGCCCAAATGAGTGACAAACACATTTTATAGAAAAATTCTCAAATACAATTGAGAAATCGGACTAACATAGTCAATAAGTATGGATTCTTGGCTTTAATTTCCCATTGGCCCAAATGAGTGACAAATAAAAATTGGCCCACAAATGGCAAAATTCTCTCAAAGATCATCAAAATTCACACAATTTTAATTTTTAGAATTTTATAGAAAAATTCTCAAATACAATTGAGAAATCGGACTAACATAGTCAATAAGTATGGATTCTTGGCTTTAATTTCCCATTGGCCCAAATGAGTGACAAACAAATTTTATAGAAAAATTCTCAAATACAATTGAGAAATCGTACTAACATAGTCAATAAGTATGGATTCTTGGCTTTAATTTCCCATTGGCCCAAATGAGTGACAAACAAATTTTATAGAAAAATTCTCAAATACAATTGAGAAATCGGACTAACATAGTCAATAAGTATGGATTCTTGGCTTTAATTTTCCATTGGCCCAAATGAGTGACAAACAAATTTTATAGAAAAAATCTCAAATACAATTGAGAAATTGGACTTACATTGTCTATAAGTATGGATTCTTGGCTTTAATTTCCCATTGGTCCAAATGAGTGACAAACAAATTTTATAGAAAAATTCTCAAATACAATTGAGAAATCGGACTAACATAGTCAATAAGTATGGATTCTTGGCTTTAATTTCCCATTGGTCCAAATGAGTGACAAACAAATTTTATAGAAAAATTCTCAAATACAATTGAGAAATCGGACTTACATTGTCTATAAGTATGGATTCTTGACTTTAATTTCCCATTGGCCCAAATGAGTGACAAACAAATTTTATAGAAAAAATCTCAAATACAATTGAGAAATTGGACTTACATTGTCTATAAGTATGGATTCTTGGCTTTAATTTCCCATTGGTCCAAATGAGTGACAAACAAATTTTATATTGAGAAATCGGACTAACATAGTCAATAAGTAGGGATTCTTGGCTTTAATTTCCCATTGGTCCAAATGAGTGACAAACAAAAATGTGCCCACAAATGGCAAAATTCTCTCAGAGATCATCAAAATTTACACAATTTTTATTTTTAAAAATTCTCAAATACAATTGAGAAATCGGACTAACATAGTCAATAAGTATGGATTCTTGGCTTTAATTTCCCATTGGCCCAAATGATTGACAAACAAATTTTATAGAAAAAATCTCAAATACAATTGAGAAATTGGACTTACATAATGAATAAGTATGGATTCTTGGCTTTAATTTCCCATTGGTCCAAATGAGTGACAAACAAAAATGTGCCCACAAATGGCCAAATTCCCGTAGAGATCATCAAAAATTTACACGACTTTTTATTTTAAAAATTTTATAGAAAAATTCTCAAATTCAATTGAGAAATCGGACTTACATAATCAATAAGTATGGATTCTTGGCTTTAATTTCCCATTGGTCCAAAAGAGTGACAAACAAATTTTATAGAAAAATTCTCCAATTCAATTGAGAAATCGGACTAACATAGTCAATAAGTATGAATTCTTGACTTTAATTTCCCATTGGCCCAAATGAGTGACAAACAAAAATGTGCCCACAAATGGCCAAATTCCCGTAGAGATCATCAAAAATTTACACGACTTTTTATTTTAAAAATTTTATAGAAAAATTCTCAAATTCAATTGAGAAATCGGACTTACATAATCAATAAGTATGGATTCTTGGCTTTAATTTCCCATTGGTCCAAATGAGTGACAAACAAATTTTATAGAAAAATTCTCAAATACAATTGAGAAATCGGACTTACATAGTCAATAAGTATGGATTCTTGGCTTTAATTTCCCATTGGCCCAAATGAGTGACAAACAAAAATGTGCCCACAAATGGCCAAATTCCCGTAGAGATCATCAAAAATTTACACGACTTTTTATTTTAAAAATTTTATAGAAAAATTCTCAAATTCAATTGAGAAATCGGACTTACATAATCAATTAGTATGGATTCTTGGCTTTAATTTCCCATTGGTCCAAAAGAGTGACAAACAAATTTTATAGAAAAATTCTCAAATTCAATTGAGAAATCGGACTAACATAGTCAATAAGTATGGATTCTTGACTTTAATTTCCCATTGGCCCAAATGAGTGACAAACAAAAATGTGCCCACAAATGGCCAAATTCCCGTAGAGATCATCAAAAATTTACACGACTTTTTATTTTAAAAATTTTATAGAAACATTCTCAAATACAATTGAGAAATCGGACTTACATAATCAATAAGTATGGATTCTTGGCTTTAATTTCCCATTGGCCCAAATGAGTGACAAACAAATTTTATAGAAAAATTCTCAAATACAATTGAGAAATCGGACTAACATAGTCAATAAGTATGGATTCTTGACTTTAATTTCCCATTGGCCCAAATTAGTGACAAACAAAAATGTGCCCACAAATGGCCAAATTCCCGTAGAGATCATCAAAAATTTACACGACTTTTTATTTTAAAAATTTTATAGAAACATTCTCAAATACAATTGAGAAATCGGACTTACATAATCAATAAGTATGGATTCTTGGCTTTAATTTCCCATTGGCCCAAATGAGTGACAAACAAATTTTATAGAAAAATTCTCAAATACAATTGAGAAATCGGACTAACATAGTCAATAAGTATGGATTCTTGGCTTTAATTTCCCATTGGCCCAAATGAGTGACAAACAAATTTTATAGAAAAAATCTCAAATACAATTGAGAAATTGGACTTACATAATCAATAAGTATGGATTCTTGGCTTTAATTTCCCATTGGTCCAAATGAGTGACAAACAAATTTTATAGAAAAATTCCCAATTACAATTGAGAAATCGGACTAACATAGTCAATAAGTATGGATTCTTGGCTTTAATTTCCCATTGGCCCAAATGAGTTACAAACAAATTTTATAGAAAAATTCTCAAATACAATTGAGAAATCGGACTAACATAGTCAATAAGTATGGATTCTTGGCTTTAATTTCCCATTGGCCCAAATTAGTGACAAACAAAAATGTGCCCACAAATGGCCAAATTCCCGTAGAGATCATCAAAAATTTACACGACTTTTTATTTTAAAAATTTTATAGAAAAATTCTCAAATTTAATTGAGAAATCGGACTTACATAATCAATAAGTATGGATTCTTGGCTTTAATTTCCCATTGGTCCAAAAGAGTGACAAACAAATTTTATAGAAAAAATCTCAAATACAATTGAGAAATTGGACTTACATAATCAATAAGTATGGATTCTTGGCTTTAATTTCCCATTGGTCCAAATGAGTGACAAACAAATTTTATAGAAAAATTCCCAATTACAATTGAGAAATCGGACTAACATAGTCAATAAGTATGGATTCTTGGCTTTAATTTCCCATTGGCCCAAATGAGTTACAAACAAATTTTATAGAAAAATTCTCAAATACAATTGAGAATTCGGACTAACATAGTCAATAAGTATGGATTCTTGGCTTTAATTTCCCATTGGCCCAAATGAGTGACAAACACATTTTATAGAAAAATTCTCATATACAATTGAGAAATCGGACTAACATAGTCAATAAGTATGGATTCTTGGCTTTAATTTCCCATTGGCCCAAATGAGTGACAAATAAAAATTGGCCCACAAATGGCAAAATTCTCTCAAAGATCATCAAAATTCACACAATTTTAATTTTTAGAATTTTATAGAAAAATTCTCAAATACAATTGAGAAATCGGACTAACATAGTCAATAAGTATGGATTCTTGGCTTTAATTTCCCATTGGCCCAAATGAGTGACAAACAAATTTTATAGAAAAATTCTCAAATACAATTGAGAAATCGTACTAACATAGTCAATAAGTATGGATTCTTGGCTTTAATTTCCCATTGGCCCAAATGAGTGACAAACAAATTTTATAGAAAAATTCTCAAATACAATTGAGAAATCGGACTAACATAGTCAATAAGTATGGATTCTTGGCTTTAATTTTCCATTGGCCCAAATGAGTGACAAACAAATTTTATAGAAAAAATCTCAAATACAATTGAGAAATTGGACTTACATTGTCTATAAGTATGGATTCTTGGCTTTAATTTCCCATTGGTCCAAATGAGTGACAAACAAATTTTATAGAAAAATTCTCAAATACAATTGAGAAATCGGACTAACATAGTCAATAAGTATGGATTCTTGGCTTTAATTTCCCATTGGTCCAAATGAGTGACAAACAAATTTTATAGAAAAATTCTCAAATACAATTGAGAAATCGGACTTACATTGTCTATAAGTATGGATTCTTGACTTTAATTTCCCATTGGCCCAAATGAGTGACAAACAAATTTTATAGAAAAAATCTCAAATACAATTGAGAAATTGGACTTACATTGTCTATAAGTATGGATTCTTGGCTTTAATTTCCCATTGGTCCAAATGAGTGACAAACAAATTTTATATTGAGAAATCGGACTAACATAGTCAATAAGTAGGGATTCTTGGCTTTAATTTCCCATTGGTCCAAATGAGTGACAAACAAAAATGTGCCCACAAATGGCAAAATTCTCTCAGAGATCATCAAAATTTACACAATTTTTATTTTTAAAATTTTATAGAAAAATTCTCAAATACAATTGAGAAATCGGACTAACATAGTCAATAAGTATGGATTCTTGGCTTTAATTTCCCATTGGCCCAAATGATTGACAAACAAATTTTATAGAAAAAATCTCAAATACAATTGAGAAATTGGACTTACATAATGAATAAGTATGGATTCTTGGCTTTAATTTCCCATTGGTCCAAATGAGTGACAAACAAAAATGTGCCCACAAATGGCCAAATTCCCGTAGAGATCATCAAAAATTTACACGACTTTTTATTTTAAAAATTTTATAGAAAAATTCTCAAATTCAATTGAGAAATCGGACTTACATAATCAATAAGTATGGATTCTTGGCTTTAATTTCCCATTGGTCCAAAAGAGTGACAAACAAATTTTATAGAAAAATTCTCCAATTCAATTGAGAAATCGGACTAACATAGTCAATAAGTATGAATTCTTGACTTTAATTTCCCATTGGCCCAAATGAGTGACAAACAAAAATGTGCCCACAAATGGCCAAATTCCCGTAGAGATCATCAAAAATTTACACGACTTTTTATTTTAAAAATTTTATAGAAAAATTCTCAAATTCAATTGAGAAATCGGACTTACATAATCAATAAGTATGGATTCTTGGCTTTAATTTCCCATTGGTCCAAATGAGTGACAAACAAATTTTATAGAAAAATTCTCAAATACAATTGAGAAATCGGACTTACATAGTCAATAAGTATGGATTCTTGGCTTTAATTTTCCATTGGCCCAAATGAGTGACAAACAAATTTTATAGAAAAAATCTCAAATACAATTGAGAAATTGGACTTACATTGTCTATAAGTATGGATTCTTGGCTTTAATTTCCCATTGGTCCAAATGAGTGACAAACAAAAATGTGCCCACAAATGGCAAAATTCTCTCAGAGATCATCAAAATTTACACAATTTTTATTTTTAAAATTTTATAGAAAAATTCTCAAATACAATTGAGAAATCGGACTAACATAGTCAATAAGTATGGATTCTTGGCTTTAATTTCCCATTGGCCCAAATGAGTGACAAACAAATTTTATAGAAAAATTCTCAAATACAATTGAGAAATCGGACTTACATAATGAATAAGTATGGATTCTTGGCTTTAATTTCCCATTGGTCCAAATGAGTGACAAACAAAAATGTGCCCACAAATGGCCAAATTCCCGTAGAGATCATCAAAAATTTACACGACTTTTTATTTTAAAAATTTTATAGAAAAATTCTCAAATTCAATTGAGAAATCGGACTTACATAATCAATAAGTATGGATTCTTGGCTTTAATTTCCCATTGGTCCAAAAGAGTGACAAACAAATTTTATAGAAAAATTCTCCAATTCAATTGAGAAATCGGACTAACATAGTCAATAAGTATGAATTCTTGACTTTAATTTCCCATTGGCCCAAATGAGTGACAAACAAAAATGTGCCCACAAATGGCCAAATTCCCGTAGAGATCATCAAAAATTTACACGACTTTTTATTTTAAAAATTTTATAGAAAAATTCTCAAATTCAATTGAGAAATCGGACTTACATAATCAATAAGTATGGATTCTTGGCTTTAATTTCCCATTGGTCCAAAAGAGTGACAAACAAATTTTATAGAAAAATTCTCCAATTCAATTGAGAAATCGGACTAACATAGTCAATAAGTATGAATTCTTGACTTTAATTTCCCATTGGCCCAAATGAGTGACAAACAAAAATGTGCCCACAAATGGCCAAATTCCCGTAGAGATCATCAAAAATTTACACGACTTTTTATTTTAAAAATTTTATAGAAAAATTCTCAAATTCAATTGAGAAATCGTACTAACATAGTCAATAAGTATGGATTCTTGGCTTTAATTTCCCATTGGCCCAAATGAGTGACAAACAAATTTTATAGAAAAATTCTCAAATACAATTGAGAAATCGGACTAACATAGTCAATAAGTATGGATTCTTGGCTTTAATTTTCCATTGGCCCAAATGAGTGACAAACAAATTTTATAGAAAAAATCTCAAATACAATTGAGAAATTGGACTTACATTGTCTATAAGTATGGATTCTTGGCTTTAATTTCCCATTGGTCCAAATGAGTGACAAACAAATTTTATAGAAAAATTCCCAATTACAATTGAGAAATCGGACTAACATAGTCAATAAGTATGGATTCTTGGCTTTAATTTCCCATTGGCCCAAATGAGTTACAAACAAATTTTATAGAAAAATTCTCAAATACAATTGAGAAATCGGACTAACATAGTCAATAAGTATGGATTCTTGGCTTTAATTTCCCATTGGCCCAAATTAGTGACAAACAAAAATGTGCCCACAAATGGCCAAATTCCCGTAGAGATCATCAAAAATTTACACGACTTTTTATTTTAAAAATTTTATAGAAAAATTCTCAAATTTAATTGAGAAATCGGACTTACATAATCAATAAGTATGGATTCTTGGCTTTAATTTCCCATTGGTCCAAAAGAGTGACAAACAAATTTTATAGAAAAAATCTCAAATACAATTGAGAAATTGGACTTACATAATCAATAAGTATGGATTCTTGGCTTTAATTTCCCATTGGTCCAAATGAGTGACAAACAAATTTTATAGAAAAATTCCCAATTACAATTGAGAAATCGGACTAACATAGTCAATAAGTATGGATTCTTGGCTTTAATTTCCCATTGGCCCAAATGAGTTACAAACAAATTTTATAGAAAAATTCTCAAATACAATTGAGAATTCGGACTAACATAGTCAATAAGTATGGATTCTTGGCTTTAATTTCCCATTGGCCCAAATGAGTGACAAACACATTTTATAGAAAAATTCTCATATACAATTGAGAAATCGGACTAACATAGTCAATAAGTATGGATTCTTGGCTTTAATTTCCCATTGGCCCAAATGAGTGACAAATAAAAATTGGCCCACAAATGGCAAAATTCTCTCAAAGATCATCAAAATTCACACAATTTTAATTTTTAGAATTTTATAGAAAAATTCTCAAATACAATTGAGAAATCGGACTAACATAGTCAATAAGTATGGATTCTTGGCTTTAATTTCCCATTGGCCCAAATGAGTGACAAACAAATTTTATAGAAAAATTCTCAAATACAATTGAGAAATCGTACTAACATAGTCAATAAGTATGGATTCTTGGCTTTAATTTCCCATTGGCCCAAATGAGTGACAAACAAATTTTATAGAAAAATTCTCAAATACAATTGAGAAATCGGACTAACATAGTCAATAAGTATGGATTCTTGGCTTTAATTTTCCATTGGCCCAAATGAGTGACAAACAAATTTTATAGAAAAAATCTCAAATACAATTGAGAAATTGGACTTACATTGTCTATAAGTATGGATTCTTGGCTTTAATTTCCCATTGGTCCAAATGAGTGACAAACAAATTTTATAGAAAAATTCTCAAATACAATTGAGAAATCGGACTAACATAGTCAATAAGTATGGATTCTTGGCTTTAATTTCCCATTGGTCCAAATGAGTGACAAACAAATTTTATAGAAAAATTCTCAAATACAATTGAGAAATCGGACTTACATTGTCTATAAGTATGGATTCTTGACTTTAATTTCCCATTGGCCCAAATGAGTGACAAACAAATTTTATAGAAAAAATCTCAAATACAATTGAGAAATTGGACTTACATTGTCTATAAGTATGGATTCTTGGCTTTAATTTCCCATTGGTCCAAATGAGTGACAAACAAATTTTATATTGAGAAATCGGACTAACATAGTCAATAAGTAGGGATTCTTGGCTTTAATTTCCCATTGGTCCAAATGAGTGACAAACAAAAATGTGCCCACAAATGGCAAAATTCTCTCAGAGATCATCAAAATTTACACAATTTTTATTTTTAAAATTTTATAGAAAAATTCTCAAATACAATTGAGAAATCGGACTAACATAGTCAATAAGTATGGATTCTTGGCTTTAATTTCCCATTGGCCCAAATGATTGACAAACAAATTTTATAGAAAAAATCTCAAATACAATTGAGAAATTGGACTTACATAATGAATAAGTATGGATTCTTGGCTTTAATTTCCCATTGGTCCAAATGAGTGACAAACAAAAATGTGCCCACAAATGGCCAAATTCCCGTAGAGATCATCAAAAATTTACACGACTTTTTATTTTAAAAATTTTATAGAAAAATTCTCAAATTCAATTGAGAAATCGGACTTACATAATCAATAAGTATGGATTCTTGGCTTTAATTTCCCATTGGTCCAAAAGAGTGACAAACAAATTTTATAGAAAAATTCTCCAATTCAATTGAGAAATCGGACTAACATAGTCAATAAGTATGAATTCTTGACTTTAATTTCCCATTGGCCCAAATGAGTGACAAACAAAAATGTGCCCACAAATGGCCAAATTCCCGTAGAGATCATCAAAAATTTACACGACTTTTTATTTTAAAAATTTTATAGAAAAATTCTCAAATTCAATTGAGAAATCGGACTTACATAATCAATAAGTATGGATTCTTGGCTTTAATTTCCCATTGGTCCAAATGAGTGACAAACAAATTTTATAGAAAAATTCTCAAATACAATTGAGAAATCGGACTTACATAGTCAATAAGTATGGATTCTTGGCTTTAATTTCCCATTGGCCCAAATGAGTGACAAACAAAAATGTGCCCACAAATGGCCAAATTCCCGTAGAGATCATCAAAAATTTACACGACTTTTTATTTTAAAAATTTTATAGAAAAATTCTCAAATTCAATTGAGAAATCGGACTTACATAATCAATTAGTATGGATTCTTGGCTTTAATTTCCCATTGGTCCAAAAGAGTGACAAACAAATTTTATAGAAAAATTCTCAAATTCAATTGAGAAATCGGACTAACATAGTCAATAAGTATGGATTCTTGACTTTAATTTCCCATTGGCCCAAATGAGTGACAAACAAAAATGTGCCCACAAATGGCCAAATTCCCGTAGAGATCATCAAAAATTTACACGACTTTTTATTTTAAAAATTTTATAGAAACATTCTCAAATACAATTGAGAAATCGGACTTACATAATCAATAAGTATGGATTCTTGGCTTTAATTTCCCATTGGCCCAAATGAGTGACAAACAAATTTTATAGAAAAATTCTCAAATACAATTGAGAAATCGGACTAACATAGTCAATAAGTATGGATTCTTGACTTTAATTTCCCATTGGCCCAAATTAGTGACAAACAAAAATGTGCCCACAAATGGCCAAATTCCCGTAGAGATCATCAAAAATTTACACGACTTTTTATTTTAAAAATTTTATAGAAAAATTCTCAAATTTAATTGAGAAATCGGACTTACATAATCAATAAGTATGGATTCTTGGCTTTAATTTCCCATTGGTCCAAAAGAGTGACAAACAAATTTTATAGAAAAAATCTCAAATAAAATTGAGAAATTGGACTTACATAATCAATAAGTATGGATTCTTGGCTTTAATTTCCCATTGGTCCAAATGAGTGACAAACAAATTTTATAGAAAAATTCCCAATTACAATTGAGAAATCGGACTAACATAGTCAATAAGTATGGATTCTTGGCTTTAATTTCCCATTGGCCCAAATGAGTTACAAACAAATTTTATAGAAAAATTCTCAAATACAATTGAGAAATCGGACTAACATAGTCAATAAGTATGGATTCTTGGCTTTAATTTCCCATTGGCCCAAATGAGTGACAAACACATTTTATAGAAAAATTCTCAAATACAATTGAGAAATCGGACTAACATAGTCAATAAGTATGGATTCTTGGCTTTAATTTCCCATTGGCCCAAATGAGTGACAAATAAAAATGTGCCCACAAATGGCAAAATTCTCTCAAAGATCATCAAAATTCACACAATTTTAATTTTTAGAATTTTATAGAAAAATTCTCAAATACAATTGAGAAATCGGACTAACATAGTCAATAAGTATGGATTCTTGGCTTTAATTTCCCATTGGCCCAAATGAGTGACAAACAAATTTTATAGAAAAATTCTCAAATACAATTGAGAAATCGTACTAACATAGTCAATAAGTATGGATTCTTGGCTTTAATTTCCCATTGGCCCAAATGAGTGACAAACAAATTTTATAGAAAAATTCTCAAATACAATTGAGAAATCGGACTAACATAGTCAATAAGTATGGATTCTTGGCTTTAATTTCCCATTGGCCCAAATAAGTGACAAACAAATTTTATAGAAAAATTCTCAAATACAATTGAGAAATTGGACTAACATAGTCAATAAGTATGGATTCTTGGCTTTAATTTCCCATTGGCCCAAATGAGTGACAAACAAATTTTATAGAAAAATTCTCAAATACAATTGAGAAATCGGACTAACATAGTCAATAAGTATGGATTCTTGGCTTTAATTTCCCATTGGCCCAAATGAGTGACAAACAAATTTTATAGAAAAATTCCCAAATACAATTGAGAAATCGGACTAACATAGTCAATAAGTATGGATTCTTGGCTTTAATTTCCCATTGGCCCAAATGAGTGACAAACAAATTTTATAGAAAAATTCTCAAATACAATTGAGAAATCGGACTAACATAGTCAATAAGTATGGATTCTTGGCTTTAATTTCCCATTGGCCCAAATGAGTGACAAACAAAAATGTGCCCACAAATAGCAAAATTCTCTCAGAGATCATCAAAATTTACACAATTTTAATTTTTAAAATTTTATAGAAAAATTTCCAAATACAATTGAGAAATCGGACTAACATAGTCAATAAGTATGGATTCTTGGCTTTAATTTTCCATTGGTCCAAATGAGTGACAAACAAATTTTATAGAAAAATTCCCAAATACAATTGAGAAATCGGACTAACATAGTCAATAAGTATGGATTCTTGGCTTTAATTTCCCATTGGCCCAAATGAGTTACAAACAAAAATGTGCCCACAAATGGCAAAATTCTCTCAGAGATCATCAAAATTTACACCATTTTAATTTTTAAAATTTTATAGAAAAATTTCCAAATACAATTGAGAAATCGGACTAACATAGTCAATAAGTATGGATTCTTGGCTTTAATTTTCCATTGGTCCAAATGAGTGACAAACAAATTTTATAGAAAAATTCCCAAATACAATTGAGAAATCGGACTAACATAGTCAATAAGTATGGATTCTTGGCTTTAATTTTCCATTGGTCCAAATGAGTGACAAACAAATTTTATAGAAAAATTCTCAAATACAATTGAGAAATCGGACTAACATAGTCAATAAGTATGGATTCTTGGCTTTAATTTCCCATTGGCCCAAATGAGTGACAAACAAAAATGTGCCCACAAATGGCAAAATTCTCTCAGAGATCATCAAAATTTACACAATTTTAATTTTTAAAATTTTATAGAAAAATTTCCAAATACAATTGAGAAATCGGACTAACATAGTCAATAAGTATGGATTCTTGGCTTTAATTTTCCATTGGTCCAAATGAGTGACAAACAAATTTTATAGAAAAATTCCCAAATACAATTGAGAAATCGGACTAACATAGTCAATAAGTATGGATTCTTGGCTTTAATTTTCCATTGGTCCAAATGAGTGACAAACAAATTTTATAGAAAAATTTCCAAATACAATTGAGAAATCGGACTAACATAGTCAATAAGTATGGATTCTTGGCTTTAATTTTCCATTGGTCCAAATGAGTGACAAACAAATTTTATAGAAAAATTCCCAAATACAATTGAGAAATTGGACTTACATTGTCTATAAGTATGGATTCTTGGCTTTAATTTCCCATTGGTCCAAATGAGTGACAAAAAAATTTTATATTGAGAAATCGGACTAACATAGTCAATAAGTATGGATTCTTGGCTTTAATTTCCCATTGGTCCAAATGAGTGACAAACAAATTTTATAGAAAAATTCTCAAATACAATTGAGAAATCGGACTAACATAGTCAATAAGTATGGATTCTTGGCTTTAATTTTCCATTGGCCCAAATGAGTGACAAACAAATTTTATAGAAAAAATCTCAAATACAATTGAGAAATTGGACTTACATTGTCTATAAGTATGGATTCTTGGCTTTAATTTCCCATTGGTCCAAATGAGTGACAAACAAATTTTATAGAAAAATTCTCAAATACAATTGAGAAATCGGACTAACATAGTCAATAAGTATGGATTCTTGGCTTTAATTTCCCATTGGTCCAAATGAGTGACAAACAAATTTTATAGAAAAATTCTCAAATACAATTGAGAAATCGGACTTACATTGTCTATAAGTATGGATTCTTGACTTTAATTTCCCATTGGCCCAAATGAGTGACAAACAAATTTTATAGAAAAATTTCCAAATACAATTGAGAAATCGGACTAACATAGTCAATAAGTATGGATTCTTGGCTTTAATTTTCCATTGGTCCAAATGAGTGACAAACAAATTTTATAGAAAAATTCCCAAATACAATTGAGAAATTGGACTTACATTGTCTATAAGTATGGATTCTTGGCTTTAATTTCCCATTGGTCCAAATGAGTGACAAAAAAATTTTATATTGAGAAATCGGACTAACATAGTCAATAAGTATGGATTCTTGGCTTTAATTTCCCATTGGTCCAAATGAGTGACAAACAAATTTTATAGAAAAATTCTCAAATACAATTGAGAAATCGGACTAACATAGTCAATAAGTATGGATTCTTGGCTTTAATTTTCCATTGGTCCAAATGAGTGACAAACAAATTTTATAGAAAAATTCCCAAATACAATTGAGAAATCGGACTAACATAGTCAATAAGTATGGATTCTTGGCTTTAATTTTCCATTGGTCCAAATGAGTGACAAACAAATTTTATAGAAAAATTCTCAAATACAATTGAGAAATCGGACTAACATAGTCAATAAGTATGGATTCTTGGCTTTAATTTCCCATTGGCCCAAATGAGTGACAAACAAAAATGTGCCCACAAATGGCAAAATTCTCTCAGAGATCATCAAAATTTACACAATTTTAATTTTTAAAATTTTATAGAAAAATTTCCAAATACAATTGAGAAATCGGACTAACATAGTCAATAAGTATGGATTCTTGGCTTTAATTTTCCATTGGTCCAAATGAGTGACAAACAAATTTTATAGAAAAATTCCCAAATACAATTGAGAAATCGGACTAACATAGTCAATAAGTATGGATTCTTGGCTTTAATTTTCCATTGGTCCAAATGAGTGACAAACAAATTTTATAGAAAAATTCCCAAATACAATTGAGAAATTGGACTTACATTGTCTATAAGTATGGATTCTTGGCTTTAATTTCCCATTGGTCCAAATGAGTGACAAAAAAATTTTATATTGAGAAATCGGACTAACATAGTCAATAAGTATGGATTCTTGGCTTTAATTTCCCATTGGTCCAAATGAGTGACAAACAAATTTTATAGAAAAATTCTCAAATACAATTGAGAAATCGGACTAACATAGTCAATAAGTATGGATTCTTGGCTTTAATTTTCCATTGGCCCAAATGAGTGACAAACAAATTTTATAGAAAAAATCTCAAATACAATTGAGAAATTGGACTTACATTGTCTATAAGTATGGATTCTTGGCTTTAATTTCCCATTGGTCCAAATGAGTGACAAACAAATTTTATAGAAAAATTCTCAAATACAATTGAGAAATCGGACTAACATAGTCAATAAGTATGGATTCTTGGCTTTAATTTCCCATTGGTCCAAATGAGTGACAAACAAATTTTATAGAAAAATTCTCAAATACAATTGAGAAATCGGACTTACATTGTCTATAAGTATGGATTCTTGACTTTAATTTCCCATTGGCCCAAATGAGTGACAAACAAATTTTATAGAAAAATTTCCAAATACAATTGAGAAATCGGACTAACATAGTCAATAAGTATGGATTCTTGGCTTTAATTTTCCATTGGTCCAAATGAGTGACAAACAAATTTTATAGAAAAATTCCCAAATACAATTGAGAAATTGGACTTACATTGTCTATAAGTATGGATTCTTGGCTTTAATTTCCCATTGGTCCAAATGAGTGACAAAAAAATTTTATATTGAGAAATCGGACTAACATAGTCAATAAGTATGGATTCTTGGCTTTAATTTCCCATTGGTCCAAATGAGTGACAAACAAATTTTATAGAAAAATTCTCAAATACAATTGAGAAATCGGACTAACATAGTCAATAAGTATGGATTCTTGGCTTTAATTTTCCATTGGCCCAAATGAGTGACAAACAAATTTTATAGAAAAAATCTCAAATACAATTGAGAAATTGGACTTACATTGTCTATAAGTATGGATTCTTGGCTTTAATTTCCCATTGGTCCAAATGAGTGACAAACAAATTTTATAGAAAAATTCTCAAATACAATTGAGAAATCGGACTTACATAATCAATAAGTATGGATTCTTGGCTTTAATTTCCCATTGGTCCATATGAGTGAAAAACAAATTTTATAGAAAAATTCCCAAATACAATTGAGAAATCGGACTAACATAGTCAATAAGTATGGATTCTTGGCTTTAATTTCCCATTGGTCCAAATGAGTGACAAACAAATTTTATAGAAAAATTCCCAAATACAATTGAGAAATCGGACTAACATAGTCAATAAGTATGGATTCTTGGCTTTAATTTCCCATTGGTCCAAATGAGTGACAAACAAATTTTATAGAAAAATTCTCAAATACAGTTGAGAAATCGGACTTACATTGTCTATAAGTATGGATTCTTGACTTTAATTTCCCATTGGCCCAAATGAGTGACAAACAAATTTTATAGAAAAAATCTCAAATACAATTGAGAAATCGGACTTACATTGTCTATAAGTATGGATTCTTGGCTTTAATTTCCAATTGCCCCAAATGAGTGACAAATAAAAATGTGCCCACAAATGGCAAAATTCTCTCAGAGATCATCGAAATTCACACAATTTTAATTTTTAAAATTTTATAGAAAAATTCCCAAATACAATTGAGAAATCGGACTAACATAGTCAATAAGTATGGATTCTTGGCTTTAATATCCCATTGGCCCAAATGAGTGACAAACAAATTTTATAGAAAAAATTCTCAAATACAATTGAGAAATCGGACTTACATTGTCTATAAGTATGGATTCTTGGCTTTAATTTCCCATTGGTCCAAATGAGTGACAAACAAATTTTATAGAAAAATTCTCAAATACAATTGAGAAATCGGACTTACATTGTCTATAAGTATGGATTCTTGGTTTTAATTTCCCATTGGGCCAAATGAGTGACAAACAAATTTTATAGAAAAAATCTCAAATACAATTGAGAAATCGGACTTACATTGTCTATAAGTATAGATTCTTGGCTTTAATTTCCCATTGGTCCAATTGAGTGACAAACAAATTTTATAGAAAAATTCTCAAATACAATTGAGAAATCGGACTTACATTGTCTGTAAGTATGGATTCTTGGCTTTAATTTCCCATTGGCCCAAATGAGTGACAAACAAATTTTATAGAAAAAATCTCAAATACAATTGAGAAATGGGACTTACATTGTCTATAAGTATGGATTCTTGGCTTTAAATTCCCATTAGTCCAAATGAGTGACAAACAAATTTTATAGAAAAATTCTCAAATACAATTGAGAAATCGGACTTACATTGTCTATAAGTATGGATTCTTGGCTTTAATTTCCCATTGGCTCAAATGAGTGACAAACAAATTTTATAGAAAAATTCTCAAATACAATTGAGAAATCGGACTTACATTGTCTAGAAGTATGGATTCTTGGCTTTAAATTCCCGTTGGCCCAAATGAGTGACAAACAAATTTTATAGAAAAAATCTCAAATACAATTGAGAAATCGTACTAACATAGTCAATAAGTATGGATTCTTGGCTTTCATATCCCATTAGTCCAAATGAGTGACAAACAAATTTTTTAGAAAAATTCTCAAATACAATTGAGAAATCGGACTTACATTGTCTATAAGTATGGATTCTTGGCTTTAATTTCCCATTGGCCCAAATGAGTGACAAATAAAAATGTGCACACAAATGGCAAAATTCTGTCAGAGATCATCGAAATTCACACAATTTTAATTTTTAAAATTTTATAGAAAAATTCTCAAATACAATTGAGAAATCGGACTTACATTTTCTATAAGTATGGATTCTTGGATTTAAATTCCCATTGGCCCAAATGAGTGACAAACAAATTTTATAGAAAAATTCTCAAATACAATTGAGAAATCGGACTTACATTGTCTATAAGTATGGATTCTTGGCTTTAATTTCCCATTGGCCCAAATGAGTGACAAATAAAAATGTGCACACAAATGGCAAAATTCTGTCAGAGATCATCGAAATTCACACAATTTTAATTTTTAAAATTTTATAGAAAAATTCTCAAATACAATTGAGAAATCGGACTTACATTGTCTATAAGTATAGATTCTTGGCTTTAATTTCCCATTGGTCCAAATGAGTGACAAACAAATTTTATAGAAAAATTCTCAAATACAATTGAGAAATCGGACTTACATTGTCTATAAGTATGGATTCTTGGCTTTAATTTCCCATTGGCCCAAATGAGTGACAAACAAATTTTATAGAAAAAATCTCAAATACAATTGAGAAATCGGACTTACATTGTCTATAAGTATGGATTCTTGGCTTTAAATTCCCGTTGGCCCAAATGAGTGACAAACAAATTTTATAGAAAAATTCTCAAATACAATTGAGAAATCGGACTTACATTGTCTATAAGTATGGATTCTTGGCTTTAAATTCCCATTAGTCCAAATGAGTGACAAACAAATTTTATAGAAAAATTCTCAAATACAATTGAGAAATCGGACTTACATTGTCTATAAGTATGGATTCTTGGCTTTAAATTCCCATTGGCCCAAATGAGTGACAAACAAATTTTATAGAAAAATTCTTAAATACAATTGAGAAATCGGACTTACATTGTCTAGAAGTATGGATTCTTGGCTTTAAATTCCCGTTGGCCCAAATGAGTGACAAACAAATTTTATAGAAAAAATCTCAAATACAATTGAGAAATCGTACTAACATAGTCAATAAGTATGGATTCTTGGCTTTCATATCCCATTAGTCCAAATGAGTGACAAACAAATTTTTTAGAAAAATTCTCAAATACAATTGAGAAATCGGACTTACATTGTCTATAAGTATGGATTCTTGGCTTTAATTTCCCATTGGCCCAAATGAGTGACAAATAAAAATGTGCACACAAATGGCAAAATTCTGTCAGAGATCATCGAAATTCACACAATTTTAATTTTTAAAATTTTATAGAAAAATTCTTAAATACAATTGAGAAATCGGACTTACATTTTCTATAAGTATGGATTCTTGGCTTTAAATTCCCATTGGCCCAAATGAGTGACAAACAAATTTTATAGAAAAAATCTCAAATACAATTGAGAAATTGGACTTACATTGTCTATAAGTATGGATTCTTGGCTTTAATTTCCCATTGGTCCAAATGAGTGACAAACAAATTTTATATTGAGAAATCGGACTAACATAGTCAATAAGTAGGGATTCTTGGCTTTAATTTCCCATTGGTCCAAATGAGTGACAAACAAAAATGTGCCCACAAATGGCAAAATTCTCTCAGAGATCATCAAAATTTACACAATTTTTATTTTTAAAATTTTATAGAAAAATTCTCAAATACAATTGAGAAATCGGACTAACATAGTCAATAAGTATGGATTCTTGGCTTTAATTTCCCATTGGCCCAAATGATTGACAAACAAATTTTATAGAAAAAATCTCAAATACAATTGAGAAATTGGACTTACATAATGAATAAGTATGGATTCTTGGCTTTAATTTCCCATTGGTCCAAATGAGTGACAAACAAAAATGTGCCCACAAATGGCCAAATTCCCGTAGAGATCATCAAAAATTTACACAATTTTTATTTTTAAAATTTTATAGAAAAATTCTCAAATACAATTGAGAAATCGGACTTACATAATCAATAAGTATGGATTCTTGGCTTTAATTTCCCATTGGCCCAAATGAGTGACAAACAAATTTTATAGAAAAATTCTCAAATACAATTGAGAAATCGGACTAACATAGTCAATAAGTATGGATTCTTGGCTTTAATTTCCCATTGGTCCAAATGAGTGACAAACAAATTTTATATTGAGAAATCGGACTTACATAGTCAATAAGTATGGATTCTTGGCTTTAATTTCCCATTGGCCCAAATGAGTGACAAACAAAAATATGCCCACAAATGGCCAAATTCCCGTAGAGATCATCAAAAATTTACACGACTTTTTATTTTAAAAATTTTATAGAAAAATTCTCAAATTCAATTGAGAAATCGGACTTACATAATCAATTAGTATGGATTCTTGGCTTTAATTTCCCATTGGTCCAAAAGAGTGACAAACAAATTTTATAGAAAAATTCTCAAATTCAATTGAGAAATCGGACTAACATAGTCAATAAGTATGGATTCTTGACTTTAATTTCCCATTGGCCCAAATGAGTGACAAACAAAAATGTGCCCACAAATGGCCAAATTCCCGTAGAGATCATCAAAAATTTACACGACTTTTTATTTTAAAAATTTTATAGAAACATTCTCAAATACAATTGAGAAATCGGACTTACATAATCAATAAGTATGGATTCTTGGCTTTAATTTCCCATTGGCCCAAATGAGTGACAAACAAATTTTATAGAAAAATTCTCAAATACAATTGAGAAATCGGACTAACATAGTCAATAAGTATGGATTCTTGACTTTAATTTCCCATTGGCCCAAATGAGTGACAAACAAAAATGTGCCCACAAATGGCCAAATTCCCGTAGAGATCATCAAAAATTTACACGACTTTTTATTTTAAAAATTTTATAGAAAAATTCTCAAATTTAATTGAGAAATCGGACTTACATAATCAATAAGTATGGATTCTTGGCTTTAATTTCCCATTGGTCCAAAAGAGTGACAAACAAATTTTATAGAAAAAATCTCAAATACAATTGAGAAATTGGACTTACATAATCAATAAGTATGGATTCTTGGCTTTAATTTCCCATTGGTCCAAATGAGTGACAAACAAATTTTATAGAAAAATTCCCAATTACAATTGAGAAATCGGACTAACATAGTCAATAAGTATGGATTCTTGGCTTTAATTTCCCATTGGCCCAAATGAGTTACAAACAAATTTTATAGAAAAATTCTCAAATACAATTGAGAAATCGGACTAACATAGTCAATAAGTATGGATTCTTGGCTTTAATTTCCCATTGGTCCAAATGAGTGACAAACAAATTTTATAGAAAAATTCCCAATTACAATTGAGAAATCGGACTAACATAGTCAATAAGTATGGATTCTTGGCTTTAATTTCCCATTGGTCCAAATGAGTGACAAACAAATTTTATAGAAAAATTCCCAATTACAATTGAGAAATCGGACTAACATAGTCAATAAGTATGGATTCTTGGCTTTAATTTCCCATTGGCCCAAATGAGTTACAAACAAATTTTATAGAAAAATTCTCAAATACAATTGAGAAATCGGACTAACATAGTCAATAAGTATGGATTCTTGGCTTTAATTTCCCATTGGTCCAAATGAGTGACAAACAAATTTTATAGAAAAATTCCCAATTACAATTGAGAAATCGGACTAACATAGTCAATAAGTATGGATTCTTGGCTTTAATTTCCCATTGGCCCAAATGAGTGACAAACACATTTTATAGAAAAATTCTCAAATACAATTGAGAAATCGGACTAACATAGTCAATAAGTATGGATTCTTGGCTTTAATTTCCCATTGGCCCAAATGAGTGACAAATAAAAATGTGCCCACAAATGGCAAAATTCTCTCAAAGATCATCAAAATTCACACAATTTTAATTTTTAGAATTTTATAGAAAAATTCCCAATTACAATTGAGAAATCGGACTAACATAGTCAATAAGTATGGATTCTTGGCTTTAATTTCCCATTGGCCCAAATGAGTTACAAACAAATTTTATAGAAAAATTCTCAAATACAATTGAGAAATCGGACTAACATAGTCAATAAGTATGGATTCTTGGCTTTAATTTCCCATTGGTCCAAATGAGTGACAAACAAATTTTATAGAAAAATTCCCAATTACAATTGAGAAATCGGACTAACATAGTCAATAAGTATGGATTCTTGGCTTTAATTTCCCATTGGTCCAAATGAGTGACAAACAAATTTTATAGAAAAATTCCCAATTACAATTGAGAAATCGGACTAACATAGTCAATAAGTATGGATTCTTGGCTTTAATTTCCCATTGGTCCAAATGAGTGACAAACAAATTTTATAGAAAAATTCCCAATTACAATTGAGAAATCGGACTAACATAGTCAATAAGTATGGATTCTTGGCTTTAATTTCCCATTGGCCCAAATGAGTGACAAACACATTTTATAGAAAAATTCTCAAATACAATTGAGAAATCGGACTAACATAGTCAATAAGTATGGATTCTTGGCTTTAATTTCCCATTGGCCCAAATGAGTGACAAATAAAAATGTGCCCACAAATGGCAAAATTCTCTCAAAGATCATCAAAATTCACACAATTTTAATTTTTAGAATTTTATAGAAAAATTCCCAATTACAATTGAGAAATCGGACTAACATAGTCAATAAGTATGGATTCTTGGCTTTAATTTCCCATTGGTCCAAATGAGTGACAAACAAATTTTATAGAAAAATTCCCAATTACAATTGAGAAATCGGACTAACATAGTCAATAAGTATGGATTCTTGGCTTTAATTTCCCATTGGCCCAAATGAGTGACAAACACATTTTATAGAAAAATTCTCAAATACAATTGAGAAATCGGACTAACATAGTCAATAAGTATGGATTCTTGGCTTTAATTTCCCATTGGCCCAAATGAGTTACAAGCAAATTTTATAGAAAAATTCTCAAATACAATTGAGAAATCGGACTAACATAGTCAATAAGTATGGATTCTTGGCTTTAATTTCCCATTGGTCCAAATGAGTGACAAACAAATTTTATAGAAAAATTCCCAATTACAATTGAGAAATCGGACTAACATAGTCAATAAGTATGGATTCTTGGCTTTAATTTCCCATTGGTCCAAATGAGTGACAAACAAATTTTATAGAAAAATTCCCAATTACAATTGAGAAATCGGACTAACATAGTCAATAAGTATGGATTCTTGGCTTTAATTTCCCATTGGCCCAAATGAGTTACAAACAAATTTTATAGAAAAATTCTCAAATACAATTGAGAAATCGGACTAACATAGTCAATAAGTATGGATTCTTGGCTTTAATTTCCCATTGGTCCAAATGAGTGACAAACAAATTTTATAGAAAAATTCCCAATTACAATTGAGAAATCGGACTAACATAGTCAATAAGTATGGATTCTTGGCTTTAATTTCCCATTGGTCCAAATGAGTGACAAACAAATTTTATAGAAAAATTCCCAATTACAATTGAGAAATCGGACTAACATAGTCAATAAGTATGGATTCTTGGCTTTAATTTCCCATTGGCCCAAATGAGTGACAAACACATTTTATAGAAAAATTCTCAAATACAATTGAGAAATCGGACTAACATAGTCAATAAGTATGGATTCTTGGCTTTAATTTCCCATTGGCCCAAATGAGTGACAAATAAAAATGTGCCCACAAATGGCAAAATTCTCTCAAAGATCATCAAAATTCACACAATTTTAATTTTTAGAATTTTATAGAAAAATTCTCAAATACAATTGAGAAATCGGACTAACATAGTCAATAAGTATGGATTCTTGGCTTTAATTTCCCATTGGCCCAAATGAGTGACAAACAAATTTTATAGAAAAATTCTCAAATACAATTGAGAAATCGTACTAACATAGTCAATAAGTATGGATTCTTGGCTTTAATTTCCCATTGGCCCAAATGAGTGACAAACAAATTTTATAGAAAAATTCTCAAATACAATTGAGAAATCGGACTAACATAGTCAATAAGTATGGATTCTTGGCTTTAATTTCCCATTGGCCCAAATGAGTGACAAACAAATTTTATAGAAAAATTCTCAAATACAATTGAGAAATTGGACTTACATAATCAATAAGTATGGATTCTTGGCTTTAATTTCCCATTGGCCCAAATGAGTGACAAACAAAAATGTGCCCACAAATGGCAAAATTCTCTCAGAGATCATCAAAATTTACACAATTTTAATTTTTAAAATTTTATAGAAAAATTCCCAAATACAATTGAGAAATCGGACTAACATAGTCAATAAGTATGGATTCTTGGCTTTAATTTCCCATTGGTCCAAATGAGTGACAAACAAATTTTATAGAAAAATTCTCAAATACAATTGAGAAATCGGACTAACATAGTCAATAAGTATGGATTCTTGGCTTTAATTTCCCATTGGCCCAAATGAGTGACAAACAAAAATGTGCCCACAAATGGCAAAATTCTCTCAGAGATCATCAAAATTTACGCAATTTTAATTTTTAAAATTTTATAGAAAAATTTCCAAATACAATTGAGAAATCGGACTAACATAGTCAATAAGTATGGATTCTTGGCTTTAATTTTCCATTGGTCCAAATGAGTGACAAACAAATTTTATAGAAAAATTCCCAAATACAATTGAGAAATCGGACTAACATAGTCAATAAGTATGGATTCTTGGCTTTAATTTCCCATTGGCCCAAATGAGTGACAAACAAAAATGTGCCCACAAATGGCAAAATTCTCTCAGAGATCATCAAAATTTACACCATTTTAATTTTTAAAATTTTATAGAAAAATTTCCAAATACAATTGAGAAATCGGACTAACATAGTCAATAAGTATGGATTCTTGGCTTTAATTTTCCATTGGTCCAAATGAGTGACAAACAAATTTTATAGAAAAATTCCCAAATACAATTGAGAAATCGGACTAACATAGTCAATAAGTATGGATTCTTGGCTTTAATTTTCCATTGGTCCAAATGAGTGACAAACAAATTTTATAGAAAAATTCTCAAATACAATTGAGAAATCGGACTAACATAGTCAATAAGTATGGATTCTTGGCTTTAATTTCCCATTGGCCCAAATGAGTGACAAACAAAAATGTGCCCACAAATGGCAAAATTCTCTCAGAGATCATCAAAATTTACACAATTTTAATTTTTAAAATTTTATAGAAAAATTTCCAAATACAATTGAGAAATCGGACTAACATAGTCAATAAGTATGGATTCTTGGCTTTAATTTTCCATTGGTCCAAATGAGTGACAAACAAATTTTATAGAAAAATTCCCAAATACAATTGAGAAATCGGACTAACATAGTCAATAAGTATGGATTCTTGGCTTTAATTTTCCATTGGTCCAAATGAGTGACAAACAAATTTTATAGAAAAATTTCCAAATACAATTGAGAAATCGGACTAACATAGTCAATAAGTATGGATTCTTGGCTTTAATTTTCCATTGGTCCAAATGAGTGACAAACAAATTTTATAGAAAAATTCCCAAATACAATTGAGAAATTGGACTTACATTGTCTATAAGTATGGATTCTTGGCTTTAATTTCCCATTGGTCCAAATGAGTGACAAAAAAATTTTATATTGAGAAATCGGACTAACATAGTCAATAAGTATGGATTCTTGGCTTTAATTTCCCATTGGTCCAAATGAGTGACAAACAAATTTTATAGAAAAATTCTCAAATACAATTGAGAAATCGGACTAACATAGTCAATAAGTATGGATTCTTGGCTTTAATTTTCCATTGGCCCAAATGAGTGACAAACAAATTTTATAGAAAAAATCTCAAATACAATTGAGAAATTGGACTTACATTGTCTATAAGTATGGATTCTTGGCTTTAATTTCCCATTGGTCCAAATGAGTGACAAACAAATTTTATAGAAAAATTCTCAAATACAATTGAGAAATCGGACTAACATAGTCAATAAGTATGGATTCTTGGCTTTAATTTTCCATTGGTCCAAATGAGTGACAAACAAATTTTATAGAAAAATTCTCAAATACAATTGAGAAATCGGACTAACATAGTCAATAAGTATGGATTCTTGGCTTTAATTTTCCATTGGTCCAAATGAGTGACAAACAAATTTTATAGAAAAATTCCCAAATACAATTGAGAAATCGGACTAACATAGTCAATAAGTATGGATTCTTGGCTTTAATTTTCCATTGGTCCAAATGAGTGACAAACAAATTTTATAGAAAAATTCTCAAATACAATTGAGAAATCGGACTAACATAGTCAATAAGTATGGATTCTTGGCTTTAATTTTCCATTGGTCCAAATGAGTGACAAACAAATTTTATAGAAAAATTCTCAAATACAATTGAGAAATCGGACTAACATAGTCAATAAGTATGGATTCTTGGCTTTAATTTTCCATTGGTCCAAATGAGTGACAAACAAATTTTATAGAAAAATTCTCAAATACAATTGAGAAATCGGACTAACATAGTCAATAAGTATGGATTCTTGGCTTTAATTTTCCATTGGTCCAAATGAGTGACAAACAAATTTTATAGAAAAATTCTCAAATACAATTGAGAAATCGGACTAACATAGTCAATAAGTATGGATTCTTGGCTTTAATTTTCCATTGGTCCAAATGAGTGACAAACAAATTTTATAGAAAAATTCCCAAATACAATTGAGAAATCGGACTAACATAGTCAATAAGTATGGATTCTTGGCTTTAATTTCCCATTGGCCCAAATGAGTGACAAACAAAAATGTGCCCACAAATGGCAAAATTCTCTCAGAGTACATCAAAATTTACACAATTTTAATTTTTAAAATTTTATAGAAAAATTTCCAAATACAATTGAGAAATTGGACTTACATTGTCTATAAGTATGGATTCTTGGCTTTAATTTCCCATTGGTCCAAATGAGTGACAAAAAAATTTTATAGAAAAATTCTCAAATACAATTGAGAAATCGGACTAACATAGTCAATAAGTATGGATTCTTGGCTTTAATTTTCCATTGGCCCAAATGAGTGACAAACAAATTTTATAGAAAAAATCTCAAATACAATTGAGAAATTGGACTTACATTGTCTATAAGTATGGATTCTTGGCTTTAATTTCCCATTGGTCCAAATGAGTGACAAACAAATTTTATAGAAAAATTCTCAAATACAATTGAGAAATCGGACTAACATAGTCAATAAGTATGGATTCTTGGCTTTAATTTTCCATTGGCCCAAATGAGTGACAAACAAATTTTATAGAAAAAATCTCAAATACAATTGAGAAATTGGACTTACATTGTCTATAAGTATGGATTCTTGGCTTTAATTTCCCATTGGTCCAAATGAGTGACAAACAAATTTTATATTGAGAAATCGGACTAACATAGTCAATAAGTATGGATTCTTGGCTTTAATTTCCCATTGGTCCAAATGAGTGACAAACAAATTTTATAGAAAAATTCTCAAATACAATTGAGAAATCGGACTAACATAGTCAATAAGTATGGATTCTTGGCTTTAATTTTCCATTGGCCAAAATGAGTGACAAACAAATTTTATAGAAAAAATCTCAAATACAATTGAGAAATTGGACTTACATTGTCTATAAGTATGGATTCTTGGCTTTAATTTCCCATTGGTCCAAATGAGTGACAAACAAATTTTATAGAAAAATTCTCAAATACAATTGAGAAATCGGACTAACATAGTCAATAAGTATGGATTCTTGGCTTTAATTTCCCATTGGTCCAAATGAGTGACAAACAAATTTTATATTGAGAAATCGGACTAACATAGTCAATAAGTATGGATTCTTGGCTTTAATTTCCCATTGGTCCAAATGAGTGACAAACAAATTTTATAGAAAAATTCTCAAATACAATTGAGAAATCGGACTAACATAGTCAATAAGTATGGATTCTTGGCTTTAATTTTCCATTGGCCCAAATGAGTGACAAACAAATTTTATAGAAAAAATCTCAAATACAATTGAGAAATTGGACTTACATTGTCTATAAGTATGGATTCTTGGCTTTAATTTCCCATTGGTCCAAATGAGTGACAAACAAATTTTATAGAAAAATTCTCAAATACAATTGAGAAATCGGACTAACATAGTCAATAAGTATGGATTCTTGGCTTTAATTTCCCATTGGTCCAAATGAGTGACAAACAAATTTTATAGAAAAATTCTCAAATACAATTGAGAAATCGGACTTACATTGTCTATAAGTATGGATTCTTGACTTTAATTTCCCATTGGCCCAAATGAGTGACAAACAAATTTTATAGAAAAATTTCCAAATACAATTGAGAAATCGGACTAACATAGTCAATAAGTATGGATTCTTGGCTTTAATTTCCCATTGGTCCAAATGAGTGACAAACAAATTTTATAGAAAAATTCCCAAATACAATTGAGAAATTGGACTTACATTGTCTATAAGTATGGATTCTTGGCTTTAATTTCCCATTGGTCCAAATGAGTGACAAAAAAATTTTATATTGAGAAATCGGACTAACATAGTCAATAAGTATGGATTCTTGGCTTTAATTTCCCATTGGTCCAAATGAGTGACAAACAAATTTTATAGAAAAATTCTCAAATACAATTGAGAAATCGGACTAACATAGTCAATAAGTATGGATTCTTGGCTTTAATTTTCCATTGGCCAAAATGAGTGACAAACAAATTTTATAGAAAAAATCTCAAATACAATTGAGAAATTGGACTTACATTGTCTATAAGTATGGATTCTTGGCTTTAATTTCCCATTGGTCCAAATGAGTGACAAACAAATTTTATATTGAGAAATCGGACTAACATAGTCAATAAGTATGGATTCTTGGCTTTAATTTCCCATTGGTCCAAATGAGTGACAAACAAATTTTATAGAAAAATTCTCAAATACAATTGAGAAATCGGACTAACATAGTCAATAAGTATGGATTCTTGGCTTTAATTTTCCATTGGCCCAAATGAGTGACAAACAAATTTTATAGAAAAAATCTCAAATACAATTGAGAAATTGGACTTACATTGTCTATAAGTATGGATTCTTGGCTTTAATTTCCCATTGGTCCAAATGAGTGACAAACAAATTTTATAGAAAAATTCTCAAATACAATTGAGAAATCGGACTAACATAGTCAATAAGTATGGATTCTTGGCTTTAATTTCCCATTGGTCCAAATGAGTGACAAACAAATTTTATAGAAAAATTCTCAAATACAATTGAGAAATCGGACTTACATTGTCTATAAGTATGGATTCTTGACTTTAATTTCCCATTGGCCCAAATGAGTGACAAACAAATTTTATAGAAAAATTTCCAAATACAATTGAGAAATCGGACTAACATAGTCAATAAGTATGGATTCTTGGCTTTAATTTCCCATTGGTCCAAATGAGTGACAAACAAATTTTATAGAAAAATTCCCAAATACAATTGAGAAATTGGACTTACATTGTCTATAAGTATGGATTCTTGGCTTTAATTTCCCATTGGTCCAAATGAGTGACAAAAAAATTTTATATTGAGAAATCGGACTAACATAGTCAATAAGTATGGATTCTTGGCTTTAATTTCCCATTGGTCCAAATGAGTGACAAACAAATTTTATAGAAAAATTCTCAAATACAATTGAGAAATCGGACTAACATAGTCAATAAGTATGGATTCTTGGCTTTAATTTTCCATTGGCCAAAATGAGTGACAAACAAATTTTATAGAAAAAATCTCAAATACAATTGAGAAATTGGACTTACATTGTCTATAAGTATGGATTCTTGGCTTTAATTTCCCATTGGTCCAAATGAGTGACAAACAAATTTTATAGAAAAATTCTCAAATACAATTGAGAAATCGGACTTACATAATCAATAAGTATGGATTCTTGGCTTTAATTTCCCATTGGTCCATATGAGTGAAAAACAAATTTTATAGAAAAATTCCCAAATACAATTGAGAAATCGGACTAACATAGTCAATAAGTATGGATTCTTGGCTTTAATTTCCCATTGGTCCAAATGAGTGACAAACAAATTTTATAGAAAAATTCCCAAATACAATTGAGAAATCGGACTAACATAGTCAATAAGTATGGATTCTTGGCTTTAATTTCCCATTGGTCCAAATGAGTGACAAACAAATTTTATAGAAAAATTCTCAAATACAATTGAGAAATCGGACTTACATTGTCTATAAGTATGGATTCTTGACTTTAATTTCCCATTGGCCCAAATGAGTGACAAACAAATTTTATAGAAAAAATCTCAAATACAATTGAGAAATCGGACTTACATTGTCTATAAGTATGGATTCTTGGCTTTAATTTCCAATTGGCCCAAATGAGTGACAAATAAAAATGTGCCCACAAATGGCAAAATTCTCTCAGAGATCATCGAAATTCACACAATTTTAATTTTTAAAATTTTATAGAAAAATTCCCAAATACAATTGAGAAATCGGACTAACATAGTCAATAAGTATGGATTCTTGGCTTTAATATCCCATTGGCCCAAATGAGTGACAAACAAATTTTATAGAAAAAATTCTCAAATACAATTGAGAAATCGGACTTACATTGTCTATAAGTATGGATTCTTGGCTTTAATTTCCCATTGGTCCAAATGAGTGACAAACAAATTTTATAGAAAAATTCTCAAATACAATTGAGAAATCGGACTTACATTGTCTATAAGTATGGATTCTTGGCTTTAATTTCCCATTGGGCCAAATGAGTGACAAACAAATTTTATAGAAAAAATCTCAAATACAATTGAGAAATCGGACTTACATTGTCTATAAGTATAGATTCTTGGCTTTAATTTCCCATTGGTCCAATTGAGTGACAAACAAATTTTATAGAAAAATTCTCAAATACAATTGAGAAATCGGACTTACATTGTCTGTAAGTATGGATTCTTGGCTTTAATTTCCCATTGGCCCAAATGAGTGACAAACAAATTTTATAGAAAAAATCTCAAATACAATTGAGAAATGGGACTTACATTGTCTATAAGTATGGATTCTTGGCTTTAAATTCCCATTAGTCCAAATGAGTGACAAACAAATTTTATAGAAAAATTCTCAAATACAATTGAGAAATCGGACTTACATTGTCTATAAGTATGGATTCTTGGCTTTAATTTCCCATTGGCTCAAATGAGTGACAAACAAATTTTATAGAAAAATTCTCAAATACAATTGAGAAATCGGACTTACATTGTCTAGAAGTATGGATTCTTGGCTTTAAATTCCCGTTGGCCCAAATGAGTGACAAACAAATTTTATAGAAAAAATCTCAAATACAATTGAGAAATCGTACTAACATAGTCAATAAGTATGGATTCTTGGCTTTCATATCCCATTAGTCCAAATGAGTGACAAACAAATTTTTTAGAAAAATTCTCAAATACAATTGAGAAATCGGACTTACATTGTCTATAAGTATGGATTCTTGGCTTTAATTTCCCATTGGCCCAAATGAGTGACAAATAAAAATGTGCACACAAATGGCAAAATTCTGTCAGAGATCATCGAAATTCACACAATTTTAATTTTTAAAATTTTATAGAAAAATTCTTAAATACAATTGAGAAATCGGACTTACATTTTCTATAAGTATGGATTCTTGGCTTTAAATTCCCATTGGCCCAAATGAGTGACAAACAAATTTTATAGAAAAATTCTCAAATACTATTGAGAAATCGGACTTACATTGTCTATAAGTATGGATTCTTGGCTTTAAATTCCCATTGGCCCAAATGAGTGACAAACAAATTTTATAGAAAAATTCTCAAATACAATTGAGAAATCGGACTTACATTGTCTATAAGTATGGATTCTTGGCTTTAAATTCCCATTGGCCCAAATGAGTGACAAACAAATTTTATAGAAAAAATCTCAAATACTATTGAGAAATCGGACTTACATAGTCAATAAGTATGGATTCTTGGCTTCAAATTCCCATTGGCCCAAATGAGTGACAAACAAATTTTATAGAAAAAATCTCAAATACTATTGAGAAATCGGACTTACATTGTCTATAAGTATGGATTCTTGGCTTTAAATTCCCATTGGCCCAAATGAGTGACAAACAAATTTTATAGAAATATTCTCAAATACAATTGAGAAATCGGACTTACATTGTCTATAAGTATGGATTCTTGGCTTTAATTTCCCATTGGCCCAAATGAGTGACAAACAAATTTTATAGAAAAATTCTCAAATACAATTGAGAAATCGGACTTACATAGTCAATAAGTATGGATTCTTGGCTTTAATTTCCCATTCGCCCAAATGAGTGACAAACAAATTTTATAGAAAAATTCTCAAATACAATTGAAATGTATTTAAATGTATTTAAATGTATTTGATGCTGAAGAAACTATGTATCAGTAGTAGAAAGTAATCTAATGTTTTTGGGATATTCTTTTGTTGCCGTTTTTTTGTAAATAATGATGCTCCGTAGAGAACAATCCTTTCTTTTATGGAATCTGGTTACTAGTTTAATATGTCACCATCCATATGTATGGTGCACTTCACAGTGATTCTTCATTTTCCAAGTAGAGTAGAGAGTGTGGCCCCCCTTCTGTCCGCCGCCTTTAATGTTACCAAAATGAAAATTGTTCTTTTATTTACTAGAAACTATAGGATATCTGAGTTCCGACATATAAATCATAGAAACAGCAACCGTACCAGCGAGTCAAAAAATATTGAAACTTTTTTTTTTGCCTAATGCGGACTTGCCATAGAGAATGAAAAAAAAAAAACTTAGTTTGTTCCCTAATGAATTCCGCACATCAAATCTCTATACGTAGTCGTGCAAGAGGAAACCTCCAAATGCGTACTACGAGTTTCGCGCATTTCGACCTTGAGATCTTGAAAACTTGGTGTTGCAAAGGTTTTGTGATGTTCGAACGAAACGAATGTACATGATACACTCTTAACAGTGTATTTAACGATTTTCACATCTACAATCAACCAACCTGATATTACCTTCACGCATGGCGGTTAAGAGTTGAGCCTAACAATAAATTCCGCAGATCTTCAAATACCTTTGTTCCACGATGGCGATTATCCACATTTTACCTCATGTACGATTTCACAAAAAAAATTTAATTTATAAATAATAATAAATATTCAGTTGTTGAAATTTAAATAATGAATGAATAATTTTTAACAACATCAAATTCTCTCATACCAACGCAAATTATAAAAATAATGAAATACTTTAATAATTGTTTTTGTTAAAGTAGAATTAAAAATTGTGCGGTATTGTATTTTTTTGTACATACATATTTACCCCCATCCATATTCAAATAACTACTCGAAAGTGGTCATGAGGTGTCACATTTCAAAAACAACAACAAAAAGAAAACTGAATATTTGGCGCGCTTCACTCAAGTGTACATGAATTTGTTGGTTATAAACAAAAACAAGAAAAAAAACCAATCAATTTTTAATATTTGAAATTAAAAAAAAATGCGTCACATTTTTGAGGACTTTATAAAGTAATTTAATACTTTTCAATAAACACAATGATACCATGTACTGTTGTTCTGTTGTTTTTTTATTAGCCACTGTATTTAATATAATTTTTTTTGCTACTTCTCTTTAAGTGACAATCAGTCAAATGGTAAGAGGCCAAAATTCAATAAAGAAAATATATTTCTTTAAAGAATACATTTCCTCATTCAAGTCTAGGAGGTTTTTTTTTGGAACTTGTCAGCGGTTTAAAGGGGGGAAACAAGAAACAAATTAAATTTCTCGCAGACCAGCTGTCACCTACGAATTGTAGTTGGACTATCGCTCGTACTATAACATATTGCATTGTGTTGTGTTGACAGTTGGAATGGTTCGGATATTGATACTTTTCATCATCAATATTTTTTCTTGTAAAAGCCTGAAACGTCTCGGAAATGTCATAAGGTCTTTAAGGAAATAACATGTAGGAGTAGACAGTTGTTTTAATTTAAATTGGATTAAGAAAAGGAGTAAACGAAAATAAATAATTTTTAAATTGTACGGCAGGAAAATGAAATACCAAGAGATTATAACTTTTTATTCTTAAATCGTTTCAATACAATCGTATTTATGGATCGTCTAATTTTTCTAAATTATCCGCACAAAAACATAAATGTGAAAATAAGGTCAAAGTCCTATCCGAAAAATTTCGGCCGTAAAAAGTACTGAGATCAATGTATTGCTTATCAGGGCCCACCTGTGTACGAAATTTCAGCTTTCTAAGTATACTGGGAGTGCCCCATATAAAGAAGGGGCACCCTAGTCCCCCTCAGGTGAAAGTTGCCCCTTTAAAAATAATTTTTGTTATTTTTTATCAGGACCTACTTGTGTAACAAATTTCAGCCTTCTAGCTGTACTGGAAGCCCCATACAAGGTGCCCGTTTTCAGATTTTTCTGGTTAATTTCTCACCAAGACCTACCTGTGTACCCAGTTTCAGCTCTCTAGCTATACTGGAAGTGCCCAATAATATTGATGAGTCAGTGAGTGAATATGTACTAATATATGGACTCTTCACACCTTAATATATCGGGAAGCTTTTATGGTAGAACTTTCAAATTTAACCTCTGAGGTCACCTCTGCGGGGAGACCTTATGTTTTAAGTTTCATTTTATTATGATCAGGGGGAGCAAAGTTATGAGAGGGGTAAAAACAGCTCGAATGGTTTCGTGTAAATATACACACTGTGTGGCCGAACTTGGCCTGGCGCACTACCGTGCGCATAGATATTTGTGGAACTAGGAGTTAATCAACCTTATTACGAGTGTCGTTGTCGAAGTTTAACGACTCCAATGTAAGGAATATAGGGAATGTGTCAGCACAGCTTACAGATTTCGGCGCGACTGCAACACTCGTATTAAAACCGATTAATTTTTTTGTTAATTTAACAAGTTTTCATTTGTTTAAGGTTCATTAGTAAGGCTCGTATCTGTACTGTTTTTCACAGTATTGTACTGTTTTTCGACATCAAAAACTGCGTACTATTTTTCTCCCTCAAAATACTGTTTTTCGATACATATTAGAAATAAAAACGGCGAACAGCGAATTCATGCAATAATATTGTTTACTTCAAAAATAAGCAATCTCCTCGAGAATGTTTCAATTGTGGATCGGTGGGTGGAGATATTTTTTCCATCTCAATAACGACGATCGCAAATTCAAAGAAATGGCCACGATCGTTGAATATATTTTATGTTTGCCAGGAACTTCAGCATCAGTGGAACGAATCTTCTCTGCAGTGAACAAAACTTGGACGTCAGACAAAACCCGATTAGATGTGCAAACAGTGAAGGCGATTCTGACCGTCAAATGTAATTGAAGGTACAAATGCTTTGATTTCTACAATTACCTCAAAACGAAGCCGGCATTGCTTATTCAAATTGCTTCAAACGACAAATCCAAAACAACAAAAGCTGATTTTGATGGAAATTATTCAGATGATGGAAATGGCACCACGAAATAAGCCCCAATGAAGCCCCAAAAAATTTTATGAAATAAACCCCAAAAAAAAATGAAATAAGCCCCAAACAAAATTTACGAAATAAGCCCCAAAAAATTTTATGAAATAAGCCCCAAATTTGTTAACTTTATGAAGTAAACTTAAGAAGAAATCATAAAATGCAAGAATTTTATCCTCTTAATTATATCGAACACCGGCTTCGCGTTACAAGCATTCTCTGCATAACCGGCCTACGGCCGGGCGCAAGGAATTTATCCTCTATGGTATATCGAACACCGGCTTCGCGTTACAAGCATTCTCTGCATAACCGGCCTATGGCCGGGCGCAAGGAATTTATCCTCTATGATATATCGAACACCGGCTTCGCGTTCAAAGTATTCTCTGCATAACCGGCCTACGGCCGGACGCAAAGACTTTATCCTCTATGATATATCGAACACCGGCTTCGCGTTCAAAGTATTCTCCGCATAACCGGCCTACGGCCGGGTGCAAGGATTTTAGATCTATTTTACGGATATGAAATAAGCCCCAAATAAAATGAAATAAGCCCCAAAAAATTTTATGAAATAAGCCCCAAATTTTTAAAAAACGAAATAAGCCCCAAAAAAAATGAAATAAACCCCAAACAAAAAATTTGAAAATTTTTTGGGGCTTATTTCATTTTTCGATTTGGGGCTTATTTCATTGGGGCTTATTTCGTGCCACCGATGGAAATGATTAATTTTTTTTTTATATATTGAATAAAATATATACTGCGAAAAGTAGTTTTTCCAAATCGATTTACTGCTTTTTTAAAAAATTTCAGTGAAATGTACTGTTTTTGGTTCAAATAAATATACGAGCGTTATTCATTAGGGAAGTTACGAGTAAGAAAGTCGAAGACATATTTTTACTTTAAATTTCAGGGAATATAAGAAAACTCACAAACACAATTTAGGAAAACTGTAAACGCAGTTTAATAGTCTCATTTATTAATTTTATTTTCCATCTGGTTTGATTTTCTGCGGTCGAAGGTTTGGTATTATTTGTAGAAAAGTAAAAAATTTTATATAATATCCGTACACTACACGTAGAAGAAAAAAAAATTTAGCATGGGATATTAAAAAACAAAAACTTATTTAACTTGACATATTTATCTTCACACATATAAGTTCGGCTCTACATTTTTCATAAATTCTTTTAATTTTTCGACATTCGATTTTATTAGTTCCCACACTGCTTTCTAAAAAAAATGTTAAGAAATCAAAAACATAAAAACAGAAAAATAAAAAACAGACACACACGCACACGCACACAGCCAAGTTTAAAATGGATGATAGCTTACTAAAAATGTAGTCAAGTGTAAAGGCATTGGATGATGAAGATCACACTCAACCAATATCACATTACACGGTGGGAATTCTTAACATTGTCTCATTACTCTCTAAACATATTAACAGAATAATATCACTCTCAAAAGTGGTAACAAATATACAACTACCATGAAATAATTTGTCGTCGTGTGTGACAAAGTATGGAAAAATTAGTGTTCCTTGTGACGTTGTTACTGAGATTTATACGATGTACGAACCAGTTTCAAATAAACTTTAATAGTGTATAAAATAATCAGCGTATAACTAACTTACAAAAGGTAATAGAAAACATTAACAATTAACACAAATAAGGCTCAAATATGACAGAGAGTTTACACATCGACGAATAGCTGTTGTTCAGGTTAATATTTCGTCAGCCCTTTATTGATTTGGCATATTTGCCAAAAGACGTAATGTAGAAAAACGACACAGAAAACTTTCTCAAAATATATTCCATATTTTCATCTCTGCTTTCAGAAAATGTTTTGAACAAAAATATAAAGTTTTGTGAACTTTATTGATAATGAAAAATCTTGATTTGTGCCGCATATACCATTTTATCCACAAGTAGCTTCGTCTGCTGCGTACGTATGTACACTAACTACCGTGTGTTGAGTAACTTGTTGTGGAAATGAAATTTAACTTCTTTTTTCACAGCGCACAGATAAACATATCAATCGACATAAGGTCGGACAAGGGACCACCGCCTTAGTTAAAGGTGGTATTGTTTTTTTTTGCGTCTTTCTGAGTCTAAGAAAGAAAAATAATAATAAGCAAATTATATTTCCACGAACCTTCCGTCTCACACACATAATAATTCTATTGTTAGCATGCTTTTCAAATCAAATATAATTTAAAAAAAATAATCAATTCAATTTCATTTTAAATACAATATTTTATATTTTACTTGATCCTCTTTTCTTTGCTACTAAATTCAATGACAGACACAACTTTCCACTTACCGATGGCCACAAATAAATTTAATTCTTTTTTCTTTTTTTTTTTTGCACAAAAAATATTGGCACTCACTTGTACTTTTCCGACAATAAACAACGAACCATTTTAATAAAAAGAGTATGAGTAGTTCGTTCGTTCCTTTTTTTTTTTTGGATTTTCTAATAAACAGACGCCAGCACAAAACATAAAAGCTAACGGAGAAGCCTTAAGAATGCTTTCTAACGCCAAGAAAAAGTATTTCATTGATTTTTGAAACCAAAGAAATATTTTATTTTGGAAAATGTTTTTCTATATGTCGTCGTATTAAGTTGTAAACATGGCAGAAAAAAAAGGCGTAAAAGAGAATATTAAATAAAAAAAAAAATCACTGAAAAAGTTTACTCACGTTTCTGTACAAACGCGTGATCAGAGAAAAATTTCAGTCATGATCATGCGTAACTTATACAAATATTTGACTGATCTCAATAATTGAAACATTTAAAGTCGGTGTTGTAAAATGTTCATCAAGCTTATTTTTTTGGATTTTTGCACTTTTTATGATATCATTTCATCCAACCGAGAACATAATAAGATCATAGCAATATTTGCAGAAAGATGCTTATCGATGATCAATGTTCCCTCTAGGTGGGTTTACTGATCCATCTTAAAGAATTAATTTTTTATTTTTTGTAATGTTTGAATCAACCGAAAATGTTTCTAAATTCAAATCCTATTTTCTTCTCACATACGTTAGATAACTCTATTAATAAAGTGATATAAGTTTTCAACTTAGGAACGTGAGATATAAAGCTGAAATCATGTGTCAAGTCGTCGCAAAAGAAGCAACACACTTCAAGGAACACAGTTCAAGGAATCTTTGAAAATTTTTAGGAGCAATCCGCATAAGGGCCCAAATCGTTACATCTGTGAACGTACAACTCGTCACGTAATTTCCCATCCAATTATACAGTTATTACGTGACGAATCCTACGTTCACGGATGTAACAATTTGGGGCCAGATTTTTGCCCTTTTGTAACTGTGAATGAAAAATGGACCAATAAAAATATTTTTCTTTGAGGAAACGTGCACCAAGGAAGTCTGAATTATTTTTGGCGGTGTTTTTTATATCGTAACTACAGGGGATTCTGATTTAAAGAATAAACGACTTCATCTAGTAACGAAAAACGTTTTATCAGGAAAATACACGGATGTTGTATTCTTTTCTAGTCAGTATGGCGAAATCCATTAACTGGTCTATGAACTTTCAACTCATCCAGCCCCTCCTTGAGACTTAGATCCTTGCGACTATTTCCTCTATCATTGAAACAAATATCTATCTATTTGTGGGTCTTGAGAAATCTTCATATTAAGGGAGAATAAAAACCTAGTAAAATGCTAAACCAAATTAACTGTCTTTTTGCAAAAGTCAATTAAAAATTTTCAATCATCTATTTACAACAGTTTTTGTTTTCAACATATCGAGCCTTAACCGCCAAAAAAAAAGCTTAGGCGACAAAGCGATAAAAAAAATTATTTTATTGTAAAATCGAAACGAATCCACGCGTGTGCATAAAATTCTTAAAAATAAATTAAATCAGTGTTATTCAGAAAAAAATTCAATATCGGTACCATCTGCAATTAGTAAATTTGAGAAAAATCTGAAAACGGGCAATTTCTACCCGGGGGACTAGGGTGCCCCTTCTTTGTATGGGGCACTTCCAGTATAGCTTGAAAGCTGAAATTTAGTACACAGGTAGGTCCTGATGAGAAATTAACAAAAATGATTTTTAATCGGGCACTTTTTATCTGGAGGGACTAGGGGTCGCCTTCTTTGTATGCGTTTCCAATATGAAAAAAAAATTCTTGGAAAAATATTGGCAAGGTTACAGGTTGCCTGGAAATGAGATGGTAATTTACCTATCAAGAACTTGGTCCTTACTTTGATCTCAGTACTTTTTACGGCCGAAATTTTTTGGATAGGAACTTGGCCTTATTTTCACATTTATGTTTTTGTGCGGATTTCATTTTCATGTCACTTGAGTTCTAGTGATGAAACAGGTGTGAATACTTTTTTATCAGTAACCGCAACTGGTCAGTTGTTTTATATATAAAATAATATGATATGTTTATTAATAAGAATATATTTTGAAAAATTCTCTAAGCAGAAGATTTTGATATATAAAATATTTATTTTTTTTTTTTCAAAAATAAGCGTAACATGTACATGTATTGGCACGCACTAAAAAAAACTAAACACAAGAAAAGATCTCGGTAAACTTCTGTTTATTTGTTTATGTTTTTTGCACATCCCTATTTTGATGCATAACATTTTAGCAAAATTGCTTTTTAATTTATGACTTTTTACTAAAAAATAGAAATAAAGGAAGACAAAATATTTAATGTTTCCATATTTTACACAATAAACCACAAAAAATTATTATTTTTTTCACAAGTTCTTATAAAAATGTGTACGAGTACATGTAAGCAAATGTAATTTTACTTTAATTTAGGTTTAAAGTAGATCTCCACGTACTTCAAAAATTCAACACTTAATACGGAGTTAAAGTCTACATTTAATCTTCAGGCTAATTGACGCAGGCTTTGGAAATCATTTTGGGTCTTTTTTTTTTTTTTTTTTTAAAGCACTCACTGCGTATGCAGTGCACTGTGCCGGAACTCAGAGAGAGTGATAGGGTAGAGAAGATAGATGTTGAAAATTTAGAAGACTTAACTCTTTCACAACTCTGCTTTGCACGTTATGTTAATTTTTAAGGCAGTTTTGAGGCGCATCCAGTGTTAAGTAGATGCATTAATTTTGTTAAGCCGTATTACAGGCATTTTATTAATTGTTTTACTTCGCCTGTTGTGCACATTAGCTTGGAACAGCATCAATCGCTGTCGGAACAATTTTTTAGTGACCAGTGCTATGCCTTCATCACTTAAATAGTCCGACAACAATTAATACAATGTCAAAGTACATTAGAGAAATGAATGATGTTGATTGACTTGCTCTGGCCAGGGTTTGAACCCAGGCCCCAAGTCATTGTTTGCTTAGTAGTCAACGCGCTAACCACTTCAACCAACACCACGCATAAGGAATTATATTTTTTTTATAATTTTTCGTAAATTTAATTTTTGCTATACATTTATTTAGTTTTGTTTTGTATCCTAACTAATGTTATAACGACACATGTATATTAATTTGTCTTTATCTAAGAAAATTAAAAAATAAATAGAACATTGCTGATGTGTGTGTCTGTGTTTCATCTCGCTCCTTAGATCAAAATCATATTATTTTATTTAATAGCACGTGTGATAAAATAAACAACATTTGTACAACATTTTATAAATCATGCAAAAGGAAAATTAACTTGAAAAAAAATTTTGTTTATTTAGTGTGTATCAAAAAAAGGATTTTCTGGTCGTTGATTTCTACAATCACTTTATAAAAGTCAATTTTATCTCAGTAGCCTGGCAACTTAAAAAATAAAGGATCATGACTAAAACAAGATGTCAGTCATGATAATTGCATGAACAACTAATAAAGACCGGATAATGTGAGTTCATCCCCTAAGACAAAGACGAAACCAGCCAGAATACTCGTATTATTTAACCATTTGTGTTTGTATAAATTCTTAAGGATGAGTATAGAAAAAATCAGGGTTGGTTACTGCTAATAGCACGTAGTGTGAAAACCAAATTAGGAACAAACATGTTCTGATAGTGGGTAAATGGAATATTTTTCAAAGGGTGGGTGGAGTATTTTGTGGTTTCATTTATTTGCAATAAAATTTTGTATAAAAGTTGTAATTGATGTTTTAATTGTAACCAAGGTATTGTGACTGTTTTTGTTACAATAAAAATAAATCACAATATTTGCACAGGTGAATCAAGTGATTTTTTTCTGCTCAATGCTTGTAGTTTACACCTGTATTTGATAAAATAACTGCTGTCTTCTATACCAGCGTCTATACAAACAAGAGCGATGGCGACTCAAAGCTAAAACGATACTGCCAGGAATGAAAGAGCGACAACACGACACCGGCAATAGAAGATTTACCAGAGAGAGGTCATGGGGCGGAAGAAGTAATGCAACGGGTGAGTAAGGCCTGTTAACTTCAGAATACATAAATCGATTGAAAGCGAATTTGCAGCTTTCTGCAGACTTTCGTGAAATGATGAACTGATTCGGATCGATAGATTTTAAATATTTTCGATCTTAAAGAGAAGTGTCAGGTATGGCCTGGAAAATCAAATATATCTCACATTCGTTTTATAGCCTTTACAATTACCAACTTTGAGTGGCTTTAACAGCCACAACTATCACCCGATTTCAAAGCGGGTTTTTTTGACATTTTGTGAAAAAAAAACAGGAGAAAGAGCATGAAATCTTTTGGCAAATAATATTTTCCATCATACAAATACATACATACATACTTACAAATCTACACATGGATGTGCTTATAAATACATATGTATATATGTATTATGAATTAATCTTGCAACCTTTTGGTGTAAATATTCGACAAGAATTTTTATTATAGTACTAGTATCAAACTCAACTAAATTATATATGTACTTAAGAATCTATACAGAATATGTATGTATGTATGTATGTATATATGTATACATGTATATAAGTATAACAATAGATGATAAATACCAAGAGTATAGGTATTTCTACTACTTTTTTTTTAAATAATAAATATTTCATAATTTTAACCAATTCCACCACAAATACAATATCGAATGACAAAAACACATAGATACAAACACGTACATACATGTGAGCACAATAATGCTGAGCAGAAAAACGAAGATTTATAATATTTGTGGCTGATTACAATTGAATGAACACATTGGCTGCTACGGGAAATATTTATTTATTCCATCACAAAATGAACGAAATAACAACAACAGAGAATGGTGGAGTGGGACTACAACAAATGGAAGTGGAAGTTTAAAATACAAAGAGGCAAAAAACTCAATATAAAAACAAACCAACAGAAGCATAAAATGAAATTTCAAAAAAAACAAATAAAGCGACACATCTATCCAACCATCCATCCATCCATTTGCAATCACAATCATGGATAAACCGGACAAAATGAAATGGTAGACGATATTCATTGGTTAACAAGAATTTAACTTTGTACAAGTTGAACTGCATACGTAGAGATATGAGTCTTAGGTAGTCAAGAGATTGTCACCATTTCTGTTTAAAAAAAGTGTCTGTTAAAGTAAATATTGTTTTCTGTATGACTTACTCGGGTACTTACTTACTGAGTAGTCTGACAGCAAATGCTTTGAACTTTTAAATGTATCGGATTGAGAATAATAATGAAAATGCCCATAATATAACTGCAACATTAGTGTAACATTGTTGCATGTTAACCCTCTGTTGCCATTAAGGGCTAAAAAACATCTTTTCATCTCTGCTTCTATGCATGATAGGTAGGAATTCTATGCCGTTGGTTATGATATTATGAAGATTATTAAAGTTTACAGCAGTGCAACAGTGCCTCCGGATTTCAACAGGAAAGTTCTGAAAACCGATGGAACAGAATCAATCGCTGTGAAACAGTTTTTAGTGACCAGTGTTATGCCTTCATCACTTGAATAGTTTAACAACTACTAATGCAATGGCACACTCATGCAAATCAGAGAAATTTATGATGTTAATGACTTGCTCTGCCCCAAGTAATTGTTTGCTTAGTAGTCAACACGATTACCACTTCATCCCACATAACACTCTATTTGAAAATATATCTACATGGAATATACAACAGATTATTTGCCAAACTAATGTTTTGTGATGTTTCCAACAATTCGCTTAATTTTCCATGCCTCTCTAAGCAAGAATTTCGGCTTGATTCGACTCACACAATTTTTTTTTTTTTTTTTTGGTTTCTTGATGTTTTGGGAAAATCGCTTATCGATATATCAAATTGATCCTTATATCGTATAAGCTTCGTTACCATGGTCGACTCACAATTCAGATCTAATAGAATTCTGGAATGACGAAGAAAGGGAAGTCTACACACAAGTACCGAAAAATTCAAGTGGACTACAGATGCTACTCAAAATACTTGGTACTCATCTCTAGATGCTGAGCCCTTATGGAAATTTGAAGGCCTGAATCGGGGCGCCGACCTTACATATAGGAAAACCTTCAGCGGAAGATTTAGCAGAAATATTGTCACTTGATAACATAAAAATAGTTCGTTTATTCGTTGAGGGAGCAGTTAGCATCTAAGAAGTAAAATCATATTGTGCAATATTATTCTTATTTAATTTCAATAAATAAATCTGGGTCCACAATGGCCTTCCTAAGCCGATACTTTAGGGATTAAAAAAAAGGAAGCATGTATGTATGTATGTACTGCTTTTTGTTTTACTGATTGACTGACAACAAAAATTACAGAAGTTTCAATGTGTTGATTTTTATTAGTGTCGCCGACAAGCAAGACGATCGATCAGTAGTGGTGATACTTAATTCACCTCAATTTGATAAGAGTGTATTTGTGCAAGTCGTCCGCCTATCCGTCAGTTTGGTCAAACAGGCTTTTATTGAACATTTTCATTCATTTGTTCTGGTAACCACTTTTTTCGTATTTATTCTCTCACTGTCTGTATCTGATGTCGTCCAATAATGTGTGATATTGAATGACAAAAAAAAAATGTAAAAATATTTAAAATAGTCCTACAAGTAAAGCACTATGGGACAAGGGGTAGTAAAATAATAAACAATAAAACAAAAAGTAAACTGAAAACTGATTTTTGTAAGACACTTTCGATGTGAATGGACGGGTGTACGTACGTTCGTGAGAGTGTATGTGTATAAGATGTTCAATGGAAGGGGGTAGGAGGAGGGTTTTCTGGTCGTTCAATTTTGAGTTGATTCAACCACTCACTAACAAACAGCTCATGTGTGTTCGATTTTTTAAGGGCGATATTCTTCTTTCTTATTGTTTTCTTGTCATTTGTTTTTGTAATTAAGTACGAGTTATTGTTGTTGCTTTTTCATTAGTGTGTTTGCTTGTATATGGTTTAGTACATTTTTACATTGTGGTTGTAGCTTAAGGTTATTGTTTTTTTTTTTTTTTTTTTTTTGTGAACAAAACCCATCCATCAATACAATTTTCGAATGATAGTTTTTCTGAATCGATCTGATATTTAAAATTAGTTGCTGTCTTTAGTTCGTCGTTGCAAGTTGTTCCTCTAGATACCGAACAAAAATTTAAAACGTGTCATTAAACTTTAACGCGTAACGGTTCTTAAATTTAAAAAATAACATATTTTAAAATTAACAAAAGATATAAAAACAAAATCGAAAATTACAAAAAAAAAAATAAAAAGTCAACTTAAAGCACAAAATATTCTAAAAGAATAACCGTTAACTAGAAAAATTAATTATACATATTCAGGATATACAACCAACAAATTATGGAATACAATTTATCTATAAGGTGCAGTGTAACAATACAAATATTTTAAAAAATATATAAGAAATTGTTTATAAAACATTAATATAGAAAAAAAAAAATAAAAAAAAAAATTTTAATTTGCGAGTGAATTTCAGTGCAGCTTTAAAAAGGTGAAATATCTCCCAGGAATATTTCTTGTCAAAGATCTCCTAATATAAGTTTTTATCTCCACTTACCAAGTCGTCTATAGTTAGATATGTTCAAATTACCGAACACCATTTTTTCTTTTTTTCAAAGATCTTTATATTTTTTTTCAATCGGTATCCATTCCATTGATATATTTTTTTAAGCTGAAGGTATTTGATACGCTTTAACGCCTTTTCAACTTTAACTCTTTAAAAACGTCACGTTACACAACCACTCTATAGGGACTTGTAAAATGTTAAACTTTTGCTTCTGTTCTTATTCGATTTGCTTCTAAAAAATATCATTTTAATATTTTAATTTTCATGCCACAAAAATTTTATCACCTGCTTCTGGCAACATAAGATTTTTAAAAGTTAAAAGCTTCCTAAGCATTTTTGATTAACTGGCCAGAGATCTGTAATGTATTGGAGCATAAAATTATTGCTACCTTTAAAAAGGTGTGAATTGTTCATATCCCTGATTCTTTTTCGAGAAAAGCTTCCGAAAGTCTTTGTCACCGTGCACCACGTCTATTCTTTAAAATATTTGATTGACAGATCATTATTTTTTTATGATCTAAACGTTTCTTAATATCTACCAAAAATATTTATAACAAAATTTTTCAATAATACAAATGCGAGCACTAAAATAACACAAACGATCATGCCACAATCAGCGCCAGGCTTTAACACAGAAATGTTTCGGTTGGAAATCGTTAATTTGAAAAATAGATTAAAAAATAAAATTCATACGCAAATTTATATAATTTTGATGGGTCTACAGTAAAACTAGCATATAACGTACTCAGTTAGAAAGAATTGTCGGTTGTAACGAACTAAATCCAAAGTCCCGAGGATTTGGTTGTTGTTTTAATAAAAAAAAACCTTTGTTATAGCGAAGTCTTTCATAACGAGTATTTGGTCTGTAACGAACTACATTTTACGGTTCTACGAAGTAAATTTAATAAATGTTTCCCATTTTATAACGAACATATAAAAATATGTACCGATGGCAACATTAATTGTTAAGACTACCCACATTTTTAGCCGGCAAGGTATCACTTTTAATCAGCTGACAAATGAAAAACTCCAATTTATTTACATGTGTTTTTTTTTGCCGGTCCCATGAAGTTCGTTATAACCAAATACTACTGTACTATGTATGTATATGTATTTACTTTAGTACGGCATCCGCTCAAAGACTTTTTTCGAAGTTTTCTTCAAATAACGAAAAGTAAAATAATATTTATTAACATAATGTATATCAACTGACGAAATTTTCTCGATCATCAACTCTAAATTTCCATTCTCGACGTCAAAAGTACATACGCAATTTGGGATCAACTTTCCTAAACGGAGACCAAGAAAATTTTTTTCACACATTTTCATACCTCCGGAAGGAAGGTTTCATTGTAAAACTTTAAAAAAACGTGACCTTTAAGGTTGATAACAACAGGACGAATGTATTTGTGTAATGAACACATATGCAGCATATGCTCGAACTTGACCTAACAACAATAGAAAGTCCTCAAAATTTAGATTTTATTTCTGGATCTGGATCTGGAGAACAGAAACTTAAAAAGGTTTTAAAAAAAAATTGAGAAAATATAATTTGCCTTGCTAAAGCTAAATATGTATGGGGTAGGCCATTGCTGAAATTTATTGCTAATCTCATTTGCGGCATTCATTCGATGTTGCCTTTCAAGTTCAAAGGAAGTAGACGAAACTTGAAAATCAATTTCTCAAGTAGTTTCAACTCTTTTGAGCATTTAAGCCCAAAGTAAAGTAAAGTAAAGTAATTTAAAGTAAAAGAATTTTTTCGAACTGTTTCGAAGTAGTTTTTTTAGCCACTAACGAACGATAGATTACGTAAATATTATAAATTGTAGATTTCCCTAAAGAAGCTATCCATTGAGATAGCGAAATATCGGAAAAATAAAAAGTTATTGCTACTGTTACTTTTATAAAAAGACCTTGTGCTTGATATTATTATTAGAAAAATTATAAATTGTGTTTAACAAACTGGATGGTTCGAAGGTTGTAAGACAATCTATGGGTCGACAGCGTAACAGTTCATTAGATTTTGGATTTGATCGGTCATAAAATTTTAAATTTGTTTAAAAAAATATTTACTCGAAAACAGATAAAATAAAATTTATTAAAAAAAATTTTTTGAAAACTTCGTTATGACAAATTGTCAAATTCTATCGAAACGAATTGTTGCATAATTCTCTCACCTCACGGCATATAACTGAGGTCAATCTGTTTAGAATGTAGCAAATTTGTTTTCGATCGGTGGTTTAGCCTTTCTTAAGTTCTGAGGGTTTACATACTCACACAACATACATACTAGTGATGTTACGAATACTCGTATTCGTATTCGATTATTCGACTATTCGCCTATTTCAAGATATTCGTATTCGTATTCGCCGAGTTCAAGCGAATATTTCTCAAATACTTTGCACATACTTTTCAAAGAAAAAAAAAATTTATAAAATTTAAAAAAGTACATAAAATATAGAAGGTTATTATCTTTGACGCAAGATAATAACCTTTTTTTAAAAACAGACACAAATATATGTTTTGCAAATAGCATTCAGATCACGTTAATTAAGTTAGTAATCAATTCTCAGTAGAGGAATGTTGGACTTCAAAAATGGAAGAACTAAAATTTAATATGTAAAAGTCCACCGACGCAATTACTAATTAAAAGCGCAAAAGAGCAAGAAAAACGAAGTGTGAAAGTATGTAAGTAAAATAATTTAAAAATGTTCAGTAGTGGTCTTCAAATTCCGCATCTCAATGTCATTATAATGATATATACCTAAAGTAGTGTGACAGTTTTTTTTTTTTTTTCATTTATAGTTACTGACGCAAAGGGAGGGTATTTTTCCAATTAAATTTGAAATATTACGTGGCTCCAAACCTTAAAAATAATATTCGTATTCGGCGAATATTGTTTCAAATATTCGTAGTCGTATTCGTATTCGCGAATACTAAAAATTGATATTCGTAACATCACTAATTCATACATACTTTATGTATATAAACACCTGTCATCTTAAAAATAGTCAAAATATATTCCCATGACCCTCCACATAAAAAGTGAATTTTCAAAAATCGAGCAGAATTCAGTAACTTCGCATTTTTTCATAGCGGAAGGTTTAAGATATTTTATATTCCAACAAAATTACGGTTACACTTGGCAAATATTTGCCAAAAAACATAATCATAAGAAAATGCTATAGAATCCAATATTATTGGAAACTTTTTAATAAATACGCGTATAAATCAAAAAGTTTTTCAGTGGTTACAATTTTTTTGAACAAATATTTGCCAAATGTGACCGCAGCTTTACAAAAAAAATATACAAAACTAAAAATTTTAATAAGAACTCGTGAATAAAATCGTGAATACATATTTAAGTTTTTTACGAAAGTGTTTTGATGTTAAATATTTTCAACTTTTTTTTTCTTCTTCATTTTCATTTTTTTTTTTTAGTAAAACACAAAAAATAACAAATTATGAAACGTAGAAAATATCAATTTTATATAAAAAACAACAACAACAGAAACAAAAGCAACCTGCTGCTAAGGGAGTCATGTCATGGGATTGCTATATAAAAGTTCCAAACTCTTGAAAATAATTCTGGGTAAGTTGAATTTCTTTTAAATTGAAAGAAAAATTGAAATTAAATATTTTAAATCTTAAACACAAATTTAATTAATAAATCAATCAATTGTTTTATTTGGGATAAAAATGTGTGTTTGGAAGGCAAAAATGTTTGCAATTGAAAATTAAAAGCATCCCTGAGATACACAACAAAAATGTATTCATCATGAAAATTTCCTCCATTAGTACCCAGCGGTAAATTGAACGAAGTACCTAGATAATAATCAATGACATCAGGATGACATTTTAAGCGAACGATATAAGTACTTAAAATGTTATCTATGTGTAATCTAATTAATTTTATCCACTCATTATAACTTCAATTACAATATAGTCGAAGAGTTGGTTGAGTATATTTGCAAAAATGTTTAGGAATTTTTTTGTCTTCTTTTAGTACACAAAAAATGCAAAAAAATATCCACTCATTATAACTTCCATTACAAAATAAGCGAAGGCTTTGTTAATGTATGTTTCTACTCTTAATACACAAAAAATGCAAAAACAAAAATGCCGCAATAGTGGCATTAAAAAAAATACAAAAATTGTTTCAATTCTTTTTCTGTTTGTTAGTTTATCGTTGATCGCAGAACATAAAGCTTACACCACAAGTAAATTTCTAAAAAGGTATTTACATACATATAAAATCATTGGGATTAGTGGTACTTTGTTCTAGCCTTCGCTTACAAATGCAAATTAAACCGTAATGAACGTGCATTACACCATAACTTGCTGAGATTTATTGATGTATCATTAACGTTGCTTAAGACTTCGCTTATGAAGTAAACGCAATTGAAATGCGAATCACTGACATCGCTGCTTACTCTTTAAGCGAAAGCGCACCGATTAAACGACCTATGACACTCCTATGCTAAATTTAAGTAGTAATGTAAGCGACAGAATCATCACTGATAGCTACTAAATATTGCTTACATCAGCGATTAAATAATGACAATTTTTACCGCTGGGTATTTAAGGAAAAACAAATAAAAAAGCAACAACCACGAAATGAATATGTGCTCACAAATATTACAAACGAGTGAATATACATGTGCGGCATTTAGCGATGTCATGACGAATTGGGGCGGAGTTTCAACTGCTACACAGTGGTGTCAAAGTATAAAATAATATTTCGTCTGTGACAGATGCGTGAAAAATTACATTCAAAATATTAGGTTTTTATTAAAAACGAAATTTTTTTCTATAAACTTATAAAAAATTACAAATTTAATAAACTTATGTGCTGTTTCCACAAAACAAACGAATGGTGCGCGTGTAAATTTTGTATGAAAAGCGCTCAGTTCTTTTTTTAGTGAATCCCATACAAATTTTACACCCAAATCATTTGTCCTTTTGTGGAAACAGCATCTTAAAATAGAATATTGTCAAAAAACCTTTGGATAATAGCTGGAATAAGTTTGATTTTAATTACATGTGTTCATGTCAGTGGACTTTTGTTCCGGAAATTTTCGAGTTTGTTGATGCAAGAAGAGATGGGAATGGAAAAATGTACAATGTTTCATGTATCCACAACTTTTGTAAAAATGAGAATAAGAAGCATTAAAAGTTTCATTGTATGAACACGAATGCAACTGCAAAAGAAAATTTAAGAGAGTTGCAAAAACAAAAGGAACTCAATGTAGAGTGCAAATATTTTTATTTTATCTTAAAGAAGAATTTAAAAATAGATATCAAGAGCTTTAAAAATCTATTAGATAGATAGAAAAGTGGATAGATCTGGTCCAAGGACCGGCACTGCGACACCTAATGGATCTTTTGTCCCATGGATCTCTAAATTAAACCAAGCTCTGAATGACTCTCCTTATGAGAGTCAGCACAGAGCTTGGAGAAGCCCGCCTAATATCATCCGAACACACAAATTCAGAAAGAAAAATACGCCTGCTATTATTGCATAAGACTATACATTCACAGAGAATGTGTGCCGTTGTTTCATCCTCTTCCATGCATAAACGGCACAAGGGTGAGCGAACTAGGTTACAGTTTCAAAGATGGTAGTTCAGTCCATAATGACCGGAAAGGAAACCAGTCGCTAGCCGTAAGTCGTTCCTGATGAAATTCAGGATGCCATTGTATGAAAATGGCTGTTTAAAAATCTATTAAAGTTTGTGATAGTTGTAATATGAGAGAACAATATAAGACTAATTATTATGTGAAAAAGTTTAAAATTTATCTATTTAAATAGGCGAGCAATCACGCGTAAAGTCGTTTTAAAAATAACTACAGATTTTTCTAAACCCCGATTGAACTTACGAAAACGTTAAATGTCGTACTGCGCACACTTTTTGACATGAATGATTAGTGTAGTCTGGCAATTGTATCATTTATCGATAAATTGCATTTAGCAATGATATGGATTTTTGGCTTTAAAAGTTTATTAATAAAATAAAATTGCCGCATATGGGGCGAGATCAATCCACAAGAAACCCTACAGACTCCATTACATTCAGAAAAATTCACCGTTTGGTGCTTCCTACACACTGGTATCATCATCATTGGAGCTTATTTCTTCAAAAATTAAGCTGGCGCTCGCGTTACGCTCAATGGAGATAGATAATTACAGCGCCCTAATTAATGATTTTTCTTTCAAAATATGGATGACATTGATTAGGACGAGATGTGGTATCGTCTTATTGACATTAAACTTGATTTCGAGAAATGAACCTGTCAATTGGCCTCCAAGGTAGTGGGATTTGATATTTCTCGATTATATCATGTGCGGACACTTGAACTCTCTGGTTTATGCTCATAAGCGAGCAACAATTGACACGTTAGAGACCAACATTGTTGATCTTATTCGTGACATACTGATGAGTTGACATTAGCAGCAAACAGGCATATATCGTTAGCTAAAATCCAAAACCACGTAACTAACAAAAAATTAAAAAAAACGGTTCTTTGATTGATTACACAGGTCAACAGTGAAAATGGGCTTGAATAACCACTATATAGATTTGATGCATCATGGATACCTAATTACGAAAATGGTAACATTTTTCAGTTCTATGGATAAGTTTTTTTTTTTTAATTTTTTTCTAAATTTTGCAATTTTCGAAGGGGCTAATTTACCAATTTTATCATAACTATGGAACGACTTGTTTAATTTTGTCACAAAACATACTAAAACACTTGAAATGAAAGTACTTTTAAGCCATGCTAATATTATTTTTTTATAAACTCAACGGTTTCGGAATTATTTAGACTGCAATAATTAAAATTAATTTTTTTTTATGCAAAATTGGTAAATTTTTATTCTTAAACAATATATAAAAAAATAAATGTTGATTTTATTCAGAATACAGTGAATACGGACGTATGATTTTAGTGTAAAATGTGTATGAAAAGAATTCAGTTTTTTGAGTCATTTCCATACAAATTTTAGACTAAAACCATTCGTCTGTCTTCTGGAAACAGCATCTTTCAGTAGGTATGTATGTGATAGGCACCGTTATATATGCAACAAAAATTATTTCAAATCATTTAAAATTTCATTCTTAACGAAAAACCTTGGAAATTAATTTTTTTTTTTTTTTTGCAAATCCCCATCAAACATTTGTTTTCTAAATTAGGCCCTTAAGCGGTTTAGCCTTGATTCAAATTAGCAGTAAGTCAACTCCTCAAAATCATTGCGCAAATGCAATAAATTTTCATTAAATTAAAAGAAAAAAATACAAAATGAAAAATCCAAAATATACCTGAGGTATACGAGAGTATTTTATCTTAAAGTGGTTGGAACTTATAAGGGATGCTTTGGAGTTGCATACATTTCTTTCATTACCTAAAACACTTGATTTATATTTTATAGAAAAATGTTACATCTATATTATTTCTATCTTTTCAAATAACTACGCAGATTCCCTGGAAGATCAAGAGGGTGGAGCTATGTACATATCGTGCGATGTCTCAAATGGCGGTCCTGTGGAACCTGAAACGGGATATGTTCCCAATAATCCATTATTCGGTTTGGCGTTGGATAGTCCGCAGGTAAATTACGCTTTAAAGGCAAAAGACAATAAATATTTAAAATAAACAAAAAAAAAATTAAACCGTCGGTAAAGAAGTAAAAAATAAAACAATTTAAGGAAATAAGAATCGGAAGAAAATTGCAACTCAATTCAATTCAACTCAATTGCAGGAATTTCTAGAGCAAAACCAAAAAAGTGATAAAATCAAAATAAATAATTTAAGACAAATAATTGTGATGCAATATAGAAAATAAAGGAGAATTATACAATAAATTAATTTAGGTAAATTTACATAATTAATATTTTTCTTCTAATAAAAAAAATTATTAAATTTTCTTTTTAAATTTAAAATAACCCATAAAATGTGTTAAGTTCAACAATATTATTTTTTTGAAAAAAAAAATTCCAAAAAGCAGATAAAAATATTTAAGAAAATGGAATAAATCAAAAAGTGTATCCTTTAAAAAAAATACGGATTCTGAGGGAACAAACAGAAAAATATTATTACGAATTAAATTAAGATCACAAGAAACGAATTCTTGTTCAAATAATCAGGAATTATTTATCAAAAGTGTATTGTGTTTCGTAACATTAAAAAAAAAGAATTCAACAGCATATATAATACTACAATTTTCGTGATTGGTTGAAAATCAATTAAATTTTTAATTGAATCTTGTTTTAAATTTTTTCTGTGTAAATTAAGTTTTATTTCTAAAACACTTAGGATCAGATAATTTTTTATCACCCAAAACCAGAACAGCGTCCAAAATTTGTGTTCGATTTGGCCTTATTACGAGTGTCGTTGTCGTGACGAAATCTGTAATATGTGACAACATACGCTTTATGTTTTACACTGGAGTCATTACAATTCTACTACGACAACCGTGATAAGGCCTGATATAAAGTTCAAAAAAAAAAAAAAACCTGGCAAAATAACGATGAGACGTTGAATGTAAATTTGTCTAATCATTTAAAAATACCGCAATCGGAGTCGTTGAAAAATCGATAAAAGGTGATAACATTTGCTGTGTTTTTTAAACGATTCGCTCCATTTCGAACACGTCAATGACAACCGTAAGAAGGGCTAATAAATCTGTTCTTTTTGTGAGTTATTTTCTACCACACGTGAAATTTAATACAATTTTTTTTTTGTTAGGACCAGCACTCTGGGGATGACCCCTACTTATGCAGTGCACTGTACCGGAATTATTAAAATTTTACCTACATACGAAGGGTTCGGCGAAGGAACGAATTTTCTCTGTAACGCGTAGCGGGATTCACTGGCATATCGACCACAAACGGATGTCCTCTTAATTAAGAGCGTGTTGGGTGTAAAAAATGTCGAGTGTTGTTTGTATAAGTTTCTTTAAAAACTATTATGCTTTTGTAATTCTCATTTTCATATTTGAAGGTTTGTGTATAAGCAAACGTGTTTCAAAACATTTAAAGCATGGTTAGAGATTTACTGATGAGTTGGTATTAGCACCCTACAAATTGCAGCATATAGATTAGCTAACCCACAACAAACAGATAAAGTTGTTAAAACCTAAAGGCAATATTTTTAGAATAAAGCGAAATTTATTCTGAAACGATAAAGCCGACTAAAATTATAAGGACTTCCAAACGTCAACATGAAATGCAAACTCCGTTTTTTCGAAAATCAGGGTGATATCAGGCACTAGCCATGTTTTGATAATGCCAAATTCAGAATATCCACTTTTGTAAGTGGCTTTAAATTATTAGAAAAAGTAAAGTTTTTAAAGTGTTGCAATTTAAGTTTAACTTCAAAATGAGGAGGACGAGAATTCATTTTAATATCAAAATAAGGAGTATCTGTCTGATCATTGTTTTTTATTGTATTTTTTCAAATTTCAGCAGGAGTGTGCTGCCGCGTCCTGTATTGGTTGTTTGTCGTGTCAGGGCAATACAGTCTTACCGCTATCCTCATTGCCAAACAACGATTTCGATTGTGGTTCCTGTTTCGATCCAATTGTTGTCGGCGATCTTGGCGGATCTGCACAAAATAATTCACAAGTTTTACACAATAACACTGGAAATAGTGGCAGTGGAGGAAATACTTGTGCATCAAATTATTGGTCCACCGATGAAATGGCGTCAACATTTCCAGGCTTGCCACCATTAGACATTGATCCCCTACCCAGTCTCTTCCCCTTTTCACCGTGTGGTGCATCGTACAACTTCTCAGCCAATCCTCATCAAGCTTCACTCTCGTATACCGTACACCCGCATCAAATGTTAGTATCACCCGGTAGTCACCAACATCAACATCAACATAATCATCATCAGCACCAACATCAATCGGCAGTAGCAACATCATCATCAACAGCGGCGACATCGTTGTCATCATCTATAGTCGGAGGCCAACAATCGTTATCGCACAGTAATCCGTTGAATAATGTTGCAACGCAGTCATGTTATTACGATCCCATAAATACAACGCCCTCAGTGGGAGGAAATGCAACAGGCAATTCCTGCAGCTCGCAGCATATGAATGCTTCAACGGCAGGAGCGAATGCAGCAGCCGCTATGTATCCCAGTATGAGTGTTAATGTTAGTATGAACATGACAATGCATGGTTATGGGGCTGCTGATGCTACAATGCCCATGCAATGTTCACAAGTGAGCTTCTTTTTTTATTTCTTTATGATTTCATATATTTCATTTATTTGGAAACCAAATTAATTTAATTTATTTACTTTCAAAAATTTCAGATGCAGTGGACTCCAACAAATTCCTCTTCTGCGGTAAATGTGTTATACCCACCATTGCTTAGTCCCTCACATTATCCAGCTGCTGCCACGTATTCTTTCACAGCCGATTTTCGAGCTCCATCACTACAAACAAATCAAAATTCCTCAGGCCTACTTCCGTCACTTAATAATGAGATTCTCGAAAAAGACGCTTCACCACCGCCAGCATCCATGATGGATGCTGTGACACCAAAAAGTTTCTATGCAAGCACACAAGTGGGTCAAAGTTATTCACCACCCACTAAAAGTCCAACTTTATTCACACAAATGCGTGACACAAAACCATTTAGCCACCAAATAACTGGACCTCCTTCAAATTCTGGCGTTGCCAGTAGCTATGAAGACGAGGACAGCAATGAGGAGGGTTCGGACAATAAACCGAATCTGTGCCGACTTTGTGGCAAAACATACGCCAGGCCAAGTACGCTTAAAACACATTTGAGAACACATTCCGGAGAACGGCCGTATCGCTGTCCGGACTGCAATAAAAGTTTCTCACAGGCTGCCAATTTGACAGCTCATGTACGCACACACACTGGTCAAAAGCCGTTCCGTTGTCCCATTTGTGATAGACGTTTCTCACAAAGTTCCAGTGTCACTACGCACATGAGAACCCATTCGGGTGAGCGTCCATATCGTTGTTCATCATGCAAAAAATCATTTTCCGATAGTTCAACGTTAACCAAACATTTGCGAATTCATAGTGGCGAAAAACCGTATCAGTGTAAATTGTGTCTATTGAGGTGAGTTGGTAAAAAGCTTTAAAAAATTAATTTATAAAATGACGGCTTGTTAATTTAAAGATATTTTTATGCAAGTGAACAGCACTGTTTTGCAATAAGTGTTAGCCATTACTTCTTCCTTATAAGTTGGTTTAGATTATTATATTTACCACCTTCATACTTTTCTAACTTAAAATAATAATACTCTATATTGGTATGTATGTAATGCTAAATACCCACAAATTTGGCCGAAACGTAGATTTTAAAAATAAGAAGGTTGTCTTTCGCATACCGATTTTTCTACACTTGACTACTTCACTCAGGAATGAAACCTCAATTAATTCCAAAAACTCAATATTAATTCTAAATAAACAACATATTGGACCTGCATTTTCTGACGACTCTTTCATATCATAAGCATGAGAGTGAATATTTATTCTGCATGACAGCAATCTTGATTTACGAAAAGTGAATTCCGTATTTTAATGAAACATTTTTCTCTTGTTGAAGAAATAGATTATTCAAAGCAAAGAAACGCTCTATAGATTAGTTTATGTTTTGAGAGCCATCACAGCTTAGGAAGTGACCCACATCGGTCCGTTGGGATAACCTGTAGTAGACGGGGCATAGTCGATTGATTAGTCAATTCCCAATACGTGCTCTGACGCCGGGTCAAACCATCCCGATCGTGTCAAGAAGTAGGATAGCCCTACGTTTGCTAGACTGTTAAGGTATGGCAGAGTGTTAGAGTCTAGGTTAGTAGTCCTTGTGCAATTTAGCGCCGGACATTGCCACAGAAGATGGAGAACTGTTTCGTTTTTCTACTCATCATTACAAATTCTACAGTAGTCGTTGTCACTTAGACCCATCTATCTGGCATGGGTTCCATTACCCTACATCCCTGTGAGCATTGTTAGTAATAGTCTTGTGTGACATTTCCATAAGCCTGAACATATCTCGTGTCCCATGCAGGCAATAGTAAGGCCAATTGGACCAGGGCTAGCGGCAGATACCTTCTGGTTCCAACACTTGTTGAGCAAGTTTGTACGACTCTTCCTGCATCAGTCGCTTGCAGTGAGATACCTGAGGAACACCTGTTAAGTGACACATCACCGAGTTACTCACAAAGATGATAGTGTAACTCTTCAATGTCCCGCTTTCTTATTTAAAGATGTCCGCCATTCGGTCACTATCATGGATACAGTTTATACACCATTTATAGCAGCGATGGCCGCTTTGCTGACGGTAAAAATAAAGATGTCTTCCGATATCTTATACTACATACAAAGGGAACTCTACAACGTAATTTTTCTATATTAAAAATTTTTACACATAACTACGAGCGAAAGCTCGGATGTTTTATTTTTATCATCAGAACACCAGCATCATTTTGTTTGTCGTCTCTATGTTGCCATTTCGATGAAAAATTTTCCTTTATATTTAATTTGCAATTAAGCAAATAGAATAAACTTTAAATATGTACCATGAAGTGAAACATATAAAAAATATTTAAAATTATTTCTTACTTATTTTTTTTTTTTTTTTTTTTGTAGATTTTCGCAATCCGGCAATTTAAACCGACACATGCGCGTACATTCGTCCAACAATAATGGCAGCAATATGTTGACGTGACAAAAACAACGCAGTGGAGGTGGCTTTCAACATTATCATCCCCACAACCACACGCACACACATGCCTATGCACACCATCATCATGCGGCTGCTGCAGCAGCAGTCGCCGCTGTACATCCAGCACATTCCTTTAATGCCAGTAATTATGGCGATTATGTTAATCATCATTCCCATTTACACACCCATTCACATCATCCACATTCCCATGGCATCGGCGATTATGCTACACCCGGTTCACAAAACTATTCAGGGTATTATTTTTGTGCAGCATTAAATAAACCCAAATTGGAAAGATTTTATTAAGGGCAATCATGCCATCGAATTAATTAAAGACAAAATAGAAAAATTAAAAACAAATTCAACGAATACAAATAATGAATCTCTCCTCCTTTAGATAAGCAACCAAAAATAAAAAATCTAACAATTTAAAAACTATTTAATCATGTAATTAAGTGTATCCATATTTTTTTAGCATTTATGCTCAAATAGAAATAATAACAACGTTAAAGTTAAAAATTATATTAAATTTAAAAAAGAAAGTGAAATGTGTAAATATGCTTCATTAAAAAGTAGTCGAGTACTTTTTTTTTTTTTTTGTTCATTTGTTTGATTAGTTTTTTTAACGAATTCCCAGTATTTAAATTTAAGATTTTATTTATTGTATTATTTTCATAATTTATTTGTTAGTTTCATTACTTAATTATTGTTAAAAAAAAACCAAAACACGCATAACTAAACAAAAAGAACAAAAGAATGAAATACATATAAAAAAAACAGATAATTTAGTGATTTCTTCTCTTGTTCTACATTTTCATCCAAAATATTTAAAACATTTTAGCTATAAGTCAGGGTGCTTCAAATATATTTCAAAATTTCCTTCCATACGTTCTTTTTAAATCATAATAATACAAAAAATGGAAAAAAGGAAAAGTTAATAATATATGTTTACATACAATTAACAGGCAGAAAATAATAATGAAAAGCTAGAATTTTAAAACTCTAGTCAATCTTTAAGCTTAAACCTTCTATATATTTTTTTCCAATTCAATATAATAAAATATTAAATCTGTATAAAATAAAACTTAACATATATTAAAAAAATACATATAAATAAATATATAAATGATTTTTTCTAAATAGTTTGGGTGTGTTTGGAATATGTTCGGAATAAATCAGAAAACTAGTGGTCGCAATAATACCAAGTTAATATCAAAATAAGATATACAGCCATATCACAGAGATCTATTCCGTTCGGAAACCGAATTCAAACCGTATTTTAATTCTTAAAAAAAAACCGAAAAAAGAAATGATTTTTCCAAATGAAACCATTTTTAAACTTACGAACAGAAAATTTTATTTATTTAAAAGCGGTTTTATTCCGAAAACTATTTTCGTTATTCGCTTTTTGAAGAAACAAAATACAAATTGATTACCGTTTCCGAACGGAATAGATCTCTATGACATGGCTGATAGTTAAAAGTGTCCAATTGCTCCCTACAACGTGCCTGCAAGTGACCATTTTTCATATTGTCTTGACAAATAATTACAAAATAAGGGAAACCAAGCTCAATTTATTTTTATTTAATTGGCAACTTCTTAAGACCACAACACTGCAGTAAAATTTAAATTTTTTAAATTTGAACAAAGTCTTAGAATCATTTTTATTTATTAAGTTCGTATAAAAATGTTATAAAATTTGTGAAACTATATTTTTTGCCCTATATGTACATACTCGTACATATATACATATGACCGAATTATGTTAATTTTCTTGCTTGTAATAAATTCGCAAAATAACGAGTTAAATTCGTTTCAATAAGAAATAATTGATAAGCTTACATACCTTCATCACAACTGCATCGATTTGAAATTTGCTTATCATGGTTATCTTGAATCTTGAGTTTTTTTTTTTGGTGTTATCTTGAGTCTTGAGTTTTCTTGGTGTTATCTTGGTCTTGAGTTTGTTTGGTGCTATCTTGAGTTATATATTTTTTAATAATAACAATCATGGATTGATTTCTACTGTATTGACGTTATTACAATGCACTGTTAAATTCCTAATTTCACTGTATTTGTGATCTGAAGTCTTGAATTGTAAATAAAAGTATTTCACTGAGTTTCTGATTTTGTTTTCGAATTAAAATTTTAAATCTTAATGTTATTTCAATACTTTTGATGTTGAGTCGTGAATTCAGCGGCCATTCAATTGTTTCCAAAAAATTTCTTTATAGAAATCATGTTTTAATAAAACAAAAACCGTTACTAAATAAAATATTAATTATCAAACTTAAATTAAACGAAAATGCAAATGCATAAGAGGCCAATACCTCAAATCAGGCATTTTACAAAATGTTTTCAACAAAATATAAAGCTTCGCTATCACTGCCACATATTATTTTTGAACTTTGAGAATCAAAAGAATTTATGGCTTTGCGCACATCTGTTATCAAGGAGGTGACACTTATGCGACTTTTAGCACGTTCACCGTTTAGCCAGGGATTTACACTATCGGTATTTGAAGGTTCCATACCACTGGGTATTCCCAATGAGGAGTGTTGAGACCATAACCATAACTCACCACTCTCAGCGGTGGTGAATAGCTTAGAAGGATCGGAACGATGGAATCCAATTTCCGTTATTGGACTTTTGTGAGCTGAAAGATATGATGCTGGGTAGCCGGGATTTCGTAAATCCCAAACAGTAATGGAACCTTCTTCTGAGCCTGCTAAAACAATATGCGACTGTGTGGGATGTGAAGTTAAACAGGAGACATAATTTGATCGTTTGTCATCTTCGCAGGAGGTCATAAAGGCAGCCGATGGGGTAGCTTCGGCTGAGGAACGTATATCAAACATTCGTATAATGCCCATACGATTGGCCACAAGTACTTCTTGAGGATTAATGTAAGCAACTGAAAGCAGAGACAAGCTGTCTGCCTCCAGACTACGACGAACAGCTAAATGAGCCTGAGAATCAAGAATATTTAGACGACCATCTTCACCCACTGTAGCAACTTCCTTGCCATAGACAGAAATTGCAGTACAACAGGCGGCATCCCCACTGGCATCAAAGCGGTGCAAAAGTTCACTTTTGCTGTCCTCCTCCAAAGTGTCCTCTTCGACAGCTTTTTTTATTTTCAGTAGTGTTATACGCCCTTAAAAGTATTACATTTAATTTCATCTGCTACAAAAATAAGAATTTGGCGGATAACTTACCATCACTACAGCTAACTACCGCTGATTCATCTGTAATGAACTCTATGCCCGTCACATCTCCATTCATTGCGAATTTATCATGGCATCCTGGCACATACTCATTGTAATCATCCTCATACTGATTTTTTTGCAAACGCCAGATTCTTACATAGTTTGTGGGCATATTCCAGCTGCCACTTAAAAACCGCTCACTTTCTTTCATTTGCTCCCGCACCCATCGAACTTTAGATATTTTTTCCGATATGTAAAACGTATTAACTTTCGCATCATTCATTTTTATTTCTATTTTTTATAAATTGTAAAAAATGTCTAACAAATTTATGAACTTGTCCACTTTGTGTTTATGTTTATTTGAGGTTATATCATGATATGAAGCGGTAAATTGCGCCAGCTGATTCAGAGTGGCCAACTATTTGATAAGGGACGGAAGGCTGCCGGATCGAAAGCATGTTCTAAATAACCGTTACAATTGAATATGATTTATCTGTTTTTTAATTATATACATACATACATATTATCATATCATACATACATAATATTATATACATATGTGAATGTTCGTTTGTTTGTTGCGCTTTCACGCAAAAACTACTAAACCGATCATCATGAAACTTTGTACACATATTCAAGGAGGTATTAGAAGTAACATACATAGGATACTTTTTATTAAAAAAAATAATATATATTTGTAATATTAATTCATTTTTATTATAATCCTACCCGTGATCTCTGATACTTACTTAATGGCTTCAATGCGAGTGAAACCGCGGGTAAAACTTAGTATTTAATTACTATGTATTCAAACACGAGGCGTTTTTTTTTTCTAAAAATTACCATTTAATAAAATTATATTCTGAAGGTACAACGGATGGTTTAAGAAACACAGTATTATGTAGACATATTTAAGAGACTTAGGGACATTTTAAAGAATATGAGATCGTGGAACCAGAGGTATATATTAATTATAAAGCTACGTACAGACGATTGGTAGATCTTACAATATTGCCAGAAAAATGTTCAGAAAATGTCTGACAACCGTCTGAACTTACAATTTTTGTCTTGCAACGTTGCAAGAAAAAGCATTGTCAGTTAATTGTAAGACAATAATATTGTCAGATATCTAACAATCGTGAGAACACTCTACTTTGCCATTGTCAGATAATTGTCAGACATTGTAAGCTCTTGTTTTATTGGCAGATGTGTTTAAATCAATACATCTGACAATAGCACCATTGTCAGATAATTTTTCTTTTGGCAATGCTGTCCGTAAATACTATTGGATTTGACAGTTCTGATAAAGTTTAACAACGCATCTGGCAATTTTTCCACACAACAATCTGACAACCGTGTAAACTGACAATTTTTATTGGCAGATAAATTTATTGTCTGACAATTGTCTGACAATGAAATTGTAAGGTTTTCTTACAATCGTCTGAACTGACAATTTACCTTTTGGTAACAATTTATCATTGTCAGTACGTTGTCAGCATATTGCCATATCTTACAATATTGTAAGATCTGCCAATCGTCTGTACATAGCTTAAGAAGTAGTACTTTGTATATGAATGACAATATAAGTTTAAAAAAAACCTGTCAGTTAATAAGAATTTTTATTTGTAGTGGAGTAATTAATTATATGTAAAAACGCCCATTAAATGTGAACTTGGCAGCACTAGAACCTAGTATTGGCGCTATAAAGCGAAACGCTTGTACTAGAGTAAATATTGGATTCAGTGGTAAATAGTATTTAAGGTTCATGAAAAGTAAACAATTCATATTAAAGTCGTGCATATGTATTATTAAATTAATGAAGAACAATTACAGCTTAAAATTCCATTAACAGAACGAAAATATAAAATGGCTGATAAACGCACTTTGCGCGATAACAAAACAAATGATCCGGAAACAATTAAGGTTTGTCTTCTAATTTCACAATAGCCAAGTGATACAATTAACATTTGTGATTAGCAGACTACGTTGGAGAAAGAAAATGAGGAAAATCAGCCTAAAAGACGCAGCACTAGACTAACGCGCAATACTCGCTCCATGGCCGAAGAAGGTGGCCAAAAAGATTTGCTGGAAAAAGAGGCCAAAAAACCTTTGCCTTTTGTCAAATATCGCGGTGCGATCATTTATCATACAGATGGAAACGAAATAGCCGAAGCTTCAGACAGCATAATGTTAGTACAGATTTTTAAATTCTAATATTGGAATTATTTCAATTTGTAAGTATATTTTAGCCAGTGGGTAGAGAAGCAACCCGGTGATGATTTAGTACCCATCGCTTTTGATATGGAATGGCCGTTTTCTTTTAAAACTGGCCCCGGCAAATCGGCGGTTATTCAACTTTGTGCTGAAGAAAAAGCTTGCTTTGTATTTCAATTAACTTATCTTAAGAAACTGCCGGCCGCTCTTGTAGCTTTGCTTAAGCATAAGCGTGTCCGCTTGCATGGTGTTAATGTGAAAAAGTAAGTAATCATTTGATATCTATCCAATTGGCATATCAATTGTTGTATTCGTTTGTGAGTTTCTATATTTGTTTCACTATAATGCCAAAAGCGCTTAATGGTTTTGGAAGAAATTTATTAGTAGACGGTTGGCATATGACCCAAGTTGACAATATTTTTTAAAAGGTATCGTTTTACCAAATCGGTACTTTTTTTATAAAGAAATTTTACTTTCTCATATTTCAAGGACGTCATAGTTTCCATTTATGTACGTAATAATAACTGTTGTTTGTGATTGCAAAAACCATGCGCGCGGTAGAGATAGAAATGCTCCAGCAATTATTGCGACCTAAATAGACAGGCTCAATTGTTTTCTTGTAGTTGACGTTGCATATTTAAATTACTGAAACTGATTGGAACTTTTCAAAAAAATATTTGTTTAAGAGGAGTTACCTACCAACTGCATATAGATCAAATGACGTCTTGAAAATTTCGTTATAAAATTGTATATGTATGCATATATGTATGTAACTTTAGAATTACCGTTATATTTTGTACCAAATTTCTCAGTATGCTGAGAGAATTTTAAAGTTTTGTAATATTCATCACTATTTTCCCGGCTTAGTGATTTCCGTAAATTAGGTCGCGATTTTCCCGAAGTTAAATCTGATGATCTTATTGTTAATGGAGTGGATTTGGGTGTGTGGTGTAATGAAGTTTGTGAGACTGGTGGACGCTGGAGCTTAGATCGTTTAGCCAATTATGTGGTAAGTGAAAAATTTGTTTTCTTTTCAAATTTAATTCTTCGAACAAAGCGTTGATGCGCTCGCTATTTTACTTATCACTCGAATTTCAGGTGGGAAAATCTATAGATAAAAATAAAAAAGTGCGCATGAGTAAATGGCATGTTATACCTCTGGATCAAGATCAACTTATGTATGCTGCCATAGATGTCTATGTAAGAATTTCAGTTCATCGTTTTATATTTTTTTTTGTTCATTTTGGTTGGATTTACTTGTTTCATTTAAATAATGCAGATTGGTCAAATCATATATCGCGAACTAGAAAAGCGTGCTAAAATCAAAGAGGCTAACGAGGCAGAGTTTATTAAGAAGAATGGTGAAGCTGCTTTTAAGGCTATTAAGTACTTGGGTGAAACTTTTATTACCGAAAAAACCAAAGAAATTGCTATTTAAGACTATTAAGTTTATCACCTCGAGACGATTGTTGACATCTACATGCATGCATGCATGCATATTTATATAAAATAAGAAACTTTTATACATGTAGTGTTGGTCCAAAAAAAAAAAAAACAAATTGTTTATAAAATTAATTAATAAAAATAAAATATATGTTTATTACTACAAAAATTTACCGACTTGTAACAAATTTTCTTGTATCTATAAAAACAATTACTTATTTTTGTATTTCTTCTATGTAACAAATGGCGGTCTGCGCAAGGCAATCGCTTCAATTTTACGCTTCAAAACTTGATTATCTAAATCAATTTGTCGCTGTAGTTTTTTACGATTCAGTGCTGAGGTTGTAAGCCGTGTATTGTTTGTTTGTGAAGGCAGCTGGAAAAGTAGTAATTTTTTATTAATAAATTTAAAATTAAACATTTTTTATATGTTGTATTAGTTTTTTTCAGTAATTTATTTGTCCATATTCAATTTACCTTTTCTAAAGAATTTTGCGATGATTTACTTTTAAGGGGATATGTGGGTCTTTTTGTTAGAATTTTTCGTAAAAGTATTTGATTGTGTCTATTAATTTCCCGCATTCGTTCATTTGAGAAACTCATACTTTTTCGTGGGTATGGTTTGGGCCTGAAAAAAAAAAAATTATAATAAAAATTACTATTTCTTATGGAAGAAGTTTGGAAAAGGTTTTTTAATATAAAACTTAAATAGTTTTATTTATGCATACGTATAAAACATTTGTAAGAAAATTTCGTGTGCACTTATTCTATTAAACGAAATTGACAATATGAGATGCTCTTGAAATCGATAGACATCGCTTTTATAGAAATACATATAATTTTGTTAATAGATTTTTTCTGACCAATTTTATAAAAATAAAAGGTTTCTACAAAATTTTTTCGCCAGTTATTTTTTTAATGGAAGATTTAAAAATGCACCGAATGGGCTCTAGAAAGGTGCCATAGGAATACACCAAATCACTAAATCGGCTAAGCCATTTTGGTTCTATACAGTTACATCGATAGCAAAGCGTGCATAATGTGGCCTTTTTATTACAACAACAAATCGTATTCAGTTTCAAAAATAATTTGACTTAAAAGTTTAAACCTGTCACGTATTTTTATAGGGACAGAAAATCAGATGGTCTCAAACCCAAAATAAAAACTGATAACAATATTTTTGGTTGAAAATAACACGAATTTGTACGAACTTTTTTTTTTATCGAGCCATTTTCTTTTAAACTAGTGCCATCTCTCATAAAATAATCATTTCACGGTCATAAATTTTTTTTGTTCATGGAAAATATTTCCCATCTTATTTCCGATATCGGTGACAAAATAACGCAAAACTGAAAGGTTGCACAAAAAAAAAAAAAAAAAAAAAAAAAACAACTGAAAATCTGAACAAACCAAGAAGTGTTCCCCAATTATATTTTGCGAAATTTTTTTATTAATCTAAAAAAGTTTAATATTAAAATTTAATTTGTTAAAATAACCCAGATGCGAAATTTTGTAGGCCTTCATTTATAAGGCCTTTCGTAAGGCCTTCCTAGAGGTCCTGTTAGATCTAGTAACTATGCTCGCTTGACTTCTCGGGAAGGCCGGCCTACCTAGTCCCTTCTAAAAATGTGGTTTTTATTATGTGTGTGTACATTTTACTAAGTTTTTGCATATCTAAAGGTAATTTAAGAATAAATTTGTGACTGAATAAGGCCTTCTATCAGGCCTGTGTATGAAGGGAATTTAGAAGGCCTTGGCTGGCTAGGACATCGTGTGTAAAAAATGAATGAGTATTGAATGGGGCAAGGGGCCAAGTAAGGCCTTCCAGAATTCCAAATAAAGCCTCCCAGAAGGCGTGCTTAGTGCTTCATTCCGCCGCTGGATATGTACATACGTATGTATGTTGCTTATAATTTTTTTTTGCAGTTTTTCACAATGTACGTACATAGCTTTTGCAAAGTTTTCGGCATTCTAACATCTTTAGGGACTTTTAATCAAACATAAATTAAAATTTTAGCAAATTTTTGCACTTTCATAATTTTGCGCGATTTTTTTTTATAGAACGAACAATTTTAGCAAGTTTTAATCAGGGCTTGCATTGAATATCGGTATTATTGCCAATTTTTTACATTTTTGCGATAGACTTGATAGGCATGAAATTACTGTATTTTTTTTTTTAATCATAAAGAATATATCTATGGGACTATATCATTAACAGTCAATACATTTTAAAACAGAAAAAAAATAAATACCAAAAAAATGTTCGTAAATTGGCGGTAATACTACGCTCGATTTGAAATAGTTAAAAAAAAAAAACAAATTTCATTTTCCATCACAACATTTTTTGTTGAAGTTTTCATAGAATGAAAATGAAAAATTAAATCGAATAAGATTTGAAGTAAAATCGGTATGAAAACGAAATTGAAGTGAGCATCACAACTAGAGATGTGCGCGTGAGTAAAATTACGCTCACGATCACGCACGATCACGAAACATAAATATTTTTCACGCACGCTCACGCACGGCATGATTTAAAACTTTCACGATCACGCACGCTCACGAACGCAATATGTTTAATCACGTACTTTCACGCACGACGGGAAAAATTTTGCACGCACGCTCACGGTGAAATACAAATTTTGCAATAAAAGATTTAGCATACGCTTAAAAAAATTTATTTTGTAATTAATTTCTTTATTTACTTCAAGATCATCAATTAAATAAAAAAAAATTGAGGTAAAGGTGGAAAAATTACAATGCAAAGGATAAAGTTAATATAAAAAATCTCGCACGATCACGCACGGTATTATATTTTTGAATCACTATCACGCGTGACACGAAAAATTCACGACATTTTCACATCTCTAATCAGAACTATATAAGGTTTTTTATCGATTTAAATTCGAAAACGTTTCCCATCACATACCTGTGGGCTAACTCTCTTTTTCGAATCGCAAGCAAATGCATTTGCATTTCAATGTAAATAAGATACAAATTCGAACAGTTCGAATCGAGTTACAAAGTAAACCCCACCCGTCTTGTAAACTTCTTCTTACCTCAATTTATCAGTGGAACTGGTTGGATGAATTTGCTTTATAAAATTAGCGTGAAATATGTAATCGTCTGAATTAAAACTAGTGGGAGTTTTACTGGTTATCTGAGCCTCATAATAAATATAGTTTTTGTCACCGGCGTCGTAGTTATTATTATTATTTTGAATTTCTTCGATTTCACTATTCCTGCCCTCCTCCTGCAGTGGAACATCTTTTGTCTCGTTTGTTTCGCTGCTGTTATTATTACTATTAGTCTCATTTGATAACTCCTTTTCATCTGTATCACCCCCTTCAGATCTGTTCAGTAATTTCTCATCATTTTCTAAAGGTTTCATCCGTTTTTCCTTATCTCGTAAATTTGTCAGACCCGCACTTTTTATGGCATTTACAACAGCCAAAGCTATTTTTTCCGGATCGATAGATTCGGTTTTAATTTCATTCAATACCGAAGTTTTACAAAATTCTGTGAGCTTTTCTTCATTATTATTATTTGAGGAAGCAATATTCAGACTCGTTAAAGAATTTTCTATTAGTTGTACCAGTTTTGTTTGATCTATAGACTCTGTGGTATTATTCTCTTTACATATTTCTTGAGATAAAGGACTACAGCTGGCTTTAAAATTTGTTTCGCTAATTTTGTTCTGTTTTTGATAATCTAATGAAATTTCTTCTTCAAATACGTATTCTTCCTCTTCCTCAGCTTTCTCTACCACTACCTCATCATCATCATCATCGTCATCGTCACCATCATCATCTCCATCTTCTGCAAATTCTTCAGTCATTCTTTGTTTTCTTTCCTTAAGATTTTCAGATTGTTTATTATTAAAAATGGTTGCTTTTGCCGAAATCTGCTGTAAATATCTCTCTTCCATGTCTTTGATTTTCTTAAGTTCTTTCTCTTCTTCGTCTTCATCCTCTTCACTTATCTCTTCGGAACTTTCTTTGATTTCCTGTTGTGCTGGTGGTGTTGCTAGACCATTTTCAAAAGCCATCGATGCTGCATTTATTTCTGCCAAAGTTTGTCTCACTATAACTTCATTTTCTTCATCGGAAGATGAATTAAATGGAATCGCATCAGTTTTGTTGGTGTTGTTGGCAAAGTTGTTAGGCCAACTTTTTCTTTTGATGGGGCCCTTAAAAAGAAAATACCGTTTGAAAAATTGGTTAAGTTCTTGCAAAGATTTTGTAATTGAAAGAACTTATCGAATATGTGTATCGATATTTATTTGTCGATATTGGGAACTCCTTTGGGGCTTTCCCATGCGGAATTAAAAAGTTTGAAAATCTCACAGCACCGTGACTAAAAAATATTCGTTTGTTTTCGTATGTAGTAGAAAATATTTGACATGATCTTCGGTAAGATTTCCTAAGGTGGGCAAATTTGAGGTAAGGAAGTGAATTGGCTTAAAAACTCACTTTTTTTTTTTTAAAAACTCAGTTTCATTTATACCAATTTTAAGTAGAAATATGGGAATTAATAATGGAATATGATGTCGGGCAAATGTCCACCTCTAAGCCCGGTCTTTAAAATGGCACCATAGAAATCGACCGCGAAATTTCTCATGATAGCAAATTTTCACGATTAAAATTTTTTGTTGAAAAGTGTAGCGTTCTATGGTTAAAATTTCCCAACTTTTTACTAAATAAATGTCAACAGAAGACGATTTTTTTGTACATATCGTACGCTAAAAAATAAATAGTCACAACTCAAAAATCAGAAATGTTCTGAAGTGACCAAGTACAGTTGATGCTGTAAAAGTAATGCAAACGGTTACAACGGTATTTTCCAATTACGGAGAACCGCTTTATTGAATTAAAAGCATTTAGACAAATTTAGAGTTGTGACCCTTTGTGACTTAGTGTGCGATATGTATTTGTATTTAACAAGATTTTTTCTATAGACTATATTTGAAATTATTTCAATGGATTTATGTAAATTTAAATGGATCTATATTTTACTTCCAGAAATACTGACTTACGGTATTAATCTTAACTGAATGTAAACTTTCATCATCATCATCAACGTCATCCTTATCACTATTATCAGTTGAATCATTTTCAAATTCAGACATATCCGGTACTTCTATATCCGATTCATTTTCGAAAGATTCATTGGCATAACGCTCATCATCCGAATTCTCTGCTTCCGTCATGTTGGTGGTATGTTTCTTTTTTTTAATAATTTTTTTTTTTTACTTTTTGTATTTACGAAAAAAATCTGTCACTCAGTCACTCAGTATATATTTTTTTTAATTTAGTTTTTCGTATTTGTAAAAATGACACAAAAAAAAAACACAAAAACACAAATATCCATTAGAATATTTTTTAAGTTTCGATTAGAGGTGTTCACAAACTTTTAACAATTATCACAGGTAGTGGATATGAATTCATAATGCGAAACTATGACAACGCAGGTGTTACCAATAATTCAATAAAATAAAAAGAAAAGAAAAAAAAATGCAGCAATAAATATAATATTTTAATAACATAGTTTTCCAATAATATACTATGCACACAGATGGGCTCCATCGTATTAATCCGTTTTAAGTTTTTTCCTTTACTTTTTCCACTTGTTTCGACTACGTGCACGTTGTGTGTATTTAAGCATTTTTAGAGAACTAAACTTTAGTAGACTCTGCTTATTTTTAGCCAGCATAACTATAGAGAGAGGGTTCTAACATTTCTAGCTTTATATTTTTCGTTCTCTGTTGTTGCTGTTGTTACCCTAGTGATGAGTGTGAAGTGCAAAAATATGTTTAGTTTTTTTTTTAGAATTTTAACACTTTTTTGTTGGAAAGAAAGAAATTCCTTGACCATAATAGTGTCAGTTGGAGCATTGGCGGTGTTCTTGTCAGCTATGATGTCATATTGTTAAACTCTATATGGATGTGTTGGAAGCAAAAAAGCCTAACTCCACATTTTTTTTAATTTTTAAATTTTGTTATTTCACTATCTAATTAGTTGTGATAAATACTAATATAAAAAAAAGTATGTGGTGTCGTGGGACACCAGATAGGAACGAAGTTCCTTATTATCAAAATGTTGTTATAGTTGCACAGATACATGAATATTAATATTTTATTTATATTGGGGGTGTCCGTTCCCCTTGTCCCCACCGCCCCAAAAATTTGCTGGAAGTTGTATTTTGTTCTTGAAGCTATGCAATCGCTAACGTGAACAATTTCGCTAACGTGAACAATTTCGCTAACCTGAACTCCCTTGGTTTTAATTAGTTCACGTTACCGCGAGTGCACTGTATGTATTACGGTTCACAAGATATATCCCAAAATTACCTGTTTTTTTTTGCTTCCCATGTAAAGCAATGATAATATTTGTTTGGAGCATTTTGCGTTTCATATAACGATATACGACATTGTTAAATGAAATATTTAATATAAAAACGAACTATATTGGTGGCACGAAATAAGCCCCAATGAAATAAGCCCCAAAAAATTTTAAAATATTTTGTTTGGGCTTTATTTCAGTTTTTAAAAATTTGGGGCTTATTTCATAAAATTTTTTGGGGCTTATTTCATTTTATTTGGGGCTTATTTCATATCCGTAAATTAGATCTAAACACATTTTGAGGAAAATTGTATGTTATTTTCAAGTTTCAACTGTGTCCTTGCGCCCGGTCGTAGGCCGGTTATGCAGAGAGTACTCTGAATGCAAAGCCGGTGTTCGATATAATTTAGAGGATAACATTCTTGCATTTTATGATTTCTTCTTAAGCTTACTTCATCATCAAGTTAACAAATTTGGGGTTTATTTCATATTTTTTGGGTCTTATTTTGTAAATTTTGTTTTGGGCTTATTTCATTTTTTGATTTGGGGCTTATTTCGTGGTGCCATTATTTTCATTATAAAAATAGATTAAAATGTAAAAAAATAAATGGGCTCAACCGGGATTTGAACCCGGGACCTCTCGCACCCAAAGCGAGAATCATACCCCTAGACCATTGAGCCTCTTGGTAACATTATAAGTAAAAGGCAAACTAAAACACAATTTTATGTGCGCACACACAAAAACACACTCATACAGATGATCTTTATGATTCAACCGCAAATTGCAATCAAACTAAAATAGAAATTTTTTGCTTTTTAATTAGAACTTAAATAAAAAGATAGCAGTGATAACTGCATACATGTAAATCTACTTGAAATAATTTCATTATAATTTTCAATATCATTATTCTATTGAAAATGTTCAAAATTATTCTTAAGTTTTTTTGTCAAAAGTTCACAGATTCATACATATCGATGGCTTAATATAGAAAGGTCATATCTCACCTTTTAGCTATTTTACAGGAGAAGGAAAAACCTCAATAAAATCTGAAAAAATAACATGTAAAAATGAGTTGGGACTTTTTTAATTACTGTAAATCTGTTATTCGTCAACATAGGAAACTGAATTTTATAAGGGCGGTGTATTTAAGTTTTGTCTACCAGAACATGTAAAAAGCGAGATACCACCTTTCTATATTAAGCCATCGATATGTATAAAAAAAATCGAATCTAATGTAATTGTAAGTGGAATAACTGAAATGTGCTACACTCAAATCCGTTCTCAGATTTTTGCTATCACATACAGAACATTTTTAATAACCGTGGCTCCGATTATCCCATAATTAATTCGGTCACGATTCTCTATATTTCATCGTAACTGCAAAAACAAATTTGTTAGATTTCAACAAATAAAACTCTAAAAGATGCTCAATAAAATTACATTTAAGATCTCAAAGTTATTCAGAATTAATAAAAAAAAACTCAAAAAAATCATAACTGAAAAAATTAAAAAAGAGAAAGTTTCGCTTTTATTTTACTTTTTCAAATTCGTCAACACTTACATACATATAAATATTGCAAGATAGATAGCCGATGTATCCTTATTAAGGATTCCTTAATATGCCGCATGTAATTATTTAATATATGTAAGCATGTACTTATGTATGTATTTCTTGGAATACTATGAGTTAAATATATTTGGATTTCATTAATTTTAGCTAATTGTATTTTATCCGCCACTTAAACCATTCTTTGCACACAACAATTGGCTGCCTTAACTATCCAAACATATGCACGTACTAGTGATGTTACGAATATCAATTTTTAGTATTCGCGAATACGAATACGAATATTTAAAACAGTATTCGCCGAATACGAATACGAATATTTCTTTTGAGGTTTATATTTCAAATTTAATTGGAAAAAATCCCTGCCTTTGCGTTAGTAACTATAAATGAAAAAAAAAAATTTAGTGATTTAACATTATTATTGCATTAAGATGCCGAATTTGAAAACCTCTACAGAACATTTTTTAATTATTTTACTTACATACTTTCAGATTTCGTTTTTCTTACTCTGCGTGAAATACAATCGGTTTTTTTAATAAAAATTAATATATTTTTTTACATTTTATGTACTTTTTTTAAACTTTTGTATGATTTTTTTTGGAAAATGTATGGGAAAATTATTCGAAAAATATTCGCTTGAATTTGGCGAATACGAATACGAATATCTTAAAACAGGCGAATAGTCGAATACGAATACGAGTATTCGTAACATCACTAGCACGTACATACGAGTATATACATATATTCGTAAATATATGTACATATACATATGCATTTGTTTTTCTTTATTATTCGCGAGCTTTTACTATTAAAAGCTTTCATAAGTTTATCTATGAAAAAAAAAAAAGAAATTTTCTACAATCACTCCTACAAACAAACCAACTGCAGCCAACTTAATGGGTAAATAAACCACACAAAAATAAAGAAAGGTAAACATTCATCCAAACAAAATATGACACAAAAGGATCTTGCGCACAAATAATTCAAAGAAAAGCAACAGAGTTACAAAAACAACATAAACTGAACCAAAAGAGAGTGAGAAATTAAGAAATGCAAGAGAGTTTGTTGGTGTAAAATAAGGAAATACCGTTACAATAACGGGACTTTGACACGACTAAACATGAAAATTTATACAAACGACCAACCAGAAATTTAAACGGTTAAGAGACTTTGTAACGTGCGGGCGTTAAATTATTTTCGTTGAGGTTGGCGATAATAATCGAAGCAACTGAAATTTGCTTTAAAACAATGCATTAAAAAATATGAAAAACAAAAGATTTTGATAATTTAAAACGCGCGTGATTAAAAAATATATACATATGTATGTATGTATATACATATGTGCATACTTACATACCTACTATGTCGAAATGTATGCCTGTTAAAGTGTATAAAAATTACAAAAAGGTGTTTAAACATAAATAGAAGAAAAAAAAAAAGAAAATTATTATATTCAAAGAAAATGTGGAAGAAATGTTTTTAATTCCAAAAAAAAAAAAAAATTGAATTTCCATGACGAAATTTTAAATTTAATAATCCTTAATAAATATTTTAAATAGCAAAATGCTGAATAAGTGAAAATTTTAATTAAAGTGTGAAAAGTTAAAAATTGTTTTCATATTGTAGTTTATACGTACATACATACATACATACGTACATACACACATATGTATGTATGTGATATACACACCCTTTGAATTCGTTTGTAATATTTTTCTTGCATTGTATTGCTTGTACATTTGTGTGTGTATGTATGTATGTTTAAGTGTGAATGTGTAGAATACATTTTTATGAGGTCAAAGGTAAATATTTGATATTTACTTACATATTAAAAATGGCCTGGTTTCTTCCCATTCTTAAATTAACTAAAAATTACCACATAATGATTTCACAACAATTTGCTAAAATCATTTAGCACTTTATGGATAACACTGCTTTACAAATTTTTAGTTTGGAAAAATACCAAGAACGCCACATGCCTAGATAAGTCAATTGGGACCTCCCAAGCACGAAAAACGCTGTAATTTTTTTTTTTATAGTACAGTTTTTTAGATAACGGTACTTTTGTGTTTTTCGGTGTATGGCCCCACTCAAACCCTTGTGGAGCCCAACCCAAAAGTCCAATCAATATAAATTGTATACCGTTGGAAAGGTAATTGAATGCCTTTTCCGTCGATATGCTGAAAATTTCTGTATGATAAGAAATGGCTGAGTTATGGCACCTCAAAGTTCAAAATTTTCCTATTTTTTACGTTTTTTTCAAAATTTTTCATTTTCATTTCATTTTTTTTCTACTTTATTGTAAACATCTGGAATGTTTTATTTTTTTACCAAATAGGTTATTTTATTACCAACATTTTAAGCGTAATTTGGAAAAAAACGGATGAAAAATAAAGTTTTTATTAAGGATTTTGTGGAAAGACAATATTTTCATTTTCATTGCTCACACACTATATTCGGCGTCAATCAGTTTTAACGTATTAAAAAAAACGGAATTTGAAGCTCTGTATATGTTGCTAGCCTTGATTGACGAAATATGACATATTGCTCTCTGTATTGGAAAATGTATTGGCGTCGGTTTAAGTAACTTAAACGAAATAAAGAAAAGTCATTCTGTCTTGTGAAGTTGAAAAGCACGGTGTTTGATTTCCATCCTAAATGTGTTCAATCGATCCCAACGAGTGAAAGCATGTATATCAAAAAGGCCGTTAACATTTAAAAATTTATTCTTTTTAACTTTTAGGTTCAAATATGACACCTAATTTACACTTTTTATTCAGTCATTTGGATAGTTTCCCCACGAACTTGGGCTCCGAAAGTGATGAACAAGGTGAAAGATTTCACCAGGAAATGGAAGAAATCGAGAGACGTTATAAAGGCTGGTGGGATGAACAAATGATGGCGGACTATTGTTGGTTCCTCATTCGCGAAGATCCATCCGAAAAAAAACGCAAAAGTTCAAGTCGCTCGTCATTTTAATTTAAATTTTTTGAATTTACGCCGAATATAGTGTGTGAGCAATGAAAATGAAAATATTGTCTTTCCACAAAATCCTTAATAAAAACTTTATTTTTCATCCGTTTTTTTCCAAATTACGCTTAAAATGTTGGTAATAAAATAACCTATTTGGTAAAAAAATAAAACATTCCAGATGTTTACAATAAAGTAGAAAAAAAATGAAATGAAAATGAAAAATTTTGAAAAAAACGTAAAAAATAGGAAAATTTTGAACTTTGAGGTGCCATAACTCAGCCATTTCTTATCATACAGAAATTTTCAGCATATCGACGGAAAAGGCATTCAATTACCTTTCCAACGGTATACAATTTATATTGATTGGACTTTTGGGTTGGGCTCCACAAGGGTTTGAGTGGGGCCATACACCGAAAAACACAAAAGTACCGTTATCTAAAAAACTGTACTATAAAAAAAAAAATTACAGCGTTTTTCGTGCTTGGGAGGTCCCAATTGACTTATCTAGGCATGTGGCGTTCTTGGTATTTTTTGGCTGTAAACTAGTGTAATTAATATATAATACCCAAAATACTCCAACCAACCACCCACCAGTTTTATGGTATTAAAGGAATTAAACGATCCATAATAATAAACAGCTTGTCATTATTATGTTTTTTCATATTTTCACTTGTGTAACATTTTGCCGAAGAAAAAAAGCAAACAAACAAACAACTAAATTGATTTTGTATATGATGGCTCATATTAAACAGCTGGTCCCAAAATAAGCCTAGAAAAGATAATTTTAAAATAATTTTAATAACTTGTTGGCAGAGGGAAAAAGTAGAAACTAACAGAGCATGTTAGCCATATTAATGTCGTCTAATAACATCAAAGAAAATGAGCAGAAGATGCATCCATGGTATGCATAGAAAATACAAATTAAGTTTCACTTACCGACATCGACGACATTGTCTAAGTAAGTAACCTAGACGTTTGCGATATCAGCCGAATCTACAATAACTTTATTACAAATATCATCATTACCTATCAGCAACAGCGACAAAAAGAAAGTTATCAACAACATTGACTATTTAATACAATGAAATCTTGAAATTTCTAACTAAATATGTGTGTGTGCTTAGAACAAATAAAATCTCAGACATCTGAAAATGGTGCCAACGACACATAAACTTACAAATGAGCCGCCATTGATGTTGTCATAAAAATTAAAGGAAAGCAACAAAAAGTAAAGAAATTCTTTCTTTAATCCTGCCACAAAACTAATTAATGTTTCAAACACATTTTCATATATAAAACTTAATTGTAAACATATACACGCACACACACACCCACACCCACGAACACATACACTCGGCTATGAAACCCAAAAACTCATATAAAACGTAACACACATGCTAATCATTATAAGGAGAGAATCATGATAAAGAGCACAAGAGAACGAGGGTGTGAACAAGCTGTAGTATGAGTCAAAAAGTATTATTCCTTGCGTTAGAACATTTAAAAGGGAAGGAGGACTATAACAGGATAAGTAACGGTTAAGCTAGCAATATTTATAGCAACGTAAGAAAACCAGCAACAATAACAAAAGCAACACATACTAAAAGAAAGATAAGCCGCAAAAACCGTTAGCAGCTTTAACATGTTTGTGACATCAGAAAAAGCGTGATTTTTGGCCAAATACTTCTTTACCAAAATAAATTCTATGAAAGATATATCGTAAATTGAAATAAGCTGTTCTTAAATTTAACATAATCCTTTAAAAGAAAAAAAAAAAAATAGAAAACAAAACAAATGCGTGGGTTCGGAAAAAACTCGATATATAAATTCAAATTAAACATTAACGGTATTTACGTTAAACAATATAATGAACTTTTGTGTTAAAGGGCGTGTCAAATTACCGCGATTTTAAAACTAAAAAAAAAAAACAGAAAAAAGTAACAAAAAAAAAAAAAAAGAAAACGCGAAACGTACGAATAACAAAATACTATGTCTGTTGAATATCTACAAGCAGTAGCGACAACAAACACAACAACAACAGATGTAACTAACAATAACAATAACAACAACGGCAGCATACATAATTGTAAAAATCAAAAGGAAACGAAAAACCAGCAACACAAAGTTGTGGAAAATTCAACAAACCGAACAGAAAAAGCAGCAAAAGCAACCAGGGAAGCAAATATTTGACGTATAGTAAAGCAACAGCAGGAAGCAGAAGAAATACAACAACAGTCACAACAACTTCAATATCATCAAACACACCAACATCAACAATATCATCAGCTGCATCAGCATCATAATAAATTTAAACAAAATTCGAAAAATTTAATCAGCAAAAATCTCACAAAAACATTTCCAACATTTGAAACGACATCATTAAGAACAACTTCCCTGGTTTGTACACGTCATGTTACCACATGTCCACAATATACTAAACAACAGCACCAGCAGCGGCAGCAGCAGCAACAACAACACTATCAAAAACAGCACCATCATCATCATCATTTATATTACTCTAAACAGCAACAACGAAGCCCCCACAAACCAGAACCTCTCTATGTCAATATGGTTTTAAGCACCGAATGGTCTCAGGTAGAAGTAATTGACTTGATTAACGATGGCAACGGTTTGGGGTTTATTTTGGTTGGCGGCCGTAGTACCGGTGTGGTTATTAAGGCCTTAACGCCGGGAGGTGTTGCAGAACGTGATGGGCGCTTGCAATGTGGCGATCACGTGTTGCAAATTGGTGAGGTGAATTTGCGTGGTTTTAGTTCCGAACAGGTGGCCACGGTTCTTCGTCAGACTGGAGCTCAGGTTCGTTTGATTGTAGCAAGACCGGTGGAGTCAACAGCCACCGATTTTCAACATCAATTAGCAAGTCATGCACCAATTATTCCAACTAAGCTCCTCTCCGACCCAGAAGAATTAACGAGGCATCTATTTCATCAAAATAATCCAGTTGAATTAACGACGGCGACAGCTGCTGGCATTTGCGTCGGTGGTGATGTTGGTGTAGGAGGTAGTGTATTATCTGCAAATTATTCCGCCTTTAGCCATAAAGAGTCATCATGTCATGATTCTTTACAGCATCCCTTAATGTTAAATCTCAATTTTCCTCCCACTCCCGATACCGAATTAGCAGATTTACCACTTCCTCCCATACCCAAAGAATTGACCACTTCGGCGGCTACGCAACGCAACTATCCAAGAGATTTGGATATAATACCATTCTCCATAGTATCACCGCCTTTGCCTCAACCACCCACAACGACAGCCAACATGAAAGCTAGTGTTAGTACACCCCATCAAATGGACCATATAGAAACTGTGATAGCTGGTATAACTACTACTCAAACTACTGGCACCTTATCGAACGATGATAACGAAGAGGACTGTTGTTCGATAAACTCTTCCAACTATTTGGACTCTCCCGAAACCGAAACATACGAAGTAATGCTTAGAAAAAATGTTTATGGCCTGGGTATAACGGTGGCGGGTTATGTTTGTGAAGAGGAAGATTTATCGGGAATTTTTGTAAAGAGTATCATAGAGGGAAGTGCCGCCGAAATGAGTGGCCAAATACAAATTAATGATCGGATAGTTAAAGTGGATGGTAAGACCTTAAGTGGTGTTACGAATCATCAGGCCGTGGAGATGTTACGCAACACCGATATCGAAGTGCATTTAACGCTGGAACGTTTTCTTAGGGGACGTAAATTTGAGCACCTACAAGTCGCCTTAACGGAATTGAAAATATCCGTGGATTCACAATCACAGGTTTCATTACCACCCTCACCATCAATAGCCACATTATCGTGGCTTCCTCCCAGGTCTGATGGTGATTCCATAGCTACCGATGGTGGTGCTGTTACTATGGATTTTGGTGATTTGCCTTCAAGGGAAACGGTAGATTCGCAAATGTCTTACATGTTGGATAAAAGTGATCACAGTAATGTACCGCCAGTAGAAACTTCCAAAACAGCCCCAACTACACCCGAAGCCGGCAAACCAGCAGCCTTGGCTAATGGTACAGCCTGTCACGCACATGAAGCCGTAGCGACAACTGTCAATAAAGATAAGCCCGTTAATGGTTCGTTGGGGTCGAAAACACCCACCATAGACAATTTCACAGATTTGCTTGGCAAACAGTATACCGAGCTGATACCCGTGGGACCACTGAGACCATGCACTGAGTTAGTGGCTGGTTCCGGTGCACCGATTGAACATTTTTGCCCCAGTGTGGAGGCCTTAAAGGTCGCCTGGAAAAGTGAGTTTCCCGACAGTGAAATAATAGTAGCCGAAATAAATAAACTTTCAGGTCTAGGGATCAGCCTAGAAGGCACTGTAGACGTAGAGCGTGGCATTGAGAAGCGACCCCATCATTATATACGCTCGATACTGGAAGACGGGCCAGTGGGACGTCAGGGCATCTTAAAACCCGGCGATGAGCTGTTGCAGGTCAATGAGTACAAACTGCAGGGCCTCAGGCACACCGAAGTGGTGAAAATTCTTAAAGAACTGCCTTCATATGTCAAACTGGTATGTGTTCGCGGTGCTAAGGCGCCGTCTATTATAAATACTTCCCAAAATCCCGAGGCCTTTGAAACGAGAAGTCTTCTGCCCGGCGGTCACCAAAGTTTACAAAACTTGATGACCAAAGCCCTGTCTGAAAGTTCTTTGTATACCTCTAGCACTGCCACTCTGACGGATCAACAACGTTCGAAATCATTGGAAAACGTATCTGGCCTGGCTCTTTGGAGTTCTGATGTAACAATTGTCGAAATTGAAAAGACCGAACAGGGTTTTGGTTTCTCGATACTAGACTATCAAGATCCCTTAGATCCCGAGGGCAGTGTTATAGTAATACGAGGTCTAATACGGGGTGGTTCGGCTGAGACCACCAACGAAATATTTCCCGGCGATCGGTTGGTTAGTGTAGGGGAGCACCCATTGCAGGGACTCGATCTCGATGAGGCGGTAACCATTCTAAAAGGCATGCCTTTAGGCGTTATCAAATTAGGCATCTGTCGACCACTTTCAACATCAGATAGTAATATAGCATCACCCATAGGAGAGGGCGACTCACCGAGCACATAGTTTTCAATGGATTTTTATTGTAAGTACTAGTCAATAATTTCATACTCATTCAATAGATGTTAAGTTTATTTAAAGAAAATTTATGAAATACATACATACTTACATACGAGTACATTCGGTTACAATTATTGACTTATTAAAATTTTACTCAAACCATTGTCTGTACCTCTTTATCGTTATCGTCAAGTATCAAGCTTAAGACGTGTGTATAATTTTGTTTTGCTTTTTTCAATATTTTTTATGGGTCCCAGGGATTTGCTACTAAAATCTACCTGTACGATACAAATTTCAATACACATTTACACATATAAACTGCTTCAGTTATTTATACAGTCACTCCTAACTCTTGATACTCACACACACATACATAAGTTGTTGTGAATTTTATGGAAAAAAAAGAAACAAATACAAAATTTGTCAATGACAAATGTTACAAATCAATATTTCAGTTTATTATTATTATTAATATTTGTATCTTAGTTTGAGTAAGTCTAAAATGGAGTTGTACACAGCGTCACGGGTTAATAAAGATTTTAGATTTCAAATCAAATATGTATGTTTGTATGTAGAGATCTACACACATAAATACATACATACATACATATGTACATACATATTTACTTATGTATATGTTAGTGTGCATAAAAGGAAATTCAAAGTGGAACTTTGCAAGTGACAAGTATTGAAATTTCTAGTTGATGTGTTTCTTCGTCTTATAATCTGCTTTTTATGGCCTCAAAAGATTATGATTATTAACAGTAAATGTATTTTGTAGATTATGTATATACTATCTTTGAATGCGAGTTTGATGACAGCTTAACCATCAAAAGACATAAAAAAATTTTAGAAAATATTAAAAATAAATTATTTTATTACATACATATGTTTATATTTTTTCATTTTGTTTGGTAACGCCAACTCTCTTAGCAGCAGCTGCTAAAGAAGAAAACTTTTGATGGATTGAAGTTTAATAAAGTTGCCGTTTAATTTTGTACGAATTAAAAGGCGATTTAATGATGGGGAAAAACTGCAGTGTTTGTTGGCTTTAGTTACTACAATTTTTTCCATTGAATTGTGTTCTGTATATATTGAAGAAGTAATAAATTAGGTAAATTCACGATATTCTTTTACGATATGAAAATCTTAATGTGAAATGTATTTGGCGTTTCTATCAAAATATCAAAAGAAAACTTATTAAATTGTGATTTGGCAATATTCTCATTATTTCCTTAAACTGAGAATTTTTTGTATTATATTTTACCACCAAGTGTGATAAGGTACTAAATTAATCTTAAGTACGTTTTAAGTTTTGATTTAATTCACTTTGTCTCTCTTAGCTTATTTCTTAACAAAGAGACGGAAGGGCCCCTTGTGCCGCAAAGATTTAGAGGGCTTAAATGTTTCACACAAATTTTCCTCGTTTTATAAATTTGATCGGAGGTTAAACTTTTTCTCTCTTCAAAATGAGTGTGGTGTTGAATGAAGTGGTTAGCGCCTTTATTAAAAACTAAGCTATGATTTAGGACCTGGCTTCAAACCGTGCACAAACTGCAGATTTGCTCAAGAAATTAATTAAACTTATGTTACTACTATTTCTCTTCTAGTATTTAGGTTAAGTTTGCTCGAAAGTTCTAATCATTCTTCAGCTGAATGGTCTTCCGCACACGAGTCTAATTATTAAGCCGCACAATTTTTGTTCTTTTATTCACACACGAGTCTAATTATGCTGGCATAAAATGTATACATGTACTCAGCTTTGTATGTGTTAGTGTTTTTTGTATTCATTTGAAGTTTGCCTTTCGTTGCATACACATTATTATTATTATACACATTACGGAACATACATAGTAGGTAGAAATATTATGACGAGAATAAGTGATGATGAATTGGCAATTATATTTTAGGAGGAATTACAAGTATAAGAAGCGAATTTACTGAATATTTTTGGAATGAGGGAAAATTTTAAACATCAATATAAAAAATTTTTAAATTGCTTCACAACTTCTAGCTATACTAATAAAAAACTTTAGCCAACATTTTTCAAAGTTTTTAATTTAATTGTGTGTGTAACTTATTAATTCTCTTAGAACTTTTGTAGTTTTTTAAGTACATTCTGAGAATTTTTATAATTAATCTTAAAAAATTCTATGTTTTTTAAAAGATTTATTGACAAATTTAATCAATTAATAATTAATAAACATAAACCGCTTATTTACAAAAAATATTTTCTGCTTATAAAAAAATAAAAACATAAAATACCAATATATAAAATTTTACATTTATTTGAGAATGTACTCAAGAAAAAAAATTTAAAAACATATAAAATACCTATAAAAAAATTTAAAATGAATTGATAATGTTTCATACTGTTTTATTAAAACATACATAAATGCATAAATTTTGTTTGCGCGACCAACCCCCTTTTTCATTGTAATTCATGTTCACTCGACAATTGCTAAAAAACGAATAAATACGGTCTGTAAAAAAAAAACACAGAAGCTGTGTATTCGTAAGTGTGTATGTATTAGTTTTGTGCTGCTTGTGCGGGTATGAGGCTGGTTGAAAAATTGTTCCAACGAAAAACCGCTCTCTTCACCCCTCTCGCCTAAAAACTCTCATGTTATGCCAGCATAATTAGACTCGTGTGCGGAAGACCAATCATTATAGAAATAATGTCACGTCCGAAATCTCATACATACTTATAAAAAAATAGTTTTTGAATCAAACTAAAGATGATAATTTTTTCTTAGATCTATATTTCAAAGTAAATAGTGACTTGAAAACTTGTTTGTATCACCTATAGATGTCGCGTGCGACAGCATGTAATTACCTATATGTGTGTGTGTAGCTATTACGTACGTTTGTAAATACAGTAGTTTTCCTGTTTAACGAACCTTCGATTCTGCGAACATCGCATTTAACGAACACATAAGTTTGCTCCATTGAGTACCTTTTATAGCGAACAAAAATTATTTTCATGTGCCCAATTTAGCGAACAACTAAGATTCATAATTTTAGTTTAAGAAAGGATAATGTGAAGTAATTTCTAACTAAAAACAAAGTGAGTAGCAAAAAGTACCTCTATTTTAGGTTTTGTTTTTGTAGCATTTTTGTTTGATTGGTTTACGTGGTTTACGTGGCTGCCTGCTACGCGCATGCATTCAAGTAGAATCAATGAGATTCCGTTTTGACCGTTTTTGTTTGATTATGCTGCAATGATCAGTTACGCATATTCTTTCGTGGTGTAAACATAAAAATGAGCAAGAAATATACTTTTTAAAGAAAAACTAAATATTTTAGATGATTACCAAAATGGATTGTGAGTTGCTGTAGATTTGTGCAACAAGTATGGCTTAAGAAAATCGACAGTATGTACGATTTTAAAATCAAAAAAAATGCGAAAAGTACAAACCTTGGATTTAAAAATAGGAAAGCCACGAAACAAGATGAATTTCCAACAATGGAGAAACAACTTTTTTCTTGGTTTCTACGACAACGAAATTCATACATGCCTGTTTCTGGTGCAGTCCTTCAATTCAAAGCCAATGAAATTCATAGAAAGCTTTATAGTGGAGATTTCAATGCAAGTCACGGTTAAATAATTTCTTGCCGAAAATAATTTGCAGTTAAATGCTGTTTTACTTCTGAATAATTCGCCGTCTCATCCTCTGGCAGAAGAAATTGTAGAAAAAACACACAGAGGCAAAATTTGGGTGCTTTATGTGCCCCCCAATGTTACACTCCTGATTCAACCAATGGATCAGAATGCCATTAGTTTGCTTAAGTTGCATTATAAAAATAGACTCTTATCAAGACTTAACAAATTATTGTAAATTTCTCGACAAATTTTTTATGTAAAATTTTCAATAAAATTGAAAATGAATTTGAACCTTTTTTTCATTAAAATTATTTTAGGTTTTATGCTACCAGTGTAATGAATTGTACCTTAATTTTTTTTAATATATTATACAGATCTCATAACATATTTCAAAATAAACGACAAATAATACGGTTCTAGTTATTTATTTATTCATAACATGGGTACTAGACATAAGTATGGCATATAACGAACTTTTCAGTTTAACGAACAGGCCTGACAAAGTACTGGTTCGTTAAACCGGAAAACTACTCTACTTCCGTATTCAAATTTAAAATGATTTATATTTGTTGTGCAGCGGAAGGAAATCTTAAAAAAAAATTCTTGACATATCGTTCATGACATTTGCCCAATAACCGGCTATTGTTGCCACTAGCATACAGTAACGCACATATTTTATTTGTCTTAAGTACTTATAGATGCATACATATTGATATCGTAACCTTTTTGTCATTTATTAAAATTTTATTCACACAAAGCGTTTGCAGGAACATTTTCCATAAATACAAGACAAAGTGGAGAAAGTCACATTCACTTTAATGCCGGGGTTTGAATAAAAAAAACCGATATATAAAAAAAATATTGTAAGCCGTAATGTATTCTACGTTACGTATTTTTACGTTTAATTCAATAATGTTCACAGACAAAAAAGTTGGCTTAAAATGATTACAACAAATTTTAAAAAGTACGATAAAATTGCCGTTAAAATATTAAACAAATTTGTTAAGTGAATAGTTTCAGGTTGTTTATTTTAGGGTGGCTGCAGAATGCTAACATTAACCCTTCAAATGTAATAGTTTCAAATTGTATTATTTTATAGAATTTATTTCTAATCAATAAAACAGAAAATTTTATCATTAATGCCATTAAATGTATCATAATGTTCCAAACACTTTTCGTGTGTTACAAATATCACGGACATTCATATTTTGTTGCATTTGACAGGAACGAATAGAAAGACATAAATAAAACTAAAATTTTTGTATACGAAATAAAGGGAAATAAATCTGTACTAGTCTTATAGCGATTACCCTGCAGTTCTGGTGACTCTAATTGTTTACTGTACATTCGTTTTAATGATCGTTTCATTTAGCCAAATTAAATATATTTTATTCATGCATGCTCTATATGAACAAAGCTTGAATTTACATACAACGAGTACCACCTAAAAATTGGTTAAAATTCACATGTTTTCTGATGAAGCGGAAGTGTTGCAACCACCGAAAACAACACTGACCGATAGACCGATTTCATTAACACACATGAACACACAAATATTCTATTATTGTTCGCGGGCGTTGAAAAGAAAGTTTAGAAATAAAAGTGTGTAAAAAATAACGTTATTATTGACACTACATGGTGAACTAGTATACGAGTATTGAGTTCAATATGATGAGTTTGTGTGTTTTATCAATATTTCTGCACTAGAAAGTTTTGTATATGGAATATTAAATAAAGGTCACACTTCCTTCCTTCCGTGCTTGTTTTATATTTATTTTATATTCCTATACGAGTACATGAGTACGTGTGTGTGTATTTTACAAGCTCTCTTTCGATTTCCTGCGAAAATTCCCATCAGAAGCGCACGTACATGTATGTATGTACGTGTATGTATGTACATAGCATATACATACATATATTTCCTATTTGCTTATTTTGCTTTAAGTTAACGCTTTTAAGTTTTTCTATGAAGAAAAAAAGTCTAAAGATTAAAAAAAAATAAAGCATTATTAAAGTTTTGTGCAAGTACATATGAAAAGTAATATTATCAGGCTCAAGTTCGGTTTGGTAGTGTCTTGCAGATTTAACCAAAACACATAGCGTATGTATTACCTTAAAGTAGTTAAATCAATTATTTACAAGTAAATAAACAATACTATTTAATTTTGATGGCGATAGTTAGAGTTTGCGATTATCCACCATATGATCAGCAGTTCAACTCCTGGTGCGGCAAAATGATTTTTTTAAATTGTGTGCAACATCGTAAAATCAAATTTTAACTTACAAGTTCAATGATCAACATATAATATATTTTATGCTTAGTGTGTTGATAATTCTTAAGTTGTTATAGGTAAAGCACGTGGGAAAGTATTTGCCTTCAATGGCATTGCCATTTTATAGAAATTAGAAGGGTATGTTGATTAAAATTTTAACGGTCGGTTGAACTCAGACCATGATGGGTCGAAACCTACCTTGATCTCATTAGCAGAGCTTTTGTCTGCAGATGGTGTAAATGTATTGTGATTTTTTTAGACACAATATTGTTTTTAAGCAGTTGAGTATGCATTTTATTAAGGACGAAGGAGGGCGTTGTGGTGTGCATTAACTTGGAATTTTATCAGTCGCTGTCGGAACAGTTTTAAGTGGCCAATGCTCTACCTTGATCACTTAAACAATCCAAATACTCTTAATACAATGCTAAAGTAATGCAAATCAGAGAAATTCATGATGTCAATGACTTGCCATGACCAGGGAATGAACCTAGGTTGTTAGTCATAGTTTGACTGCACCTTACTGTCTATCATGGTAACTTCATGTTTTACCTTCTCATTTTTACAAAAGTTGCATGTGTACGAAACATTTGTACTCTTTCCTCTCATATTTAAAAGCTCAAAAGTTCCGCAGCAAAGTTGACTGGTATATTTTGTTGTTTCGCTGTTTTATCAAAAGATAAAAAAAAAATTGATTAATGCCAGATAAGCAGGATCCTTACAAAAAAGTAAAAAATAAACTTAGTGAGACACATACTAAAGGCCGTGCCGCACTATCCTACACAGTCGCGCGATTTGCAAAATATGACATGTGTGCTAAAAATGTATGGTAGTGTGGACTAAAAATGCAACTGTGTGACAGATTTTTTGGCAAGTCGTGCGATTTGTAAAATTTTATGAAAATTTTTAATAAAATTATAGTTTTCATGCGATCAGAGGAGTATTTATTGTCAACCAGATGTTTTGGCATAGAATTTGTATGATAGTGTGGCATCTGCAACACCATTTTGAAACGATTTTTTAAAGTCGGTCAGATTTTTGCAAGATTTTCCTCTGAATGAGTCGTACGATTGTGTAGGATAGTGCGGCACGGCCTTAAGAGGTTTAGAACATTAAAAGAAAAACAAGAGGCTTTGCAACATATTGTTTGTATATATTTGCAACGTCATGCACTAATCAATAGTACGCATATGTGCATTTGTATTTTATACATGTAAGTGCTTTTATTTGCTGATCCTTTTTATTTATAATGGTCGTTCGTTTTATTTTTTTTTTCTAATAGAAGTCAAGTGAATCAAATTTCGATTTAAATTTCGAGTCCTTTTTTTTACTCTGTTGCCTTAGTTGACGTTTTTCAATAAAGAAAAAAAATTTTTAAAAGATTTATGTTGTAGCTATTTTTCAATAGTTTTTTTTTTATTTTCTGTTCTTCTAATTTGCATTGCATTGTTAGTACTCGTATTCCATTTAACTTCGAGAACAAAAGGGGAATTACAGCCTACCAGATTTAATTGCACAAAAAAATTTAAAGCAAAAAAAAAAAAAAAGCAAATGACGACGTAGTTTTAAAAAAATACAGAATAAATAAAATTGCTGTGCCTGTAGAATTTAAAACAATTTTCCCCAAAAGTTTAAAAGTTTATACATAATATTAAAAAGCATTACGCTTACAATTGTTTTTTAAATTCTTTCTTTACACTGTAGAACACAAGCAATTACAACTATTGATTCTAATTGTTTAACGTTTAATTTCGTATTTATTCTTAATTAGTATTAAAATAACGCACAGATCATGAGATCACTATAAAAAAAATGAATCAAATAAAAATTTCAGCCAAATAACCTCACAAATAAATCAGATTTATTTTCTAATTAAAAAATATATGTTAAAATTACTGTATTTTGTGTAGTACACGTATTATTACCACTATCACTGTGTATCGCAGTTCTCTGAATTTATCCCTTAAAATAGTAACGCTTTATAAAAGTCAAACTTCATCCAGCTGCTGATCTTTGTAACGTATTCTTTCCTTTCTAAGGATCTTTGTTGAATGCCACTGAAGTGTTTTGTAGAAAAAGAAAAAAACTTCCTGCATACCAAATTTATTGAAAAAACCTGAAGTACTAAAAGCATCAAAAGTACCACCTTTTCCATATTTCATTCCCCCAGAAAGTACACTGTATGGTAATGTAATGAAAAAAAAAAATAATATGAAAAATAAAAAGTACCATAAGTACCAATTGGTCCCGTTTTTATCCCTTAAAATATATCCTATATTACTCGTGACCTTTTCAATAAAGTTCGCTGAAAGATGTAATTTAGTTTACCAAAAACATACTCATTTGGCCACATAAGACACGCTTTGAAACTGTTGGCCATTAATTTCGGCAAAATTAACAAACAATTCAAAAATCATTAAGAAACAACTTTAGGTGTGTTTTTCTTTTAATGTTCAACTTGAAAGTTCGTCTCATAAATCAATCAAAATGAACAATTTTCTCATCACATTTCACTCTGCAAAAGAAACGAAAGAAAATTATCGTAAGAAAAATACTGCACATGTTCATACACACATGCATACATACATACAAGTTCTAATATTCGTGTACGATTTTTCATCAACGTATGAGTAATAAAATATTTACACGTTTTGTTTTTTGTTTTATAAAAACCATTTCGACTCGTACTTTCCTCAAATAAATGAAAACGTATGCGATAAAATAGCAGAATCAAATATTGTAATAAATAGCCTTGACATCTGTAAGATGCTTTTCTAATAAATTACAAAAGTAGATCTGAAAAGGGAATAACAAAAAAAAAAATAAATAAATAAAAAAATGGTGGAAAAAACATTAAACCGATGGCTGGATGGTATGTATGAAAATAAGACATTAAATTTATTTATTTTATTTAATAGAATTTTTTTAATGGATCCTTTTTTTACGCCGTCATAACAAATCATCATGTGCGTATTTTCTATATTGGCTGATTTATAATATCGCCCGCTGTGAAGATACAAGTTTTTATTGTTGCAGAAACAAATAAGGAATACACAGCACAGTGGGATGCTACGCATGGAAAGGTTACATGTCTATAGTTTTAGAAAGCAATTTGTATTTTTTATATAAGTACATTCCTTTTTGTTTTGTTTTGCAAAGATGATATTTTGAGCTTTAATTTATGAAACGTGCATTCTAACATACTTTGTTTTTTTTAAAATGTAGTACTTTGTTTCGTCTTCGCTAAGTGTAAATATGAGAATTGAATAAATCAATTTAAAAATTTGTGCCAAGGTAATTTTTTTTTTGTAAGACTAGCATATGCCTGAGCTAAGGAGAAAGGGTTAGGTAAGAGAAAATAGATGTCGAAATTGTTGAAGTCTGAATTCATTTACAACTCTGCTATTGCATGTTTTTGTTCATTTTTGGAGTAGTATTGCTGCGCCTCTGGTTTTAAGCTGTATTAGCAGGCATTTTATTAATTGTTTTACTTCGCTGACGTTTTCTGCTAACTGACGAATGAGGGCGCTGTGGTGTAAATTAGCTCGAAATAGTATCACTCGCCGTCGGAACAGTTTTTAGTAGACCAATTCTCTACCTAGATCACTTAAACAGTCCAACTACAATTAATACAATGCCATAGTAATTCAAATCAGAGAAATTCATGATGTCGATGACTTGCCATGACCAGGGGTCGAACACAGGTCCTATGTCGTAGTTTTCTTAAAAGTCAACTCCACCCTCAAATGTCATAAATTGATTGTTACAAACATAGTTTAACTCGGAATGATTACATGAGTCCGAGTTATTGCAACAATCCGCAAAGATAAATTGCAATTTCTAAGATAATCGTTTTTTTTTAACGAACATATAAAATTGAAACATAATTGAGGTAACCATAATCTTCAAGTAGCTTACTATGATTAAATCATATATGGTTGTTGAGTTAAATCATTATTATTATTGTCTTATCTAAAATTAATATGATATAATAAAAAATAAGTTTTTCTTAAATTTGAATATATTATGATTTCTTTTAATCTGAGTATGTTTGTGTATGAAAATAGTATGGTGCTAAATAGCCACATTAATGAATGTTATTTCCTTAACCAGAAAAAATTATATTGTATTTGAAATAAAATTGAAAATAAAATCTTTTAAATATGTTGTCCGTATGTTGAACCTCTGAAATAAAAGATTAAGATGCTGTTTCCACAATACGGAGAAGTGTAGAAACTTTATACGGGAATCATAATATTTTTAAATAATTCAACCATCATATCATGCTACGCCTAGACTTTGGTTGTTGACTCAACCTTTCTTTGTGCGTGTAAGGTTATAAGAAAAATTAATAGGCTCTTTGATTGAATTGCAAAAACCTCAATCTACATGAAATATTTGTTTGTAATTATTAATCATTTTTTACCAAAAATAATTTTCTTCTGACAACCAAATTAACTAAATAAATTACGATTACAAATATTTTGAAATAAAAAGGTAAAAAGACATTCAACCATAATTCTAATTTGCATCCACACTCAAGTGAAATATCAAATATAAACTTAAAGTTTACTTACAATTACTGCGATGTCTTTCGAGTTGAAAAGTAAATTTACTTTGGCATTTGAGCAAAATTAATCCTTTGAAATAGATCTGTAAACGAATGTATTCACAATATAAAAGGATAATATCTTTGTTTGTGCCACTGTTGTTATGATTTGTGATGTTTTTTGCAATCGTTATCATTAAGGGAAAACTTTATTAATTTTATCCATATTTTCTCTTTCAATTTATTTACTGTATTTGTAACATAATATGAAATACATACTTATAAACGTATGTAGATGTTTGTATGTACCTTCATCTTATGGCAAAAAGCTTGAATGAAGAAAAGCGACAAGGCGACACAATGTTTTGTAAAAATATACCCGATGAATTTTTGAAAAATCATGAGGTTTTTTAGGCACATATTCAGTTTTTTTTTTTTTTAATTTACACGTTACAAAGAAATAAGAATTTGATCCTCCTCATTTTGATCTCTTTTCACATTTATGATGTTGTACGAATGTAATACATACACATAAACTATAAGAATGTTTCCGCGAATTTTTCTTTGTTCTTCTGTTTTTTACGTCTAGAAATCCATCGATCGATATCGTTCAACATCGTGTGCCAGGCCGTTAAAGTTCTAATGTTCATTGCTAACAATAAATAAAAAAAATCAAACAATGAAATTTTTTCCCAAACTAATAACTCTACATTAAATGCCATTAAATTTTCCAAGAACAGTTTTTAACAAAACAAATGATTAAGGCAAAAATTATAAAACGATAAGAAATAAAATAAACATTAATAATGTAGACAACATACAACTTCTAGTCTAATCTAGTCTGTTTAACAAATTATCCTTAATTTCACTCCCAAGACTTGTAATTAAAACAATAAGCCATAATAATAAAAATAAATTTCGAGTGTACAAGAAAAATATCATCTTCCTGCCCTTGACGCTTTCCCTTTGGCAAAAAACTTTTTCTTTTTCTTTTTTTTTCTTATTTCAAATTTTCTTTTGTTTTTACAGGAAAGGGAAACATTTAATAACAAACGTTTCATATTGAAGTAGAAAATTATTTAATTTATATGCTACAAATCATTTCTACTATTGTAGTTTATATGTCGTTACATGAAATGAAATGAACCATTAAAGTTGTATACATTCTTTAATTTTATTGTTGTATTAGATTTATTGTTTTTTTTTGTTTTGCCAAAGTAGCTGTCAAACGCATTTTATTTGTTATATCATTTTTTTTTCAAGAAAATACTTTTACTCACAAGTAAAGAAACATTAGACATACGTACATACATACATTCATATATGAAAACAAGATTAACATCAGAAACAACAGAAATACAAATAATAACAACAGGACATCACAGTCAGTACAGGAAGGATGGCAAAAAAAAAAAAAAAAAAAAGAGAAATGACAACAGCTGACACCTGTACACACTTCAAGAATTTAACCTGCAGAAGTAAAGGGAAATAAATATAAACAGATAAAATATGTGGCACCCAGCAGGGTTATAATAATAATTGAGTGTTTAAATAAGGAATTGATAAAAAATACTTCGGTATACAAAGAGAAACCGAAATAATTTATATCGGGTTATCCATTTTGCGGTTTCAAAAGTAAGCGTAAATAAAACACACATAAAATATTTTTTTTTTCATGATATTTCTTTTTTATTATAAAGTTTGAACGTTGACATTATGTGTGAAACACTACATCATTTAAATGACCACCACGCGAAGTGTTGCAAGCATTGATTCTTTTGAGGTAATTTTCGACCACTTTTTGACATATATTGGGCGGTATCTCAGCCATAACTAGACGAATGTTGGTTTTTAAGTGCTCAAGAGTTAAAGGTTTATCTGCATAAACACGGTCTTTCGCGTAGCCCCACCATAAAAAGTCTAATGGTGTCAAATCGCATGGTCTTGGTGGCCAGTTGATATCGCCACGACGAGAAATTACGCGGCCAGGAAATGTCTCTTGCAATAAAACCATATTCGCTCGAGTTGTGTGGCATGTGGCACCGTCTTGTTGAAACCACATATTCTCCAAGTCGTATTCTTCAATAGCAGGCAAAAAAAAGTCGGTTATCATATGACAATAACGCTCCGAATAGACGGTGACAGTCGTTCCATCGTCGTTTTCGAAGAAGTAAGGTCCAATCACACCTTCGGACCAAAGAGCGCACCAAACAGTGACTTTTTCTGGATGTAATGGCCTCTCTTCAATTACTTGAGTATTCTCAAAACCCCAAATACGACAATTTTGTTTATTAACATACCCACCGAATGAGAAATGGGCTTCATCGCTGAAGAAAATTTTGTTCGAAAAATCGCCGTCCACTGCCTGTTGTTGAAGCACCCATTCCACGTATCTACGACGTTGTAAATGGTCAGCTGGCTTCAGTTGTTGTGTGAGCTGGACTTTATATGGATGTAGGTGTAGATCTAAATGCAAAATACGCCATAATGTGCCGTAAGACAGTCCTAATTCCTGAGAACGACGAGGAATCGACACATTCGGGGGTTCGGCAACACTTTCACTTACAGCAGCGATATTTTCAGCGGAACGAGCGAAACGATGATGCACAGGCCTTACAATATTTGTAACCGCTCCAGTCTCTTCAAATTTCTTCACAATTTTGCCAATTGCTTACGTAGTTGGACGATTATGTAAACCATAATCTCCTCTTAAAGCACGATATGTGGCTGTGGCAGAATCACCATTTTTGTAGTATGTTTTGATAATTTTTATGCGTTGTGTGATAGTTAAGCGATCCATTTTCGTCAATGTCAGACTTTCAACTGAAAAGAAAAAAAATTGGTTTAACAACTTAGTTTGACAGATGTCGAATTCCAGTCCTATACTTTTGAAACCACGAAATGGATAACCCTTTACAAGTGTTTTTTCTAAGATTTTGCCGCTGGTCTGTTACAGCTTTTATAGTACGACTGCACAGTACATGTTGTCGATTTTCTCTTATTGATCTTATTAAACATTTTGCCATTTTGTTTAAAAAATGTATATATCGCACTCGTTCAACAATACTGTATTAACTCAAAATTTTAAAATTTTCAGTAGAGGCAAAAAACTTTTTTTTTTATACCATTCTTCTATCACAAAGAGAGATACAACTGTATTTTTTTAAGTGAAAGAGGGGAGAAAATGGTGTAAAATTTTTACAGTGGATAGATATGACCACTGTTTATCGATTTCTTGCAAAAAACGAAATTTTAAAAATTTTGAGTTAATACAGTATTGTTGAACGAGTGCGATATGTATATTTATTTAATAATTCATAAAAATTTAAAATGGATTTGAAATTAATTTTAAGAAAAATTTGTATTGAAATTTTTTACTAAAACACATTTGTAATCTATTTTATTTTTTATGAATACTACCTTTATTCTACAATAGTTCCAACAGTGCTGAGTAGAGTGCTTCAATATTTTAATTTTCTTTGAAATTTGCTTTCCAAAAAGTCTATTGTCTGGGTAAATAAAAAGAAATAATTCAAGTATTCACAATGTTTGATAATTTTTATTTATTTACTATTTTTTTGTTAAAGCAGCACTCAGGGGATAATCCCTAATTATGAAATTCATTGTCCCAAAACTAGGAAGAAATTGATAGGGCTCTCTCTCTCTCTCTCTCTTTTGCAAAATGTGGAACTAGTTACGCTATAATATACAATAAAAAAGATAATAAGATGACAAATCGTAGAATTTTATGTTAAAATGCCCATTTATAGAAAATTTTCTATTAATCGATTAAGTTTATCGACTATTAATCGTTTAAAATTTATCGAATAATAATCGATTAAAGCGAAAAATTGTTTAATTAAAAGGTGGGCTTAATAGAATAAAACAGAAATCTAGATAAATTTCGGTTATTAGCCGAGATAAATAAAATTGAATGCTACCAATTTGTTTGTAAATTTTCTTATTTCTGTTCACTTCTAACTCAATCGATAGTTTAGGTTTCAAGGGCCGTCACATCTGAGACGTGGCGCTCTTGGGTCCGTTAATTCGATCCCTTTGTGATACCCTACAGCAGACAGGGCTAGGTCAATTGGTTATTCAATTTCCTGTAATTGCCCTGTCGCTCTCGATAAGAAATATCCTTTTTTCATGGCAGTGGCATTGCCTACTTATAAAACCATTTAGGAGAACATACGATAATGTGTGTCAAAAGTTTTATAAAAATTAGGCAGGCGACGTTAACATGTTATGGGCGTTAAGGTGATCTTTTCTCCTTTAACCTTATTTTTTTTTGTGAGTGAACTCAATGTGTTTATAAACTGCATAAGTGGAAATAGTTAAAAATAAATATTGATGTGGTATTTTTCAATTTTATTCTAATTTAATCGTATTTGTAGGAATTTTTGTTGATAAATTAATAGCGTTTGTACCACTGTGTCATATCTATAGGTAATTGTTAATATAATGACAAATTATATTAAACAACTTGTCAATCTGTCAGCAACATTGAAAGAAATATATTTGAGATAAACAATTACGAAATAGATAAATGTTTTGTTTTGTCATAGATGACACCTAGAACGAAAAAAAAAATAAATAAATATTTAAAGAAAACGTACAACTAAACAAATGTTAAAAAAAATTTAACAAATAAAGCATAGTCATTGACCCATTGGAACTTGTTTATATTTTATCGTTTTCTGTTCTACTGCGCATCAATCTCAGCAAATTAATGTAAAACATCAAGAGGAAAATTTTGCATGAAAAAATTTTACCGTTTTACTCTTCACTGTACTGGTTGCATTTGTTGCATCTTTCTTAAAGCAAATGGCAAACATTGGCCGGAATAAAGTCTAAACATGAAATTTGTTTAGGTCCTTATTTCGTACTTATTCGCAATAAGTACTAAAGCATCCTATAAAATAGCATTTTAGTACTAGTTGGGATTAAGTACAAAATCAAGCCTTAAACAAATTCTATATTTTAAATACATAATTACTAATTTGATGTCCTTTCGGGCTATGTTCCATAGAATTAAAATAGTAACATCTTATTCGAGCAAGTACTCAAGAATTTATGTTTTAAACAATTTTTATTTGTATTAAAAGTCTCAAAAACTCGTCTACTCATACACGAAACAACAAATAAGATCTGGGTATTATTCAAGCACAAGCAAAATAGTTTTTAAAAAACTTTAAAAAGAAAACAACAAATTATTTTTATAAGAATAAAGAGATTCATATCGAATAAAAATTATTTGTTGTGTGTTGTTTTTAGAGTAAAACAATTCAATCATGAAAATGAAGAAACTTTCCTTCAAAAATTTAGGACATAACCAATATCAGGCTATGAAACAGAAATCATAAAATATATAGCACTAAATTAATTTTGCGGCATAGGAAGCGATAAGTGCAGAAACTATAATTTTATATTTAATTAAAATCGGAGGGAGTGGAAGTATACACCGAGTATATTTAAAATTAATCGCTATTAGAAGGAACTTTTCTAAAAAGTTCTTTTTAAAAGTGTACTTTTTCACAAGCATCTTTCAGAAAAGGATTAACTTCTTAGTAAGAACGTCATGAAATAAACTTTCTTAATAAATAATTTTTCAAAATAAGCTTTTTTTAAAAATAATCTAATACGAGTATATAAAATTCTCGTGTCACGATGTTTGTTATCGAACTCCTCCGAAACGGCTCGACCGATTTTAATGAAATTTTTTTATGCATATTTGGTTGGTATGCGAATAGGTTCTAAGGTATATTTTAAATCGCTAGGGGCTCGAGGAGGGGAGGGAGAAGGCAATTTCAGTATTTACTAAACGGCGCCACCGATTTTAATGAAAGTTTTTATGCATATTTGGTAGGTATGCGAATAGGTTCTAAGGTATATTTTAAATCGCTAGGAGCACGAGGAGGGGCGGGAGAGGGAATTGCTGTTTTTCCGAAACGGCTTGACCGATTCTTATGAAATTTCTTATGCATATTCAGTAAGTCTGAGAATCGTCTACTATCTATTTTTCAAACCGCTAGGGGCATGAGGAGGGAGGGGGTAATTTCTGTATTTCCGAAACTATTAACCCAACAGATGGCGCTATGTCCGCCTCATAATTATTTTTGTTGTTGAATGACAGATGGCGCTATGTCCGCCTCATAATTATTTTTGTTGTTGAGTGACAGATGGTGCTACGTCCGCCTCATGCAGGAGAATCGTCGTCGTTCGTATTTCAAACAGAACAAAATTATTTTTTTCATCGGCGGTCATCGTCACACACTTACAATACATTCGCTATTTTTTATATAACACATAAAATATGCACTAGAAATATTTTGTATGCCAAAACAACGTTTGCCGGGTCATTTAGTACATCTATAAAATTACACAATTTTTAAACGTACTTTTTAAAGTTTTAGTTATTCATATGAAAAATAATATTTATCAGGCTCAAGTTCAGTTTTATTGAATTAATGAAAATTCAAATTACTAAGTGTTTCTATGTTGGAAAACATTAGTATATCCAATCAGCTTAGCAGAACGTATCAGTATACCGATTTCAAGGCCGCTACAACTCTCATCGGCGTTCATTAGTCCATTCTTACAATTTTCGTAAAGTGGATACTAATTGGGAAAGAATATCATAACTTAGCACAACTCCAACCAAGAGTTATCATTAAAAAATTAACTAAAATTTTTGGAAAATTCTTAAAAATAAAACAGAGTGTTTTAGTAAAAAATTTCAATAAAAATTTTTCTTAAAATAAATTTAAAATCCATTTTAAGTTTTTATGAATTGGGGGGTTAGTAATTTGAATTTTCATAATTTTAAGGAAATGTTTTTTTTTTTGCTTGATGAATACAGTAACTCCCGCTTAAGTGCGTATTTTAGATTACATATGAAACCATTTGAAATATAAAAACAATATTTTAATTTATTTCAAAACCGAAAAAGCAAAAATCAATTTTCTTTAAAGCGAATAATATTTTGATTCATTAATTTGTTTAAAAATATTGTTGTTATCCAGTTTTGTTGTTTTTTAACTTTAATCCTGAAGAAGCTACACAAAAGAGTAGCGAAATATCGATAAATAAAATTTTATAAATTGACCTCAAGCTCATCAATCAAATATAAATAACTTAAATTACATATTTTTTAGCTCATTTATGCGGGAATTCATTAAAGTGATGTTCGGATAAATTCGCAATTGAAGCCCGGTGCTCCTTATTTTGAAGGCAATAAAATAATATGTGAAGTGAATGAGGAATAAGCTTTCAGCAGTTCTTTCGGAAGGACTGAAATTTATAGGACTTATGTTTATATTTTTCTGCCGCTTTGCGTGACAGTCACTTAAATATTTAATGTCTCTGTATTGTATGGCAGGCAGGCAGTGCCTTCGACTCACAAATCTTTAAGTGGCCGCTTCATGTAGATTTCATGTATCTGGTTTTCGTTCTCTACTTTATTTGCTTTTATGGCAGTTTTTAATGTTGTTTCTGTTTCAGTTGTTGTAGGCACATTAAAGCAATAAAAACACAATATGTATATATGTACATATTTTTGTTTCTATTGTTTGTCAAAAAAAAAAAAAAAAAAAAAAATAGAAAGAAAGAAAGAAAAACCAAAATATTCCAAGAAACCTTAAAGATAAGTGTTCATTCATGATTACGTTAGAAAAGTTTTGCTTTTTTTTTCTTTTCTTTATTTTGATGACAAATTCGGAATGAGTTTGGAAAACAACATTTAAGAGTGTGTGTTTAATTTTCCAGCAACAAGTGAATAAAAAAATTATCACCATCATTATTCGAATTTTCTTACAACATTATCTTAACGATTATGATAATTTTCAGTTTCATGATTTCGGGTCTACCACATTTATTATTGTTCTTGCCAGAAATATAAAGTGCTAATGATTTATGTGAGTGCACACATACATACATACATACATACGTACATACGCACTTGTTAATTATGATGGTGACTTGCAGGTTTCGGGTTTTTTGTTATTTATTATACACATCTTTAAGTGGATCACATACATACATACGTACATACTCGTATACACGCTATGAGCTTTTACCTAAAATTAATTTAAAACAAAAATTTTTTGGTAAAGTTGTCGCACAGTTGAAGGAACTTAGATGACTCTGGTAAACCACAATGGGGCCCAATCGCATGTATAGGGACACTGCATAGGGGATTTTGGGTAAAAATATCTGAAATAAATCTGTTGTTTCCAAACGTGCAGTCGTCCGATTTCAATGAAATTTCATAAGATATTTAAGGATATTTAATTGAGTTTAAATTTTGATGAGGAAGAATTCACCAAAAAATTGTATGTTTGTCATTCCGAGTGTATCTCCAACAATATTCATCTGAGACCCATAAATTATACATATTCTGAATCCTTATAAATAAGGAAGTTGAATGAGCCATACCGGTCTGTCTGTACGTAAAATCGGTGTTTCAAAGCCACCAGAAGAGTTTTAAACTCGGCTCTTGGTCTGATGTATTGGGTTTCTCAATTTGTGGACAAACTTTTTTAAGAATTGTTCAAGCAGAAATAGTTGATATGGAATGCGGAGATCAAGTTAATCGACGTTATGAAATGGTGAAGCTATAAAACAGGAATTTGGTCACGCGTTCAAAGAGGCAAAGGATAATTCCGACCCTCGAAAGAATATCCTTTACTATTTCAATGACATCCATTTAACTAACTGCTGAAATTTCAATGTGTTGAACTGTTGCCAACGCCAAATAAAGAGGAACAAAATAAAAACATATTAGTTTTCCGGTTACACACGTACGTATGTATGAGTGTAAAATATACCAACAAAACTAAAAAAAAATATACATAATAATAAAATATGTGTGTAATTAAAAATGTATGCAAATTCTAAAAAGGAAGTGATACCGGAAATATTTTAACATAAAACAGATTTTCGCTAAATAAAGTATTCTGTTACAAAAGAATTTTATTAAATAATAAAACTTCCATTCCATTTTACCAGCATATTATCTCCAGGGTATAACGAAATGAAAAATTGAAAAGCACTTATAAAAAATCGTGTTTAAAAACAAAACTTGAAAATAACAAAAAAGACGAATTGAGCCAGAATCACATCCAACCAATATTGATTTGTAATTGTGCAACTCTAAATAAAAAGCATATCGTTTCAACAAACGGCTGGCAGCCAGTAGTAATTTTCATTTTAATATCCTGCTTTAACAAGGACGCACAAAAAAAAAAAAAAAAAGGAAAAAAGCAACTACTTTGCATGCTAAAGCAAGAAAAAATTTATTAGAAATAAGAAGAAAAATTACAACTAATTCAAATGGGGGTTTTATAACTTTTTCTTTTCTTGTTTTAAAATATGTGTTCAAGAAAAGCAAAGAAAATATTGTGCAAAACTTGATTTTTAATAAACAGTATTCAATTTTTAATAAAAATTTTAAAATAAGCAGTTTAAATCAAAATACTTTTATATTTGCACGGCCTTTCCACGTGAAAGGTTAATGTATTTTTAATTGAGTTCCCCTGGAGTCAGTTGGTTTTTTGCTATTTGTCTACAAAAATAAAATCAAAGCACACTGTTGCTTTTTATTTAAAAAACATTTTCAGAAAATCAAATTTGTTTAATTATTGACTTTAACGCATTAATTTCAATATCTTTGGAAATATTGTTTTGCCTTCAGTCAAATTTGATTGCTCGATTAATGTACATAATTTATTTGTATCAACATTTTGTGTGAAATTTATTTAGTTTTTGCTAAATGCCAGAATTTATCGAATTTTTGGCATTTTAATATCTTCCATTAATTTATCTTAACGCAAATAATAAATGTGAAATATTTAACAAACAATTGAAAATTCAAATAAAGACAGAAATTAATCTCAATTAATTTGAAATGTTTCAATAAAAATCCAATTTAATTGCAATCAAAGTAAATAAAATAAATAAAAAAGTTTTGAAATTTATAAACATCCAGATAAAAGTTTGTTAATTAAATATACAAACAAAAATGTAACGAAAAAAAATTTTTGCTTTAGGAAATTTATTGAATTAGGCGATCATACAAATGTTTTTTAAATAAATATTGAGTTTATACACATTTTTTTTTTGGTAAAATTGAGAAGAACATTTGTTGTACAAAAGAAGTTGTAGAGATGAAAGATTGCCTTAGTCTTTGTTTAGTTAATTTTACATTCTTCGTCTGACCGTCCTCTGTTGCAAGACAAGTAAGTGCTTTTGCTACAAAAGTAGATATGATTGGAAAAGTAGGAGGTATCCAACGCATCTTATATACGAACTTTATAAAAAAATTATTTGTTACGCAAATACTAATATTTTAAATGTGATTGTTTAAGGGATTTTGATGAAATTTAGTAGACTTTTATTTTAACTTTTTTAAGAGGTAAAAGAGGGTCAAACTTGTACTGTTTGGTGCTTTTATTTTTTTAAAAATATTTTATAAAGTTGTTAAACTAACATGCTTTCTTTGGGCTGCAATGAGAAAAAAGTTGTACTTTGTGTACTTTTTTACTTATGGTACTTTTTCAATTTTGTTGGTTTTTTACTTTTGGTACTTTTTCTCTTCAGAAATTCTCTTATGGTGTTTTCTTTTCTACACACAAAATGGCATCTTGTTGAAAAGTAGATGTATAAAATGTCTTGCCAACCCCATAATAATGCAACTTGTTATTTCACTAGAACAAAACACAACTTATGAAAAAGTGGAACGCCCTGTTTTTAACAGCTGACAGATAAGTTTTACAGGGCACTATCAACACTGTCGATTTTTATAGGGCATAATGTGCAATGCCTTCCACCATAAGTGAGCGCGATTTTTTGAGAATCAAACACACCACCCTCTTAGAGAGCAGAACATTTTTAAGAAACGAACACCAAAGCACACTTTCTGCAAGAAGATGTACCATTTTTTTTTTGTAGAAAAGAAAACACCATTAATGGATTGGGATGAAACTTGGTAGACTTTTGATTTAATTTTTTTTAATGGCCAAAAAGGCGAAAAGTTGGTATTTTTGGTTATTTTTTATATTTTATCTATTTTTTTATTTACATCCACTGTCTGGGGCGGTACTTTTTGTACTTATTGTTTTTTTGGATAAATTTAGTTCACATGCAGTTTAGACCTTCATTAAGATGTAACGTGAGCTAAGTAATGGGTAATTTTATAAAAATTTGTATTGATATATTGTTGGTTCAATTATCTATATGCTGCATTTTGTTTGGGTGATATTTACTACTTTGCCCTATAAATATTTTAATAATTGTTGACTATTTATTTTATAGTTGTATGAAAAATAAAAAGATTCATATATCTGCTGGCTGGATTAATTTGTCTCATAGTTTTTTCTTGTGGTTTCATTTGAAATTTTTACAAAATGTTTTGTAGGAAAAAAAATTGAGAACGTATTCGGGAAAACTGGGAAAAATTAAATTGTGCATACAAAATTAATTATACATAAACAAGTCCTTCACAACTCAACATGTTCGAACAGATTTTGGTATGACTGCAACTTTTAATAAATTCGGAAATTAAATTTAAAATTGTCCTTTATAAGTTTGTACATAATTATACATTCTTAGCATATCTGGATCAAATCAAAAGATATAAATAGAATTAAAACACACAAATATCTTCAATTTCGGTCCAACCAAAAATTGTTCGAACATGTCAACTGATGAATAACTTCGTTGTTTGAAGTTTCTTTTTTTTTAATTTTACTTCGCCTGCGACTTTTAGTATTTTATTAAGCAGAAGAGTAAGTTGAAATAAAAGCAATTATCCATTTAAATGCAGATTGCGACTGTTAATATTTTAAGAATTTTATTAATAAAGTTTGTAATTTTTGTTTGTGAACGCCTAATATTTTTTTCGCTGATGTATGTGCTTTGATTAGGTAAATCAAAATTTATAAAAGTCGATTTTGAAGTAGTTTATGCTTGGGGCTTTTTGCATATTTTTACAAAAACTGTAAAACTTTTTAAATTATGTGAAATTTGGAATACCATTCAAATGTAAAGTGAACTCAATAAATTACACAGCAAAAGTAAAACCATCGAAAAATTCAAAAAATATTTTTTATTTAAAAAAGAACAATCAAATGACTACTAACAATGTTGTTTAAAAAAATCCATTTTTGTGGTATGAGTCATACAGACATACATATGTACAAACATACATATAAGATCCAATATTGCATGCAACTTATTTATGTTTTATTTTGTTCATTAATTTTTTTTTTGCTCATTTTCATTTTATTTTAGCTTTAAGGTTTAATTTTGCAACAATTTCTCTTGAAATAATAAAGTTTTTAAAAAAATAAAAATAAACAAAGAACATTTTGCAATGCTTATGGATGGCAAATTATAATCCAGGACGAAAAATAGAGGAAACATAGAAAATTATATTTCAGCTTGATTGTATATTTTGCTATTAACATCGATGTGCATGTCGTTGTAGTAAAATTTGTAAAAATTTTTGATGGCAGTTGGCCATAATTTTTTCATTTATTTTAGCAGTCCCAGTCATAGCTGCCAGATTTTTTAGAGGTAATATCGTCATATAATTGATCAAAAATCGTCAACATATACATATACATATACATATACATATACATATACATATACATATACATATAAATATACATATACATATACATATACATATACATATACATATACATATACATATACATATACATATACATATACATATACATATACATATACATATACATATACATATACATATACATATACATATACATATACATATACATATACATATACATATACATATACATATACATATACATATACATATACATATACATATACATATACATATACATATACATATACATATACATATACATATACATATACATATACATATACATATACATATACATATACATATACATATACATATACATATACATATACATATACATATACATATACATATACATATACATATACATATACATATACATATACATATACATATACATATACATATACATATACATATACATATACATATACATATACATATACATATACATATACATATACATATACATATACATATACATATACATATACATATACATATACATATACATATACATATACATATACATATACATATACATATACATATACATATACATATACATATACATATACATATACATATACATATACATATGTATATGTTTAATATCCCGCTTGTCCGCGGATACATTCCATAAGTCATTATACCATTATGCACAAAGCAATGACCTATACTTGCTCGGCAATACCTACGCAGTGCGTTTGAGTGACGAATTTAACATGGGGATGTCATTGGAAGTATACAATCGCCACCCTCTCGATTAATATTGCTTCCAAAGACGACTTTTTCAATGAATTTCTTACTTTAGTTTTATTTATGTTTACCTGACTAAATATTATTTCAGAAAATTTTTTATAATTTCAGAAAATAAATTTTTTTCTACATTAATAATATTAAATGGACTAATTTGGCCAAGAGCTTTATATATATTTTCAAAATCAAATCATGATAATATCTGATCACAAAGCTCTATATAAAAATTAACGCAATTATTACATATTTTTCATTTGCATTTATTTGTGGTTTTTCATACGTCTCTGGCAAATATTCCTAAATAAATGTCTTCAAAATTTAAAAAATTGTTTTTGTTTTTATAATCAGTTAAATAAAAGTTTTCCGTTTTAAACAAACTAGTTTTTAAAAAGTTTCTCATTACAATTTTCAGCAGTTCAAGGTTGCTTTACTAGTACAAATAAATGTTGCAAACTTGAATTATTTAAAATCGTCAAAATTAGGGTATAAATCGTCAAATCTGGCAGCTATGGTCCCAGTACGATTACAAATAAACACATTAGGGCAGATCACTAAATAAAGTGAAACTTTTCAAAATCCGTTAATGGCTTTAGCTGGTATAATTCTGTTTTTTTTTACACGCAAAAAAGTAAGTCTAAAATTTATTTTATTTATTTTTTTCATTATTGGTGGAAAAATTTTTTTTTTTTTTTTGATAATTTTATTATTTATTGAATCTTCAATAATAAATTGAAACATCACTAAGTTATTCAAATCTTAATCTAAAAATGTTAAATATATGTTTAACCAATGCTAAACAAAATTTTTAATTTCGACGGTTGATTTTTGTTGATTTACATCTCTCGTGTACGGCTGAGAGTAAGAGTATCCCTCCTTCTCAACCTGGTGTGGCCTCTATAATTTAGAATATTGCGCGCAAGTGGATTTGGATGCAAGTCAAGTTCTTCTATGTATTTTTTTTTTGCGTGTTTCGAAAATACTGTCTTCATCAACGGAACATCAAGATCTTTGTGAATTCGCTGATTTCGGAAAAATTAATGGCACTAAAAATATCTGAGAGAATTTTAAAACAAAATTTTGGAAATGTGCACTTCAGATATTCACTTTTATTTCTTCCTGCATTTTCTTTCTCTCTTGTAAAACTGCAGCTACAACCTTTCAGATGAATGACACCCTTAATGTTATCTTTCAAAACACATTTAAATATTTGTTATTATATTGTGAATACTTAGAAATGGCTATCGACTGCTTTGCCAGCATGATTTTATAATAGAAATTTTGTTTGGACTTTTAAGTTTTTAGGTTTTTTTTTTTGGTTTTTAGGTTTTTTTTTGGCAAACAAACATCTGCTTGTTTCAGTCTCAACTTGCTTCGGTTCACATCTTTTTTATTGCATTTTAATATGGAAAATATTAGAAAAATTGCATTTGTCAGCACTTGTGTTTAATATGTGTGTCTATCTGTCTGCATGTGCTTGTTTTTATTACCCTGTATTTGTTGTTGGTTTTTCTTTTGCCAACCATCAGGCAAACAAATTTTATTTTTAAATTACAACATGAGATATTTTTTGTGTTTTCCAGATATTTTTTTTTGTTTCTTTTGGAATGTCTCACACCCACATGCAGGACATAAAAGACGGCTGATTGCCTTACGACAGACAAAATGTGCGGGCAGATTTGGCAAATTTGCCAGATTATAAATTACTTTTAATGTGTAAATCGTAAAACATCTGAAACATGTTGTAGCTGATCAATTTATGTTGCCATTTTGCCATTTATTGCATATGGTATGGCATGTTCAATAGTAAGTATAAAAGTGACTTGCAATATACAAGTAAACACGGCGTCGTTTTGCACGCCAAGAAAAAGACTGGATAATTTGGCTGCATAGAGTTTAACGATTGAGAGAGAAATAGACCGCCAATATTGTGGAAAGTATTTTTGATTTCCATCCCATCATACTTCTCTGCATGCATCTTGTCATTGTGCTGTCAATGATAATGATGACAATTCTGTCATACAGGAAAAGTATTAAAATATTAACGGCCTATTTCACTATGTCGAAAGAAAATTTCCATATGTTTTCATTCGTACAAATACATTTGATACAAAAACAAATTCTAAAATTTTGTTTTTGTATCAAATGTATTTGTACGAATGAAAATAAAATTCAAAATTCTTTCGACATCGTGAAATCGGCAGTAAATTTAAATATTTTTTCTTTGACTCGTTCATTTTTATTTTATTTATTTTTGTTCATGCTGGACTCGTTAATTAACTGCTTGTGACATACATATGATGACTAAGTGTCATCAATATGACAAATATTTAAATTTTCATATGTTTAGTTCGTCATATTTTTTTAGCATGTATTTTATCGCGTGTATTTTATTTTGTTAAAGTGCCATATATTTTATTTTTAATATATGTATGTATGTATTTCATATATTTTTCTTAGAATATTTTTTTAGGCAATTTTTATCTGCCATTATTTTATGGTTAAATATTTTGCAAGTCGCTACTAAACCAAATTATCGGAGTTAATTGTTGAAATAAATTAAAAAAACTGATGTTTCGGTTCTAGTCTAGCGTGTGACAAAAAAAAGTTAAAAGCTTTTTGGAGTAAAAGTATCTCTGTCTTACAATCATGGTAATCAGTATTTTCGCTGTCACACTAAAATATGTAAATTATTTATTACATTATATTTTTGTTTGTGTCGTATATAATTTATTTAAATTTTATTTTCTAAATACATTTTCATATCAAAGCTTTTTGGCTTTTCATATGATTTATATGGTTTCCTCTGCTCCTTCTGAAAAGAAAAAACTAACAACTTGTTGTCATGTGTATGAAATAAGAAGTTTCTACGTTACATAGACTATTTTACATTTCCATTTCAATTTCCGTAATTGCTATTCTTAGCAGATTTTCTTTCACTTACGCTTAATACAAACATACAAACATACACACACAAACATTTCTTATTAGAATAATTTATACTTTTGGACAATAAAGAGGAACACTCTTACACAACACAAACAAACAAACAAATAAACATCTGATTGCTATCAAATAAATTTTTTTAAACAATTTATTTTTTATATTTTTCTTATTGACTTGGCAATTTTTATTTTTACATACATACATATTTCCAGCATTTTATTTCTTCTTATATTCATAAGAAATTGGGATTTTTTTTCTGTCTGTCTTGAGCGATGATAATTTGAATATACTTTAACAAGTGATTTAATTTAACACTGTTTTGCCATTTTGCTTTAAGTTTTAAGCAGCAAACTTTTTATTGCACATAAAATAATTTATAGTAGAAAATAATTGTAATTTATGCCAGATTCAACAGGGCGTATGACAGAAAAATTTTACAAATAAAAAAGAATCATACATGTGTGAAATTCAAGAGACAGGAAGGAGCATTCTTTTGGTTTTTGCTTGATTTTTAATTTATTCGGTATTTTTTTCCAAATATATGTTAATTTGGATAAAAAATAATATAATTGCAGTAATGAAATTCTTTTAAAAATGCATATGTTTAAAAAGTCTTTAAAACTACATATTATTTTTCAATAAATTGTGATGAAAGCGTACTTTTTAAAAATAATTTACCTTTTAAAAAAAGTGTTCTTTTTATGTACTGGGCATCTATTGCAAAAATAGTACCTGTTAGAAAAAGGATACCATTTAGAAAAAGGATACCCTTTAGAAAAAGGATACTTTTTATAAAAAGGATACCTTTTAGACAAGGGAAACCCTTTAGAAAAACGACACCCTTTAGAAAAAGGATACTTTTTATAAAAAGGATACCTTTTAAAAAAAGGAAACCATATAGAAAAAGGATACCCTTTAGAAAAAGGATACTTTTTATAAAAAGGATACCTTTTAGACAAGGGAAACCCTTTAGAAAAACGACACCCTTTAGAAAAAGGATACTTTTTATAAAAAGGATACCTTTTAAAAAAAGGAAACCATATAGAAAAAGGATACCCTTTAGAAAAAGGATACCTTTTAGAAAAACAGTTCGTTTTAGAAAAAAGGTTCGTTTTAGAAAAAGGGTTTGTTTTAGAAAAAGAGTACCTTATAGAAAAATGATGACTTTTAGAAAAAGGTACCTTTTAAAAGAAGGGTACCTTTTAAAAGAAGGATACCTTTTAAAAGAAGGGTACCATTTAAAAAAGGATGCTTTTTAGAAAATGGATACCTTTTAGAAAAAGGATATCATTTAGAAAAGGGGTTCGTTTTAGTAAAAGGATGTCTTTTACAAAAACGGATCGTTTTAAAAAAAGAGAACCTTCTAGAAAAAGGGTATCTCTTAGAAAAAGAATATCTTTCAGAAAAAAAAATCAGTTTTAGAAAAAGTATATCTTTTTAAAAATAATTTCCTTCTAAAATAATGTCTCTTAAAAAAGTTATTTTAAAACAAGAACTTTTACAAGAGCAATTTGGAGAAAGTGCTTTGTATAATAGTACACTCAGAGCTAGTAGCTTCTACTGTCGAGAATCACCCTTAACTTTATACAAATCCTAATATGCTAGAAAGTAATGAATCCCTAAAACCGGGTAATTCCAATAGGTATCTATTACTATGCCTCCTCTTTCGAAATGTTGGACAATCCCAGAGAGGATTGGCACTCTACCTTTGCTACGTTTGCAAAAAGATAAAAACACAAATATAAAAGGCTTCAATTTTCTACAAAAATCTTCCATTATCATTAGAAAAGTACTAAACTAATGTTGTACCCAAAATGTAAGAATTAAAAGATTCCCCCAGCGGTTCCTCAAGAAACCACGCATACTTTTACTCACCAAAAAAACTTATATTTTTAGTGCTGTTCTCTTCCAAAATCACATCATAGTAATTTTTTTCTTTTGTAGTGTTGCTTTGTCAAAAATTTAAACATCTAATTTAGCCATATTTTTTCATTTCGACACTTGTACTCTAAATTGCCATTTTGTGGTTTTCTGGTTAATTTGTATAAATTTATTTGTACAGGTTTCAAATTGTATTAAAATATATTAGGGCTACACAGTAGCTGGCAAATAAATATGATCAGGTAAACTGAACTTAAGAGTACGGGAGCAAGTTAGAGTCTCTTAAATTTTACAATGGATTTGTTTTATAATAAAACGCAATAGAAGCGATATCTGGGGGATATTAGAGAGGGACGAAAACTCTGTGTACTGCAAAGATTAGAAATGAGAATGTTTATATATTTGGATGTTTGTTCCAACATAAAACGAAAAACCTCTTAACGGATTTGGATGAAATTTGTAAAACATAGAGTATTTTTTAAGGGATAAAAAAGGGACATATTGGTACTTTTTATATTGTACTAATATTTTATAAATTAACATACCGTGTACTTTGTGGGTGCTAGAATGTGATAAAGTTGGTGCTTTTGGTACTTTTTCCCTTTGCGATAAATTTGGTTTACAAATAATTTATTATCGACATTGGCATGTAGTGTAAACAAATTTAGTAAAAACACAAATTTTTCTATTTTCAAATACTATAAACCACCCTTTTATAACATGTTTTTTTTCTGACTAAGCCGTATGAACAAAATCTAAATTATTTATTTGCTTTAATTATTCAAAGGCATCAGGACTACACAAATAACAAGAACAACAAAACAAGAACAACAATAATAAATTAGCATTTTAATAAAATCCTCTGTGGTTTTCTTTGAAATTTCAAAATTAATGTAAAAAAGGGAAAACAATAAATATTAGAGTGAATAAAGAGAATGTTGTGAAATCAAAACTAACTACTCTCGTAAACATCAAATATTACACTACAAATATGCTACAAATCAAAGAAATGTAAAATTAATAATACACAAGTATCTTTACGTAATTAAACACATAAATGTATAATTAAAAACAAATTAATTGGGTTCTCAAAAAGAGTTTAATTAAAGGAATAAAATAGAAAGTATTTAAAATGCGAGTATTTAATACAATTTTTTTTTATTCCTTAAGTAACTTAATGTGACTGACATCCTTAAAAAAAGGGACAAATGACAAATTCGTTTAAAGTAGAAAATCAATCTTTTCTTAAGCAAAAAGGAAGAAATTTTTTACCATTTCCTTTGACAATTAAAGTAAATGCGGCATTTTTAGTATTTATTTCTTGTCGTATTTTTTCAAACTCTTCATGTGCTCTTTATGGGCAATTCTGTAAAAGCAATAAGAAAATAAAGAAGATTGTATGTGTTGAAATCATGTACGAGCATAAAGTTGTCTTACTGCGAAAATTCAAAAAATTTTTTCTTGTTCACTTTAAGCGCTTCAGAAACAACTGTTCATTTAATATCACTTGTAAAAGTTAAAGATTTCATACCAAAAACTGTTTTTTTTTTTTACCAAAAAATTTGCAATTCGTTTATATTTTCTTGTCATTTTGTTTGAAGAACGCTAATGTGCAGCATTTTACGAAGTAGTTAGCGTGTGTAAAGTGTCTATTTGGAAATTTGATAGTTTCCTTTTTTACTACATATTTTTTTCAAGTTAGAACACACATAAGCATAAATGCTTGCAAGTATTTTACATAAAAAAGTTTCGTAAAAACTACTAAATATTATGGGTTACTCTACAAAATTAATTCGACAGTCATAGAAAATATCTTAAAAATAATATAATATATAATGTGTACTTTAAAATATTTACTCCACCTAATCAATTATCTCATTCCATAACAATAAACAAAAAAAAAAAAAGAAAAGGTTACCATTTTATTCATGGAAACCATCATACGTTTGCAATAATATACGGCGTCATCTTTACTGTCACTTTACTTTAGTGTTTGATCTGTAGAAAAAAAATTTTTGTTTTCTGTTGAGAACATCTATTTTTGTTGGGAATTTCATCTTCTTTTTTTATCCATCACTTTCTAATGCATTAAGTCTAATCTTTTGACACTAGCTCACACAAGTGCAACTGTGCAAGTATTTAAATACTTCAGCACATGATTTCACTTGAGTTTCTTCCGCTTCCCTTTTTTGAATAACATGGTACACATCTATTTTTTATATTTCTTAATTTTGTTTTTTTTTTTTTTTTCTATTTGCATTTTCCACACTCTTGTATGTAAATCCTAAATAATGGCACTTTAGTTCGTTAACGTTAATATATTTTTAAGATCAAAGGCTTTTTTTTGGTTTTTGTTATAACACACACACACACATACATACATATGTTTATACAAATACATAGACCAATTTGTTAGACAGCTAAGAAGGATGATGAGGATGATAAAATCAAAAGCTTGAAAAAATATTTAAGTAATTTAAAAGCAAAATAAGCTTTACAAATGATGTCTTATAAAACATTTATTTTGTGAAAAAAAAAAAAATCATTTTGTCAGAGCAAACGAGGGCAGACAAATAGTGTAAACAGACAAGCAGACAAACAGCCAAATAGTCAAACAAATAGATAAATATTAAATGAAAATAGACAAATAGACATATTGAAATAAACAGACGTGCTGTGATGATGTATTTATTTGTATATTTAATGTATCGACAGAAAAGTAGTCAAAATTTTACGAAAACGAAAGCCTTAAATAAAATAAAATTTTTCGAAAAATGTTTTCTTTAAAATACATATATGCAATGAAAGTGCTCATGATTTCTCATATTTTGGTGTATGATTGTTTTATTTTTTACCACAAAAATAAAAAAAAAAAAACTGTTTTTAAAAACTGATTCTGGTAGAGCGGTAGATTAAAGGCAAAAGCTTAGAATTTCCATCTACTGCACCGTTTCGGTAACTTATTACTCATGTATGTAAAGTAAAAAACAAACAACAGGTGCATGTATTTTTCTTCAATAAGACATATTGTTATATGTTTGGGTGTGTGATACTTATGGGAATGGTAATGGAACAAAAGAGAAAATAGCATAGTAAATTTATTTAGCTCATTCGAAGTCATTTTGTTTTTGCATTTAACTTTTCTCATTTATTTTTAATATATTCCGAATTTATGTGAATGTTCCTTAAAAATTTAATCCGCACAAAAATACAAATGTGAAAATAAGGCCAAGTTCCTATCCTAAATATTTCGGCCGTAAAAAGTACTGAGATCAAAATGAGGACCAAGTTCTTGATAGGTACAATTCCATCTCATTTCTAGGCAGCCTTTAAGCTTGGCAATATTTTTCCAAGAATTCTTTCCCAAATTAGAAAGGCACTGTCGCACTACCGTGCGGCTAGATTCCAGAAAAATTATTTTAATTTTTATTATTGTTGTATGACATTTATATTAGTACTATAAATGAGTGTGTAAAATGGCAAAGCTGATGAGCTTTCGTTATAAATATATATGTAAGAAAACATGTTGTCATTTCAAAACATATTATGAATCCCAAAACTAATCAGCTCTTAAAACTTGTGTGTACCAGCGGTCGACCCAATCGATCGTGTTCTAGTCATAGAAAGAAAAATCATAAAAAATCTCTTACAAAACAGTCATACAACAAACACAATTACAATTCTTTAATGATACATTTGTATGAATTCACAAAAATTAAAAAAGAACGGTTAAATGCAAAAACAAAATACTCAACTCTCATCTTTCTTCCTACATTTCTCCCACATCTTAGTATGTATAGACGTCTTGTTGTTATTTTTCTCTTTCCATCCAAATGTGTAAAACACGTGGAGGTATTATTTGTTTGGCTTTAACTTACATGCATGAGTAATGCGTGTGAATGTAGTAGTAGGAACTTTACACGATTATGGCTCCCAAAATGCTGAACTCACAAAAACCTACAATACCTTCACTTCTGGGAAAAAATTTATTTAATTTGGTAAAAGTTTTGTAAAAATCGGTAGTATAATAGGTGCATGAAGCGCAGCACAAAAAAAGCAATTGTCTATTAATTATATAGATTTATTAATTAGTCCTTGATATTTTTCAGGTGAAAACTTCCGAATTAGTATTATTGTGATCCAAAAATTCTTCCCAAATCGATTTTTACGAACGGCGATTTTTACGAATCGAACTTACGAACGGCGTGGCGTGTCTACGTTACTATCGAATCGATGGTCTGTATGAAAGTATATCAATATCAAGTACATGTATCTCGGCAGCAACAAAATGTATTTACAACTATCAAAAATAGCTCAGTAGCAGAGCTGTAAAGGAATGAATAATTTTTGAAAGAATCTACGAATCAAGTGGACAAAACATTTTCTGCTATAAAAATAATTTTCTTAATTTTTTTTTTATCCACTGAAACTTAGTAGGTTTTTATCGGACCAACGAAAATTGGCCACTATTCGTTAGGGAATTTAAAAGCCTTTCAAACAATATTTTTATTTTCAACAAAGCAGGCTTTTACTCTGGATGGCGACATTAAAAATATTTATAAATTTTTTCTTTGTTTTCATCACTATTCTATTTCTCTTAAAAAAAGCAATACAAACTTTAAAGATTCCAAAAATATCATTTTTGCTGAAGGGTATTCATACGAGTATAAACAAAATGGAAAAGGGAGTAATAAACTGAAAAAAAATCCACAAATATGGTTTTAAATGTGTTGCTTTATGAGAAATTGTTGGCTTTAAGTGGTGCTCTGCAATTAATCTTTATGGAATTTAATTTAATTTATTACAGAAATATAAAGAAAGAAAGAAATGTAGAAACACTTGCAATCATTGTGGCATGTTGCCAACCATCGGACAGGGTCAGCTACCCTTCGATTTGCAATCGCAAAAAAAAGGTAACGTCTTTAGGAAACTGTTTCAGTTCCCTTAAATTTTAATTTAAAATTTCACCAAAAAATTAAAATTGATTCAAGCACGAAATGGTGGTTAAATATTTCCTGAAAATCAAGGGACAGCTGTAGTATAGGAGGAACATTTTCTAATTATCGCTAAGCTTTTATACATACAGACTTTGGCACAATCTAAACATTTTGGTTACAGATTATACTTTTTCACTGGTAAAGAAAAATGTCTACATCCTTTTAGCACACAATACTGAAATAATATTTAATCACACACACACACACTCGCATACAGACAAGTTTGTTTCTTTATTTATTTAAAAATTCTTTATGTCTATATAATGCACTTAAGCTTTTTTTTTAACACAACGACCCATTCAGACACAAACAAACGTCTGTACTTAATAAGGAGTACAGTGGTGAAAGTAATAGAACTTGTTAATATGGAGCATTCATTTGCTAAATATTTTACTTTGTGCTACAATGAATGAAATATTCTGCACTTAAATAATTGTTGGCTGCTACAAAAAGTTGTTTCATTTCATGCCAATATGCTGAAAGATTCTTAGATGTTTCAAATTTATTTACACGTTTCTTTTTATTTATTTATTTATACCACTGTGCGATGTAGGCATTATTTTATATACAGTGTAGTATATTTATTTGATGTGTAACATTATTTAAAAATAGTCACTAAAATAAGAGCGTGAATAAGAATAAAAGCAAAATAAGATTTTACGATGTACTTGTATTAAATTAAAAAAAAAATATTAAAGAAAATGTAACAGGCTTGCGTTTAAAGAACCTCAAATTTAATATTTTTGCAATGACTCTTAAGCCAATCTAAAATGTATACAACACAATCCATATTAGAAATTTTCAGACTTTGGCCAAATCTACAAAATCTGACATAAATAATGCCAACTGAAGTTTGTTTCATTTCATGAAAATCATTTATTTCATTAGTCTCTGGAAAATTAATGTCGATGCCAATGATGTTTAGCAAAGAGTGAATTCGATCTTAAATTTACAAGGACTGCACAACAAAAAATATCATAATACGATAAAGACTAGTATAACCAACGGCCGATGCAATCGACCGTATTCTAGATGTAAATAAAAGTTATTATAAAAAAATCTCTTTAAAAACACTCACACAACAACCACTACCATGATTATTTAATTAATCATTTGCATAAATTCGGAATATATTAAAAATAAAACAGAACAGTTAAATGAAAAAACAAAATAGCTTCAAATAGGTAAATATATTTACTGAGATCTCTTTTCTTTTTATCGTTTAACAGTCCTGCAATTCTCCCACATTAACTTTCTTTGCGAAATCAGTGGAAGGAAAACACATGTATGTTTTGTTTGTGTATTTTGAACTTCATGCTTGATTAAAACGTGTGCTTGTATTAGTAGAAACTTGAATCGCTGATATCTCCAAAAATACTGAACCCATAATAACCCATAATAAATTGTTCACTTCTCTCGATAATTATCTTTAATTTTTTTATAAGTTTTGTCAAAATCGGTTGAATATTATGGCCAGAAATTCTATCACAAAAAATGGTACTGCCTGTTAATTCCATAGACAGATATAAAGTTAAGCTTGCTTTACTTGCACTCAGTCATATAAGTTTATGCCTATACAAACTCATACACAAATTTTTTTACAGTGGGTAGCAAATGAAATATAATTGTTCGTAAATAAGGGTGATCCATTTCGAGGTTCCCTACTTTTTTAAAGGAAAAAAAAAAACAGAAAATTCAAATTTAATGGAGAATGTTTAATTATCATTTGAAAAAACATTCTTTGGCATTTATTTTTTGAAGATTATGTCTATCAAATGTTGGCCGTTGCTACGTCGCAGATGGTCCATCCGTTGAGTCCCATTTTTGATGACTCGTTCGAGCATTTCGACTGGTAACTGGCGAATGACACGCGTGATGTTTTCCTCCAAGGCCTGGTTCGAAGCGGGTTTGTCCGCATAAACTTTAGACTTTACATATGGCCACGATCTTGGTGGCCAATCGACCGGCCAAAAACGTGAAATTATGTGCTCACCGAAATGTTCTCTCAATAAATGCATTGATTGAGGCGATGTGTGGGAAGTGGCACCGTCTTGCTGAAACCAAATGTCGCCTAGATCACGAGCTTCAATTTCAGACATCAAATAGTCGGTTATCATGGCACGATAACGGTCGTTCGCACCGGCATCATTTTTAAAGAAATATGGACCGATGATTTCACCGGCCCACAAACCACACCAAACCGTTGTTTTTTCTGTATGAAGTGGCAGTTCTTGAATCTCTTCAGGTTGCTCTTCGTCCCAAATGCCGCAATTATGTTTGTTTACATACCCATTTACACTACTCAGTAGGCCGATTATGTTGACCATAAGTTGAGCGATGTGCACGAAACACATTCCTCACAGAACGTGAATTTTCGTAATAAAGTTGAAAGATTTGTAAACGTTGTTCAGGCGTAAGTCTTTCCATTATGAAATGCCAAACAATACTAAGCAAAAATAACATGACAGCATGACACGACTCACACGTCATCTGTCAAAAACGGCTATTGAAAAAAGCACCTCTACTTGGATCACCCCTTATTTTCAAGTATTTAGTTACGAAATGTTTATCGCATTCTCCATCACTGTAAAGAAAAATATAACATAGTTTGGCGATAGGCCGCTTAATACACACGTTACCACGTCAGTAAAAGTTAAAGAACTTTTCGAAAAGAAAACTAGAAACGGAAATGCAATCTATTTAGTATATAAAGAAAAAATACCTAAAAGGGAATATCACGTAATGTGTGTTTCTATTTAATGTATTTACCTTTTTTTATGCAAATACATGCACGTTATCACACAACACACATATGTATGCATAGCACACACACAAACACTCATACAACAAAGACTTAACTGATTATGTGCTCTTATTGTGGAATTGAATGCATGTTTTATGCACTTAAATGTAAAAAAAGATTATAAGAAAATGCAAAAAGGAAGAGAAACAAAATGGGTAAAAATGTTATTGTAAGATGTGTGAAACGTTAATGCTGCAAATATTAAATCCATGTTTTATTTTTACCTCTTAAATCTAAAACTTATATTATTTTTTCAGTGCGATATTGCCTACAAAAGGATTTACTTCGATAGATTTATTTTGTATATCTTTTTTTTTGCCGAGTAGGTATTCATTTCTATTTAATAGAAGAGTTATAAAAGAAAATGCAGCATTATGTCTTTACAGCGTTTTGTCTGTAGGATGCACAAAAAACTATTATGGATATAAAGTTAAGAAAATGTATTTAAAATTACTTTTAAATACTAAATTTACGTAAAGAGAGAGCGCAGCGATATAATTAGCTTATAATACTATTAAAGATTCCAAATCTTCAAAGTCATATTGAACGTCAGAAGTCATTTAAATCTTAAAATCAATAAGTAGGAAATTTACCCTTAATTTCGTACTTATTGAAAATTAGTTAGAAAAAATTCCACAAAACCGAAAATCTAAAAAAAGTCATATAAAAGATAATTAAAATATATGAATATTAGGCGGCATGCAATAGCCTCCTAGGACATAATGGGCAAATTATAAAATAATACCACAAAAATTGGGAGGTATTGTTCCTATACAATAAATTCCCAATTTTTAATATGAAATAAAATCTCAACAGAATGAAATAACACCTTCTTATTGGGATTGATTGATTGATTGATTGATTGGTTCTCGGGAAAAAAAAACATGCAGGACACTGCGACCATGAAGATCTATTGTATCCCCTGCCAGGTGCTATAGCACCTCAGCCAGACCCACTTTCCTGAGGAATCTCAAGATTGCCAGTGGTTCTAGCATTGGCAGTTCCCAGTCCTCCAATAGGTGCTTGCCCAATTGGCTATGTCTTCTGTGGGATATTTGTTGATTCGTTTCATATGCAATGAATCCGCAGTTTTTATAAAAAAAAAATGCCTCCCTAAATATATTTTACGGAATAAAGTCTACGTTACGTTATTTTTAAAGATACCCTGTATAATCCGACAAAATGCAGTTTAATAGTGAAGATTTTTGCAAGTAACACTTATGCTATGTTCACACGACAAGATCAAGCACTTGCTTCGCTTTCTGATGCATGTTTATGAATCTAGCTGTTTACACGACTCATTTACTTGCTGCGATTTCGTGAAAAAATCTAAAATGCACAAAAAAATCAAATTAAAATTATTTTTAGAAATGAACATACATATGTACATATATATATTTTGTTTCCATTTTTTTTTTATCTTTATAGTTTTAATTCAAATTTTTACTTTTCATTGACGTTTTTGTTATTTTTTTTTAATTTTTTATAATTTAGTTTGCCACATAAAACTCAGATAAACTTCCGATAAAAATTAGAGAAGACAGAAATTTGTCATGCTTCGCTCTCACAATTGAGTATGGCGAAGCGTGCTGCTTCGCTCATCATTTGCGTGTGAAGCATAAATAGAGAGAAGCATGTTCCGTGTAAACATAGCATTATTATACATGCATTATGTTTTCATTACAAATTAAAAATTATTTAAGCCATCAAATGTTTTCTGCCTTTTTTATTTCATTATTGAAATAATAACCCAAGAAAAATTGAAATAATATCCCAAAAAAATTAAATTGCGCCCCTATAATGGTTTTTGTTGGCCTCCATACATTACTTTAGGGAAATATTTCATATATGTATTTTTGGGGGTCTATTGCCTGCCGCCAGAAAATTGTATGATAAATAGAAAATTGTAGTAATATATATTTTGCAATTAATCTACAAAAATTTATTAAACATTCCATTTACTAAGTTTTTGTTAAAAAAATATTAATCTTTTTATTGTGAATAACACAACATTAATATATCCATTTTCCATCCCTGATGGCTGCTTAATAAAATGCAAGTTTTTGCGTGCGTTTGTATGATTTAACAAATGACAATGACGTTGTTATTGTTGCTTTTGCTTTTTTATCTCATTTTTGCAATATTTTCCACTTCTTTAAAGGAATACAAACTTATTTATGCCCGTAACACCCATAATGTAACTGTAAGTTATAGTGTGTAAACATTTTTATGAATGTGTTTATTTACAAGAGAACTTAGAGAAAGAGGAGGAAAGAATTCAATTGCATTTGTATGAGTGTGTTTTTTTAAACACGTAAACATGTATTTTTCATATAAAATATTTTGTAATGATATTTATTTTACTGTCGGCATTTATTGTGGTACCTGTACCTGTACGTGTACATGTGTGTATTTGTTTGGTTGTGCAAGTTCTATGGCGGCAATATTTTACGTGTGCATGTCTCTTAACTTATTCCAAGATAAAAATAAATTCTAACAAAGAAATGGTGACAACACAAGGTATACTTTTAGGCAAATTGAGTTTTTTCCTTCACTTTTTTTTTTTATTTATTTTGTGCTTTCTTTTCAAGTGTCGTTGATAAGTTTTAAAATATTTTTCTTAAATAAATATTTGTGTTGATAGAATAAGAAAACATTTTTCTTTTTTTTTAAGACAAAAAATAAACAGAAAATACAAGCAAAATGAGTTAGAGACAAGTGTTTGAGTTTGATTTGAAATCTGTCAATATCAAGAATTAAAAGAAATGTTAATTGAAGAAAAATAGAATAGAAAATTTAAGTACATAAGTATGTATGTATTGGTGTAAGAAAAACTGCATGTGACAAAAATAATTATTTTTATACCGAAGCAAAACCTTGTCCGATTTATTTTACAGCTGCTGTACTTTAATATTAGTTTTTTCATCTATTTAAATTTATTTTATCAATGACGTATTTACGAGTACAGCGATAGATTTTCGTTGTCTTACGTAAAAGTTTTGAATTCGAATTTACTTAAAAATTTAACTACATACAAACATACTTATGTGTATCTGAAAACCTATAATAATCTTAAAATATTCTCTAAAAAGTAATCACTTGAATACCTCAGCTTTCGTATTTCTTTTAGTCTTAAAACTTATTTTATTTATTCTTTGATTTTTTAATGTTACAATTGTTGCTTAAAATCTTCATATTTTTCATAGTCTACTGGGCAATAATTGTTTAAATATCTTTGAAAATTAAAACTGTATAATCTTATGGAATCCCAGTATTACAAATATGTACACAAGTTAATGCATAGGCATGCATTTGCACGCTCAATAAACATGGTATTATATAGTATACGTAACATACATTTATATGAATAAGTACTTCGATACAGGTTGACAAATATTTTTTAATACGAATTACAAAAAGATTTTGTAGAAGAAAATTGTTTAAAAAAATAATCGGTACAAAAAGACGAGATTTTATTTGTACCTTCTTGTCTACCCTTAAGTGCGCACTAAACACTAGTCCGATACATTTTATAAATGTCTTTTACAATATCTTTTCAAAAAGTACCTTTAAGAAAAATAACTTTTAAAAGAGGATCTTTTCAAAAAAGTAGCACTTCAAAAAAAAAAAAAAAAACTGTAACAAAAGGGTCTCTGGGAGAAGTCAAATACAAAAAGTACATTAAAAAAGTAAAATAAAAAAAACAATTTATAAAGAAAACACATTTAAAACTAGTACCCCATGAAAAATTCATGTAAAAAAATTTCTTTGATTAAAAAAATTAACTTTTAAAAAAGTCCCTTTTGTAAGAAAAAGTATCTTTTTAAGGATGTCCAGTTAATTAAGAGTACTTTAAGAAATACCAAGTCCCAAACTGAAAAAGTTTTGTATGGATCATCATTTATTAGATCGGAAAACTGTTTAAAAAACACAATTTAAATAAAATTCCTGCAAGTGTTTGTCACCCTGTTATTTGCAATTTGTGTTTGTTCTCATTTTCCATACGTCTTCACTTTGAAGACATTTCAAGGCTGTTTCTTTGAATGAAGCTTTCATTTGTCTGATGTTTAACACAAATCCTAAGAGACGTTTCATATTTATTGTCTCTATTTTAGCAAAAAAAAAACAAAAAGAAAGAATTCTTGATTGATGCATTCATTCAGAGACAAACACCCAGCGGTAAATTGAACGAAGTACCTAGATAATAATCAATGACATCAGGATGACATTTTAAGCGAACGATATAAGTACTTTAAATGTTATCTATGTGTAAACTAATTAATTTTATCCACTCATTATAACTTCAATTACAATATAGTCGAAGAGTTAGTTGAGTACCTATATTTGCAAAAATGTTTAGGAATTTTTTTTGTCTTCTTTTAGTACACAAAAAATGCAAAAAAATATCCACTCATTATAACTTCTATTACAAAATAAGCGAAGGGTTGGTTAATGTATGTTTCTACTCTTAATACACAAAAAATCCAAAAACAAAAATGCCGTAATAGTGGCATTAAAAAAAAATACAAAAATTGTTTCAATTCTTTTTCTGTTTGTTAGTTTATCGTTGATCGCAGAACATAAAGCTTACACCACAAGTAAATTTCTAAAAAGGTATTTACATACATATAAAATCATTGGGATTAGTGGTACTATGTTCTAGCCTTCGCTTACAAATGCAAATTAAACCGTAATGAACGTGCATTATTACACCATAACTTGCTAAGATTTATTGATGTATCATTAACGTTGCTTAAGACTTCGCTTATGAAGTAAAAGCAATTGAAATGCGAATCACTGACATCGGTGCTTACTCTTTAAGCGAAAGCGCACCGATTAAACGACCTATGACACTCCTATGCTAAATTTAAGTAGTAATATAAGCGACAGAATCATCACTGATAGCTACTAAATATTGCTTACATCAGCGATTAAATAATGACAATTTTTACCGCTGGGCACCGATGGAATGAATACCTTCAAATGTTTGTTATTGTTTTCCGTTACAATAAACTGTTAAACAATAAGTCGCTCAAAAAAGCCCTACAATTCGAATAAATATTTTGAAAATTTAAATTTAATAGAATAAGTCGAATTTCAAATTTTCAAAATTTCAAAAGTCTATTTGTAACACTAAAATATCAACAGGGCAGCTTGAAGAGCCTTAACCTTTACTAGAAACTATATTCTATTCTAAAAACGTTAAGCAAACTAATTTTATTAGAAATGTTCAAATATTTAGACACTGTTGAAGATTACTTTTTAACTACTACTAAATCAGAACTGCTGGTTTTTCCTAATTTTCTTCCCACACACACACTTTGAGAATATTTATTGTCTTTATTTTTTTCATTTTACTATTTTGTCATTTAGGAATCATTAAAGTGTGTCATTGTTTTTGTTTTGTTGTTGTTGTTGTTCTTAGAATATTTATATTTATTCTTTTCTACAATCCTAATTGCTTTAAAAATAGTTAGCAAACTAGCAAGAAATTCCATATGCCTTGTGGATTAGTTTATGTGGTATGAAAGTTTGTGTGGATTTCTTTGTATGCGATATATGCAAGTGTTTGTTTTCATCCACTATTATTTATTTTTCTTGTTTTTTTTGTATAGAAAATTGCTTATGTGTGTTTAGGACTTGATGTTTGTAAATTGAAATTCTTAAGTACTCTTATAAGTCTTAAGCAGAAGGACTAGAGTCAAGAAAATGTTTACGGCAGAAAAAAATATTTACAATAAATATGCTCAGTGATGTTAACTGAATATTCAGTATTTAATTGATTCGAATTTTAAAACTTCCAGCTTAACAGCTTTTGAGTGGATCCCATATCATTGGATCTAAGATTTGATTTTGTGTGCTCCAGATATATCACCCACGCAGTTATATGTGAACCTACAAAAATATGTACTCATATATAGATCATAAAAAAACACCGGTTTCTCTGAAGGGAGTCAACACAAAATGTTGATATATTTTGGTGTACTCTTTGGCAAAAAAAAAAAAAAAAAAAAAAACAAAATACATTTGCATTTCTCTTGTGTTACTGTGACTGTATATATGAAAAAAAGCTTTTTGCCATCTACAGAGAGCTTTTAAAAAATTTATTAAAAAATTTATAGATTTAATCAATTATGTTAAATTAACATAACATTAACAAAAGTTTCTAGAGAAATTAAAAAAAATTGTGTTTTCAAAATTTTTCGACAGGAGTTTTTAAAGTTAGATTAGATTAGATTACACAGAAACGTATTTTCGAAAACTCTCAAAATTTGGCAAGTCGTTTCGTTTAGCCATTAAAAAATTGTGAGTGCATATACACGAACCCATACATACTGTCTTACTGTACTAGGCATTCCCTGTGTGCGTCCCACATTCATAGTTCTATACACTTACACATACACAAATGCCAACAAGTAAGTCTTTGGCAGTTTTCAAGGATATTTTCTTTAAGCATTTTTTTGTTTTGTTTACTTAAGACTATTATTGTTCGTTTTGCTATTGTTGTTATTGTGTTGAACATAATTTCGAACATTATTGACTGGTAAATAAACAATTTACATTAATGGACTTTTGTGTTATAATAATGACTAGACCCGCGGTGCCCACAAGTTCCTTATGGAAGAGCAAACACCAATACATTTAAAGAAAAACAAATTTTTATTTAAAATTTTTTGTTGTAAAAACAAATACATGCAAAGAAAACACAAAAAATATATTTCATATAGTTTTCTAATTTTCTTGACCTTTTTAATTTTAATTTTATAATAATTTTTCAAGCTTTAGGTCGTTTTTATATAAAAATGTTTTTAATATTAATTTTTCGATATTTCGCCACACCGTTGGTTGGCTTCTTCAGGAGAAATTGAGTTTAAATCTAATTTATAACAATTTTAACAAATACCAATCAAAATATTGAAAAATATTTGTCAATTGAAAATAGTTTTTTCCTTTTTCTTTTTGAAATAAAAAACTTTAAAATAATTTAACAAAAACAAAAACAAAATACTTTGAGTGAAAAAATTTTAAACCAATGAACAAATATTTTTGAATATACACCTACACATAAATACAAATTACATTTTTTCTATTTTTATCTCTTACTAACTTATAGTCTTAAATTCTAATATCAATTTCCTTAACTGCTCTAAACCTAATTTTATTTGTAACTATATAAATACATTAATAAAAAGTACATGTGAAATGTTTTATCTTTTTGTAACTAAATGTCTGTAATTTTGAGCTATATTTTCAGTATCTGTCTTAAAATTAATTCTTTGTTGTATTGGTGTGTTAATTATTTGCAACATTTCTAACATATATCTGCGTTTGTAATTATTTTCTGTGTTTAAAACTGATACATTTTCAAAGTCTGGATGGTGATTCAATTCAAAACAATGAGAGGATAATGCTGTTTTTTGTGAATTAATATTTCTATATTTCTGATATGATTTATGTCCTGCAATCCTTGTTTTTAATTTATTTTTCGTTGTACCTACATAAACTTTATTGCAATTTTCAGTATTATTTCCATTACATGGTATCCTATATACTAAATTTGACATATCCCATTTTGTAATTTTATCTTTTGTCTATCTATTTAATGAGCTATAAGTTCTATAAGCCATCCTATATTTCTCTGTATCATAAATCTTTGATTTTCCTAAACGTTCTGATATACCTGGTATATATGTCATAGATTTATAAATCTTTGGTTCTACTATAGTAACGGTATTATTATTTCTCCTTTCCCTATATTGACCAATCAATTTGCAAGCAATGTCAATTGGAAAATTATTGTCAGTTAATATGTCTCTAATTTTAATTTTATTTTTCTTATGAAATTCTTTTTCACTTATCGTTAGTACTTTTTCTATTAGATTTTTAGCTGTATTTATAATAATTCTTTTGTTATGTTTTGAATAGTAATTAATTATTCTACCCGAAGCTGTTGGTTTTTGGTACCAGTCTACTAGTATTCTGTTATTATTTCTAATCAATAAAGTATCTAAATAAGGAAGTTTTGAATCATATTCTTGTTTTATTGTAAATTTTATGTTAGAATCGAAATCATTAAATGTTGATAATATTCTATCAATTTCGTTTTTAGGTATTATACAAAATAAGTCATCAACATATTTCGTCATTAATCTAGGCTTTACATTTAATTTTTCAATTGAATCATCTATTAACTTTTCCATTACAATATCAGCTATAATTGAAGAAGCTGGAGAACCCATTGGAAGTCCTTTTAGTTGAATATATATATTATTTTTAACCTGAAAATATCTATTGTCTTCTATACAAAATCTAAGGATACGTAAGAATAAATCTTTCTCAATATTTGTGTGTTCCTGTAATACACTCCATTTCTCTTCTATTATATTTATGGCTAGATTAATTGGTATGCTAGGATATAATGATACTACATCTAGTGAAATTAATTTTTCATTATAATCTATTATCTGATTTTTTATTTTATTCTTAAACTGTAAAGAGTCCCTAATGTTGTATTTAGAATTTTCAGTAATTTTTCTCAAAATGTTTGTAATATATTTACACAATTCATAAGAGGGTGAATTGATGAAAGAGCAAATTGGTCTCAATGGAAATTCCTCTTTGTGAATCTTTGGTAGTCCGTATAATTTAGGTGCCGTAGCAATGTTTGTCTTTTTTTTTTCGCAAATGAGAGATAAAGCCATATTTTTTCAGAATATTGTTATGCATGGTGTAAACGTTCTGTAAAAGGGAAAATCCTTATTTATCATTGAAAAAATAACAACTAAGAATTAATATTTTAAATTCATTTATTTTTTAACAAAAATCTATACAAAAAAAAAAAAAATACAAAAAACCCAACAACAAAAACAAACAAAAAAACAAAAAGTTCAATTAACTCAAATTTTAGAAGTAGTGTTTCCGGGAAAAGACATATTTTTTTTTGTTTTTGTGACACACGCAGGAAAACTTTATTCAGCGAAGCTACCTACCGCGTCCTACTGGTGGAGAAAACCTTTAAGCGCGGCCACAGGCCGTCACGAAGAAAACCTTTAGTATGCGAAGCCAGATTTCAATACTTAACTTTAGTGTCTCCGGGAAGACATTTTTTTACAGAATGTTATTATTATTATTAATATTATTAGATTTTCTTCCTTCAATGAATGCACATAGGACAGGAAACATACTGTTAAAGAAAGAATTCGTATGCAGATAGTCAAACAATATTAAAAATTATGAATGGGAAATAAAACAAAATTTGCTTTATTACCAATCCTGCTTGGAATTACCTCTTAATTATAAAAATAAGAAAACTATTAACCACAATGCAAAATGCAAAAGTTCTTCAAAACTGAAATGAGAGATAAAGCCACTTTCTAATATTGCTAATGTGAGCTAACGCCAAGATGGCTTTATCTCCCATTCAAATGAAAAAAAAATGGCTTCATATCCCTATTGAATGAGATATAAAGCCATCATGGCCTTATCTCACATGGTATTAAAGAAAGGTATTAAAGGACTCCCTCTAATTATCAAGCAATTCTCCAAATAATCGTCTGAAGTTTAATCAATTTACTGACTGATTGAATTTTTTTTTGACACTAGATATAATCGACATGAAAATTAAATGCAATATACACCTCTTGCCAGAAAAATTAAGTTTTATGAAACTTATTTCATAAAATATTTTAACATGAAGATTAAACAAGATTAAACAAGATGAATTTACAAGAATGTTTTTTCGAGAATTTTAAATTCCAACACTAAAAGGAACTCCAAACATCACCTTAATTCGAAATATGAAGAAATCTATTGTTTTTATTAGATTTCTAATACAAAACAAAATCTATTTACTTACTTGTTATCAAATCTACTTAATATGCTAACTACTAAATGATACAACTGTGCTTTTGTCCAAGCTATTGAAATAAAATGTCGATAATCGAAATCGATTTTTAAATTTACTAGCTTTTACCTATGACTTTGTTCGCGCTTCATGTTAATGAAGCCATAAACGGCCTAATTATCAAATTTATCGAAGAAGCAAAAAAGGTACCAAAAGTACTAACTTTTCCTCATTTTACCCCTCCCAAAACGCACTGTAAGGAAAAGTAAAAATACTTAGCAAAATAAATAAAGAGTACCTTAAGTACATGTTGTTCCTCATTTAAAGCCCCAGAAAGTATACAAAAGGTACCAAAAATACTAATTTTTCCCTCAAACGTATCCAATATTTTTATCTGGATCACATGCTATCCATATACCAAATTCCATACAAATCTAGTAAGAGAATTTCTCAAGAGAAAAATTAGAAAAAGTAAAAAAATGCCAAGGTGAAAAGCGTGCCAAGAGTAGCAAAGTATAAAAAATGTATTAGTATAAAAATAAAAATTATCAAAATTGGCATTTTGTTTGATAACTTCTGAAGAAAATTTGAATTTTTATGTTTAGCTAAAGAATGAGGAAAATTTATAAAAATATTCAATTTTATACTAATTACGTCGTTTGTTTAGTTAAAAATATGTAAATTTTTTTGCTTTTAGCTACAATCTATATTCCATTTAATTTTCTTTCGTAAATTTGGGATGCGAGCTAATAGTTTCTGAACATCACTATGGGCTATCATGCGCATTAATATCCCCTATTGCATCCTAAGGTATTTAGATATTTCTCTCTAACCGATTTGTAGACAATTATTAAGTATTTGTACGTTAATTTAGTTTTTATATTTGTCATTTGATATTCTTTGATTCTCATTTTGTTTATGTTTTAATTTATTTTGTTTTTTTTTTCAGAAATTCTGCTTTACTACAGATTATGTTTGATTACTAATTGAATGGCTGGGATAACAATAATGTAAATAAAATGTAAGTTTCTTTCCTTCATTTATTTATTTTCTTGTATTTCATATACATATTCATATTCGTACACTTGATTAAAATTCTTACTTATTAGTAGAGATGTGCATATGTCGTGAATTTTTCGTGTCACGCGTGACTCACGCGTGAATCACGTGATTCATGATTACAAATTGATAAAATCGTGATTCAAAAATATAATACCGTGCGTGTCCGTGCGTGATTTTTTAATACAATTTTCTTGCACTCAAAACAGTTCTCTAAGTTAAAATCTCCGTTACATATGCAGACATTCATATACATACATACATACATACATATGCATGTACGTACATACATAATGAAAATCCATTTTGTTTTCTGTATGTAAACAGATAATGCAAATATGTAATGTGATATTTTATCTCATTGGTGTTATAAAATGAATGTATGTATGTACAATGTACATATTAATAAACCACCATACAAGTAATAAATTTAAATAACCTGCCTTGGCAGACAGTGATAGATTTTTTATATTAAGTTTATCCTTTGTATACTAATTTTTCGAGCTTTTCCTGAATTTTTTTTTTTTATTTAATTGATGATCTTGAAGTAAATAAAGAAATTAATTACAAAATAAAAGTTTTTAGCATATGCTAAATCTTTTATTGCAAAATTAGTATTTCACCGTGAGCATGCGTGCGAAGTTATTCCCGTCGTGCGTGAAAGTACGTGATTAAAAATATTGCGCTCGTGAGCGTGCGTGATCGTGAAAGTTTTAAATCGTGCCGCGCGTGTGCGTGCGTGAAAAATATTTATTCTTCGTGATCGTGCGTGATCGTGAGCGTAATTTTACTCACGCGCACATCTCTACTTATTAGTCATACGCCATACGGTGTTCAACAAAAACAAAAAAAAAAAAGAAACCACTGATAGAAAATGGCAATGTTGCGTATGAGTGATATTTATTATTAACTACTAAAATTGTATACGCACAGTTGCACATAAAAATTAATTAATATCACATCCGAGTAAGAAAAATAGTTATTCATTAGCATTAATTACAACAAACAGAGTCTGAGAGAATTTCCTGCAGAAATAGATTATTTTGCTGAAGAAGGCTTCAGAAAATATTAAGGAAAATTATTTAGGCAGCCAGAAAATATGTAAAGAGGAGCTTAACAATTTTACTGACCATTTGCTGTGATGGATGCACTGCTAAGGGTTGAGGAGATCTTAAAATGGGTGAAATTTACGTTGTTTAAGTTGTTTCCTTTTTGCTGGGTTTAGTTTTAAATGGTTTATTGACTAGACAAAGGGGTAGTGCCATGCCTATTGGAAAATTACATTTACGTTTTTAACCACTTCTCGATTTACTCCCATAAAACTTTGCGTAGACACTAAGCTCAGCTATAAAAAGTATTTTATGACTTCATAAGTGGGCGCTGCCATGCCCATAAAAATTAAAAATATATTATGAAACTATACATTCATATTATGAGCAGAAAAGTGAAGGTCCACACAAAGTAAATATTCGTTTTTAGCTACTTCATTTGATAATTGAACCGTGCCACGGCTATATATCTAATTACCGTATTCTTGTGAAATCTTGGCACTTATTCCAATTCTCAAATAGGCAGTGCCACGCCCAAACAAATTAGGTGTAATCTTTCAGCTATTTCTATTGATCTGATTCTTTTGGGAATTTGTACAACCAGTGAGCTCCTCTGAAAATACATAAATCTAATAATAATTTTTTACTTAGTTCTTTTGTCTTATTTGTATGAATCTTTAAACAAGCATCAGATTGAAACGGCAGTAAATATATCTTGAGAAAGAAAGATGGCGGTGCCGCGCCCACAGCAAGCAATTATTGCCTTAAGAGTACTTCTATTTAACATCTTATTGTGAAGCTGCTACACGCTTTAGTTCCTTTCAAAATACAATTTAAATATTTGTTGTCTGCTTAAATAGAATTCTTTTAAAATTTTACACTCACATTGAGCTCCTGCTGTGGCAATTTAAATTTATGATTAGCAAAATGTTTTAAATTAATATAATATTAACTTTTCCTGAAACATCTGACTGTGAAATAAACCAAAATATATTAAAAAAATGGTTTTTTTTTCTCATAATAATTGAATTCTGTTTAACTAAACCTATTTGTGGCCGTATTTTCAAAAACTAAAACCGTCGTCAATACATTTCATTATTCAAAAATTGATGTCAAATTAAGTAGTATATCAGCGCATAAGCTGGGATGAAGCTGGTTGTTAAACTGTAAATTTATTTTTAAATATTCTGCATTAAATGGCAAAAAAAATATCTCCACCTCTTATTAGTTTGTTGTTAAAAAAACTTTATACTTACATACTTTTAGAATATCCTGAAGCTGAGTTAATATATTTTTTTTATTAAACAAATATTTAACTAAATAATTTGTTTATAAAAAACAACAAACAAAAAACAACTTAAGTTATAATTGATGAAAGAAAAAAATAGACGTAGAGAAAAATGTAAAAAACACTCTCCAATCAAATTTCATACAAACAAAGTTACTTTCACTTTAAAATGGATATGTTTTTTTTCCTTCTACTCCTTCTTTTTGTTAACTCTTTTTTTATTATTTGGATTTTTCTGTTTATTTAGCTAGCAAATATTTTTGTGTTACATTTATTTAACAATCTATTGTAGAAAATGTGTATAAATGTATATAATTCTTGTTGTTGTTGTTATTGTTGTTGATGTTGTTTATATAAAATGAAAGCGCAAAATTGCAATTTGTTTTTGTACGTTTTCATAATATTTGTATTGCAGAGTTTTAGGAGCTTCGAGTATATGGCAAATAATTGCATACAGTTCAGAGTTTATAACATCATTTGTATTTAATAGGAAATACAAATAATAAATTAGAGAGTAAAACATACACACACACAAATTCAATTTATTTAGGATTATTTTGTAACAATGTCTGTGTTTCCGGTTTGTAATTTGAAATGGTCAGGTATTGAAATTTAAATTTTAAATATATTTTAATTTAATTTCTACCATAATTGGGTCAAACAACAAAAATTGTTATAGCAGACATATAAAATAAATTAATTTTTATATTTGTGGTATCAGTAGATAGCAATTTTAAATAGTTTCTTTATTATAAAATAGAAACGTTTAAGTATTTAGTTTCTCAAATACTTGGCTTCTCATTTTAATTTTATTCACTTTGTGGCGGTGTGCACCATCATATCCACAAAACAACCCACAAAAAGTACTGTTCGTTAACTATTTGCAGAATGTAGTTACACCAAATATATATTTTGTTATAGTTCAAAATTAATTCTAATAAATTAAAAGTTTATCCATACGATGAAATATGATTGTAGAGGTATAGACAGATTATATCCGCGGCTACTCTAGCGTTGATAATCTTGCATTTGAGACGATTGATAATGCAACTGTAATGCTGTGTATTCGATAAAAGGAGTTGATATCCTGCTCCCCTCTTTGTTGTAGTTTAGAAAAAATTCAATGTTCGGCATTTTATCAAAATCAGAAGAGTTGCTTCGAAGAAGAAATCGTGTTTTACTTCGTTCGATAATTGTGCTAAACGATGAAAGAGGGCGCAGAAATTTAAAACTTTAGATGAAAAAATAAATCGATATGAATTATGAACATTATTAAAACATTAACCACAATTGCCTAATTATTACCATACAATAAAATCGCTGTTATCCTGTGTATGTGCGTGTGTGGTTTTTTTTTTCTATAAAAACGCGTGTGTTTTTTTTTCTATAAAAACGTCTCTTTAAGTTCATTAAAACTTAACTTAATTAACAAAATTGAAAGTTGTTAATTATGAGCAGAAATAAACTATTTTAATTAAATATTCTTGTTGTTGGTTTCCTACAATTATTTTAAGCTTAATTATTTCGATTAAATGAGAACAGCAAACTAAGCAACCGCACCTATTTTGTAAACTAGTGTATTTGAGCACGAACACACCCACCCACTTTTATTAATAAAAAAAATAATAATATTCCTGCATGTACGTTGTCCCGGAGTTGATTTCTAGGAATAAAATTTACACGAAAAAAAATTTATAGAAATTTAGTTTAACACGATAATTACACATGAATGAAGGATATAATGAGAGTCTTAATGATTTTTCGTATTAGTACAACATACGAGGGTTTGTCAGAAACGCCATAAATCCAAAATAATTTATTCGTTCGTGAAAAGACGTATACGATTTTCTTCTCTGCTGAACTTAAGGCTGGGAGTACAAAAAGTTCATAGATTTATGGAAAATTTCTAAAACTAAAAGTTTCACGCTCAAATTATTACAAACACTCCTCGTACTACATCTATAATTAATTGCTATTAAAGTAAAATATGAAATATGCTGTTGTCACGTATTTAACTGAATACTCTTTTAGTGTTTTTTAGATTTAGTAAGATGACAAATGATTTGGCGTTAGAGTGAGTAGAACGACGAAAAGGGAGTTTTTATACAATGATTGAATTTATATTAAACAAAAAACAAAAAATATCTAAAAAAAAACTAAATTTTAATCAAGCAATAAGGGGCAGTGCACATATTACGTAACGCTGTTTTCAGAGATTTTATACCCCCCCCCCCCTCCCCTTTGTAACGCTTTTTACTAATTTTTCAGTGCAAAATTTCCAATCCGTAACAAATATTTAACCCCCCCCTCTTGGAGCGTTAAGTAATATGTGCACAGCCCCTAAGTTATAATGGAATGGGACTGATTGAAATATTTTTAGAAAATGTAGATGTTTTATTTTTAGTTTTCAATGAACAAATTGAAGCTGTGTTTGAAAGTTCTTAATTTACAATAAAAAAATGTTTTCTTTATTATTTAATTAATAAAAATTCAAATTAAAAATATCACGTTGGCTAAAGTTTGAATTTTCCATAAGCCCGAGGTGACTCAATTTGGTGGCTGGTGCACACTTATATCCCATTTTTTCAAACTGTATATCGCAGTATATACATATTTTATACTTTAAACTTGAAATGTTGTTTAAAAAACTAAATATGTTTGTTTGGGTGGCGCAGGAAATTTTCAGGCGGGTCGTAGATATTTGCCCATCCCTGGCATATTAATAAGACGATATAGCGAAATTTTAGCGCTCTTCGCTGTTATTTTTTTCCTTTCGTTTTAAAAATGATTAAATATATTTTTCAGAGGATTATTAACTTTCATTTTCATTTAATTGATGGTTCATAATTTATTTGCAACATTAATGTTTTATTAGTACGCGCATGAAAGTTAATTAAATTTAATTTGACTGTCAATTATTTCAAATATTTTTATTGCGGTCATTTAAACCCTATAAAATGGCAATAAAAAGGCCATTCATGGCTTATGCTCATTTCAAGGCAACCATGGAACAATTAAACCAAAAGTTGTCGTCTGGTCAAAGTAAATTCGATCGAAGGCACGTGTGTTATAGGAATTTTATTTTTAGAAGCATGTAATTGACGTTATTCCACTTTTGTACGGAGGAGTATGAGTACGAGTAAAAATGTACTTGAATTATAGGTTTTTATTACCAATATCCTTTTGCCTTTCACATTTCTACCTCTGACATTCAATTCTTGTTCGTTTGTTTGATAATATTTTTATACTTTTTATGGGGCAAATGATAATATTTTTTTGCCATATTTTATTAAAAATCGATTGGAAAGATTAGCATTAAGTCTATGCAATACACTTACTGAATTTTTTATTATTAGAAAATTATTGGAAAAGTAGGTCAATTTGCTTTTGTTGTTTTATCATATTTAAAGAGACTGTGTGCGATTTGTTAACTCAAGTTGCAATATATAAAAAGTTAATTGTTTTCCTAAGTGTTTCCAAGAGTTAAAAAATATTTAATCGATTTTAATTTTATAAATTTGTGATATAAGTTAAAATTTCTTGAATATAGATCATTTGAACTCCCCTAGAATCAAAGTGTTTTGTTAATCTTTAAAATACACTGTATAACAAAATAATAAAAATACACCTGTGGCACTGCTTTGAAAGTAAAATTTAGCTCTGATTTAAAAGATTTCCGTTCCATTTGAACACTAGTATGTTGAATCGACATAGAACATCTGTGTTCGTTCAGGACGACTTTGATATAAATCACCATACGGATCATATATATTTTTGTCTGAAGTAAAATTAGAATTAATTAGAAATTAATTTTATGGAATGGACGGGTATCCAGAAAAGAAAAGTTATTTTTCATATTTGTATGTGCGAGTAAATAAATCTCTAAAAATAATTAAAAAGATTTGCCTGCTAACATTCTATTCCATGACAATTGTGAGTGGACTTTTAGACACTACACAGACATGGAAGTCCATAATTCGTGAGTACCATTTCTGTCACTGACATGTCATTTTTTCCGTCGACAAGCTTAAAAGCATCGCAGGCTGTCTTTGTTTCAGTTTGTTTTTTAATCATACATTTTAATAATATATTGTGGTTAATATTGATGTATATAATTTAAATTAGTCCTACAATATTTAAATATCGAATGAAAAATGTGGCATTATCTAAAATTTTTATATGCGACGATTGGACGCATGTTGTTAAAAAAGTTATTTTTATTTAAAAGCTTATAACTGGGATTTTGGATTTTTACACGCCTACACCATTTTAATTACTCTGTACGTTTAAAAACTGACCGTGTCACATCCATGTTACTGTAAAATAAAATATTAGGCGTTGAAAAAAGTTAAAAAAAATTCCACGATTATTTCAAAGGAAATGAAGCGGAATCGAACTACTTTGCCTACTTTATATAAATGTTTCATCCTAAACCTTTTTTGTTCAATTCATCGATCTGTATTAAATACCATCGATTATATCCTTCAATGAACTTCAATAATTTTTGTAACAAACTCAATTATTCTTTCTTAAGGTACGGTCACATCTGGCAAATATTTGCCCAAGAAATTAATTATTAATATCATAGTTTTTCTTCCAAATTTTAATAAAATTAATTAAATACTGTTGATAAAATGACTAAAGGTACGGTCACATCTGGCAAACATTTGCCCAAAAAGCGTAACCACTAAATACTAATGAAAACACTTTTGATTTAGATACCAGTTTATTACGTTACATAATTTATAGAAAATGTAATAGAATCTTATCTTATTAGATGCTGTTTAACTTAATAAATAAATGCACAAATCAAAAAGTTTTTCATTGTTATTTAGTGGTTACGCTTTTTGGGCAAATGCTTGCCAGATGTGACCGTACCTTTAGTCATTTTATCAACAGTATTTAATTAATTTTATTAAAATTTGGAAGAAAAACTATGATATTAATAAATGCTGTACTATGTTTGATTCAATATTTTTTTTAGCTACAAAAGAACTCGTGAGCACAAGTCAAAATGTTACAATAATTTCGCAAGAATTTTTTTAAATTTTACACAAATTTTTTCTTCTTTATATACGTTAGTGGAAAACTTTTTTCGTTTTCACCGAGTAGATTATTTTTTTTTTAATTTTAAAAAGAAGCAAAATATGTCATCATTTTCACTTCTGTATGCATTTGGCGCTTGTGATAAACCTGATTAATTTATTAACTTAAATTTGCTTTTGTATAAAAAGTTTGTTAAAAACTTTTACATTTAAAACCAATAAATAAAGACCGATTTGCACAAAAAAGTCATAGAAAATTGAACAAAATAAAAGAGATAAAAAAATATTTGGACTAATAAATTTAAAAGATTTATGACGAAACAAAGCTGCAGGAATCAAGGCAAATTCATAACAGGTAAAGCCGAAAACACAGCTGATCTCCTTTTTTTTGCATAATGGTGGCTCGCATGTCAAAATATGTACATGCAAGCATAAGGGATCATATGTCAAATGTTGTTGTTGTTCTACTTGTTGTAGTATTAACTTTATCTGTTATGAATTTGCCTTGGCAGGAATCATTCTGTGAGAGACAGACTTTAAAATGGATTATTACTAAAAGCATGATATTATTTTGTAATTAATTAACCCTTTACTGGTATTAATGAATCATTTTAGCATCATTATATGGATTTCATATAAATGTGTGTCTTCAAGCAGGAATAACCACTCATTTGAAATGGCACTCAAGGCAAATGGGGGTAATTAAGTGTTTTGAGAGTAATTATTGAGGTTAAATAGTTATTATTGATTTTGTTAATTGGGTACACACTTCATCACAACTGTGGGCACAAGATGAATACTAAACATTTGGGGTTTTAGGTTTGCTTGTTAGTTGTTGTATAATCATCTGGGAGACAATATAAATAATATCAAATAATATTAAATTTTGAATTATTGATTATGTCTTCAGTAACAATAAATATTTATGTAAATACTAATTCTGAGATTGTAAAAATAAATTTGGCTCCGCGATTAATTTTAAATTGCAAGATTGAAACTCTCTTTGGTGTTTTTATAATAACTTTTAATACCGATATTTGATATTTTTAACCGACTTCAATTCACGGGGTATTTATTTAAAATATTTCAACCTTCATAACTTTATCATTAAGGAACTGATTTAAATTTTTTTGTTTGAAAGGATTGGATTGCTGCTGGGTCTTATTAAATGTTGTCGGAACATCGGAGGAATATTCAGCCAAACACAATAAGGCTGATTGATTTTCCAATAATTCCTGTAATTATTGACCGATTTTCCAAATTCTTTAATTTGTTTGAATTAGTGTCCTTAAAGTTTGGTCCAACTATTTTTTATACAACTCAACTTATTGACCGATACAAATTTTTTGTTGTTGTAGGGCTTTATTTTTGTCGGAGAGGCAAATTCTTCCACCGAAATATTGGGCGACTGCTTAGTGGCGCTTAATATTTCGGTTTTAAATTATGATAAAATTAAATCAGAGATTTAGTTCTTTATAAATCATTCCTTGATTCATGAATTTTATCCTCTGACCCCGCTGCAGATGCATACAATAACATCTAATAAATAGAAATCCTGAATTTAAATTTTTTAATATTGTTCATAACTTTAAAAGAATATTTAGCACTCCCTAAAATGAAATGGCACAAAAAACTACAAAAACAAAAGTTAATCTCTATAAGAGTAAAGTAACGAGCACAAAAGGTGCAACAATACCACCAATTAAAAAGATGAATGCAAAGTGAAAAAATCAATGAAAAATGGAAACTGAAGTGACCCACACACAAACAATTTCTATCAACAATATACACAATAGACAATAGTTATATAACAAAAGAGCATGTAGAACGAATAAACAACAATTGTTTAAATTTAACAATAGTTATTGTTACAAAACAAAAAAAAAAAATATCGAAACAGTATGAGTGCAAAAAACAATGAATTAATTGGTTATCAACCAGGGACAGTAAAGGAAAAAATGCCGCATGTATTCAGGTCTCAAACTGTTAAAGTATTATGAAATATTTTTATTTTAAACGGTTTAATTTTTATATAAAACAAAAAACACATCTCCTTTAAATTCAAAAAGAAAATACAAACAAATATGTAAAGATGTTATAGTCGTATACGAGTACATAGAATTCATGTGCGGTCCAGCGCAAGATATATCTTCATATTTTTATAGTAAATTAAAACTAAATACTCGTATGTACATTTTCTTTACATATTTTTCTTGTTGATGATTAAGGACTTTATTTTTTTTTTAATTCCCTGCCATATAATCACCTAAGTATATACATGTGTGTATATATGTATGAATGTATGTACATATGCACGTCTCTGAATTAAGCTCAGTTCATATATGATAGTTCATATCAATGTCCCTCCGGGGGTATTTACAGAATCAACACATATTGATTTGGTTTCATGCTGATAGATGGATGCTATTGCAACATGATATTTCGTTTTATTTGATATTGTCCAAGTACAATTTATAACCATATACTTGCTTGCATTGGCAAAATTTATATGTATGTATGTATATTATATATGCATTTAAGCCCTGCAGTTCTGATAATTGTTTTTGTACATGGAAATTTAATAAATTCAATATAATATTCCTTTCAAGCAAACACAACAATTTCTGATAGTTTAATTAATTTCTTTTTTAAATGATTAAACAAATGTTCATAGAAAAGGTGAAAATGTTAAACAAAATTTTGTATACGTACATACTATGTATAATCTTTTAACTAAAAAACTTTTAGTATGCACTTAGTAATTATTTGACTGTCATTCTAACTTTATTTTATTAGCAAAGAATAATAGTTTTTTTCATGGCCAATTACTGTCCCTATGTAACACCTGTGTTCAGTTACTCTCAGTGTTACTGGGTAATTAAACCATTAACGCCGACTAAGTATCAAGTAGCCAAAAAAGGAACTATTATTGGTATATAAAACCATAAGATGTGCTATCCAGGGCTTAAAAATTTTAAGAAAAAATATGAATCGTTTAAATTTTTGATATCAGCCCAACTAATAATTATGTGCGGTTTCTATAATACACACAATTGGTTTGAGTAGGAAATTTGTTGAAAACCATTCAGTTTGTTTGAGTGATTCCCATACAAAACTTCGACACAAGTCATTTTTCTGTATTGTGGAAACAGCACATAAGTCTCTGTAATATATATTGCAGCAAGAAATTTCTTAGTTTTCCATTTTTAGATTAAATACTTTCTGGCGAATGCAATGAATATTTTACATTAAAGGGAAGTTGAAATACCTGGGAAGTGATACTATTTTCAAAAATCAGCTGTACAAAATGTACAAGAAATATATTGTCACATCGTAGGTATTTTTTTTTTGTCACACAGTGTAATTATAGCTAATTTTGCTTCATTTTCTGAAAAATCCACTATTTAAGATCCGACTTTTGATGCAGATATTTTGGTCATTTGAGATTGCTCCCGTCGAAATTTGGCAATACCACGTCCACAAGACTTGAACGATTCTGGTGAAACTTAACTTAATGAACCCAATAAACTATTTGTGTTCGAAATTTATAGAAAATACAAAAAGTACCAAAAATATACGAGTATCTAAAGTGACACTTTTTTTTGTTATTTTATCTCACAGAAAGTACACTGTATGTTAATGTAGGCTATAAACTGAAGGTTTAAAAAAATGATCAAAAATATAAAAAACACCAAACGAACAAATTTTCCCATATTTTTGTATCTTAAACAGTATCCAATATTTTTTCCAAAATCATTCAGACGTTTTCGTGTTGCAGACGAACCAACATCTGGCCAGTTTTTTAACTTAACTTAACTTATCTAAAAAAATTATGCAAAAATCTCAAGATAGACGCTGGTTAATGGGTTAATAAAAATCTATACACAAAGCATTCGCTTACGTATTGAGTTTGTTGCAGTGACCCACAACCATCGAGAGATTTAAACAAAACATAAGACTTTTTAAATCAATTTTAGCATAAAATAATATCACTTATTTTTTTTATATAAAATATAATGGATTTTTATTATCTTTAGATGATATTTTCTTAAGCAAAAAATAGCATCTATTAACAAAACTAAAAAAGAGAGAAAGAGAGATACAGAGAGAGTTTGGAAATTTTAATTATTGTAGTTTTGTTAGAACTGGTCACTAAATAGTACCGCTGGCATTAAATAATAAATAAGATGGTCATAGAGTCATAACTCGAATATTTATTTTGATTTTTGAGTTAATAATGAGTTATGACTCTATTACAGCAAAGGCTTGGAATAATTAGATATGCCTTCTCTTTTTCACACTTCATCATCGATCGGTCCTCTACACGAAATATGCCTTTCGCAAAGAAAAGAACAAGTTTTTATCTAACCGGTAGGCCTTGTTGCCCGAATGTCTGACTTTCTCATTCTAGAAAAATAAAAAGCACTTAAGTCCACTTAAGCCAAGTTAGGTGCATTTGAATAAAATATTAAAAGTGCCAAGAAGGAAAATTAATTTCCACAATTCTTACATGGATTATTTTGTGCATTATTTAGCAACCGAATATACTGAACATTATGCACAACTTTGCCAGGCACTCGGCTTATTTTCTATGCCAATTTCTCATAAGAATGTAAAAAAGGGGAAAGTGTAATAATTGATTCGTAGATTTAAACTTATATATTTTGCGCCCTCTATCAAAATCACATCAGTCTGTTACGAAGAACGTTGAATACTTGTAAAACAAGATCTCATTGAATTTGCAGTATACTTTATACTTTACAACTATAGATTTTGTCCAATTTTTTCGTATAAGTGTTATTTCAGGTTGTCAAATTGCATATTGTTCAAACGTCACTAAGTTCCAATGAAAAGTATAGGGAGGAAATAAATCTCTAGTATCACAATCAGAAGAGTGATTTTAACCAATAGTATAGAGTGGTTGCAGTTGCGTTACAAGTTAATGATTCCATATGAATCTTGTGATGCTTAGTTGTATCATTTTTTAAATGGGATGTGCACAAGTATCCTACTAATACTATACATGTGAAAGTTTGTTCCATTATAAGGCGAAAGGAGCTCAATGGATTTGCATGAAATTTGTTAGACGGATAGCATGTGACTCAGATTAAAACATATGGTACTTTTTAAGTGGTACAAAACAGACAAAATGTTTTAGTACTTTTTATTCTTTATAAATTAACATACTTTCTGAGGGCTGAAATGAGAATAAACTGGTACTTTTGGTACTTTTCTATTTATGATACTTTTGTAATTTTGTTGTTGTTTTACTTTTGGTACTTTTTCTCTTGACAAATTCTCTTAATGGATAGAATGTGACCCAGAACAAAATATACAGTACTTTTTAAAAGTTAAAAATGGGAGAAATTGGTTCTCTTGGTACTTTTTTTACGTTGACTTACTGGGTTTTTTTCCTTGGGGTATTGGCATTGGTACTTTTTATATTTTTTTTACAATAACATACACTATACTTTCTCCGGTGAAATATAAGGAAAAGCTGGTACTTTATGTTTTTTCGTTTACATGTAACATGAACGAAGTCACGGGTAAAAGCTAGTGTACAATAGATATTAGGCGGGCAAGACTTAATATATGTACGGACTTATATGACCGCCATTTCAAGAGTTGCTGTTTATCTTCGGTACTGTCTTTCGAACTTTTAAGTATGACTGTGATTAGTTGATCACCCCAAGCAATTATAATCTGGTTCGATTAGGTTTATAAAACTAATAGTTTTCATATTTTCTCTAATATCATGGCTCACGTTAAGAGAGCAGAAATAGATTCTGGCACCTAGTTATATTGTTAATTAATACTCAGATAGAATAAGTATGACAGTGAGCGTTGGATGCGTGGTTTTAAAGAAACAAAAAAAATTATTCGCCAATTATGTCTGTCATAAAAAATAATGTCTTTTGATCTGTCCTTACATTTAATTTATTTTCACTGCTCTTTTGCTTTGAAGAAGTCATAGAATGTGATATACTTTGTGTGTTTTCTTAGCATGAATATTAAAAAACTAAAAAGAAAATCACATTGAAAGAAAAAATATAATCTTTACTTTAATATAGAAAGGCCTTAAGGCACTTTTTTAAATCGTGTTGTTTTTTGCTTATTAGTTAGGACATTTATATACTAGGCTAACGGTATGTAACTAGAATAACAAATAATTCTTGGCAATAGTTTCATAATTTATAACACTTTCACAGCATAATGAATTCATAATTCCTGATGTCAGCAGTCACGCTGTGAAACGAGCGCATTGGTAAGGACGCGAAAAGCAAAAAGAAAAAAAAACAGTTTAGCGCACTGAAGGTAGGAAATAAACTTAAAGAAAGTGGACACAACGGCTGTAAAAGAAAACGAAGAAGAAAAAAAAAATTATAATAAGCCAAGCAAAGTAACAAACAATTTAAAAAAGAATTATGTTATTAAAGTGGCACATCAGAGTTATTGCTCTTGTTTTTGATGAATTTGAATTGAAATAAAAAGAGGCACAAAATTTAAAAAAAAAAGTTTTTTAAAGTATCAAGATAGAAAAATACGATTTAGAATGGTAGATGTACCTTTTTAAACGTACTTTTCAAAAAGACATCAAATAGTACCTAAAAAATAGTAACTAAAAAAATAGCTTTAAAATAAGGCTGTTTTTAATTCAGAAATGTTCGTGTACACAGTGTCAGCAAATAATTCGTCTGTATTATGAAAATCAATTACTTTTATCCCAAATAAAATTTCACGTTAATTTTTTTCCGTTTCCCTAAAATAGTGATAATTAACCGACTTAAAAATGAGGGAGATAATCAATTCATTAGTACTCTGACCACTTGTATTGTAAACTTCTGGGATAATTTTATTTAAAAAATTTTTTATTTTAGACAGACATTGAGGAGACTTTACCAACCGATGTATTTTTTTTTTTAATATTAATTAGTAGCTTTTACCCGTGACTTCTTTCACGCTTCATTTTAATGAAAAATCAAAAAGAACTAAAAGCAAAAAGCACCAAAAGTACCAACTTGTTCAGATTAAACCCATCAGAAAAGTAAACTGTATGTTTTTGTAAAAGTAATTTCTAAATATATAATAAGTACCAACAACACCAGATTTCCCTTATTTTACACCCCAGAAAGTACACTGCAAGTTAGCGTTAATAGTAAAAGAGTTCTAAATATTTTTAACTGGGATTTATGCCATATCCATCTATTAAGTTTCATCTTAAACCATTAAAAGAATTTCTCAAAAGAAAGAGTACCAAATGTAAAAGGTACCAAAAGTACCAATTATTCTCAGCCGGTAGAAAGTATGTTAATTTATAAAATATGTATAAAATAATATGTAGTACAAAAATAAAAAGTATCAAGACTACTAATTTGTCGCTTTTAACCCTTTAAAAAGGACTATATGTCTTACTTTAGGTCACATAGTGGAACAAACATTCAAACTTTTACATATATAATACTACTAAGAGTATAAATTAATAGGAGTACAATTTTACTGAATAGTAAAATATTAATTTAGCACAAATTTTAGTTTTCGTAAAATATTTTGAAATGTTTAACCCAAAATATTCTACATATATTTTCGAAAAAATTGTTCAGACTAAAATTAAGGCAGTTCGAAATGACAGTTGTCAAAAACTCGATTTACCTTAAAGAAAGTAATTTCTAGTTCACAGTCTAACTTCATTAGCATGAGTGTATCTGAATTGACCAATAAATTTCGTTCCGCAAAATCAGTGCTGCTGCCCTACTGTTCTTTATTATCAAGAATTCAATAAATAAACTTGAGGGTATTTAATGGTTGGCTTTTAATTTATGTCTTGCATATTTCCTATTTATTTAATTTATTATCATGTACAAATTTCATTGTAATTCTCTTCTTTAATAACGATTAAAGTTTTCTCTCTCATTCGCATTTATTGTTATTAAAGACCTTTTGAATGACAATTTAAGTGGAAATTTGTGAAGATTAATGTATAAAAAAAAACAATTTATTGCCACTGACGACAAAATGCTGGCAAAAAGGAAAGAAGAAAGTGTTTAATATTCTTTGAAAAAATGTTAACCATAATCTGCGGTTATAATCGATATTGTTCACAAAATTATTTATGTTAACGCTATTTCAGCGATGTCTGCAAAAAGGGACAATTTATGAATCCTACGAATGCTAGAGAAAGCTTTTCAGTTTAAGGGTATCCATCTTTTGTATGAAGTTGAATTTAACTTTCTCTAAATTAAAACCCAGTTCTGAATTCTCAATACTGCAATCAAGTTATTGTATATATTTTTCTTGCCTGTATCAGAATCGGTTGTAAAATGTTTTTTATCACTGAAATTCTGAGCAACTAGCTACGATGTAAAACATCAACTAAAATCAAACTAGTGAACGATGTTAAGTGACGAACATTGAAAACTGTTATTGAAAATATTTCGGCAAAGCTGTCAAAGTGTTTTTTAATTATTCTCAAATTAGTGACTTACTACGTTTTGCATTTGTTTGCCTTTAATTGTGAAAATCCTACTTATATTATAAATTTGAAATTTTGTACGAGTATTTTTAGATGTTTGGATGTATGCTCCACAATAATTCGAAAACGACTAAGTGGATTTGATTGGAATTTTCTAGAAAGATGGTATATAACCCAGATTAAAATGTAGTGTAAGGGGCGTAACGGGAAAAAATGTCAATCTGTTTGTGTATAAATATTTTTATTAAATAGCTGGTGAGGCCTAACTTGTCTTATGTCAATAAAAATGCAGATTATTTTCATTACATATTTTTCGCAACGTTTCGTGAATGTTTTGTTCACTTCTTCAGGGGATTTATTTATATTTAACTAAATTTGAAAAAAAATTAAGTGCGTTAAATATTACATAAATAATAAAATAAAAATGTTTGAATAACTTACGAAGTTGTTGGTTGAGTTATATTGTAAACATAATTATTATGACGTAATTATTGTCGTAAAGAGTTAATCTGTGTACTTTTTTTACTATTGTAATTTTTTCTTTACATTTACATACAGTATAATTTCTGGGCGATAAAATAAGGAAAAGATGATACTTTTGGTACTTTTTTCTTTTGGTACTTTTTTTTATTTGATAAATTTTGTGCATTCATCAACATGTAGCTGGGTAAAAGCTATTTTAAAAATCAATAAAATTGTCTTTTCTCTTCTTCCTGAAGTGGTAAATATAAACCAATCGATTTTAACATTGAGACCTTCATTTAATGTTTAAGCGAACAGATTAAAAAAAGCACATTTAAAAATAAATACTAAAATATTGTCTGAGTAGCAAAAAAAAAAAAAAAAAAAAAAAAACAGCAAGAAGCGAAAAATCAAACAAATAAAGGAAAAGAAAACAAATAAATAAAATAAAAAAGTAAACAAAACTCTGTAATATGACATCGACAATCGCCATGGCTTTTATCTTTCACACCATGTTTAAAGCAATTCAGCAATAAAATAACATGTAAACGATTTTTATTTTCCCGTTTTATAAAAATCACTGTGCACTTTAAAAATAATTTTTGTTACTCGTTAGTGGATATTTTCGTTTATTTGACAATTCACATATTATATATGTATATTAATGATATTTGTCGTGTATACTTTAAAATGTTTTTAAAATTTAGTATTCACTTACTCAAGCTAAAGTAATTTTTCTTTGCCGATTTTAAATTTACTCATGTGTTAATTTTTCCCCAAATGCCTAAAATTTGTTTACAAAATACATAGATATAAAAATTTTTCATGAAAATTAATCGAGTTTTGCAAATATATTTCTCGTACAAAATTTTAAAAATTTCATAAAATTGTACTTTGGAAAATTCATTTGCATCAAATACTGAACACCTCTAATTTTTGTGGTATTCCGTAATCGGGTATAAAAGTGCACGTGAAATGTTGCCGCTTTCCCTAAAATTGTAATTGCCAATGTTTGAGTTCTTGATGTGCCAGTGTAATATTTTCTAATTTTGTTCATGGGAAATATTTCATGTGAATCAATATGCTTAAAAGAAAATAAAAGTTGCTTTTAAAAAATTAACTTTAATATGATTTATGTCATAAATATGAATTTTCATTGGAAGAAAATGTTTTAATGTCTTGAAAAATACTGATTTTGAGAATCCAAGAATAGGGAGAGCAATGAAAGGTGATGAGTTTGTAAAAATGAAAACAATATATCTTTTTTAAATGTTTTCCCAGACTAAAAGGAAAATTAATATATTAAAACAAAATAATAGTCACGGCAAATTGTATCGATTCAAAAATACTATGGCGTTCGTACGTTGCATGAAAGTGGGGAATTGGGGATTTGATTACCCAGCATAACTTTAACTTTTGTTAAAAGTATTAGATGAAAAACTTTGTCCATTCTGGAGAAAAATCTCCGACCAGAAGAAAATTTTTGAAAGAAAATTTAAAATAAATTCTACTAATATTATAAATGTGATATTTGTTATGTTGGGTTATGTCGATGTTTGTAGATGGGTAAAAAATGGGGCGAATGTGTTCTTTTGGAATTTTTTTTTATTAACGTTTTACATAATTACACACAGTGTTCTCTCTTGCGAGTAAAATAAGGCAATAGTGGTACTTTTGGTACTTACAGCTTTTGGTACTTTTTCGTTTTTAGATAAATTTGGTATGCAGCCTGTTATTGCCTTCTTTTTTTATTTTGTGCGTGTTGCATGAACAAGGTCACGTGTAAAAGCTAGTTTGAAATATTTTGTACATATTTAAGGTTTTTAAATCATTTTTAAATTTTATAAGAATAATGCCGTTTCATATTTACGAACATATTACAACAGTAATGGACACATAAAGTAAATATATTGTCAAGTAAAGAAAAAAAAATCCCTATAATGACCTCGTTACGTGCTTTTGGCAACAACTACATGCATTACAATAAACTTAAGTTGGATTTGAGTATAAAAATACTAACATCCTCCCATACAAAAGCCATCCATTAGTCAAGGATAAGGAAAGGCGGAGAAAATAGAATATAATAAATATAAGTATGTACTCATCTCGTATTTATTCACATTATATACTTAAAACATAAATTTTGAACATGTCTTATCGTTTGCTCATACTTCTGGTTATTTATATCTTTCAACTACTAAATGGATTTATTCATCTTATCATCATCATATCGTGCTTTAACTTGTTATGTTTTAAGTATAAAATTTGCTACTTGTAGCAAGAGCGTCATATGCAAGGGGACAAGTACGAGTGAGAGAGAGAGAAAAAGACAGGGATGAACAAAAAGTCGTCTGTTAAGTCTAGTCAATGAAACTAATAAATAGCCTGTTGTCCTGTGGATTTTGTCTTTTTATTGTTTGATAATTCTCCTAATAAAAGAAGGGTTTTATTTCATGTTTAATATTTAATGCTTTTTCTTATGACCCAGTGACATCTATTCTCTGAATAGCAAAACGTTTCATAACTAAAGTTATATTTTTGTGAAGGTTTCTTTTTGTTGGTATCCTAAAATCGATTATAGTTTAATAATTTTTTTTTGCCATTAAATTATAATATTGTGATCGTAACCGAACCATATTTAATTTATGTACGTAAATTAAAATTTTTGAATATAAATTATTATCCTCAGTGTGTCCCTCCCTTTGTTATCCCATTGTAAGGGAAATCTAAGAAAATTAACAAAATACCAAGCGGTACTGGAAAATGCTTTTCGTTGTAAAAAATCTCACTTTACTAGATATTCATTTGTATTATATTCTTTCAAAATTTGTTATTAGAAATAGCTTTTATTATATGGTGTTTTTAAAAAATATTCCCTTATTGGATAGAAGTACTATCTTTTCTAGAAAGTCCCAAAAAACTAGATTAGAGCAGGTAAATAAAGACAAAATTACGTTTTCGGCCTCTATGCACAATGTCAAACTATAAATAGTTTTCGAACACCAAATGGAACACAACTGATTTGAGTTTCACTAATAATCTAAACTCTAACTAACTCTAAACTCAAACATAATCGAAGAACAACATCCATTTATATCCTTTATTTTCCTTTGCTAAATTAAGAGTCTTTCTAACTTAAAAAGTAAAGCAAATAAAAAGTAAGTAAGACGCAAGACATTTTTTTTATCTATTCAGCATTTTGTACTTTTTATATTGACTCATGTGCGGAGTACTAATTTTTAGCCGATGTTTTTGTGCTGGGTGCAATTGTAGGCTTATTACACTTTTAGTCTATTTCTTTGCCATGATTTCGTTCTAACTGTTTGTGAAGTTCCTATTTGCAAATATTTTCAAATCTATTTCGCTGCAGGTCTTTGAACGAAATGCGAGCTTGGGGCAAATTTTGTTGTTGAGTTCAAAAAAAAAAGGTGTTAATAATCTTCTGCAAAAGGTTTATGATTTTTTAGCGTGTCGCTTGCTTTCTGCTGCAGGCAATACAAAAGTGGAAAAATATTTTTTATTGTTGGTTGATGCTGGTTGGTGCTGCAGTCAAACACTTCAATCAGTGTTGACTTACGTGCACGTGTAGCTTTAAGTATTTTAACAATATGCCTGCTAAATGGAAATTCTTTTGAAATTTTTCACAGAAGTATATTTAAAATGAATAAAAAGTCTTTTGATTTATTGATTAGATTCCTGGATCACACTTTTACCAGGCATGCAAATTTTGTTCTTGGTAGAATTGATTTACAGCTTTTCGTAGAATTGATGTGATAATTAGTTACAAAATTAAAAAAGTTACACGTTTTCTCATATATTTCATATAGAAATATTGTTGTTGTTTTCACGTAAATTTTCACTCCATTGTTGCATTTCCAATATTGATTTTTAAGATGATTTTAAATACAACCGGCGTCAGCTAATCCGACTACTCATAACTGCATCTTTCGAGAGTCAAGATTTTATTCAAGCATATGCAAGACTACGGTTCAATCCAGATTTCGATGTAGTATCAATAACTTGGATCCCGTATTGCATCAGTTAACACTGACGATTTTTGTGGTGTATTAATAAGGAATCATCCAGGTTCTACGTGAAAATACACCTAAACACTAATGAAATTTTATAGTGGGCTACGAAAAAAGTAGTTATATTATTTGATTACCAGGTGTATCGTGTAATGCAGAATTCTGTCAAGAAAAAGTGCTAAAAATGTTAGCGTCATTCGGGATTGCAATTTTTCTTATGGAAAATTACCGGGGTCCTTCAATTTCTTCGAGTAAAAGTTTCTGGAAAATGTTTGCGGTATTTCCCTTAAATATTTCTTACGAAAATACATAAATAAAATAATATTCCACAAATAATTTCAAGCGAAGAACATATATTTAAATATTTGTCATTTTTTGCAATGAAAAGAAGAAGTCAGGACCATCCACTCACTGTATCAGTTTTATATATTTTCTTCTTAACAAAAATTTTTGGTTTCTCTTTAATGTAATCCTTTCTGCGTATGGCCGGTACCAAAACCACTCCAACCAGTTTACATGTCCAATTTCAACCTACCAATAAACATAAATTTAATATTTAACGTTGCGAAAGTATTTTGTAGTTTAACAATGTCTGATAACACTATAATAATTAATAATAATTTGTTATTTTTATGATAAATAATTTAAATGTGACGTGTTTTTCGTCGTTCCTCCTTTAATTAAAATTACTAAAATTATAGTAATTTTTATTTTTCTTTTTAATGAAATTAATAATAAACCCTAAACTAGAATTGAAAAAGGACAGCAAACACAGTCAAACAGTAAATAACAAGAGGGGTTAGCAGAGAAAAGTTTTGTTAATAAAATGGCCTTAATAATAATTACTAAATGTGGATGAGAAAGTGTTATAAAGATAATGACAACAGGAAGATTAAATATATCCTACACTATCAGTTAAATCGTTAAAGCTAAAGAAACCTCAACAAGTTCAACAAGTATTAATTACAAAATACTTTTAGATTTATATTAAATTAGTATAATTTTCATTGAAACACGAAATAAGATGGGATGGGTGGCATTTTATCCATTGACATTAAAATGTATCGAAATGTTCTTATTTAGTTTCTATTTAAGTTTCGTACTAGAAAACGAAACAAAAAGGTAACTTAGAAGAATTTTTTCGTCCACTAACTTTATCAAATTGGTTATAATGCAGAGTTCTGTTGTTGGTACACTCATACCACTCACAATTTGATTTCGACATAGAGAAAACTGATTAAACTTTTGGTTTTCAGTTGAATTGTAGAGAGAACACCGACATCAAAGTTGCTAAAATTAATCAATTTTCAAAATCAAAATTTAAAATTCCTTTAAAAAGGACCATCCTACCAGCGGGAGGTTTTTTAAAGTGTAGCTTAGAAAAAGTTGTCTCTGAAAAAATCCATCTTTGCTTTAAAAAAGGATTATAATGAAAGTAATGATGTTTAATGCAATTAAAAATTATATGTAAATAAATTTGTTGACATCTACATACATATGTATGTATGTATATTTAATAGTCACAGAAAAATTAGACATTTTAAACATATTTCAAACAACAAAAGAAACATCAAGAATGATAGAACTACAGATTACGCGTTCCCGAATACAAAAATTGAATCTTCTGCGCATGTTGGTTAAGCGACATCACGAAACATGCTGACATTGGTTAGTTGTGGGGCGATTCCTTAATTTTTTCCTTAAATAATTTTATTAGAAAAGTTTTTATTTTGTTTTTAATTTAATGACAATTCGATCGACAAGATCCACAAGAGCGCATTAAATCAAAATTAACCCAATAACAATGTTAATATATTTCCAAACTAAATTTGCTTACTATGATGGATTCAGAGCTCTAAGGCGAATTTTGAGTTATTACCCTCTTGTTGATAAAGTGTATTATGCACATTTGGACTTCTAAAATTTTTATATGTTATAAGTTGCAAACTGTCTTCGTTTGTGTCAGTGTTGGTTTTTTTTCGTTTGCTCTTCATACGGTGGTAGTGTTCCCGTTTTAGAGTTGTTCTATTACTAAATCCTATGCGCAATTTGCAAAGAAAGAACTGCACAAACCAAAATAATTCTAACTTACCCATTTCATATTTTAAATTTCTTTCCAAATCGGCCTGCTTAAAATGTAACGAGCAAATTCTCTCCCTAAGGATCTTAATAGTGTCCCGCCGATTGCAAAATTTTATCCAAAGCACTATATTTGATAACTTTGAACTCAAAATTCTTCATTTATAACGAAATTCAATAAATACATTTTTGGAAAACTGTCAAAGTGAATTTTATTGCAGGATTGCCAAGTCTCACATCACATATAAATTTGTTCAGAAAAAAGTAGGAATTAATCTACATACATAGAATATATTGACTTCGCATTTCGTCTATATTTATTACATACAAAGCAAAATATTTTTAACTTAGAGCTTTGAAGCTTCTAAGCCAATGGAGTCCGGTAAAAAATTTTTCGGTTTTGTAAATAAATAATAAATTTTATGTCAGGTGAGGTTCCTTCAAATTCAACACACTGCAGATTATGACATTCATATTTATCTTCCTAATGTAAAATATTCTCATTTTTAATCATAAATTAAAAGTTTTCAATAATAACATAGCCGTAAATGATTTGGAAATACATATAATAGGCAACCCTTGCATAGGTTAAACGGCGTCATCAAACAAGAAAATATGCGCAAGGCGTAATCTTTAGTTCATCATTCTTGGGAAACATCACTTAGATTTCCACTACACGGCTGAATAGAACAACCGTTGATTTCGATAGAAGCCCCTAAGCTTCATTAGTGTTCATGTGTAAAAGCTTTCAATACTTGTTAGATTTTTTTTGTTTTACAGTAACACCTTGAAAACAAGAACTTTTTAAAAAGCAAACAATTCAAAAACGTCTCTTTTACCAAAAGAGGCTTACGAAAAAATATCATTTTAAGAAATTACATTTAAAAACAATGTTTTAAAAAATCGGTCTATTACAATAACTGGCAATTTATTGCTTTAAAGCTCTACAACTCCATTATGAGGAAACTTGCCATAAAATTTGATAGACTCTGCCAACCAAAGAAAAAGTAAGAGTGAAAAATGAGCTGTAGCTTAAATAATTCCTTTAAATAAAGAAACTATTTAAGTCGAACTTTTGAAGGAATTTAAGAAAATTATTTTCTATTTTTTCAAAACAAATGTCCGCTTTTTTTTATATATAAAGCTACTCATTGCTTGGTTGCGTAATCCTAAATAAAATACAGTTTAAATAAAAATTTTGTTATTCTTATTTTTTATTTAAAAAAAGAACGGACTAAATAAAATAAAAATATAAAAAAAAAATATTAGAAGAACTATTTAAAGTTACTTTTGCATAGAAAAAATTGTTCTTTCTTCTCTATCAATCCAAAGCAATTTCACAAAGTCCTTAAGCAACTCTACCTTCATACTTCGTTATAGAATACTTTGTCGCATTTTACAACATACAACATGAAACAGTGCCTTTGTAGTCGTTTCTAGGCAATTAACAACAGCAAAAACAAGCATATTAAGTTTATAAAAGTTGTACAGAGAAAAGGTTTAAAGTAAACAAACAAAAGGCTACTGCAGGTCATATAAATTTCTTTAGAACACATCTTGTAGCCAGTGTTAAGTCCTTCCTGCAAATATACATAGCGTTATATGAAACGCAAAACGACCTAACTAACATTTCCATTATTTTAGGGGAGAAACGGATAAATAAAATACCATCTACATTTATTTTTGAATTTGTGATATATTCGTATGTATCTTGTGAGCCGTAATAGTTATACATTTTAAATTCTTAAAGGATGTGTAAGGCTGCACAAAAAAAAATATCTTTTTGATATTTAATTAATAGTTAAAGCGTTTTGCGTTTTAGGTAACGCTATACAGTGACGACAAATACACACATATATCTTTTTAATAAAAAATAAAAAAGATTTTATCCTGTTAAAAGGAGAACAATGAAATGAATAGAAAATGAACATGAGCAGTAATAAAATCGACAAGATTTGTTACAGTTTCCGGTATAAAAAACACCCTTAAGTTTTTGCAGCAGGAAAACCGACTTTAATACCTTCTTCAAATATTGTTGTAAAAGGACGTAGTAAAAATCTTTTAATGAAATGTAATGAATTCTCATGTGTAACTTTCTTTGAAAAGAGATTGATTTAAGAAGCATGTATTAGAAAAGTAAAATGAAATGAAACTTTTCACAACATTATTATTAAAGCTTTTCTTTTGTTTACTACTACCTTTTATCGTTTGTGGTGGGGTCATAAACCATGTTAAAAATGTCGAATGTGTACACAATTTCCACTCCTTGTCACCTTTCTCTTGTCTATTACGGCCAATCGTAAAGTCGTCTCCTCTTTGATGTTTGTATGTTCACATTTGATTTGTAAGCGGCTTGTATAGTTATATTTTAAAGACACATGCCAGTGTTTTTTGTTGTAGTTTTTGTCAAACTGACAAGTTTAAATTTTCTTAAATTATATTAAAAATGTGTGTTGATTTGTTTTTTGTTTGTTTTTCCAGCCTAAAAAATTTTCTGTATAGCAAAAGTTTTGAATACAAAAGCAATGCTTTTGACTAACAAGTGTTGCAAGAACCTTTTAAATTCAAAAATGTTTGAAATTAAACTAATCGGTCACTAGAGTAATGTAATCGATAAAGTTTTATGTACAGGAAAAGTTTAGTGAAATTGTTAGAATATTGGTTTTTTGCTTTAGAAGTTGTTGAAGCAACAAATACAAATCTCATGTGTCAGCCATGTTAACACAAAGAATACAAATGAAACCCTAAAAATTCTAATATTTTTCTAAGACTCTCTCTATGGACACATTTTAAAATTTAAATTTGAAATATTCGTAACCTTTAACTCTTTTCCAATAAGTATTTCTGCAAACTTGAAAAGTTTTTCTTTTCTTGTCGAAATACAAATTTTATTAGTAAGTTTACAAAATATTTGTTTTATATTCAAATCAATTTAGTGGCCCTTTGTGATTTTCTGCATTAGTCGCCTAACGATTGAATTTCAATTTAAAAACGGATAAATTTTAATTTGGGTTGGTTGGTTGGTTGTGGTTCTTCGAAACACACACTAAACCAAATTATGTTGAGTGTAAAGGAAAGATTTTTTTTCACCCCGATGATACATAAAATGATTTTGCATAATAAATATACACATATACTCACACATTCATACATAAATATACGTATGGGTATTAACGCGGCAATGTGTTGGTGGCAAAATGAAAAAACAAAAAATAAAAAAAGGAAAAGGAACTACAGAAATTGTACATACACACATAATCGCTTTAAATGGGTTAAATAACAGCTCTTTGCGTATGCACGCACAAACAGGCATTCTTAGGTGCGGATGAAAGTTAACGCGTACGTTTTATATACACATGCCCAGCTTTCATTTTGTATCATATTCAAATCTTTTGGGAATATACTTGAGGGAGCTAAATATACGCATATGATGATGAGTCCATTTTTCCACCATAAATGATATCCTCGTTGTTGGAAAATTGTTCCTTACTTGCCACCGGTGAATCATCAGTAAAGGCCGTGCCGCACTATCCTATACGGTCGCGCGATTTGCAAATTATGACATGTGTGCTAAAAATGTATGGTAGTGTGGACTAAAAATGCAACTATGTGATAGATATTTTGGCAAGTCGTGCGATTTGTAAAATTTTATGAAAATTTTAATAAAATTATAGTTTTCATGCGATCAGAGGAGTATTTATTGTCAACCAGATGTTTTGGCATCAGATTTGTATGATGGTGTAGCACCTACAACACCATTTTGAAACGATTTTTTAAAGTCGGTCAGATTTTTGCAAGATTTTCCTGTGAATGAATCGTACGATTGTGTAGGATAGTGAAGCACGGCCTTAAGAATTATTTATGATATGATTTTCTGATCAAACTTTGAGCAATTTTTTGCCTCATTTTTCAATCGCAAATGACACATTTTTGGCTTATTATCATTATCAGGGCTTCTGCCTACTAGGGTTGCCAGACAGGCCTGATTTGGCCTGATTGTCAAGTTTATTAATGCGCGTCAAGTGTCAAGTGAAAAAGTGATTTGTCAATGTTTTTGTAAGTTAATTTTTTTCTCAAATTTATTCTAGCTACATATGTAATAATTTAAAAAAAAAAAGTTTAAATTTCTAAAAAACACATCGAAAGAGCATATTTTTACTATCAATACAACTAAGGACTAATATGATACATAATTTTTTCTGTGCAATTATAATTTAAAAAATATAGTTCTCTTTAGGTATGTACAATTATAATAAAAGTGCCAACAATGATATTTACCCCATTACTCAGATGGTAGAGAATTAATTAATTAGTTCTGTATCTAAGAATACGAAATATATGTGGCAAAATAAATAGAACCTATATTTTTTTTCTTAAGATAGTACCTATATTTTTTTTTAAATAACGCCTAAGTTTTCTTTAAAATATATAAAGACTGAATTTTTATTGTTATATTGTTTTTTGTTTCTTTTACTTTGTTTCTGTTATTTTTACTTTTTATGATATTTTTGTTTTTATTCTAATAATTTTTATGAAAAAAAAAATAATAAAAAGTTAAATAAAAACCAATAGTATGAGTGTATTTATTTGTCAAGTTTTTTTTTCAAAATCAAGTTTTTTTTTGGTCAATGTCAAGCTTTTTGGCAAATTGGATCTGGCAAGCCTACTGCCCCACCTCAGACTATCTCCTTTTTTTAAATTGCTATTTTCGTTTAAAATTTTTTGTAAGTGTATGGATAATTTCAATAGCGTAACATAATTAACAAAACTTTTTTCTCGTGTAGACAACATAATAAGTCATCCTACTATGGTGATTGCCATTTATAAGAAAAAGAAGAAGATAAAAACAATCACCCCTATCGTGAATAAGAAGTGAAATTTTTGTTCACGTGAAATTTTAATTCCACTCGAAGGGAAAAATGGTATCGTGAATCTCCCGTGAAAAATTATTCCCGCTATCAGTTCTTAGTGAATGTAAAAAGGGAAGAAGATTAAAAAAACAGAAAATCATAGAACTTTTTGTTCAAAAATATACACGGACATATTTATTTTAAAGAAAACTTCAAAAATCAAAGTTAAATATTCAGTGTTGGAGCTTTAGTTTGGTTGCTCCGTTTGTTTATTGCATTCTAACTTTTATGTGATAAAATAATTCGGCTACTTTTTGGAAAGCCAACAAAACGAAAAAATGCCAACAAATTAAAGCTTTGCAAATCTGCAGGCAATTAGCCTGTTTTTTTGCATTTTCTTGAGGAATACATCAGTTTGTGCCTTATTATTTTAGATCTTTTAATTAAAATAAACTTTTTAAGATTTAATATTCGAATTAAAGGAAGAAATACATGCATGTTCTGTTCTGTTCCCCATCAAAAATAAAGTGAATAAATTAAAGGGAAAAGTGAAAAAATTCCGAGGGAAAAAAGTAGTCACGATAAGGGGAACTTCTTGAAGTGAACAATTCTTCATGTTATTATTCTTGACTGAATAAAATTTTTTCATGCGAGCTGTTCACGATTTCAAATACGTAAAAAGTGAAAAAATTTCATGTTGAAAATTATTCACGATAGAAGTGAAAGTAAACAAAAATCAAATAAATTCAACCAGCTTTATTAAAAATTGCCATTTTTGTTTAGGAAAGTAACCTTCTTCAGTAAGTTTTTATTAAAATTTCATATCCGGTTCATGTTTAATAACCGCTTATTTTTTAAAGAAAAAATAAATATGTAATGTTAATGAAAGTGCTGAAGAAGAAAATTCTAACGAGAAAGCCGGAAAATAATGTGAAATTTTAACAATAAATAACATGGATGAAGACGAAAGTTTTAACTTTAACTTTTTAAATACTTTATTTTTGTTACATTTATTGCAAACTGGTTTTGTGATATATTTTTTTTTGTTTTTTTTTAATAAAAAATTATTTTGTTTTAATAAAAATAGGATTTATTTTTTCTTTTTGCGAAAGTGGTGCACTTGCCTACCCCAGAATAACAGTCTACCTACGCTTATGCTTATTATTTAAATCATTTTTTAATACTTGAGTTCTGTTTTAATCATTTTTTGATTATACATATTGCCTATGATCCTTTTTTGATTATATTTCGAATCGTATTGCAATCATTTTATAACTGCTTATGCGCTCGTTCTGGATCACTTAACAATCCGATCCTGTTTGCTTACGAGCCTTTCCAAAATCACATTTATTTCTGTTTGTTCCTTATAGGAGGCTTAACCTCTGAACCGATCTTCCTGAAATTTTCACAGTATTTAACTGAAACTCTCGGATGAATTATAGGCTATATTTAAAAAAAAAATTTAAATCGCCATATTTTGGGCATTTTTTTACCTACGTTAATGGTATTTGGTACATTTGGTATTGGCATAATTTCGACTAGGAGAAAAGTGGGTGCGACCACGCCCCTTTATAGGAAAACCAAACCCTTGGACCGATCTTCCTGAAATTTTTACAGCATGTTACTGGGACTCTGGAAGGAATAATAGGCTATATGAAGTTTTGATTGGACAAAGAGGCGTGGCATCGCCCATATAACCCAAAAATTTAAATCGCCATATTTTGGGCATTTTTTTACCTACGTCGATGGTATTTGGTACATATGGTATTGGCATAATTTCGACCAGGAGAAAAGTGGGTGCGACCACGCCCCTTTTTAGGAAAATTAAAAATTGTAATACAGTCTTAACTACTGGACCGATCGTCATTAAATTTTCACAGTAGGATATATAAATAATTTTAATTTTATTTTATAACGAGGGGGTAGTGAAGCACACCGGGTATTAATAAGCTAGTAATTATACAAAATAAAATAAAAAAATTTAATTCAATTGTAATTTCCAAAAATTGTCCGACAAAAACCTTTTATTTCTTTGAAAATTTCATAACTACATATCGCACCCGTTCAACAATACTGTATTAACTCAAAATTTTAAAAAACTTTTTTTTTTATACTATTCTTCTATCACAAAGAGAGATACAACTGTATTTTTTTGGGTGAAAGAGTGGAGAAAATGGTGTAAAATTTTTAGAGTGGATAGATATGACCACTGTTCATCGATTTCTTGCAAAAAAAAACGAAATTTTAAAAATTTTGAGTTAATACAGTATTGTTGAACGAGTGCGATATGAAGGTATGTACGAATCTTTGCGAGAAGGACATTTTATTTAGATTGATCTAAAATCTCTGTATACTATACTGCTTGAAATTTTTAGATTTAAATTATCGCGTTGCCCTTAATTGATATGCTTGTTGGCCTCATTATTTATGGAAGAACTTTTAAATTCTTGTTCCATTTCAATGCTAAGCAACTTTTTTTTAATTTTTTTAGTTACACCTTCTATTTCCAATTGTATATAAAATTAATTTTTGAAAAATTAATCCTAGAAAATAATTTGCAAATTTAATTTTTCATTTTTAAGCTTTCGGGATTATAAATGTTTTTTTTTTTTTTTAATCTTTTAATATATAAAATTCTCGTGTTTGTTATCGAACTCCTCCGAAACGGCTCGACTGATTTTAATGAAGTTTTTTATGTACATTTTGTAGGTATGAGATTAGGTTTTAAAGTATATGTATTTTAAACCGCTAGGGGCATGAGGAGGGGAGGGAGGGGCAATTCCTGTATTTACTAAACTTTTAACCCAACTGATGGCGCTATATCCGCCTCATAATTATTTGTGTTGTTGAATGACATATGGTGCTACGTCCGCCTCATGTAGGAGAATCGCCATCTTTCGTATTTCAAACAGAAAAAAATTATTGTTTGGTATTTTTTTCATCGGCGGTCATCGTCACACACTTACAATACATTCGCTATTTTTTCTATAACATCCAAAATATGCACTAGAAAAATTTTGTATGTCAAAACAACGTTTGCCGGGTCATCTAGTTATTTTAATATATTTTTAATTCAAGGCGTCCTTATATTGTATTATGAATGAATGTGAATACTTTTACAATCGTTCAAGTAATAAATCCGTTTTTAATCATACAAACTGATATGAAGAGACCAATTTGTGTGATTTTTTATCAAAATTATCACTCACCTAAATGCTAGCTGGGTACACACGGCATATACATACATACATACGGCATATACATACATATATATGTTCATGTATGTACATATTTATGTTTGTATGCATGTATTTTTATCTGCATATTATTACAGTAGATGTCTGCAAGCTCAATGGATCATCATAGAATGTCGATAAAGGCCTGAACAAATTGTTATGAACTCGTTCAGAACTTTGTTCTCTGTGTTTTGTTGTTTTGTTTTTTTTTTTAAATTGTTATTCATTTAAATTTTATTTACATATTTTATCCCTGCATTATCCAAAGCAGTTTAATATAACGATACATTTGTTATTGAAAATTAAACAACGATATACGAGTATTTTACAATAAAATTTTACTAATAACATTTTTTGCAGACTTCCATACAATACAATTATTTCATTTTTGTTTTTCCAATCTTTTCAAGTACACATAAAGATCAACAGCGGCCGGCCGTCTCTCATCTAAAGTAAAGAATATTAAAGTGAAATTAAAAATTAATTATCAATGAAGAGAAATTGTAATGAAATAGGTGGCGCAAGGTTTGGTGTTTCTTTAATCAATTAAGTGACATAATTTTTTTATTGTCACTTCTTTTATTGTATCTTAAATGATAAAAACAAAAAGGAATGCTTTTATTAAAGCGAATAATTTCCGATACCATGACTCATTCAACTTGCCTATATGTTTATAAAGATCCTCGTCATAGATACTTTATGGCTCTCATATAAATATTTTGGAAATTACACACGGAATGGCAAACCTATAATTACGGCCATCGTTTTGCTAAATGGTATAAAAAGGACAAAAAAGCCATATGGGACCTCTTTTGCTAAACACTGATTTAGAGTCAAATACTTTAGTGATTTCATAAAAACTAGTCAAGGGACCCACTGTATAGAGAGTGATCACATCAATCATAAAACATATTTTATGTTTGCTTGTGTGATTGGGGATTTACTTTTAATGTTAAACTATTCAAATAGTTTTTTTTCCTTCCCCTTGAGTATACAAACTTCCTGTTTGTTTGTACGAGCATTCAAATCAGTGAATGGGCAAAACAATTCCTAAAAAAATAGCAAAAATAATAATATAGAAAAATTACAATGATAATAATAAAGTCTCGTATAAATCTTAAATAACTCTGGGCGTTGAAAAGAACAGTATTAAATAAAAATTTAGAAGCAAAAAAAAAAAAAAAAATAAAATGCGGATATAAAGAAAAAGAATTTTTTCATGACTTTATTAAGAACAATAATGGCAAGAAAGAAAACAAAAAACAATCAAGTTGCTAACAAGGATATGAAAATGTGTTTTTGTTTATGCTTAATATTTGTTTAAATGGACATAAAAGACGAAAATTATTTATTTGGAATAACCAACCAAATGCCAAATATTTCCCCTCCAGGCAGGCATTATTAATATTATCGCAGGGATGGATATGTGGTTAATTTTCAGTATCGGTTGTTTTGCAACTAAAATATTCTTAACCTTCTTTTCATTAAGTTTTTTTATTTTTATTGTAAGAAATATTTTTTTGGTACAAAAGTGATTATATGAAATGAGTTACTTAGCGTTATATTAAGAATGAATTCGACGTGATCAACAATGAAAACAAGTTCAATATTTCCACGTCAACTGGATCCCCGATCTGGAACGATCCGATTCTCATGTACCCAACCCAGTGAAAAACTATTCGCAATAATATTAGATTTGTATCAACAGCAAAAACCACTTTTTCGTTTTCTCTTGGCTCCTTTTCAATAACAAAATATTCCATTCCTGATATCGACTACACTCATTAACATACATTTTCTATTAATAAAAATAAATATATAAAATAGAACAAAGAAATCAAATGCTGAACACAGAAAACAATTCCCTAAAACTCGTATGTACATTTAGAATATTTTCTGGCATTAATTTTGTATCCTAACATTCACAACAACAGAATCGAATAAAATGAATGATAAAGAAGAAAATATGTATTTTTATAAATTCTAAATGTTTTTAATTTTTGTTGTTGTTCTTGTTATTGTTGTTATCGTTATATGTATGAATTTGTTTTCTTGACAAACATTTTGCAGGCTGCCTTAACTTGGCCTAAAAGGAATTGACAATGATTTTTCAAAACCATAGAAACCGAAATAAATAGACAATAAAATCTATTCACTGTGGGGCATACAAAAGCCAACAATACGAGTAAGCAGAGCTTTAAGGTACTGTATTCTTAAGTTAAAGAAAGAGCGAGACAGGAACAGGACAATTTCAAGGTTTTAATATAAAAGTCGATTACTCTGCATCTAAATAATACGTGATATGATGTGAAAGAATCAAATTGTGTACAAATTCGTACGTATGCATGTGCCGCCGTAAGCACACCTTTAATTCAAAATATTTTAGAGTTTTATTGTCTTTCACGTATTTGTCCTCTGGCTGGTGAAAATTGGCCTGGCTGATGACAAAGTGCCGTTACTTTACAGGCACCATTTTTTTTTCCAAAGGACAATTGCTTTAACGTTAAATTTGGAAGCTGTCTCACTCATCTACGTAATTAATAGGCAAGACCATGGAATTTATGACCACTTTTTTCAACCGATTTTGACAAAAAAATATACCGAATTAAAAATATTTATTCACAGAAGTAAACGAAATGGGATATTGTATAATCGGATCTTGCTACTAATACATGTACATGTCGAAGAACAAACAACATGGACATGCATGCGTTGTTCTCTAATTCTTAATTAAGTCAATTGACTCGCTCTAATGACAACGCCATGTAAAAGTGACAAGTTTCCTAAGTTTTCCCAAATTGAACTAATTGCTTGCACTTGCATGTCAGTCACTCCACTTGCCTTGTCACTGCTTTTCACCAGCGCTGTTTTTTTTTTTTTTTTATTGTAAAATTACTGTTTTTATTATTCAGTATATTTTTTGTCTTAAATATATTTAGTAAATTTTAAGTTTAGAAAAGACCCTTATGACTGGAATTTTTTCCTTTAAAGAATTCACTCTTTTAAGCCCTTTCTCTGCAAAAACAGAAAATGGTATAATTTTTTTTGTTTATAATTTTTGGGACAGAACAGAAGCAACGAGAACTCCAACAGCAACAGCAACAAGAGAAGCAAGAACAACAAATTAGAACTTGTGAATTAATGCTGATTGTTTGTTGGCATTCTTGTTGTTGTTGATGTTGTTTTCAGTTTGTTAGAATTTTATTTATATCCTCTTCTTTTAGCCAGTTTTCTTTTTTTTTTTTTTTGTTCATGTTAAACAAATTTTTGTGTTTTAAGATTCCCTTTGTTTTGATTTCCTAGTGGTTGGGCTGGTTGTTGGTTGGTTGGTTGGTTGGTTGGTTGGTTGGTTGGTTGTTTTTCTACGCATCTCAGGCTCTTCCATTTGTGAATTATTCTGAATATCTTTTCCTTTAAGCCCAGTTGGGTTTTCGAATCAAAGTTGAGGTTTTGCCTTCTTAAACTTTTGTCTATTTATAAAAGGAAAACTGAAATTTCAAATTGTACAAGCAAATGTTGTTAGCAAACGTATTAAAGTGTAATTAATGCCAGTGCAAAATATTTTCACTTCATTTGTTAATTGCTTTGAGTATTTTAGACTGGGTGGTTGGAGGCGAAAAGATAATATTAAATTGAGATCATACCTATTCAACATAATTCTAAGACTAGAAAGATATTCTGAAACTGTTGCATATCGATGGTCTCAAGTAGAAAGGCCCTAACTTGTATTTTTTACGAAATTGAATTTTTCAGTGAATCGAATACATTCCACTCAAATACACCTCGTCACAAAAATTTATTGCAATAGTGTAAAAAATAACGATTTTACAAGCAATTGTAAAATCATAGTTGTGTTGAGATCATTACAGTTTCTATAAGGTTTTCCAATAGGGATGATATGATTTTGAGGTGACATTTCGGCCATTTGTAATATTTCATGATCTGTCATTTGTTTTTCATTGTATTCAGTAGTGTTTACAACAAGAACAACGTTTATAAATTATTCAGTTTTATTATCAAAATAATCGTTCTCCAATTGCAACTTTTTGTGCACTTTTGCCATTTTATGGTCGTAATAATCGTCCAAGTGTGCTCGATATTCGTCGAACTGTTGAAAATTTTGAGCTAACATTTTCTTTACATAATGTTCAAGTGGCAATAAGACAAAGAACCGCTCGAAGTAATGCAAATATTGCTGCCGTTCAGGCAAGTGTTGCTGAAGACCGCTATTTGTCGATTCCAAGACGATCTCAACAATTGGGACTGTCCCAAACCACAACCTGGCGGATATTGAGAAATTTTTTGGGTTTGCATTGGAATAAAATTGTTCTCACTCAAGAACTGAAGTCATTGGAACAACTTGAAAGTTTGGAGATTTGATTATTTCAAGAAATTTTGGTATTGAACGTCCTCCAAGAAGTTGTGATTTAACACCATATTTCTTGTGGGGCTATTTGAAGTCATTGGCATTTCAAAATAAACCAGACCCTCTTCAAGCTTTACAAGTCAATATTTCATAACTACATATCGCACCCGTTCAACAATACTGTATTAACTCAAAATTTTAAAAAACTTTTTTTTTTATACTATTCTTCTATCACAAAGAGAGATACAACTGTATTTTTTTGGGTGAAAGAGTGGAGAAAATGGTGTAAAATTTTTAGAGTGGATAGATATGACCACTGTTCATCGATTTCTTGCAAAAAAAAACGAAATTTTAAAAATTTTGAGTTAATACAGTATTGTTGAACGAGTGCGATATGAAGGTATGTACGAATCTTTGCGAGAAGGACATTTTATTTAGATTGATCTAAAATCTCTGTATACTATACTGCTTGAAATTTTTAGATTTAAATTATCGCGTTGCCCTTAATTGATATGCTTGTTGGCCTCATTATTTATGGAAGAACTTTTAAATTCTTGTTCCATTTCAATGCTAAGCAACTTTTTTTTAATTTTTTTAGTTACACCTTCTATTTCCAATTGTATATAAAATTAATTTTTGAAAAATTAATCCTAGAAAATAATTTGCAAATTTAATTTTTCATTTTTAAGCTTTCGGGATTATAAATGTTTTTTTTTTTTTTTAATCTTTTAATATATAAAATTCTCGTGTTTGTTATCGAACTCCTCCGAAACGGCTCGACTGATTTTAATGAAGTTTTTTATGTACATTTTGTAGGTATGAGATTAGGTTTTAAAGTATATGTATTTTAAACCGCTAGGGGCATGAGGAGGGGAGGGAGGGGCAATTCCTGTATTTACTAAACTTTTAACCCAACTGATGGCGCTATATCCGCCTCATAATTATTTGTGTTGTTGAATGACATATGGTGCTACGTCCGCCTCATGTAGGAGAATCGCCATCTTTCGTATTTCAAACAGAAAAAAATTATTGTTTGGTATTTTTTTCATCGGCGGTCATCGTCACACACTTACAATACATTCGCTATTTTTTCTATAACATCCAAAATATGCACTAGAAAAATTTTGTATGTCAAAACAACGTTTGCCGGGTCATCTAGTTATTTTAATATATTTTTAATTCAAGGCGTCCTTATATTGTATTATGAATGAATGTGAATACTTTTACAATCGTTCAAGTAATAAATCCGTTTTTAATCATACAAACTGATATGAAGAGACCAATTTGTGTGATTTTTTATCAAAATTATCACTCACCTAAATGCTAGCTGGGTACACACGGCATATACATACATACATACGGCATATACATACATATATATGTTCATGTATGTACATATTTATGTTTGTATGCATGTATTTTTATCTGCATATTATTACAGTAGATGTCTGCAAGCTCAATGGATCATCATAGAATGTCGATAAAGGCCTGAACAAATTGTTATGAACTCGTTCAGAACTTTGTTCTCTGTGTTTTGTTGTTTTGTTTTTTTTTTTAAATTGTTATTCATTTAAATTTTATTTACATATTTTATCCCTGCATTATCCAAAGCAGTTTAATATAACGATACATTTGTTATTGAAAATTAAACAACGATATACGAGTATTTTACAATAAAATTTTACTAATAACATTTTTTGCAGACTTCCATACAATACAATTATTTCATTTTTGTTTTTCCAATCTTTTCAAGTACACATAAAGATCAACAGCGGCCGGCCGTCTCTCATCTAAAGTAAAGAATATTAAAGTGAAATTAAAAATTAATTATCAATGAAGAGAAATTGTAATGAAATAGGTGGCGCAAGGTTTGGTGTTTCTTTAATCAATTAAGTGACATAATTTTTTTATTGTCACTTCTTTTATTGTATCTTAAATGATAAAAACAAAAAGGAATGCTTTTATTAAAGCGAATAATTTCCGATACCATGACTCATTCAACTTGCCTATATGTTTATAAAGATCCTCGTCATAGATACTTTATGGCTCTCATATAAATATTTTGGAAATTACACACGGAATGGCAAACCTATAATTACGGCCATCGTTTTGCTAAATGGTATAAAAAGGACAAAAAAGCCATATGGGACCTCTTTTGCTAAACACTGATTTAGAGTCAAATACTTTAGTGATTTCATAAAAACTAGTCAAGGGACCCACTGTATAGAGAGTGATCACATCAATCATAAAACATATTTTATGTTTGCTTGTGTGATTGGGGATTTACTTTTAATGTTAAACTATTCAAATAGTTTTTTTTCCTTCCCCTTGAGTATACAAACTTCCTGTTTGTTTGTACGAGCATTCAAATCAGTGAATGGGCAAAACAATTCCTAAAAAAATAGCAAAAATAATAATATAGAAAAATTACAATGATAATAATAAAGTCTCGTATAAATCTTAAATAACTCTGGGCGTTGAAAAGAACAGTATTAAATAAAAATTTAGAAGCAAAAAAAAAAAAAAAAATAAAATGCGGATATAAAGAAAAAGAATTTTTTCATGACTTTATTAAGAACAATAATGGCAAGAAAGAAAACAAAAAACAATCAAGTTGCTAACAAGGATATGAAAATGTGTTTTTGTTTATGCTTAATATTTGTTTAAATGGACATAAAAGACGAAAATTATTTATTTGGAATAACCAACCAAATGCCAAATATTTCCCCTCCAGGCAGGCATTATTAATATTATCGCAGGGATGGATATGTGGTTAATTTTCAGTATCGGTTGTTTTGCAACTAAAATATTCTTAACCTTCTTTTCATTAAGTTTTTTTATTTTTATTGTAAGAAATATTTTTTTGGTACAAAAGTGATTATATGAAATGAGTTACTTAGCGTTATATTAAGAATGAATTCGACGTGATCAACAATGAAAACAAGTTCAATATTTCCACGTCAACTGGATCCCCGATCTGGAACGATCCGATTCTCATGTACCCAACCCAGTGAAAAACTATTCGCAATAATATTAGATTTGTATCAACAGCAAAAACCACTTTTTCGTTTTCTCTTGGCTCCTTTTCAATAACAAAATATTCCATTCCTGATATCGACTACACTCATTAACATACATTTTCTATTAATAAAAATAAATATATAAAATAGAACAAAGAAATCAAATGCTGAACACAGAAAACAATTCCCTAAAACTCGTATGTACATTTAGAATATTTTCTGGCATTAATTTTGTATCCTAACATTCACAACAACAGAATCGAATAAAATGAATGATAAAGAAGAAAATATGTATTTTTATAAATTCTAAATGTTTTTAATTTTTGTTGTTGTTCTTGTTATTGTTGTTATCGTTATATGTATGAATTTGTTTTCTTGACAAACATTTTGCAGGCTGCCTTAACTTGGCCTAAAAGGAATTGACAATGATTTTTCAAAACCATAGAAACCGAAATAAATAGACAATAAAATCTATTCACTGTGGGGCATACAAAAGCCAACAATACGAGTAAGCAGAGCTTTAAGGTACTGTATTCTTAAGTTAAAGAAAGAGCGAGACAGGAACAGGACAATTTCAAGGTTTTAATATAAAAGTCGATTACTCTGCATCTAAATAATACGTGATATGATGTGAAAGAATCAAATTGTGTACAAATTCGTACGTATGCATGTGCCGCCGTAAGCACACCTTTAATTCAAAATATTTTAGAGTTTTATTGTCTTTCACGTATTTGTCCTCTGGCTGGTGAAAATTGGCCTGGCTGATGACAAAGTGCCGTTACTTTACAGGCACCATTTTTTTTTCCAAAGGACAATTGCTTTAACGTTAAATTTGGAAGCTGTCTCACTCATCTACGTAATTAATAGGCAAGACCATGGAATTTATGACCACTTTTTTCAACCGATTTTGACAAAAAAATATACCGAATTAAAAATATTTATTCACAGAAGTAAACGAAATGGGATATTGTATAATCGGATCTTGCTACTAATACATGTACATGTCGAAGAACAAACAACATGGACATGCATGCGTTGTTCTCTAATTCTTAATTAAGTCAATTGACTCGCTCTAATGACAACGCCATGTAAAAGTGACAAGTTTCCTAAGTTTTCCCAAATTGAACTAATTGCTTGCACTTGCATGTCAGTCACTCCACTTGCCTTGTCACTGCTTTTCACCAGCGCTGTTTTTTTTTTTTTTTTATTGTAAAATTACTGTTTTTATTATTCAGTATATTTTTTGTCTTAAATATATTTAGTAAATTTTAAGTTTAGAAAAGACCCTTATGACTGGAATTTTTTCCTTTAAAGAATTCACTCTTTTAAGCCCTTTCTCTGCAAAAACAGAAAATGGTATAATTTTTTTTGTTTATAATTTTTGGGACAGAACAGAAGCAACGAGAACTCCAACAGCAACAGCAACAAGAGAAGCAAGAACAACAAATTAGAACTTGTGAATTAATGCTGATTGTTTGTTGGCATTCTTGTTGTTGTTGATGTTGTTTTCAGTTTGTTAGAATTTTATTTATATCCTCTTCTTTTAGCCAGTTTTCTTTTTTTTTTTTTTTGTTCATGTTAAACAAATTTTTGTGTTTTAAGATTCCCTTTGTTTTGATTTCCTAGTGGTTGGGCTGGTTGTTGGTTGGTTGGTTGGTTGGTTGGTTGGTTGGTTGGTTGTTTTTCTACGCATCTCAGGCTCTTCCATTTGTGAATTATTCTGAATATCTTTTCCTTTAAGCCCAGTTGGGTTTTCGAATCAAAGTTGAGGTTTTGCCTTCTTAAACTTTTGTCTATTTATAAAAGGAAAACTGAAATTTCAAATTGTACAAGCAAATGTTGTTAGCAAACGTATTAAAGTGTAATTAATGCCAGTGCAAAATATTTTCACTTCATTTGTTAATTGCTTTGAGTATTTTAGACTGGGTGGTTGGAGGCGAAAAGATAATATTAAATTGAGATCATACCTATTCAACATAATTCTAAGACTAGAAAGATATTCTGAAACTGTTGCATATCGATGGTCTCAAGTAGAAAGGCCCTAACTTGTATTTTTTACGAAATTGAATTTTTCAGTGAATCGAATACATTCCACTCAAATACACCTCGTCACAAAAATTTATTGCAATAGTGTAAAAAATAACGATTTTACAAGCAATTGTAAAATCATAGTTGTGTTGAGATCATTACAGTTTCTATAAGGTTTTCCAATAGGGATGATATGATTTTGAGGTGACATTTCGGCCATTTGTAATATTTCATGATCTGTCATTTGTTTTTCATTGTATTCAGTAGTGTTTACAACAAGAACAACGTTTATAAATTATTCAGTTTTATTATCAAAATAATCGTTCTCCAATTGCAACTTTTTGTGCACTTTTGCCATTTTATGGTCGTAATAATCGTCCAAGTGTGCTCGATATTCGTCGAACTGTTGAAAATTTTGAGCTAACATTTTCTTTACATAATGTTCAAGTGGCAATAAGACAAAGAACCGCTCGAAGTAATGCAAATATTGCTGCCGTTCAGGCAAGTGTTGCTGAAGACCGCTATTTGTCGATTCCAAGACGATCTCAACAATTGGGACTGTCCCAAACCACAACCTGGCGGATATTGAGAAATTTTTTGGGTTTGCATTGGAATAAAATTGTTCTCACTCAAGAACTGAAGTCATTGGAACAACTTGAAAGTTTGGAGATTTGATTATTTCAAGAAATTTTGGTATTGAACGTCCTCCAAGAAGTTGTGATTTAACACCATATTTCTTGTGGGGCTATTTGAAGTCATTGGCATTTCAAAATAAACCAGACCCTCTTCAAGCTTTACAAGTCAATATTGAGCGTGCCATTTATGACATACGACTTGATTTAGTGGAAAAATTACTCGAAAATTGGGTTCAGCGAATTCGTTCCTGCAGAAGAAGTCGTGGAGGCCATTTGAATGACGTTTTATTTAGAACTTAATTGTATCGATTGTACTTCACATTATAAAAAAAGTCTTTTGAATTTCCTTAACAATAAGTGTGTTTTCTTTTAAAGAAATCATATCACTCTTATTTGAAAACCTTTTATTATGTTTTTACCTTTCCCTGTAAAATTAAAACATTTCCACTTGCGACCAACGATATGATTTATTAAAAAACATTTTATACATACATACATTTTTTCAATTCATTTTCATTTATTAAGTGAATTATTTGTTTTGCTTTAAATTGCCTTCTCCTACAATTTTTGTTGGCCCATTGTCTAACAAGAGCTGGCATTAAGGACACTTTTGATGTACTTACTTTTATTTGTAAGTACAAAAAAAAAAAAAAACATGATTTTATATTCTTACAACCCATCCTACATCTCTGTTAATTTTGTTTGATTGTTCCTTTCTCACACTCTTTTTTTTTTAATTTATTTTTATTCTATGAAATCTCACTTGAAATAAAACAAAGGAAAAATATCTTTTATAATTGTATTTCGCTTAACATTTATTTATTATTTTTTTTTTTTTTTTTGGTTCTAGACAGACAGACAACGGCTGACTTAACTTTAATAAAATGAATGAATGAAATGCATTTAAAATTTTTTAAATGAAAAATGATTTATAAATGTTTGAAATATCTATTGGAGGGTATTTTGGCAATTTATTTTATATTCAGGGAACTTTTACACTGCGGATTGTCAGCTCCGTTTCAGACAGAGACTTTGTGTTCTAATCACTAAAATGGAAAAAAAAAATAAAACACTTGTGATACATTCTTTGAGCGTTTTGGCATCTAACGATTTTCATTATTGGTCTGTAATAAGGCGGCGAATTCTAGCGGGTTTGTCTGGCAAAAGTTCTTTGTGATCGACACACAGTGGAACTGCTCCAAAAAATAATAATAACAAATTTTGTATCTTTGTAACTCCGTTAACAAAAGGATTTTGAATAAAATTCTTTATTACCCTGTTGAAATTTAAAATGAGCTACAAGAAGCGGGAAAATCTTTGTAGCGTAAAGAAAACCAAGTTTCAAAGTTATTCAGAGAAATTAGTTTTAAAAATTTTGTTTAATGAACGCTTGTGCTGCACCAGTTTTAAACATCTTAATAATTATTTTGAATTGAAATTTATTTTTCTAAATGAGAAATTATTATTATTATTAGGTTTAAGTTCAGTGTTATTGAATTAATGAAAATTCAAATTACTATGAGTTTTTCATTTTGAAAAACAATAGCATGTGCAATCAGATTAGCAGAACGATTGTCCATCGTTCAATTCTCCAGCTTTACAATTTTCGTAAAGTGGATAATAATTGGGAAAAATATCAACTATTTAACTAAGTTTTCAACAGAAATAGAATACGAGAATTAATTTAATTCATTTTTATTCTATTTTTACATATTGAAACAATTTTGGTTATAGTACGAAATTCCCCATGTCTGATTGCTTTCTGGACAATTGAACGCTGATGAGAGGTGTAGCGGCCTTGAAATCGGTATACTGATACGTTCTGCTAATCTGATTGCACATGCTAATGTTTTTCAAAAATAAAAAAGTCATAGAAATTTTGAATTTTTATTAATTCAATAAAACTGATCTTAAGCCTAATAATAATAATTTCTCATTTATACATTATTACAGTTCATTATTCATTATTCGTAATAATAACATAAAATTTATTTTTCTGGTAAAAGTTTGTTAAATAAGTTCAATAGCTTTAATATTTAAAAAAAACTGATTGGATATAAATAATAATATTTTCCAACACAAATAAACTCTTAGTAATTTTGAATTTTCATTAATTCAATAAAACTGAACTTGAGCCTGATAATATTACTTTTCATATGTAAATCAATATAAGTTCAAATAATAATTACGTTTATTCGTAATAATAATAATATAAAAATTTTAATATTTAGTGGGAAATAAGATTTGTTTTAGGGACATCGATTACCAATAAACAAGATTTAAAAAATAAAAAGTTTTTTTTTTAATTTTTAGGAAAATTACAAAAAATGCTAAGTCGCCTGTGTTGTAAAGCAATATTCCAATAAAAAAAATTTGGTTCATTCAAAATATCAAAGCTCTTTGAGGTTATATAGTGCTGGCTTACAAAAAAAAGTTTGTAATCTCTGTAATTAGTTTCCAAGTTTGAATTTTCAAAATTAACTTCGTAATTAAAGTTTAATTTTCCAAATCTAATTTAAAAGTTAAGTTTAAAATTTTGTTTAATCAGCTCATTAATTATTATGAATTGAAATTTATTTCTTGTAAAATTAGTTGAAGGTTTGGTGGGAACTAAGCTTTTCTATAGATGTGTATGTACGAGTACATCGATTGACAATACACGACATTTAAAACAAAACGAAACGAAATTTTTTTGGAAATTTTTTTAGTCTCCCATATTCTCTATTCTATTGATATTCCTATAGAAAAGCTTAGTACTCACCAAATAGCAAAGCTCTTTGTCTCTATTTAGATGTAGCCTGGTGCACAACAAGTGAAGTTTATAATTTTCGCAATTCGTGATGTTTTTTTAGTCTACACACAAAATGGCACCTTGTTGAAAGGTAAATGTATAAAATGTCTTGCAACACTCTAATATTGCAACTTGTTATTTCACTAGAACTAAACACATATTATGAAAAAGTAGAAAGCTCTGTTTTTAACAGCAGACAGCTAAATTTTACAGGGCACTATCAACGCTGTCGATTTATACGGGGCATAAAGTGCAATCCCTTCCACCATTACCGACGGTGAGTTTTTTTTTAATAAAACACACCACCCCAAAGTACACTTGCTACATGGAGACGAGACGTTCCATTTTTTTTTTTTTTTTTTTGTTTTGTAGAAAAGAAAACTGCATTAGTTTAAACTTGAGAAATTTAGTTCACATTTCCGGAATGTATTTAACAAAATTTTATAAAAAATAATGCCAATGACATTTTAATGTCAATGAAAAAGTGCCGTGTCTGTAAATTTCGATTAAATGTGAAAATTTTGTCATTTTTCCATTAAATAAAACAAACAAAAAAAAAATATTAAGTAAAACTAAAGGACTAAAACTACGTTCACATTTAAAGAGACTAATAATTTATTTCCTTGAATCCCATAATTTTTTTTTTTAATTTTCTTGTACGCATTTTTTAAAAACTGTATAAAAATACTATTTTGTAGAATAATTAATTATATTTTGTAATATAAAAACCAAGTTAAATGACAATAGCAAAACTAGTGGTTACGTTTTTTTGATCAAGATTAAGATTTTTAAGATTAAGATTAATTTTATTCAGACTTCTAAAAATTACATAACTTTTTTTATCAAATATTTAATAAATGTGAACGTATATTAAGAATTAAAGTTGTATTTCAAATTGTAAAATGTATTCATAATTTGCTTTAGTAACAAATACAATTCAGATATAAAGTAAAGTAGTTCTACGAAACTACTGAACTTATTTTAAAATATTGATAAATAAAATGTTTATTGTTAAAGCCGTTTTACGTTCCATTCTTTTTTTTCGCATACGTCCGTAAATATTTACGTTGAATTTAATATGCATTCATTCACGTTCTTTTTTTTATATTCATTTATATTATTTGCTTTTCATTTATTTACTATTTTTTATCTCTGCTTTTCATTTCATTTTCGTTTTCATTTTATATATTTCCTTTTTGCCAACCAGCAGAAGAGATGATTTTGAAAGTGTTTGTTTTCATCCTTAAGGCAACAATAAGCATGACCGACCCATTTTGTTCGCCAGCAAACTCACATAAAAAGAAAAGTCAACCATTAAAGCCGGAATGTGGCACGGAAGAATCTTGATGTTGCTGTTATGCTGCAATACACGCATTCAATCCCATTTCCCCGGCCCGTTTATTCGTTCATCCATAAATATTTGTACATAAATCCACAATTTGTATTAATTCAGACTGTGTGTTGTACTATTGTCGTCACTGGCAGCTGCTTCTGTTCTACATTGAAAAGGAAGCTGACACCATTGTATTGATCACATTCAAGTGTTTTCCTTGCTTTCCTGTTTTGTGCTGAAGGTCTGAGAGGAGACGAATGAGACTTTAGCTTCCTGACTGTGTTGAAAGAAAATTCGAATAGAAAAGAAAGAAAAAAAATATCGAAATAACCCACACCATAATACATAGTAAAAATATTAGAATTATAAAAATGTATTTTATAGAAATTAATAGCACGAATACAAAAATTAAAAATTATGTATTCCAAAGAAGAACAAAAATGTATGCAGATAAAATGCTAATAAAAAGCTTAATGGAAATAAAGAAGCTTTAGTGCTGCATTAAGTATTAAATAGAGTATCTAATGATATTATATTTTTTTTATTAAGAATAAATTTATATTCTATTTTATTTGACCTTTTCTTTATATTTATTAGAATGTTTGTTTAAGCAATAGGTCTTTTGATTTAATATATATATATTGTTGTTTTATTTATATTTATTTTCGATATTTCGCTAACAATTTGTTAGCATCTTCAGGAAAATTTTTTTTTTAAATTATTTGAAATTTTAATATTGATTTGTGTATAATAATAATAATGTAAGAATACACAAATCAATATTAAAATTTCAAATAATTTAAAAAAAAAATTTTCCTGAAGATGCTAACAAATTGTTAGCGAAATATCGAAAATAAATATAAATAAAACAACAATATATATATATTAAATCAAGAGACCTATTGCTTAAACAAACATTCTAATAAATATTAAGAATAAATTTATTTTTCACTAAAGAAATGTAGAGATATAATTATACTTCCATAAATATTGCAGTACTAATTTAGCATAAATTTCAATTGAAAATTAAACCTTAAACTTTTAAAGAAACTGTTTAAGAAACAGTAAACGTCCAATTTTTATATAAAAAGATAATAAAATAACATTTACATATTTTATAGTTTAAGAAATTAATTAAAATATTTTGCTTGAAGATCTTTTAAAAGATGTTTCTTAATTTCTGTATTAATTAAATTAATAACGTATGTATGTATGTATGTATGTATATCCCTTCTATATTGATTAAATAAATAAATATCTTTCAAATAATATACATACATGCATATGTACATACATATGTACGTATGTACGTATGTACATATCCATCAATGTAGTAAAATTTACTCAGTAAATCAACCAGTTTAAACTAAATAAAGAATGTAAACAAAATCCGCACAAAAACATAAATGTGAAAATAAGTCCAAGTTCCCTTACAAAAAAATTTCGGCCGTAAAAAGTACTGAGATCAAAATAAGGACCAAGTTGTTGATAGGTACAATTCCATCTCATTTCTAGGCAACCAAAAATTTTTCCAAGAATTCTTTCCCATATTATAAAGGCAAAAGTTATGAGGGGGGTAAAAACAGCTCGAATGGTTTCGTGTAAATAAATATACACACTGTGTGGCCGAAGTTGGCCTGGCGCACTACCGTGCGCCTAGATGCATACATATGTAATTGCTGAATTCACAACAATTTGTATCGTCTATCTTGTATGAAATACAAGTTTGTTTATATGTTTGTGAACACCTAGTGTATATTGTATCGGCTTGAATCTTGTATTGATGGACAAAAGAAGAACAAGCACCATACAAAAAATTTTTTATAACCGAAATGTTTACAAAAATTACTACAGTCTTAAATATTTTTTTGCGAATAATTGAAAGTGTGCTAATTAAGAAGTTTTTGGTAAATGATTTCGTAAATGTTTAATGCTAAAATTTTTTTTAGTGTTGCCAATTATGTAAAATTTTTAAGAAATATTTTGTAAATGACTGTTACTGTTATCAATACATAAAAATCTGAAGCACAACTTGTAGTAAAGTGTTGCAATTTACGAAGATTTTTAAAAGATTTTTATGCGAGAGAGTGCCAATGTTGCCGATACATTAACAACTTTTTTGCCAACCAGAAAAGTAATTGCGCAGGTTCAGCAAGTTTTTAAAAAATATTTGCTTGTAACTGCTATTGTTATTGTGTGCGAAATTACAGAAAAGTGTTGCACAATTATGCTGGGAACACAATTGGGACGAACGCCGAATTTCGTCTAGCACGACGAATTCGTTGGCAAAAGTTCGTTGCGTAAATTCGTCGTGTGGCGCACAACTGGGACGAAGAAACAACCACTGTCATAATAATCCAAAAAATTGTGTGTATTTTTTATTACAAATTTGTTTTTGTATACATACAAACATACCAACGATAGTGTTACCGTATAAGGAAAATAATTCCTTTATAAAATTAAACATTAAAAAAAACTATTAAAAACAAATTTCATCATTAATAATTATGTATATTTAACTAAAATGCTCTATATCACAAAAAGAAGAACTTATTAAAGTAAAAATTAACATTATTTACTAATATATTATAAAACTAAAAAAACATGGTAACGCTGTACTGATTTCTTCGTCGTTCGTCGGCGTATGAAATAGAAATAAATCTATCAGAGAATTTGTCACGTACGACGAATTTCGTCGACGTCGGTGCTGTGTTCACTTTCATATGAATGCATGTGTTCTATTTTTGACGACGAATATTCGCAACGAAAAATTCGTCGTTCGTCCCAATTATGTTCCCAGCATTAAGCATATTTTTATATTTTTATTTATATGTGTGTAATTGCCAGTGTTGCCGCTGTAGAAAAAAAATCTTTTTGTAAATCAAATTTTACAAACAAAATAAATTTTTTTTACATATTTATATTCTTCATTATTTTACATAAATTTAATATAATTTTTAGCTTTAAAAAACATTAAATTACTTACATATATATTCTCTATTTTTTCTATATCCATATCGCTTATTTACTTTAAGACTGTAAATACAAATCAGTTTAACAGGAAATGATTTCAAATTTTTTCAACTTTCCCTTGCCTTGATGTAGAATATTGTCTGCCTTAGTATACATGATAGTTGTGGGCATTTTTTGTCCACATTATAAGTTTAAATAATCTCGATTACGACTTATAACTGTTTTGCAGTAAATGATCGATGTGTAGAATTATTTTTTAAAGCATTGCCTTTTTTTGGTAAATTTCAGCATGTTTTTAAAAGTTGATATTTTTACTTTTTTGCCAAAAACTGGATTTATTTCTACTTTAAGGAAGAAAAAATACCAAAATATGATATGGTGAATAGGGTAACCAAAATTATACTATGCCATTCATTTCAGAAATCACCTGGAAAAAAATAAAAGCGTTATAAGTAGTTACTTTTTTAAGCTGATAATTAGAAAGCTTAGGATTAATGTATCAGTGAACGTTAAAGCTCTGTCACAAATTAAATAAAAGCAGTAAGTCACTGTTGATTGATAGTTTAGAGATACGATTTAAAAATACAGATGATTTTATTGCCGGCTGCCGGTCGAAAACATATGAAATCTATGGTCAGTACGCGGTAGATTCAAAAACAACTGTTGTGACATGAAAAGTTAAGAGAAACCGAGAATATACAAATATTTTATAGCATACTGTATTTCTGCCTTCCCTAAATTAGGGAATAATGCACAGTCATGTTTTTTTAGTAGATAATTAACATGAAACTATTTTTCTTAACGGGTTTAGATTTCTATAGCTAAAATAAACAAGATATTTGTGTTTAATTGAGATTAAAAAGTTACTTTTAAAATAAACATTTCATTTAGTTTAGCAAATTCTAAAAATATATTTTACTAACACTTGTATATTAAATAGTTTGTTTATTTCATTGCAGATATCATCACCTTATCACAAATGTAGAAGAAATAATAACTCAACTTTAAGGACTTTAATTCAACTTAAGGATTTATTTCTATTAACATAAAAAGCGATACACAATTTATACCAAACGAAAAGAAGTTTAAAGAAAACTGTATGGAAAATTTAATTCACAATTAGTAAAAAATTTAATAAATTTAGCTCGAAGTAAATAAAAATAGGACAAATAAAAGAAATACTAAACACACAAAAAAAAAATACAAATACAGACAAAAATAAACAAAGAACAGCTACGTACTGCAAATTCTGGACGATAACAACTTAATTCAGTGATGTCAAGTGTTGTAAAAAAACAACACTGTTGTTCAAAATAAATTAAGGTATTATTTCTTATTTCAGTAGGCGATGAAGAAATTTTTATTCTGTCGACAGCTACTAAAAGTTTTATCATCGTTTTTTTAAGATTAAAATATTCTCCTCCCTGTTCGATGGTAGTAAAATTTTAAAAAATATTGCTACCACAAAAATAAGACAAAATTTAAGTGGTTGTATTCATCAGATCGCGTGTTTGTAATGTAAGCATGATTTTTATTTTTCATGCAAATTAATAATTTATTAAAGATAATTTAGAATTTTACCAACACGATACGTTCTCGGTTATTTTAAAATTTTAGCAAGTTGCCATCACTGTTAAATCACACACACACCCACAAGCAAACAATAATTTTATATACTAAAATATTCATTTAAAACTTTTTATACTAACCCCCAAATTCATAAACGATTATTAAAGTTATTGTGGCGCTAATCTACGAATTTTGTATGGGAAACCCGTTTTTAATCTGCATTTTAACTTTATGAATTACGGGGTAACTTTGTAAATATGTATTTAATATTGGTTAGATTTAAGCATCGTTAGTCCACTATCTTAGAAAACATATTCGGTGAAGATTAAAAATATTTTCTGATGATGGTCAGCCCTTGAGTGGGCCTCAGAACGTAATGTACAGCAGCAGCAACCAAACAACAACGTTAATAATTAGAAAAAAAAAACAAAAAACTAAACAAAAAACTAAATAAAATTCTAAAGAAAATTTATTCTAAACATATTAAAGAAAAATCTGTATTCAAATTAAATTAAAAAAAAAATGCATCACATTCTTTCACTCATTTATAAAAAAAAACGCAAGAAATTCCATAAATTTAGAAAAAAACAACTTTTGTTAGATTTAAACAAGAAAATCAATCTCCTTTAAATCATAAATTTAAATTAATTAGATAAATTGAAAATTTAGCACAATTTGCATAAAATGTTAGAAAAATCTATTTAAAAATATATGCAGACATATTTAAATTATATACAAGATATAATTATAAAAAAAAATTATGAAAAAGTTAAAAAATAGAAAAGAAATTCCTAAAATCACAACAACAACCAAATTATTCTAAAACTAAATCATAAAGCAATTTTTGGTTTTTTATTAAAACAATTTAAATATAATTAACGAAATACTTGTAAAATTTACATTAATAAAGAATTCTTGTTTTTTTTTTTTTTTTTTTTTTTTTTTTTTTTTTGAAATGCATTCGGCTACATGATACCCTACAGTTGTGCATGCGAATCAGAATTTAACTCAATTTAAAAATCTCAACACGACAGATTCTTATTTACAAGGGCTTGTATTTTATCCAGGCGAATTAATTTTAACAGGTGGCAGCCAATGCTACCGTTTTTGTGATTAAAAACTCCTGATTGGGATGTCGAAAAATATACTGAAAAATACTGCTTGACATCTAAAGGAGATTCATAATTAATTGTGTTGCCATGAATTGCTTAGATGGCACGATAGGTTTTGTAAACTTAAGCTAGGTTTCTAATCTTATTTCTAAATTTCAAACTATATTTCGAAATTTCGAAATTAATTACAAAAATTTGCAGCTTCACACTCGTACGCCAGCCCTCAATAAAGGAAAAAGATTTGAAAACATTAATTTTTTCATTTGGCACGTAAACAATTTTATCCATATCCATTGTTTCCGGTGCCGCCATGACTGATTAATATCAATTCTAGCGTACTAGAGTCTGAACACAATGTTGCCATAATTTATTGCGGTGCGGTTTTTCATACGATTTTGAAGTAAAAAACCGTAGTATGGAGCGGTATAAAATTAAAATTTATTTTATTTTCATTGCGGACTTTCTTATTCTCTCAATTTTTGATTCTCTTTCTCATTCATTCTGATGTTGCCATAGTTTTTGAATAATTGGCGGTGTTCACAACATTATTGTAAACAAAAACAACATGATTTTGAAGTATGTTTGAATGTATGCACATATAAATTAATAAAAATGTAAATGTATTGCTGTCGCCGTTTTCCGTTGTATTATGTTTATTTTTCTCTCCCGCAACGAGAAATCGCACCGCACCGCAAACATTGTGCTTAGTCAGAAGGCTGTCGGTTCGCTTTCTACGGCCAAAGACCCTGGGCGTTTTTTTTGTACGTAAGCAATCGCTGGTCGGACTGTGTTTATCAACAGTACGACTCTCTAACCCTACAAAAATTATTGGAGTACATGGTCCATTTTATATAAAAGGAGTAGTTTTTGGACTACTCCTATGTAATGCGGCCGTGGACCATTTCATTTGTACACACATTTGTAGTTAAATACCATTTGGCAACACTAAAAATGTTTGGAGTTTTATTGAAAATGTGGCAGCTCCCCTGTTAAAATTAAAACAAATTCATGGAAGCTGAAAGAAACACAATTTAACTCGTGTTTTTTCAATTTCTGAATTTTATTTTGTATTTTTATATAAATGTAATGGAAGGGCTGAATTTACACATTTGTATATATGTCCTTAAAATATCATTCAATTATATTAGTGACAGAGATACATACATATATGTATACATATTTACCGGCTACTCCATGGAATAGCAAAATAGAGTAGTTTCGAAACTAGTCCCTGTGGGTACTCCTTGGATTAGTAACATGGAGTATTTTTTGGGTTACGTGGTCCAGCCCTAGGACATCGCAATGTAAATTGGACCATGTTTTTCCCATACATTTGGATTAGTTTTGGAGTAGTCCTACTCCATTGTGGAGTAGTCCATACACGCATGTATGGACTAGTCTCATTTTTTGTAGGGAAATACACCATACAATGCATGTGCTTGGGATTGAGAATCTACTAGTACGTAGTTCTCATGGGACCAAGTGAAGACATTCGAACCAGAAGTTTACTAATAAAATTCTACAATTTAAGTCAAGTTATCAAATCAATCAATATAGTCAACAAAAGTGGTGAATTGACACCAAGAAGTCACCAAAGTAATAACTTGGAGACACTTGGCCCCAGGCTTCCTACAGGGATATTTATCATACATAAACATATACAGCCCAATCACGAATATTCCCTAGGAATTTCTCTCCCACCGAAAATACTTTTCTCGAGAAAAATTTTCTCTAATTATAAATTCCGCGGGAACAAAAAAGTTAAAAAGTGGCATCACTGAATTTTGAAGCCAGCAGTTTTTCTTATTCACATTTAATTTTCTTATGATTTTGTTTCCAATTTGCGGCTTGCAAACATAAATTAATTTGTTTTACATAAAAATGTTAAAGAAAAATTAGAAATGAATAATTTAGCTATGCGAGCACTTGGGGAGGAAATTAGTGTTGTAGAAGAACATCAACGAAATATCCAACGGATGTTGCAATTGCGCTTTACTTGTGCTTTTCGAACTAAATGAACATTTAAATATTTTTTTTATTTATTTAAACTTTAGTTGATAAAAAATTAGTTACATTTTTATGTAAATCCCCTTTTGTTTTCCAAGTGAAATATTTTTAGGGAAAAAACTAAATTCAAAGGCATTCAGAATAACTACTTTTTTCCCCCATTCAGTTTAATTTTTTATTCCCTTTCACACGGTTGATAAAAAGCGTACAAATATGAAGAAAAGGTAAAATGAGAAATCTCATGCGGGATTTTTATTTATAATAGGAGGAATGGGAAAAGGGAGAAAACTCCCGCGGAATTATTGTTCGTGATTGGGCTGATAAGCTTTCTTTATAGTTGAGCATTTTAATACAATTTCAACAATTTAAATACGTAAAGGAATCGTATAGGGAAAGTGTAACGTTCAATACAACAAAAATTTCAAAAAACTAATAAACAAAGCATACATACATATTCGTATACCATATGAGCTGTAAATCTTTCTATTATATCTGCCTTAGTCCCAGTGAAATGGGAATAGGGACTACCTACAATATCACTTTTAATATTTTACAATCACTCCCTATCATGAATACTTTTTTTCCTTAGAAATTGTTCCCATTTCTCTAGATTCGCAATCGTGAAACAACTTCTCGTGAATAATTTCATGCTAAAATAAAATTCCACTATCGTGAATATTTTTTCCCACGTGACATTTACTTTGTTTTTTGTGGGAGAACAGACCAGATTATGTAAGTAGTTCTTATAATTCGAATATTTAAGTTTAGAAAATTTATTTTAAAAACAACTGGTTGATTGTGAAGCTCTAATTTGTTTCAATTCATAAAAGTTAGAGTGTAATAAACTAACGTTACAACTAAATTATCGCTCCAATAATAAATAAATTTTTTGTAACTTTTCTTCAAAAGTATATAATGTATGTATGTATGTGTGTGTATATTTTTAACAAAAAATTCGCTGATATTTAAAGGTCCAAATATAATGTGCTTAATGTAACTTAAGCTAGTGTCAAAATTCAGCGAAAATCATGTCAAATGCTTAAGTAAATTACTGAAGACTTTAAGGTGGCTATATTGTACATATTGAGCTTAAAAACTTTCTACACTTAGTTGCAAACATTTGTACTTTTGCAAAAGCTATTTTCGTTTTTATTTCTTTAAAATGAAATATTTTTGACGAAATCTCATTTAATTTATAAAAGTTATAAATTTATTACAATAAACAAGTAAATCCATGTTTATATTTTATTAATTTATAAAGTAAACGAAAACTAAAATAAAAAAGTACTAAAAAAAGCAACAGTGGTTGCATCTTTTAATTGTAAACAATTATATGTATCCATTATGTAAGTATATTGGAAAATTTTTATAATACAGCTGATGCGTCATTTGCTTAAGGAAGAGCGAAATTGACCGCACTTTCCTTAAGCAAATGACACTTGACGAAACTTGACGAAAAGTGTCTTAAGTACATTATAGTTGTATACATTTGATTCGCACATTTGCTTAAGTTACATTAAGCACATTATAGTTGGACCTTAAGTCTTCTTTCATTTCTTTGTTTTACATTCACTGAGAACTGATAGCTGGAATAATTTTTCACGTGAGATTCACGAAAGCATTTTTCCCTTCGAGGGAATAAAAATTTCATGGGAACAAAAATTCTACTCGTTATTCATAATAAAGGTGAATGTAATGAAACATGTATGTATTAATTTGTGAAGAGGTGCGCTTTGTAGTAAAAATTGCTGTGGATTTATGTATTGAACGTTACTTTTTAAAAATTCTGAAAATAGAATTTGTGTTCGAATTCTTTTATTATCAAAAATCTGCAATGGAAATAGCGAAACGAAAAGCTAAAAAAAAATGTTTTGTCAGGATAATAAAAGACATATACACATATGTATGCGTACATTACGTGTAGTATTGTAAATTGTAGGGTATCAAATGCTGAGAAAAATTTAAATAATTGAATATCGACATTTGCCTTGTTGATACCATAAAATTATACATAACTTTTCATAGAATATTTACAAAACAAAACCAAAAAAAAAAAAAAGAAGAAAGTGAAAACTGTATTAAAATGTTTATTATAAATTTAATTAAAAACAGTTTTATAAATACATACTAGAAAAAGAGAAAAGATAACAAAAAAATAAAATTAATATGTTTAACGTAATAAACATAATAATTAAAATAAAATAAAATTATATGTATAAAATAATTAGTAACGAAAAAGAGTAAAATCATTTAAATTATAATTGACGACCAAGTAACTTTACTACTTCTACAACAACTAACAATTTATTCTACTTCGTAATACATGCAAACACCCTGTATACTTTCACACAAACTCACATACACACACATACACGTATACATTTCTAACCTTGACTAAATTTCTGTAACTACAGATTAAACTGGTTTTGTATGAAAATACTTTTGTTTTCTATTGGTTTTGGTTTTAATTAAATTTAAGAATTGATAAATTGAGTTTGACAAACATTTTTAGAAACTTATGATGGCTCTTATATTGAAAATTTTACTAGGAAAATTTAAATCGAAATACCTTTTTTTACTATTTCATATTTAAAAGATTTAATAATGTAAGTAAAATTTAACAACGTCATATCAACAGGACTTTATGTTTCTAGTTCTAATTTCTAAGTTTTATTTCCATTTATTTTTGTTCTATTTATCAGATATTAAATTAAAGCAACTGTCATGAAAAGGTATTTATTAAATAAAAGAATGAAAAAAACGAAAAAGATATAACAAAATACTAGTTTAAATATATAAATTAATACAAAAAGCTTGTTAGTGATATTAATTTTTAAAATTATATTAAAAAAAATAAAAACACGAAAAAAACAAACTAAACTGCTAATGGTAAAATTTATTTAAATAAATCAAGAAAAGATGAATTAATAAAATTGAAATTGAAATTAATAAAAAATTATATACATAATTCGGCTTTTTTAAATTGTTTTTTTTTTTTTTTTTTTTTTGTACATACAAGAGTAACGTTATTGTCTAGTGGGAGAAAGAAGGCACAGATGGGTAAATTCAGTAACATTTCATGTCTAATTCCAGATAAAGTACTAACACACTTGTGCCTCTCTCAGCGATTTGATTTTTATTTATTTTCTAATAATACGGTGAAACTTCGATATAACGAACTTGGATAACACGAAAACCCTCAATATAATAAATATTTTCTGAGACGCTTAAAAAGCCTCGTTATTGCAAAATTTTCCATACAAAAATACACTATAGCGAAGAAATTCCGAGTTATAAAGCCTCTATATATAACAAAGAATTCATTTACCAGAAAAGTCAGAATAAATCAATAGAAATTTTAAGCAAGTTGATAAAGTTCCATTATTAAATTTCCAGTAAAATAGAATTTGTATAAATAAAACTATACTTGCAACATATTTCTATCGTTTTTCTTCACACGTTCTCTTATATCAAGGTATCGCTGTACAACAAAACGATAGCTATAACAAAGTATTTTGTGATCGCCTTCAATTTCGTTATATCGACAGTTCTCCAAAGCAATTTTCATCACATTCACATCTTGTCGACCCTTCTGTATAAACCTTGCGCTACTTGTAAACATTTTTCTGATTCAGTGTCAACATTTCAACTGTTTTTGAGCACTTGATTTCATTTTACATAATTTTTTATGCATATTCTTTGATCCCTTTTTCAACATTACTAACTTTTATGCTTCTCGCCATAAGCATAAACACGCTAAACAGCTGAAGCTCTGCACATGTGTTCGAGACGAGTAAAACAATAAAAAAAATATCCTAATCGAATGTACGTAACCCGCGCAATTTGAAAATTTTGTTAATTTTTTTAAACAGACCTCTTGCATTTAAGTGATATTCACACTAAAATTTTCATATACAACTCGTGATCAAAGTAAGCAGAAAAAACTTATATTTAGTATGAGTTGTTTACTGCGTACTTTTTTAAATAAATTGTTTTGAAATAAATTTCTTTTTTGAAACAAACAATTTAAAAGTAGCTTTTTGAACAAGTAATTTTTTTAAAGGGTACTTTTTTCTAAAAAGACACTTTATGACGAATATATTTTATGCAAAGATAACTCCAGTAAAAGTTATTTCTTACAAAAAAACACATTTTGGATACGATATTTTTTTTTTCGAATAACAATATTATGGAGATGTACTCGTATATCATTGATAAGAAATTTTATACATTGGTCGTATTAATCGTAAATCTGGTTGGCATGCTATCGTATGTGTAATCTTTTTTTTTTTAAATTTGTAACTTATACCGATTTAATATTTTTCCCATTTAATTTTATCAATTATTAAATAGTTTTTTCTCTCAATTATTACATACATAAATATGAATGTATATGTATGCATGCATGTATGTATGCATGAGCATTAAATCACAGTAATTAAATAGAGTATTTTTTTAAGTTAACATCCCATTTAAATTAATTTCTGTAATCAACTTGAGTAATTAACTGACCAGCATTTATTTGCATTAATTTCATTATTGGTCTCTGTTCCTCTGGCTGTTCAATGCTCTAGAAGTTCTGTTTGAGATAATTATTAAAAATGCACAGTGATGAATAAAAATTATTCAATAATATTTTTATTAATGAAATTGCATGCAACAACATGTTTATGCAGGTCGCATAAGCGAACACAAAAATAAAGCAATTTAAATAAAAATGTATCGTGTTAAGTAATGAAAAACAAAAGAAATATATTGGTTTAATTTATAAACGCAATTTACAATAAAGAAAAAATCAAGTTTTCTTATTTCCTTTCAATTTCTTTCTCATCACATCTTGTGGCGAAACAGATTCTCTGCAATTTTGTTGTTACTTTTTTTTAAGTAAAATCTTTAAAACTACGTGCTTTCAGATATATCAGGTCATTCTATTAGTGGGATTCCATTAACGGATTACTTGTTATTGATATCTGAATCTGAATGTATTATTTTTTTAATTGTGTGACTACACAGTTCGACAAAAATAAATTATATGTTCGAACGAACATTAATCCGACAACGATTGATGTTGTTCCAAGCTAATGTACAAATCACCGCCCTCCGTCGCCGGTTAGCAGAAACATCGGCGAAGTAAAACAATTATTAAAATGCCAGCTAATACAGCTTAACACAGTTAATGCGTCTACTTAACACCGGAGGCGCAGCAAAACTACTCTAAAAATTAACAAAAACGCGCAATAGCAGATTTGAAAAAGTTTTTTTGTTTTTCTTCAATTTCACTATCTATCGTCATCGTTACTTCTATCCCTTTACCGTTGCATTGCATAAGTAGGAGTCATACCCTGAGTGCTGGTGCTAATTAAAAAAAAAAAAAAAGTGAGAAGTCTCGTATTCTATTCGAAATGTGTATAAATGAAATATGTTATCACGTTCAACAGAGTTACCTAACAAGTATTGAAAGCATTTACACATGAACACTGACGAGTTTTAGTGGCTTCTACCGAAGACAACGTGTGTTCTATTCAGCCGTGCAGTTGAAATCTAAAGTGATGTTTAGATAGAAATGTCTTAACATTTCTCTGATTATAGAATTTACGAACTTCAACCTGTATAAATATCAATAAATTTATTTTTATTGTGTAACTTTTAAAAGTAAAAATTCCTATATGTGATAATAAATCGGGTGCCGCCGTGGCTGAGCAATGCTAGCCTAGTAGTACGGAGGTTGTCGGTTCGATTCCGGCCATAGATCCCGGGTGTTTTCTGCAGACAAGCTAATCGCTTTGAGGGTTGTGTTTGTTTAAGAAATTAAAAAAAATAAGATTTATATCAAATTAATTTATATTAATTAACATGACATGTCACTATAATCCGAAAATTAAAGAGGACCTGTATTAATATTACTCAAAAACGAATTAAGCATTAAACACATTCGCCACAGCAGACTACCGACTACCACCTGTCAAAATTAGAATACATGTGTGCATATGAGAATGATTATATTGAAGACAGCAAGGCAACACGGCAACAGGTTTTTGTCAATGCTAATTTTGTCGTGTAGTCGAATTAAACTAATTTCTATTTCTGATGGCCACAAAACCAAAACAGTGTTGACAATATAACAAAATTTATAAAGCAAATTAGTGATTAGAAATATTTTTTATTGTAAAATAAAAAAAGGAAATTTTAAAATTGAAATGTTATAAGATATATGCATCAAGAATTTTTATTAGCTTTATTGTTATATAGAATATTGACTTGAGTCAAAAATACCAACATTGTTAAAAATTAAAAAAACTCATAGGGCTATAATTTTTTACCTAAAATTTTTTATTTTTTTATTTTTATATTATTATTATTACGAATAAACGTAATTATTATTCGAACTTATATTGACGTACATAGGAAAAGTAATATTATCAGGCTCAAGTTCAGTTTTATTGAATTAATGAAAATTCAAAATTACTAAGAGTTTTTTTATGTTAAAAAATATTATTATTTATATCCAGTCAGTTTTTAGCTCTCGTATTTTTTTTTTCTCGTATTCTATTTCTGTTGAAAACTGGTTAAATAGTTGATATTCTTCTCAATTAGTATCCACTTTACGAAAATTGTAAAGATGGACAATTGAACGCTGATGAGAGGTGTAGCGGCCTTGAAATCAGTACTGATACGTTCTGCTAAAAACTGATTGGATATAAATAATAATATTTTTCAACATAAAAAAACTCTTAGGAATTTTGAATTTTCATTAATTCAATAAAACTGAACTTGAGCCTAATAATATTACTTTTCATATGTACAAAAATTTTTTTGTAATTTTTTCGGCGCTCTCTCTTGATTCCGCAGTTACGGGTTTCAAAACTTCAATATATTATTGATCATAAGTCCTACAATATAGAACGAATATAAACGACATAGGTATCACTTCAAAATGCTCTAAATAACTCATTTATTTCTTAAAATCAACTTTAAAGAAGCATAACTTACGTATTTCATCGGTGACAGATTTCAAGTATACACCAAATAAAAGCATGGTAAGTTCTCTGTAAAAGTGAAAAGTCAGATAAAAAAATTTTAAAATTGAATTTCACTCACAATGGGTAAATTGTTTTAAAAAAATTGTATACCAGTATAAAGGTATTTTAGAGAAGTTTAGAGTGATATCCACATTGCTTATATCCGTTCCATATTCTAGGAGTTATGGCCAATAAAAAATAAGTTTTGAACCCCTTAACTCCGGGGCCAAAAGAGATCCATGAGATGAATTTTTTTCGGGCAAAGCGAATCCATACAAAGTGATGTGAGTGGCGAATTCAATTCGCCGTATTCAATTCGCCCCAGCGAACTTTAAAAAAGTAAAAGCGCTGACTATGCACCACTGTAATATACATAAATGAATCGTTGCAACAATTCAGGATCAGCTGTTTACTGTGTATCTGTCGTTTCCAAAATAATTAAGTAGCTGGCTAAACGGCTACAACGGTAGCTAGCAGCATTTGTGTTCGTGTGTTCGTGTAGTCTGCTGTGGCGAATGTGTTTATACCTTTACTGGTAAAAGCAAACGTTATTTAGAAATAAATTTCAAATTCTTTATGTACCATTAAAGAAGGATATTATAAAACTCAAAGAAATATATTTAAACTTTTGTTTTTTTATTTATTAGCTATATTAGTTTGCCGTTGTCTTTATGCCCATATAAGAGACATTCCATGTTAAGGTAAAATTGAAGGAACAAGTTTTTGGTTCTTCATCGAATTCATAGGGAATGAATTTGGATGGCAATCGAATCTGAAAATTTTATTACGGATAGCAAGTGAGAGCTGACAGTTTCAGTTGCTATTTAGTGCTTTTCTAGCAACCACAAATTTTCCGCAACTGAAGTTTTGTTTCCATCCATAATCGAGTAAATAATTCATTTAAATAAACAGTTTTTTTAAATTAATTTTAGAACCAACTAAAAACAATGTATAAAATTAATACTTGAAATTTTCACAAATGTAAAATTTATTTACTTTTCATTGATTAGGATAAGGTTCGGAACATTTTATTTAGATAGAATTGAATATGCGATAATTATTAAAGGAACAAGAAAAAATAATTATCGACATATTATGTCCAATCCTGGTTCAGTTTACATGAAATACCCCACATGCAGGCAGATTTAGTAATAAACGCAAATACGACTGTCAATTTAAACATACTTTTTTTCCTTTAAATATATTAACATCTGCTTTATGATAAATGAATATGAAAAAAAGATATGAAAGTCAGTATGAGCAAAAATTTTATCTTCATCATTATCATCATTACCAATCGTCATTATCAAGAACATGCATTACTCGAGTTTATGATGGATATAAAATCGGAAATTTAAATACATACACATACATTCATCCAATGCACAATCAGCAAGTAAATAAATTAAGCAAATTGTTTAAAATAAATTAAACTTCCGGCTGTCTTTGATTAAAGTTGTCCGTCTACCAACCGCATTGTGGTTGAAGGGGCAGCTTTTAATTCAAAAAACGTTTAAGTTGGTGCTGACGATGGTGACGCTGATGATGATGACGCTGATGATGATGATAGTAAATATATTTAATTTTATTTATTTGCCAAGAGAATGTAAATCGGAAAGTTTTAATCAATAAATACCAAAGATGAGGCACAATTTAAATAGTAGACATGAATGAACATGTTAAATTTAGGTCAAATTTCACAGCCATCATTTAACTGGCTTTTATCCAATGATTAAACATACATATAAATATCATTGGTTAAACCGCCATCAGTAGTTAACCGGATGTGGCTGGTATAAAGTAAAGGTTAATTTTATAGAGGTATAGAAATTTAAAATTGGAATAAAACAAAGAATGATTTTTTTAAATTGAAATGAAATTTACTTTATTCGAATCATAATCTTCTGGCATTATATTTTAAATATGACTTCTGACATATGACCGCCACGGATGGCTCGGACGTAGTCTAATCTGGAGGTCCAATTTTCGATTACTTTTTCCAACATTTGTGGCCGTATAGCGGCAATAACGCAAACCAAGATCTATCCGCAAAATCTTCCATAAAGTGGATGGACTCATATCCAATTCCTGTGCATGATGGCTGATAAACTGATTCGGCTCTACAGCGGCAATGACTTCTTCTGTACGCACTGCACTGTACGACGTCTCTGTGGCTGCGAATTATCATTTAGAGGAAACGTGGTGTGAAATCATTCCATAGTTAATCGAATTAACTGTTCTGATGGAGGATTATCTTTGTTGACAGTAAAATGGACGTACTGCGCGATACGTATTTCGAACAGAACCATGATTTTCCAAATAAATTTGCACATTTTGGAAGCGTTGTCAAGCGTCAGTCTATTCATGTTGAAATCCCAAACTAAATTAAACATAAAATACTTGACAACTCAAAAAAATGTTAAAAAAGTGTTTCCAAATTAAAGTTTAATACCTCTATAAAAAAAATTAAATTAATCAAGCTGTTTGTTCACAACCAGACTCTTTGGGAACTTAAACCATTATCTTAAAAAAATATATTTTGTGTTATTATTACGAATAAACGTAATTATTATTTGAACTGCAATAATGTTTTTCAAAAAATAAAAAACTCATAGTAATTTTGATCTTTCATTAATTCAATAAAAACTGAACTTAAGCCTAATAATATTAATTTCTCATTTATAAAAAAATATATTAAAATTTCGTCTGCAATACATTTAAAAAAAATTAATTATTTATTTAAGCAATTTTGCTGTCTGCATAGACTTATTGATTTTATTTCTGTTCTCATTTTATCTTGAAAATGTATCAGGAATATATTTTAACTAAAGAAGAAGAATAATTTAATTAAAATATTTGTGATCTTAGTTTATAATAAAAGACAAACTAAGTTTACATATTTGCTAAAATAGTTGATTTGAAACCAGGTCTTAAGAAATAGTTTTCTTAGTAGTAAACTCGCTAAACACTTCAGCCAACACCACCATGGGATAAATAATTTTACTTTAATCTCGTTTTGAAGAAAATTATTCCATTCTTGAAATTTACTCTTCCTTTATTTCTTGTTCTTCTTTTTGTAGTTAATAAGATTAACTAACAAGTAGTAGTACTTGCAATTGAATTGAAAAGGAATCTCGTTTTATGAAAGTTGTTGTGTAACAAGAAAAAAATGTATAAGGTTTTGCAAATTCATCAGCAGCAAATAAAATAAGTTTTTTTTCTTCTTTTTTGTAAAAATAAAAGCTGAAAGGAAGCTAATGCAGTGCATTTTATTACAATAAACTAAAATTAATGGGCTTGGAAATAAATATCAGATGTTTGTTTGTTAGATTTACTTTCCAAAATCAAAATTTCGGATATTAAATTTCAGTAGGCTTTTGTTCTACCTTAAAATAAAATTTATAATTAGGAAATATTTATATGGCAACTGCTCGCTCAGCTTTGGCTGTTTAAACGATTTGTAATTTTTACGATTTCAGTATCATTTGTAACCGCCACCAGCCGTAATCTGCAGATGAAGTAGAAAAACTACCAGTTAATTTAACATCATACACAAGTGCTGTTGTAGTCGACTTTAAATTCCGACTATAACTTTTTCCCCCTTTCGTCCTGTCACGTAAAAGGATTTAAAACGGAAATCCGTCCTGAAATTTTTTCTTTTTTTATATAAAATCTACCAAGAAAATCCATCCTTTCATGCCAATTGTTTCTTCCTAACTTGCTTCCCTGACTTTTTCTATTTTCAAAATAAAGAAAGTTCCATGTAACCAATTTAATTACATATTTTAGTTTTTAGTAATTTAATCAAACAATTAAAAAAAAAAAAAATATGAAATGCCAGCCATAAGTATGTTAAAATATATAAAAAATTATTAAAACCTAAAAGCTATAAAAATAAGGCGACCAATTAAGTTATCAAAACTATCAAAATAAGTTATCAATTCTATTTCAATCGAAAAGTTAGCTCTCTCTAAGTAAAGCATTCGTCACTAGGTTTCTACAATAGTGCAAAAGATTTTCTGCCTAGTCGGACTACGGCCCCTGTGAATGGTCAATACCTTCTACTATCGTAACAATTTTTGTGAATTCAGACAGGCAAAAATCTGCAATCACAGAACCTTCTGTTGAACGCACCTGGAATAGAAAATCAAAAACTCCAACTGAAAGCCGATACTGCGATGTTACTATGGTGATTTTTGAAAAAAGGAACGTTGCTCTGTTCTGATGTGTACGTTGAACATTAAATTTATGTTGTTTTGTGGAATATTTTATTTAAACATTTTATTTAGAACAAAATTTTTAGTTTTAATTTAATATTTACAAGCATCTACCTATTTTATACAAACTATAGGGTGAGTTAAAGAATAAGTGAATCAATTTAACAACAATTGTTGAAAATTCATTAACCTCACTCAGCTGTCATGATTTTTTTTTTTTTTTTTTTTTTTTTGTAAAGTGCTCCATGTTAAGTTTTAACTTTATGTCAGGGTGGATGACACAAATACCACAGATGAGAAAATACATATACATACATAGTAGTATAAATTGTTATTAACAAAAGATATAAATTTTTATATATATATTCGTAATAGAACTCCCCAAAATATTAAAGCGGCCGGTCGTTATTAGTAATTTTATTTTATTATTGACACAACAAATTGATTGTGAAATTTCATCTAGATAAGAAATTCCTAAAATATTTTGATTTCAATTAAATTCACTGAATTGACAAAATTTACTTTATGTCTCTTTATTTCCTCTCTTCTGTGAAAATATTTTAGTTTGTGCTAACGACAAAAAACATTTTGTGATGACAATTCTGTCATTAGCTACATCAAGAAAAAAAAATAAAAAATAAATAAATCACAGTTATTATTATTATTTCTATCTATAAATTTATGTTTGTTTGTGTTTATAGATTTGATATAATAGATCAGAAGTTACGACAGCACAACGCACCCAACCACCCGCACAATTTTTATCTATAGTCTCCATCATCAACAGAACAGGAATTAAATTATATGATGTTTTCAATGAGAATTAAAGCTACAAGTACATACTATGCGAGTATTGGGTGGGGTAAAAAGTTATAACGACTTTTTTTTAAATTTTTGTACTCGAAAGTTATTTGATAAAAATTTTGTTTGGTCAGTCAGTAACATGAGAAACATACAATCGATGCTTTAGTGAATATTTTTTAGTCATTGAGACATTGAGACTGTTGTATTTACCTATCTAGCATTTTTTAGAATAAGCAAAGCAGAGTAAGCAAACAAACCATTAATGTTGGAATTTTTGAAGACAGTTGATATTCTGTTTTGTTGAGTGCAAGGCAAATAGAATTGATGTTGTTTTTTTTTACCTTTTAAAACTAACCATATTGAATTCTTTTTGAAAAAAACGTTATCAACTTCAACCAAATGGGAAAATATGTAGAAAATTAGAAGAAAAAGATACCGGCCACCGCACTTTATATAATTTAATGCTTTTCTCTCTTAGGAACAGCATCCTCGATTGCAACAGTGACTTCGTGTGTAAACCAATACTTTGTATGGCAACAGGATCTAATGTTCTAAATAATTTATTAGAACCCAGTATTACACAAGAAATTACTTCTACTTAAACCTAATAAAAATTAAAATAAATCTGCATTTATTTTCCACAACGGAGCAAAATAATAAAAAAAAAAACAAATTGAATTTTTTAGTCAGAATAAATAAAAATATAGAATTAAATAAAGTCAAGTAACGTGAAGGAAAACATGCAGACAAGTGTATCTGCACTTAGACATGAATAAATTAAATTTGAAAATTATGTTTGACAAAGAAAACAACAACACCAACAACAACAGAATACAAGTACAATAGAGAGAGAAAGAGAGAGAGAGTGTATCGTAGTAAATAAACAAGTGTTGTTTAGTAACAAGTTTCATCTAGAGAGATTAGAAAAGTTAATTTAGTTTGGTCTTCGTTACTTTCCATTTGTGCTTGCAAAGCGCGCGGTATGGATTTTCTGTTTTATTGAAAATGGGAAAAATATATTATCACTGTTGTAACGATAATTGGCGGGTGAGGGTACAACAACACTGACAGCTTAAGAAAAACTTTACTATTTTACAAAATAACAATACATACATACATTTAGAAAGAAATAAACAAAAAAAAAAAAAAAAAGAGCCTGGCCTTGTACCCTAAAGATAAAACCGCAGAAATATAAAATAAAAAGCAAACAAAAAGTTAAATAATAAGAAAAAAAACGAACGAACGGAAGAAAAAAAATTAAATTAAATGTTAAAAGTGCCAGTCTTTAGAGATTTGTTTTGATACACCTAAAAAATGTTTTAAGCTTATTTTGTGCAAGAAAAATACAAAAAAAAAAGCCACAGTGAAAGTTAAGAAGAAAACAAAAAACGGAACAACATAAAATAAAATGGAAAATGTCATGTCACTTTTTGAAAACGCAGATCCTTTTAAGACCTGGTGGCCAACAATTGCGGCCATTGTGGTTGGAGTTATTATAACAATACGGTGAGCACTTTTTTTATACAAATAACTTTCATACTTTGTTTGCATCCCTTAAAATTCAGGAAACATTTTTTAATTTTCTTTATTATTATTTTTTTTTTATTTTATACGTAAAGGCCGCTAAAATCAGGGTATAAAAATGTGTCAATATTTTGATATTTTCATGGGATTATTTCTAATATCTTTTGTTTTTTTAATGGATTTTAAAAATCCATTTTATTCTGGACAAATATAGAGAGTAAAAAAACCGCCAAGTAAGATGAAAAAGGACACAAGTTTTGCAATTTGAGACAAGAAGCTGAGTTTTTTTGTATACAACACGTTTGTCTTGGCCTTGTGTAAGCTCTCGTGAGTCCTTCAAAGGCAAAAAACTCGATTTTTATCTCACTTTCTGTTTTGTACACGAATTTGAAATTGTTATTCGATATACTATAGATTCTACAGTGTAGATATAAAATAGTTCTAATTATTTTTGCTTAAGTTCGCCCAACTTAATTTGCAAAGTACTTTAAAGTACGTAAAAATTTAAAATACAAAGACGATCTTGAATGTTCGGGTAACGTGATGTTGCGAGACCCACCAACGATCTCCCACCTCAGGATTCTTGTGGTCTCACTAGCAATCAATGTAGCTGTAGTTAAGAGAAGCCATTCTAAAAACCGATGAAAGAGAACTACTTCGCTTATATTTTTTATAATTTCTTTGCTAGAATCGATCGTTTTTGTTCGATTTTGTTGTACAATGTTTCCTGATATGGCTGAACACTTCATTCCCTAGCCTGTGCATAAAACAGTTTAAAAACCAAAAAGTGCTTTCGATAAATTACTAAAAGATTTTCACATTCTACTCAACTTTTTTTTTAATTTAAATCGATGATGTTCTTTAATATTTAATTAACTTTTAACGAACGCAAAAATATTCTGCATATTAATTAATTTAATTTACCACAATTCGATAATTCAATAAAACTCATGTTCTAGTGTCAATATTATGTTAAATGCAAATGAAAAAACAATACAACATCATGTTTTTTTTTACGTTTTTAAATAAATAAAATAAAATAATATATGTATGTATAAAAAAATTGCAATATATAAAAGGACAAGTGACAGATTTCAATTAGCTGGCAGAAGATTTTGAAATGACACAGGACCTGGTTGTAAGGATAACACGATGCAGATTAAAAACAATGTTGCTCTGTGAAGCAAAACCGCAACAGCAAGAACAACAAGGGACAATAGGCTTAATGGACGCACGTTGTTAGCAGTAAGTTGCAATAACAAACAATTGCTACAACATAGCAAAACCAAAAGTACACACGGACACACACAAAGAAACACTTTGCCGCAATAAACCATGAAATTACAAGCTAAAGCAAAAACAGTAACAAAAAAAAAAATAACCAGTAGTTATTTATATACATGTATATGCAGTATGTAAGTGTAAGTGTGTGTGTGTGTGTGCGTGTAAGCATGGGTATGAATGAGCACAGGAAACAAGTAGTAAGTATATACTTTATACCGTTATATTCATTGAACAAATTGAATAACATGTACGAGTATGTGCCTACTTAACCCTTGTGAAAACAGTTAAAGATTTCCAGTGACAAAGATTAAATAAGTCGAATATGTATAGATATTAATTGTAATTTTTGTAATTATGTACTACGACCTGCTTATTATTATTAATATTTGTTGATATTAATACAGGCTAAAGTTCGTAATGTAATAATCAGAGAAATATTAGACTGAATTTCGTACTGAGAAGTCTCGTATTCTATTTGCATGCAAAAACAAGTAGTCAAAGCATTTACACATGAATGACTGACGAGGTTTAGTGGCTTCTACCGAAAACAACGTTTCTTTTATTCAGTCGTGCAGTTGAAATCTAAAGTGATGTTTAGATATTAAGTTTTCCATTTAGCAACTAATATGCTTGAAATATGTTAAAAATGTCTAACATTTCTCTTATTATAAAATTTAAGTACTTTTGCCTGTATAAATATCAGCAAATATTAAATAAGTTAATTAATGACAGAAATGCCATGATTATTCATAGTTTTCTTTCGCTGACCATGTTGTAAGCTACTGCTAAGATTTATATCACAATAATAAAAAAATTCATTGGGACAAAAATTAAAACATTTGCCATTGCATCGGTACTCAATTACATATTTTAGCATTATAATGTTTTTTTAGCTTGAAATTTTCAGAAATGATTTTACTTAAAATATTTTCCTGTTGTCACAAGGGTTAAACGAGTTGGGTTTGCAAGTACGACAGTTAGATGAAAATTGATGGTTTCATGTATTGAAATGCTGTAAATGAAGTTTTTAAGTTTTTTGTTATTTTTTTATGTGCTTCTAACACAAACAAAAACAAAAACAAAAGCAAAACATAAAAAGAGGTCACAAGGACCACAACTGCCGCATGGTCATGTCATTTACTAATGCGTAAACAAATTAACAATTTTACGCTTCTTTTGTGTTCAACCCAGTACTTTGCACACAGTTAAACTAAACATACAAACAAAACATAAATTACATGCAACCAACAAAGTAAAAGACAAAAATAACAACACAACAGCTAAAACAAACATTTGTTTATTGAACACATTGATTTATGGCAAGTTTGTTAAACTTTAGTGAAAAGGTGCAAAAATCCTATAAAAGTGGTGACAAATGTTGGCAACGGCAAAAAGAAATATCAGCGACCAGCTGGCAAAATTTCGTTATTAAGGGAAATAGTAAAAACGGAAAGTTTTTTCAATCTTTAATAGGCAATTTTTTATAAATGCCGCCGTATATACTCGTAAATAAATATTAAAAGACATTAAGGAGTTTATCGAGTGTGTTTTGTAAAAATGATTCAATTACCAGTTTGTAAACGAGTATTAAAGTACTTACCAATGTTTTCGGAAGGATTTATGGGAGAGGCACGATGCTGAGAGCCTGAATATAAAAAAAAAATACATACATAAATCTGATTCTTCGAAATTTTGTTAACATAATTATTTTATTAAATTTTAATCCTAAATATCATTTCCCCCTAAATGTTCTCAAACATCGTCACCTTCCGCTTTATTCGCAATTAATTAACCATTTGCATAGAAAGTATATCCAGTTCGTTTAACCTAAACTGGAATACATGTGAGACCGATATTAACTTGGCTGTATTTTATAGAAAAACATTCATATTGAAAACATTTAGAAAAAAATTTATTGCAAAAACAACATTCGACGTTTTTTCCTCAATGTTAGCATTGCAATTTTACATTTACATATTTCTAAGCGCAGATATAACATTTCTTAGTGTATGCACAAAAATTCAGTAACTTTTGAATTACAAAACGAAAAACAAATATACTCGTATGCAAAATTAATTAAAAGGGTTTCTTAGAAAATTAAAATGATTTTTTTTTTTAATAGAAGAAAAGAAGTTGTTGTGTGAAATATTAATGAATATCTTCTTCCATTTGATACGTTCATTTGAGGATATTCAATAATGTCTAATTTGTTCTCATATAAAAATTTGGGAATACCAAAATAATTAAATCAGTATAAAAACTCGTTTAATTTTCCGGCCGCTGCTGTTTTTTTACAGGAATTCTGTAAAATTTTAAATAAATCTTAGGAAATTCAAATTGTGTCTTTCACAGGAAAATTTTCATAATTATAAGAAAATATTTACTAAAAATTAGAACAGTGCTTATATAAACAAATATTAGTCAAATAAAGTATAGTGGCTCATTTCCTTGCTATGAGGTTGTTGATCTTGCTAAGCAATTCTCACTTCCGTGTTTTTCCTTCTTCTGAACCGTCCATCTGGTACAACGAAGCTTTAGATGCCATCATAATGGCGGAACGTCCTGGATACTTCTTTAGAACAGTTGGATATATTTTCTGAAAGTTTATAATAAAACTCAAAAACTATTAGGAAACAAACGAACCAAGGTATTTCGGTTGAGTAGATATGCAGGCACTCCGACCATCACACAATATGGGATGGCGTTAGATACTCGTATCTTCATGCACAAAGTTATTTGTAAGCTTGTTATATTTTAAGTTTTATCCAATGATTTTTTTCTTGTGTACACTCTTAATTAAATGGTTTCTTTTTTTCACTTTTTAAGAGACATTAGAAATGTTTTTGGTCCTCATCTTCATAAAATTGTTCGCTATGTTGAACATTAACTTGTTTCTTTAAAAGTATTTATCTTTTTGCAGCACTCTAATGAGCGGTCAACGCTGTCCAAATGACAATCAAATTAAAAATCAAATTGTTATCATAACGGGCGGTAATTCTGGCATTGGCTATGAAATAGCAAAAGCTCTCGCCAGTCGTGGGGGACGCATCATATTGGCCTGTCGCAACATGCAGGCAGGCGAAAAGGCTGCTAATGTAATAAAACGTGAGCTAGGCTGTCGTGTTGTTGTTGCAAAGCCAGCACTGTCAAGTGAAGGCAACACCACTAACATATCAAACAGCACAGCAGCTGCAGCATCAGCTGCCACAATAAATGACAAATTCTTTGTGGAAGTACGTTACCTAGATTTGCGTTCCTTTGATAGTGTTCATCGTTTTGCCCGCAACATTATGACAGAATTTGAGCGTGTCGATATACTAATCAACAATGCCGGTGTTATTTTTGAGCCACAATATACAACGACAACTGACGGCTTTGAACAGCATTTGCAAGTAAATTACATGTCACATTTCCTACTCACTCACCTGATGGTGGGTCATTTGCGAAAGTCGTTAAATGGACGTATTATAAATGTATCGGCTCATGCTCATGCTGCAGCCAAAATGGATTTTGATGATCCATTAAATGTGGGCACGTGGGCGGTAAAGTTTCATGCACGCGATGCTTTTGCACATTCCAAATTGGCAGTCCTTTTGGCAACACGCTGGTTGGGGCGAGAGTTAAAAGGTGAGTTTTAAAGCGTGAAATTACCAACTCGGCCAAATTATAATTAAAATTTGGAAAAGTAATTTAGTTTTCATAAATATATTCTTTTGCAAAGTTTATTGCAATAACAAAGATCTAGTTTATTTAGGTAAATTTAAATTAAATTTCGTTTCATCAAGTTCTTTCTTTTAATTTTTCTTGATATTTTCATGTGCATCATGTACTCGAAGAATAGATTTTCATTTAAAAGCCTCAATTCCATTATGTATTATTGTAATGGAATTGTTAACAAGTAAAATTTAAATAACTTCTTAAATTTAAATAAATTTTTTTTAATTTTCTTTTTTTTCCCTTCATTTTTATACAGAAACTTCAATCACCGTAAATTGTTGTACACCAGGTTTAGTACGTGGCACTTCACATTTGAGAAAGTAAGTTTTTATTTAATTTTTGTTCTTTTCTTCATTGTTTTACGATTGCTAGTGTTGTTCTTGTTGTTGCTGATTCATTTGCATACAACTAAAATTTTACTTTCGTTCGTTTTTTTTTTCTTCATTAAAATTTTATTTATTCACACTCGTATACATTCATACGCAGCCACACATACTCAAACGCAGATATATTACGTTTCGCCATTTAACGACAACCAAATTTTTTGTTTACTAAAGATTCTTTTCTATATTAAGGAGATAACATTTTTATGAAACTTGAATATTATTGTTATTATTATGGTTGCTTCACTTGAATGAATTTTTTGTAAAACAATAGTAAAAGAAAAAAAAGGGTCACTGAAAATATTTTAAATATTAGTAGAGAGATATTTGTACTGTCACTTGAAAAACATTAAGAACTATTGTGAATATATAAAATAACATTTTAGATTTGTTTCAAGTTCTTGAAAGTACACGGGAAGTACTCGAAAAGAATACAAATAAAATTTTAATATCGTTGAACCAAATAAATACTACTTATTTAAAACGACTTAAGAAAGGAGGAAAGAAGGAACTGAAGATATACAGATAGAGGAGGCGGATTTATAGTAGATAGATTTATAGGCTGCAAGGACTTGGTAATTGAAATAGAAAAGTGTGATTTGAGGTTCGGCGAATTTCCATAATTAAAAAATTTATTTCGACCCAGAACGATAATGCACCTAGTTACACGATGGCAGTTGTAAAAGAGTCAATTCAAATTGTGAGCAAGATGTTTTTTAATTGGGCTCCATATTTCCTAATCTTAGTTGAGTAGAAAAATTTGTTGTTGACTATACGATAGCGGAGAGCTTTTTTTATACAAATGAGTACTTAAGCAAACTAATAAAAATTCCTGGATTTCAATTTTCTACATAAGTAGGATCGCTTTACCTCTCAAATCAATTTTTTTTTAATAATTTCTATTAATGCTGCCAGTACCCACCCACAACTAATTTATAATAATAGTTTCTATTATTACTAAAAGTTAATTATACTAGACAATGATTTAGTCATTTTTATTTGTGAAAATAATTGACAACTTGAAAAAATACATTAATTTTTAATACCGAAAAAAGCAAACATTTCCTTTTGTTGCTTAGTGTAATAATGAATAATAACTTTAATAAGATGGTCCGTGTAATAACGTATCTAACAGTCGCGTACTTTTCTATTACACCCAGTCTAGTATTTATTTAATATTTTTAAAACTTTAATGATGTGCAATTTTTAGTTTTAGCTAAAATCCATTAAAGATCAAGTGAATTGGATGCTTAATAATTTTCAAAATTTATTTAACCCCTCTTTTAGCCATTATCTCCTATTTCATGCTCATAAATCAAACAAACCTGCTGTATTTGTTACTTTTTTAATAAAAAATGTATCTTGACTTTAAAACACACACATTCTGTTCTGTTCGTTCATGAACTTTATTAACAAACTATTAACAGTATCACCCCACAGCGTATGAGTAACAACAAGTTAATAATTCATCTGTTACTTATACGCAGCCACATCAAATCCCCCGCATTGTTCACATTGTTTACACACACGCAAACATGCATACAGATATTATAGTGTTGCATAAATGTGGTCATATTCATATGTTCATTGACTAAAACTCTATTTCGAATAAAAATCAGAACACCAAACAAACTGTTGCTTTGTTCATAGTATGAGTGAGAACATTTTGTTTCACTTCGTTAACACAAAGAGTTTGTTCATTGAAACGATTTTTATTTCGAAGTTCTCGCTCTCATTTCATATTTGCTTATTAATACGCAATAGCAATGTTGCAAATTTGGTGAAATCATGTAATCTTTTGCATGCGCTGCCCATGTGTAATTACTTGCATACGTAATTTCAAGTTTTAGCTTTTACACGCATGTACGTATGTATGTAATGTATATACTATTCATATTACGAGCACTAGTAGTAAATCAAATTCAATATGTATTTTAGTTTGTTATTTGCATTTCTAAATAACATAAACCTTCAATAAACGTTAATAAATGAAATAAATCATTAATGATTGAACTGTTAATTTTTTAGAGTTTTTTGCCTTCTTTTTTTGCGATTTAGTTCATTGTGTATGTTTATGGTATTTCTTAAATGATTTTCCTTTTTCCTACAACTGGCAACACTGATCTTTGAAAGCATATTCTTTTTGCATGAACATTATTGATATTTATTCAAGACATGTTCGGTTTCACATTTGTAAATGTTCGTTCGCTCTTGTATAAGTGAACACACAAACTTCATTACACTCGTCTCTTAACTATCGAGTGTTAATTGTTCTCTGTTCATAGTTATTCATCTGTATTGAATAGAAATGAATGAATAATAGATAATGATGAAAGTTTCATGATCATCATTATTAAGTTTCATGCAGCTCTCTAACAGATATATGTATTTATGTATGTAAAACATGTAGTTTGTGTGCAACTGTTTAGAACTGTAAACTTTTGTAATTTAACATATTCCCTCAATTATATACAGCGTATGAATAGTATGCGTAAGTGTGTGTGTGTATTTGCAGGGGAAAGAACAATAAATAACTTAATAACTGTTTGTAAGCTTGCATATTCTAATGTGTGTTTTTCTAACACTCACAAAACTTGTGTTGCAAATAAAAAATTATTAAAACAATAAAAACTTAAACTACTGAAGGGCGAGAGCTGGTTTTTCTTTTACAAAAAGAGTCGAAGTGTAAAACTTTTCCCTTAACTCTCGCTCTCTGCCAGGAAACTAAAATTTAATAACAAATCATATATTTTTTTTTTGCTAAATTGAAAAGTAAATTAACAATAAATAAATAAAGTGTTATACGCTGTGGCAAGTATGATGTGTACTTAGCTTCCTGTTAGTACTTAATTTTAACACTCCACTAATATATGTATGTTCTTGAGTGCTTTAAATGAAATTAGCTTTTTAAAGGACAAAATGTGCATAAGCATTTTTTTATGTTTCAAAAAGAATTTATTTTTCAAAAATTTTATTATATACTGGCATATAAACACACTAACGTATAAGAAAGAAATTTAATATAAAATTGTTTTTATTGTGGGTGCACTTATCAGCTTGACAAGAAGATGGCAACAAGAATTTTATAAATAATAAATTCAAGTCATTAACGTCGAGAGTAAAGCAAAAAATGAAAATTGCATTGCATTTAAATAACAAATGGAACAGAAACAACAAAAGGGATGAACAATTAAGTGACAGCAAAATACATCACAAAACATGTGCTGTATTGTCCCAATTGTTGTTGTTGGGGTTTACAAATAAGTGAAAGTTTATACTAAGGCGGAGAATATTATTTGCAAAAATGTATATTTGACAAAAAGCCAGTATTTATATCAAATCGAAAGACACTTATGGTCTAATAATTTTGCTTTTTAATTTCAATTTCAACAGAGCAAAAAGTTCTCTCTCTCTCTCTCTTCCTATCTCTCGCTATGAATAAAATTTACCCAGCGGGAAAAATGCCCAGCGGGAAAACTGGTCATTGATTACATATGTAATTGAAGATGTAATGTGTTATTTTCCAAGGCAAAACAATGCAATCCTTTGGAAACGAGAAGGTAATTTGATTACACACAAAAATTACACATTGTTCACCACGTATACTACCACTTCTTACGATGAAGGAATGTATTGTTTTTGTTTGTGCAAAAGTGTTCGCATTTTCCTTTTAAATTGTTAATTTTAAATTGTTAAAACGAAATGAATTATAGGATTTACTCGCGGTACACATTAAACGAATTCATTACTTTCCTAGGACAATAATGAATTCTGGAATGAAAAATTATACAAGCTGTACATTACTCTCTCGTTTACCACTCATTACTTTTTCCTGCTGTGTAGAAAATAGAAAATATTACAAATTTGCATTCAAAAAAATTTCGTTATTAAATCCTACATCATACATACATACATTAATCTGACTTTAATAGGAAACTTAATAGCGCCACCCTAATATGAGCAAATGTATTCGTGTAACAACAAAAACATGAATTTTATGTATAAGATTTCATGTCTCCATAAAAAAAAACATTCATTCATATTTCATGCAATGTACGCAAACAACAAAAGAGATACTTTTAAAATGAATTTTACTAGATTCTTGGACTCATTGCAATGACACATTTTATATTTACATAACAAGTAATTGTTCCATTATGACCAAGAAAACAAAAAAAAAAAGCTACAAACGATTGCATAGAATTATTTTCACAAACTAAACAAACAAAAACACAAGCAACAAAATCTTGAATAAAGTGAAACAAATGACTCGTATTCATAAACGGTATTAAATTTATAAATTTTTTGGTTGGAAAAATAGCTTTTAATTTTAGATGTTGAAAATGTAGGAGTCTTAATTCTTTTAAGACTCTGCTATTGCGCGCTTTGGTAATTTTTACAGCAGTGTTGCAGCGTCTCTGGTGTTAAATAGACGCATTAACTTTCCTCAGCTGTATGAGCAGGCATTTTGTTTTACTTCGTCGACGGTTCTGCTAAACGACGAAGGAGGGCGATGTTGTGTAAATTACCAATCTCTGTTGGAACGGTTTTTAATGATCAGTGGTATGCCTTCATCACCTTAACAGTCCAACTACAATTAATACAATGTCACGCTAATGTACATTAGAAAAATTTATGCTCTTCATTGTCGTGCTCCGACCAGGGTCGAACCCAGGACATAAGACTCAGTTTGCTTAACTTTTTGTACTTAAAGGTGCCAGCCAGCCAGATCGTTTCGAAATTGACATGTTATTTTTGAAAATATCAGTATGCAAGCAAAAATTTTGTTATGCTACGTGTGTGTATGTTTTTCTAAAAATATTATCTTCGAAAACAAATCAAAAAATTTTGTAAAAAATATGTTTATAGAATTTAAAATTTCGACACATCAAAAAAAAAGTTGTTATGCCATTGCATCGCATCTTATCAACCGAATTCGATGTAAAATGGCGGAAAATTGTACCAAATTAATTGTATCATAATATAATTAAAATATGACCTTTTCTAGACATTTGCGTTGCTTCAGTAAAAAGCAAACTCTAAAACTAAACTGAAAATCGTTTAGAAATCGTGTCTCTAATTGTTAATTTTAGCCCCCATTTAAATTTATTAATTTTGTTTTTTTTTTATTTTCTTTTTTTTTTAATTATTCTCGCCATAAATTTTATGTTACCAACAAGAATAAACAAAAATATACATTTTAACTTTGTTGGTAATTAAATTTTGTGAACAAAAGCTTGCTAAACACATGTCGCACTATAAATGGATGTTTGCCAAAAAGAAAAACTTTTCACAAAAACCAACAACAACAGTCCATTAAAAAAAAATAAAGCTTTGCAAAATAAAAAAAATGTGAAATAGCATAAAGCTGGAAACGAAATGGGGTTTCTTTCAACTATGTACTTATAACACTTTGCGAGGTGACATTTAAAATATTAGAAGAAGATAATAAATGTTAAAAATAAAAGAAAATGCGAAAAAAATATCACTAGAGACGTTAAAGAATCTGCATCAAAGTATTATTCCGTGGTTATGTTAATTTCATTTTCTGCTTGAATTTTAAATTACAAAAAAAAATATAAAAGTTTAAAATATAAATAAAGTTGATTTTATCTACGACTTATAAATATGTTTGAAAAAGAATTGCCAATAAGATTTGAAATCAAAACACACAGCGGATATTTGTGCTCCTAAGGATAAAAAAGTAAGCTCAAACGTACCATAGCGAAGGCCAAGCTGTCGATGAAGTTCTGCAAATGGCTCAGATGTGTTTTTTTTTTATCCACATAGTAGATTTTTTAGTCAGTCCAACAACAAAACATCAAAAAAGGGCGTTATATTTCATGAAAATCTAAAATAGTCTTTATTTACACTTTCTTATGAATAGTTGCTTTAAACACTGAATACCGAAATTATTACGATTCCTTTTAGGTCCGTAAATTTTTTAATATCAAAATTGTATATATTTTTTTATTTCACGAAAAGACAGATACGACGATTTTGCGTTAAATTGAATGCTGTCCTATTTGAAGCGCAGTTTGATTACTTCTTTTTTCGAATTTACTTATTTGTGGTATAGAATTTTATTTTAACAATTTTCTTGGATTACTTCTTTATTCGATTAATTTTATGGAAAGTATTTGTACACGCTTAATTTTATATCGTTTTTTTACGTCAAATAATTGCCATTGTCACAGTTTTGTGTGTAATTTTTCTTTTTGTACATAATTTTATTTGCGAATACATAATTATATTCGAATAAATTTTAATCGAATAAAAACAATTATTCGAATAACAGTTGATCAAATATTTTTATTAGACTACCTGTTTAGTAATAATTATTTTTCGACTAATTTTTACTCGAATAATTTTAGTCGAAAAACTTCTATACGAACAATTTTATATTTAAGATTTTTTTTATAAAATAATTGTTACTCTAAAGACAAGATGACACTATCGACGTAATGTACCGAATCGGCTCACAGCAGTAAAGCCTCAGGTACCACACTAAAATAGTCTTTAAACCATTGATAGCCATGTCATAGCACAATTTTGCACACACATATTCTTATCATCATTCATTTGGTAGTCAACAAGACAGCAACGAATGCACATGTAGAGGATTATTCTACATGTGTTTTTGTATTTCTTCAGCAAAAATTAACCAGCAAACAAACGTGTTGCAGAACAAAACCCGCAAACATACTTGAACATACTTGAACGCAATGCAAGAAATTCTTGAGCAGCATCTACAAAATTAGCCAAAGTGCTTCTAGTGAGATTTGTAAGATCCCCACAATCGCCGTAAAAATTTTATTTTATTAACTTATTAACAGAAATGTTCACTATGCAAATTTATTCAATTCCAGTGCATTCAGTGATTATCTTTAATATCATTTAAGTCGGAAACTCGTCTAAATCACCAACTTTAAATTAAATTTCTAAATAAAAGAAAAAAATAAAAACTATATGGTTTTGGCAAAATAAATCACAAATTGCTGAATTTCTGTGAGTACATAAATAGATACTGTAAATGTAAACAATGTGTTTGTGCAAACTATTTAAGAGCCTGAGGAACTGTCCGTCTGGTCTATTTTAACTGGCCCGGTAGCTTGTGTGTGATTTCTCTGTGTATCCTTAAAATTATGGAGTAGTACAAACTCATAACAGTTGCTGCGTTAGTGGAAACAAAGATTTCAATTTTAATTATGCTGTCGGGCTTAGAAAACATGAACATTTAATGTTTTCTTTTGTTTAAATTATTTGCAATGCGGCATAAGATTTGATTTTAAAGTTACATATGTTATTAATTTTTAGTTTGATAATATGAATGATTTCTTAACAGTAAATAACGAATGGCATTATTTATTCACACACATACATGTTTTTTTAAATATAACTTATGTAAAAGCTCAAATATTCGTTATTTATAAAATCGATAAAAAAAGAAAAACTTTAGAAAAATATGAAAATAGTACGAGTACGAGTATGAGGATGACGATGATGAAGAGCTTTTGAGAAACACACGATGCAAATGCCTTCTTGATTACCACTCACAGTATTTTATTTTTAGTTTTAGTTCTTTTCTGTGTATGATGAAATTTTATCCCTTTTATTAAAATTCTTATTTTAGTTTCTCTGCACAGAAGAATATTTCTATTTGTTTTATTTCATTTTTATTTTTATGTTTTTGTATATATTTCTTATAATAAACATGTTAACAAGTTTTACATTTTTATATATTTTCTTCAAGTTTTATCTATTTTTGTTGTTGTTGTTATTTTTGTTAGACTTGTGCTTGAATGTTGTTTTTTATCTCAATTTCTAGTTTATTTTTTTTGACATTTGTTAAGAGAGGATGTTAAAGTTCAGGGTCAGAATATGGTTTTATTATTTGTTATATTTATTAAACATTTTATTTACAACAAATCCCCGCGAGAAAGATACTTAAAAAAGACGGATATAATTTATTCTTTATTTCAATGATTGTTTTTTGCGGGATATTCAACTACTTGATTGTAGATATCATGATTTGCAGAGATATCTAAGATAAGATCATAATTTCCATTTTTTTTTTCAAAAATGCCCTACTGTAAGAGGCAGGGTTTAAAAAAACTAATATATTTACTAAAACTTTCCCTCATATTCCATAATTTTATGTGAAAACTAGAAAAATATTTACCTGATAACAAATAAATTTCCAGTTTTCTAAAATAAATTTTGTACTTGACAACTAGTAAAATTTTTTACTAGCACGCAAAATGAAAATAAATTCTCTGTAATATATTATTCAGCAACAATTTCTTGTCAATGAAAACTAGCCATCCACACAAAAATGGAAAAACACACATATAAAAAATATTTTTTTCATACAATATGCCGCTTTCAAAAATACCAAACAATAAAATATATTCCAATCCAACCAAACACAACTTCGACTAGTTGACAAACATGCCGCTCTTACAATGACTAATATTTAAAAATTTTTCTCCTTGAATCAACAACTAGCAACCCAAAAAATTACACAAAATATGCGTTGCAAATATAATTTTAATTTTACTTACGCTTAATTTTACTAGTTGTCAAGTACAAAATTTTTTTTAGAAAACTGGAAATTTATTTGTTATCAGGTAAATATTTTTAGATTCTCTACTATCAAAAATGGAAACGGATCATATTTTCTCACTAGTCGCTAGTATAATAAATAAAAATAAAAAAACTAATTTTAAGCCTTGGTAAGAGGTCAAGTTCAACTTCTGTACCGTAATAAATTTTCTTTGTCTGTTCAACTATTAAGGGCTTTAGAAAATTCATTCCAATAAAAACTATTTTATTTAAAACTTAATTAGAAGGATTTTAAATCAGACTAATTAATAATCTTATATACTAACCGCTTAAAATAGCAGCCGAATAACTATAAATAAAACAGATTAATAACTTACCCAATTATATGAGATTAAAAATATATAAACTTAGCCAGCCATGGCAAATGATGTCAGGTTTTTTAATTGATGCTCTTGAAAGAGAAAAAAGAAACATAAAAAGAATAATTAGAATCATATGAGTTTATGCAACATCATTAATAACTTTTATCTACGCACAAGTATTATAAAAATGCACATAAACGAATATAATTTTTGTATTTCATTTAACTTTTTCTATACAATAAATATACAAAATCATGCTCATAAAGCATAATAAGAGAAACTTGTATCATTATAAAACTTAACGTTAGCTGCCATAAAAATCCACAAGTTAGTGGAGAAAATATGTCACATAGTAATTTTTTTTATTAATTAATATCTTTTGGTTACAAAAGCTAAAAACAGCAAAACTGTGAAACAACACTTAAAGCATGCAAAAAATTTTCTTTGAATTTTCTACTTAAATTTTTATTTTCTCTGTAAAATACAAAATTAGTTTTATTACATTTCGTGCAACGTTATAAGGATTATGTCTGTCTGTGTGCGTGTTTGTGTTCAAATAATTATAATGGAAACGTCTATAGTGAAACTGTACTGATTGACTACTGACATTGTCACCAGTACTAGTGACTTATCATACTCCAGACAATGTTATTTGCTATAGACATTTAACATTTGCGTGTCATTGAAAATCCACTACTGACATTGGTACTATTGACCGGCTACTATTGATGTCGATAATGAAAATGCATATTTTTTCACCTCAACCGACACATTATCTGCCATCTTTCGCCACCACAAATTTTTTTGTCATCAAAGCCAAATTTAAATTTGTAGACGCTTTATTAACAATGTCGCCTAATATTCACCAATATTGTAGACAAAAGTGGTGACTTGGAGACACTTGCCCCCAGGATTCCTTCAGGGTACAAAGTCGATAATACCCATACATATGTATTTGTTGTTCTATATACATATATAAATACATATATATATAGACAGTTTAGTATCATATGATCATGTCTTCTTTATAAACATACGAAAATATTAATTATTATTTTATTTTTAGTTTTATTACATTTTGTCCCAGTGATGATGATGATGATGATGATTATGATGAGTATGAATATTTTGTGTATTGTAAAGTATTGCGTGTTTGTATACCGACCGTATGATTGATGTGTAATTATTTGCATTTCCAACAAAATATTGCTCATACGCATGATAAAGTTTTTTGTATTAAAAACAACGACGAATAAAATATAACACAGCAGTACAATTTTTTTGCCTTTTATCCGTATAGAAATAAATGCAAAGCTTCGAACTTAGTATTCAGACTTGATATTGATTGATAGACACTCAATAAAGTTTTACATTAACTTAATGTAATTTATTTTTTTAAGTTTTTTTTAGGACCACCACTTATGCAATACATTAGGAGAAAGGGATAGGGGTTAGAGACGAAGACAGATGGTGAAATTTTAAGAGAAGTCATAATTCTTTTACAACTCTGCTATTGCGAGTTTATTTAATTTATATAGAGAGAGAGAGAGCTGTGTTGCAGCCAGCGTTGTCAACTTGGTGCGTTTCGCACCTTTTTTGGTGCTTTTCTAAATGTTTTGTGCGAAAAATATCCGAGTTGGTGCGTGGTGCGCTTTTTCTTTAATTTTGGTGCGTTTTTTTAATTTTGGGTGGCTCCAAATCATATTAAACACAGTTTTTTGTTTCAGTATGAGAAAAAAGAATTTTGTACAAAAAATACAACTGTTTCAATACCATTTCATTCAATTGTGTACAATTTTTACATTCAATTTTACAGTCCATAATAAGAGCAACCATTAATGATGTTTAAGAGGTACCAAAACGCATTCACAAAAACCGTTAAACCGTCTTGTTGTTATAGATAATTTGTAACATTTCATTATAAGAAATTTGTTGTCCCTTTTAGATATTCAGAGTACATAATTGTTTTTTGTCGTAAAAGTTGTTGTAAAGTCTGTTAAAGAGCTTGCAAAAACAAAGTATTCTTGAGACTTGCAATCATTGTTCGTTTTTCATAAAATGCGTAAAAGTTTACATAAAGGGTTGTAACACTAAAATTAATAAAATTTATATTTACGAAAAGAAATATTTAAAGTTAGTGTCAAGAATGGAGTCTAAAAAAGGAGATCATAAGCGAAATACAAAAGGATTTGGGAATCACAATGTGAGTTTAAGCAATGTATTCGGCCTTGACCATATAATAACACAAAAGCAAGATGTTGTTATTGCAAATGCGATATCACGCAACCTTGTTCGGCATGCTGGAACACGGAAATACATTGCAGCTTTAAGCCCATTTAGCTATAACCGGCATCAACAACCAGCATTGTACAAAATGTTTTATCCCATTGCAAATATGATATCATGCCATTAGCAGTACAATTTGAATCCGATGTCGAAATAGTATCTAGTATTGAAAAACGGTGGAGAATGATTCACTTCATGCATTGGCACAATATTATATCAACATTAGAATTTTAGACTAAAGTTAAATGTTGTAAAGACGCAAAATTAATTCAATAAAAATTTTCAATAAAAAAAAAATCTGAACATGGTGCGTTTTTTGTTAAATGGCGCGTTTTTTTCTCCAATTTGGTGCCTTTTGAAATTTCCAAGTTGACAACGCTGGTTGCAGCGTATCTGGTGTTTAGTAGACGCATTAAATCTCTGAAGCTGTGTGAGCAGTCATTTTGTTAATTGTTTTACTTCACCGACGATTGTGTTCACCGACAAAGGAGGGCACTGTTGTGTATATTAGCTTGGAATTGTGTTAATCGCTACCGGAACAGTTTTTAGTGACCAGTAATATTCCTTCATCACTTAAACAGTCAAACAACAATTACTGCAATGACACGCTACATTAGAGAAATTTATACTGCTGATTGACTTGCCCTGACTAGGAATCAAACCCAGCGAACACTAATCTCAAAAATTACTTTCACAAGAAGTATTCGAGTAACTAAATAAAATGGTTCACCTATTTTCGTAACTTTTCACAAATTTTGGTAAGATTTGCAGCATTTAACGCTGGTTTGCAAGCCTAAACAGTTATATAAATTTTAAAAATCCAATTGTCAAGTACTTTTGAGTTTAGGAATATAAAGCACTTTTTCTGCAATTTTTCGACGAAGAGTGCGTTGAACAAATCGATAGATTTTAATAAAAAAAAAATACATTGTTTTTTTTTAACGTAAGATTTAATTTGATTTTGGATTTGATTGTTATCGGATCATTATCTCACTGAATGTAGCTGATGTCAATGTGTTTATAATGTCGCAAATTTGCTTTCGATCAGTTAAGCGGCTAAAATCATAAATATACACGCACGCATACGCTCGTATATGTAGATTTACATACATCGATACGGAAATCATCGTAAAAATAGTTCGAAAATATTCGAGATCTGAATCAGTAGTTTGTAATTTTTGAGAGCAGTTAATTTTAAAAATTTTTCGGATTTATATAATTAGAAAATATTAATTGAAGTTAAATTATTTCTAGTAAATTTATAAAGCATTTTTTTTAGCTAAATCGAACGAGTAAAAAATTTATGTACTCAAATCACTACATTTTTGTGATTTTATCTGTTTTCTCAACAATTTGTTTTCTCTGTTGCTGTTTTTAATTAATTTATTTGTTATCAAATTGTGGCTATTAAACAAACATGGCTGTCTGTGTTTTAAAAACGTTTTTTGTTTACACAATTGGTGGTAAATTTGTTGGTCCGTTTAGTATCTTGTTTGCAAGTTGTTGGTTCTTTTGTATGAGATTCATGTACAGAAATATATTGCAAAGCAATAAAATGTGTTTAAATTATATGAAAATTTATTTCTTTTACTCCAACAGACTTAACGAACGAAGCATAGAGAAGTTAAATAAAATGATATTTTATTTCTGAAATAAGTTAATAATTCGTTAGTCTTTGAAAAAAGATTAATTTTTCCAATCGAATTATTTTCTTAAGCACTTCCAATGTTATAATTTGTAAATATTAAAAGTTTTATCGAATCATGCAAAACAACATGAAAATGATAAATTTCGTTTGATGGCATCTTATCCCATCTTTATGCTTCACAATAATAATAAAAATGAGTGCTTTTCAATGCAAATTTAGGAGTTATTGGGAAAATATTTTACAAAAATTTGCTACTTCTAGAGAAATATTTATTTATGGTTTTCAGTAAGACTTCTGATTTAAGGATATAAAAAACAATAAAAAGTGTTATGTTTGGCTGTACAGCATCTTATATACTCTTCAGCAAGTCATATATCATTATTTTATAGTTATAAAACATAATTTATGTGTAATATTTTTTTAATTTTTGCTGACTTTTAATACCAAATGTTTTAAGAAAACTCCTGACACATCAGTCTAAGACCCAAGCCTAAATTTATGTTTGGTGCTTTGGAAAACCGATTACACGTACAGACAGATGAACGAACTGACAGACGGACTTTATCCATTCAACTTCCCTATATATAAGGATCCGGAATATATATACACTTTACAGATCTCACATGCATATCTATAAATAATTAGTAACAATTTTTTTTTTACATTTCAACACATTACTTTAACTTCGGACGGTATGTAGATTGTGGTTGAAACGTATGTTGTTGGGCAATTTCTACACATTATCATGTTTTTGTTGGGTACTCTAAAGATTTCTGGTGAAGGGTATAAAAAAGGGTAAACAAATCACAAATGTAAAGAACGTAAAGAATATATTCATGACTGCTAAAATACACCCTTTTTGAATGACATCCAAACAAAAAACTAAAGGTGTTCGTTCGTTCGTCCCTTTTTCTTTTCTAACAATACATTTAGTTTTGTTACACAACCAAATAAAACATTAAGTAAACACACAAACAAACATACAAACAAACAAACGAAATGACATTTATTATTAAACGTGTTGCCATTAAAGAGGTAAAACTGAGTAAATAATTTTAACTAATCAATCAAAATAAATCACTGACAAGAGAGAACTTTGTGAAACATTCAAAACAACAGAAAAAAAGAAGCAAATTAAATCACCTGTCATATTTATATATTCACTTTTTCTCTCTTCATGTATTTGTTTAATTAAATATTTACCACAAGATTGCGTATATGCCACTATTAACTTAGTTTGTGTTAAAGTTGCTGTCATTTATGACAAAAAAAAAAGAATGTTTTTAAATTGAAAGTTGTTGTCTACAATAAATATTAAGTTACTACATCGTTAATTTAGCGTCCGTTATTACACATATTAAACTGTGAAGGGTATGGGGGAAATAACCTCTATTTTTCATTATGTTTTTATTTTTTTTTTTGTGAGAACATACATGTTTTACGATTTTAGGGTGAAGTACATTTTGGCGATGTATACTTTTAAATAATTTCTACAAACTACACTACTCTTTTGGTATTAATCATTGGATATAAAAGAAGCCATGAGCTTAACAATAACTTTCCAGGATACTTCTCTGCCACCACAAAACAGGAATAATAAATTTCATAAAAATTCTATGAAATATATTGCCAGCAGATAGATATGTAAGTGCGAAATAACAAAATCTATCTGAGACAATATCTTTATTTAGCAATATGCTTTTTGTTAATTTGTTGTTTGGTTGTGCTTTTGATTTATTTAATCAATTCAACAAATTATGTGGTAAAGTACTGTGAATACTGTCAAACCTCAAGCTATCAACATTTTGAGGTATGTGAAGAATTTATGTACGCTTGTATATACATACATACATATGTAAATATGTTTATCTTTACATATTATTCATTTTGAAAATATTTTTATAATTAAATCATTTGTTTGTTAAACCTTTAAAACCCATTTAAATCCATTTTCTAAGAAAATATATTGTTCTCTTTACCACAACATTCATATGTGTGTGTGCCTGTGTATGTAGCACAATCACAGGTGTTTTTCATAAAAATTTACATGTGTGTATTAAAGTATAGGGTATTTTTTTCAGATTTAGGATTAAATATAACGTTGAGTAAATCTGTTTTTCGGTTTATAACTTCAGAACCTTTTACCAGTGGTAAAAAAATATATAGCAGATGTAATGAAAAAAAAAAATAGTTGAGGTGACCATTTTATAACATTTTCAATTTCAATGTATTTCAAAAATAAGTGACAACATATCACAAATAGCTTGAGTTGACAACCCTACCTCGCTGGCCCAGTAAATGCTAAATTATAGATGCTAAACTCAACTGAGAAGAAGAGACAAAGTTGCTGTTAGCGTAAGAGGAGAGTAAAAGCTAACGACATAAGCAACCATACAATAAAATTTTTGTTTAGTCAATAATGGATTTAATATTTAAAGTAAAACATAAAGAAAACGAAAAAGCTAAACACTTTATTTTTCCCTAACGATCAGTAATCTTCACAATACTTTTCTTCAAATTTTTCGATATATAGATTTTCAAATATTATTTCTCAAAATTCTTTCAGAATCCCTACTTTGTATAATCGCTAATGGGCGTTATAGACTATATTCTTTTTTTATATTTACTTCATTCCGTAGTATATGAAACATAATTTATATATTATCAGCACCGTTCATATTAAAAAAATAAAATTAGTCAGGAATAAATATACATAAAAATTTTCAATTCGAAACCAGGTTTGAGATTTAATAAAACATTATTTTGCTGTGTACCTACGTGCTGCAACTGTTTGGCGACTGCAGCAAATGTTTTAGACAAAAATATGCAAAATATATTTTGTTTCATTTCCAAAACAATTTTCATAGATTGATTTCAACCAATTGACTTTTACAAGAAAACACATTAAATTTACGTCAATATTGGTGGAGAGAAAATATAAATTTTCAGCTCCACAATAAGTTACTTAATACACGGCAGTTTGTTTACATATGCTACGTTTGCATAACAAAGTGCAGATGGGCCACAAAACCAGATTTTTCAATAAAATATTATTAAATTTTAACTACATTTATAAAAGTTTACAAAAATTTACATTTTTATTCGAATCATACATACTCGTATGTCTGTCGGAAACAGTGGTAAAATCATACAAAGAAAAAAATTTTGTCGATAACTTTTGAGAAAACTTTACGAAAATATTATAGGTATGACAATAAAGAAAGATGTTTATGGTAATTATCTTTGTAAAATTATCTTTAGTAAAATTTCTGTTTAGGTATAGGTATTGAAATTTTTTTTTTTTGGTTTTACAAGCAAACCATAGAAAAAATAACTCTATATTTGAATATGTGTACGCGTGCTTACATTACCGTATGCCGTAATGCAAAAAATTAACACTGCAAAAAAATACAAAAAAAATTATAATGGAAAAAAACCAAACCAACTGAAAAAAAGTGTTAACATGCGTCATTACAATTTGTAGGAAACAATGAAAAAAAAGCCATTTGAATACCAAACAGTCAAATATATAGAACAACAACCAGCGAGAAAAAAAAAACAAAAATAAAAAAACATGCTTAAACAAACAAAACATGTTAAATTTATTTGTATGTGTATATTTATTTAAAAGTGTAAGCATGTACAATGTCCGTATGTTGTGTATTGTACATAATGAAATTATTTATGTGAGAGAGAGCTTCCGCATATTTTTTTTTTGCCCGGCAGGTTTTTAAATAAAACTAAAAATTATTCGCATATTAAATGATATGCACATATGGGCATTTCCAGGATCGCGAACGGGACATTCGTACGCACTCAACTTGAAAAAGTATATGAAAACTCAAAGTTTTTTTTTAACTTTTTATAAATATTTAATAGCATTTTAGTAGAACAATTTTTGAGAACAAAAAGAAAATTATAAAATATGAACGTTCTCCAAATATTTTGGATAAACTTGCGATCGCGAACGGGACAAAAAATGTTAGTCATTTTTTTCGGTGTGTGGTTTTGTTTAAAACTCTGCGAATTTTGTCAGTTTATTAAATGGAGATTATTTTTAACTAAAGCAGAGATATAAAGCTTTTATTTAGCATTTTGTTTTTTTAATTATCCTTATTATTATTTTTTTTAAATATTTTTTTTAGAATCGCGAACGGGACATCGCGAACGGGAAAATGATTCCAAAGGCATTTTTTAGGTTTAAAATTTTTTATTAATAAGTATAAAAAATAAATAAAACAGGATATATTCCAATGATAACAAAAATAAAAGAATTATTATTTAAGTTAATAAATTAGAGTTTGAGAAATATTTACAAAAATATTTATAAAAAATGTTATTATAAATATTTTATAATAGCAAACTAATTAATATATTCCGTAGCATACAAAACAGAAATTATATTAACAATTACGAAAATACAAATAAAAAAACCAGCAATAGGTATATCCTTCAACACCAAATAAAAACTACTTAGGTTTCCAGTTCGAGTTTAAATATTTTCGTGCAATAGTTAATATTTAACCAAACAAATACGAGAAATAAAATATATCTAAAAATATTCTAACGAAATATATGACGAATGAGATAATCACCCCTATCGTGAATAATTTTCCACGTGAAATATTTTCACTTTTCACGTATTTGAAATCGTGAACAACTCACATTAAAAAATTTTATTCAGTCCAGAATAACAACGTGATAAATTCCCCTTATCGTGAGTAAATATTTCCCTCGGAATTTTTTCACTTCTCACATTGATATTTTCACTTTATTTTTGATGGGGAATAGAACAGAACATTTATGTATTTCTTCTTATAATTCGAATTAAAGCTTAAAAAGTTTATTTTGATGAAAAGTTCTGATAATAAGGCACAAACTGATGTGTTCCCCAACAAAATGCAAAAAAAACCAGGCCGATTGTCTGCAGAACTTTAATTTGTTGGCATTTTTTCGTTTTGTTAGCTTTCCAAAAAGTAGCCGAATTATTTTATCACATAAAAGTTAGAATGCAATAAACAAACGGAGCAACCAAACTAAAGTTGGAGCTGAATATTTAACTTTGATTTTTGAAGTTTTCTTTAAAATAAATATGTATGTCCACGTATATTTTTGAACAAGAAGTTCTATGTTTTTTTATTTTTTTGAGCTTCTTCCCTTTTTACATTCACTAAGTACTGATAGCGGGAATAATTTTTCACGGGAGATTCACGATACCATTTTGCCCTTCGAGTGGAATTAATCCACTTCACATTCACGATAGGGGTGAATGTTATAATATTCTTGCCATTCCTTTAACCATCCTAAAAAATACAACGAAGAAAAAATATGCACTTTGAAAATATTTACAATAAGTATTTATAAAAAAATGCATAACATGATAAAAATATATTTGTTTCATTTAATTACACGCACAAAAATTCGTACTGTCATATTCAATATTAAACGACAGTAATCCCTTTTCATTCGACAGTAAGGAGACAAAAATACTTTTTTACATATACATACGTACATATATGCGTATTTCTTATAAATATATCCTGTAAATATTTTTCAAACGACAATATTTCTTGTGTACATAACAAATTATTCGTATCATATTTTTTAAAAATTACAAAACTGCTTACCTTTTGTATCAACTTTAAAAAATCCTTTAAGAATTACAGATGAAAAAGGGCAGTAGAATAAGAAATTTCAGCTTATTCTTCTACAATTCTAAAATGGTTTTTGAAAGAAAGTTGCACAAGCTAAGGACTTTTGTAAGGTCTACGGATAATTTGTTATGTACGCAAGAAATATTGTCGTTTGAAAAATATTTACTGGATTTGTTGCAAGCACCTACAAAATACAACCATATGAGAGTTTTAGCATACATATTTTTAATGACAATGGAAATAACCAATTTTATTTAAAACCAGAACACTATAACAATTACAAATACGTTGAGAATTTGGAGTATACGTTGGTTTAAACGCAAAACATACCCAGGTATTTTTCCGTTGACATAAAGGTTAAACTGACATCATGATATTTACAGATTAAACACGATCAAAAGCCGTGAGAATTTTTGGCTTCTTAGAAATAACTACCTATCACGGCAGCTGGACTAAAGTATTTGAAAAAACTGGAATTAATAAAACTGTCATTATTAGCAGCAGTTCCATGAACTGCTGGGTATTCATCCATAAACAGCTTCTGGTATAAACAAATACCTTTAAACATCTATTTATGCTTAAATTATGTTATTTTTTAAGATGGTTGTTTGTGTATGCGCCGTATTTGAAAGCAAGTAGATGAACATTAAAAAAACAATATCGTAAGCTTTATATAAATCCCTTAATGGGGATAAGTATTTATTTTGTAAATTGTCAATAAATGTCATATACATATACACTCGCACATAAACATACTTTTATTATAAGAAGTATTTACCAGACACTTGTGAGAAGCACAATCAGTAAAATATTTACGTAGATTTTTATGATATTTGCCCTGGAGGTAATAATACAAAGAAAATTTCAAAACAAACATTATTTTAATATAAAAATGTGCTGTACGAGTATTTAGTAAATAATGTTATCTTTTGAAAATTTAATCCCTTTTTTTAATTTATAAATTTTTATCCAATTTTCCAAAAAAAAAAAAAAAAAACTAAATGATTAAACTGCCAGCAAGGTTGACCAAACAAACAAAACATTTTTAAAGATTGGTCTATAATATGAGGAACGAATACTAGCAGAGTTATGCGATAAGCACTAGTTTAGTCATTCCCCCCTCGGTATGTTAATGTGTAAAAAATTAATAAACAAAATAAAAAGTGCCAATTTCAAAAAGAGCTATCCGTCTGCTAAATTTCATTCAAATCGCATTTACCAGTTCTCGAGTTATGGTGGAACAAACATACAAACTTTCTCATTTGTAATATTAATGGGATATTGACAAAGAGAACAAAACGAATTTAAAAGAAAAAATCTCTTTCAGCTGTTTTCATTTTTAATGGTAGATATTAACCCAACTTTAACATCCATTTACATTTGAAAGCTTTTCTATTTTCTCACTTAATTTCTTTGCCATTAATTTTCCAGCAAAAAAAAAGACTATTTGCCATTTTTTCAAAAAATAAATCACAAATAAAACAAAATAAAAATAAAAACAAATTAAACATTTATTTCAATTCTCCTGTGGATTTGAGCCGTGTTTAATATTCCATATAAATCTTAAGACAAAATCCCACAAAAAATAAAAAAGTAAAGTGATCCGAAAATAATAAGTCATTATTATTTGTTATTTAAGCGCGATAAAAAAAACGTAGTAATTGTTTCAGAAAGTAGAAAACAGGGTAAACGCAAGCTATAGAACCCTCCCCCTTCCCCCTCCCCCTTCCCCACACCAGGCATTCCATTATTCTTGTAAAGGGAGGTTTTGTTTATAACTGATAAAAAACAAGCATAAAACTCACAAAATAATCAGTAGTGGCATTTTCCATGATAAGTATCCTAAACATAATAGTCTCTTAAGTGAACTTTTAAGTAATTTTAAAGAAGGTTTATTTTATGAAGACAGTTAACATAGACTTTTTTGTAGCTTCTAAAACTTTTATTTTTGAAGAAAAACTTTTAGAGAACACATTTAATTACTTTCACTCACGAAATGTTATTTGTTAATCCAAGCTAATGCTGGGAACACAATTGGGACGAACGCCGAATTTCGTCTATTCGCAACGAAAAATTCGTCGTTCGTCCCAATTATGTTCCCAGCATAATGTTGGCTGACCTGCCTTTATTACACTGTGCAACAGATAAGTAAAAATTATACGTATGTCGGTATTTCACAAGTTTACATGTAAGATTCTTTTTTGGCAGTAGTTAAAGTTCTTTAGAGTTTTCATATAATTATAATGACTTTGCAAATGAAATCCTGGCATTTTATATCAAAAGAGAAAACTATGAAAAACATTTTTGTTGAACAGTTTAACCCTGTAACTCTTTTCTCTAACACTGTATGGTATTTTTTAAACAAAACAAAAAATGGGGAAAAAACGTCCATTTAAATTGAGCTCACATTTTGACTTTGAGTTCATAAATAATTGCTCCAATCAAAACTAGCCCCAAACTGAACATATATCCTAAAACAAAAATTAAAAATGGCGCCAAAATTGTTTTTGTTTTCAATGGAAATATTTTGTAAAGCGTTTGTTAATTAAAATTAGTAAAATATTTTTAATTTTCTATGTAACAGTATGTATGTATAAAAACTCTCTACAAATAAATGAGAATTACTAAAGCAAAATTAAAAAAATTGTTGATTTGTAAATTATGTAATATTTTCAAACGTTCATACATTTTGAATAGTTATTTATTAGTTGAATTTATAATTGAGAACTCAATAAATAATGTAAGCAAAAATATTTAATCTTCTCTCGGTAGTTCATAAAAAAATCATAAATAAATTAATATCTTTTAACAAATTTCTGCGGATAAATTGGGCAACAGTTTATTCAATATGTGAAAAACTACTATTTTATTATCTTCTAAGTTTTCAACAGAATATTGAAAAATCATGTTAAAATACAATTCAATTTCAGATAATGCTACTCATACACTTGTCTAAAGGGTGTACATGATGTAAAGGATGTTTGAGAATCATAATCATAATTTTTCCTTTTTTTTTTTGGTTTGATAAAAACATACTGAAACATTTTTTGTTTGCAGTTATTTCAAGTTGTCTATTGCTGTTACACAGCTGTCAACCTCATCTATTTATTATCATGATGATGTCGTTTGTTTTAAGTTTTATTTTGTTTCGTTTTCGTTTCAACTTTATTTTAACTTGTCTTTGATTAAGCACAGTGGTGTTTTCAAAAACATTTCTATGTAAAATGTAAAACATATGCATTAATTTTTCCAAATCAATAGATAAATATTTACGACATAAAATATGCAATTGGTCTTTTGCATACTTCCAAACAACATAATATTTTTCGTAGCATAGGTACCTATGCAAAACAGAAATAAATTGCAAAACAGAAATAAATTCTCCATTTTTATTTTAGTTATTTTTCTGTAATCGTAAAATAAAATATTACATGCATGCATAAGAAACAAAAGTAAACCAAAATTATTCTAACAAAATACATATGTACCTATATGTAAGACAATAACAAAAATATGACTCTATTATATGTATGTATATATACATAAATATTATTTTGCCTCTGCTTCATTATTCTGAGGAATATGACGAACCAATAAAACAAAAATTTTAATATCTGAAATATTTTCAAAAAATATTATTGCATACTTACCATATACATACATACATACATTAAGCAGGAATAAAAAGGGAAAACCGTTTAATATGGAAAGTGAGTGCTCGGGCATAATTTTTGTAGCAAATCTAATTCATATTTCTCTGAGAAATAAACTATGCAAATGTTTTACTTAGTAGAGATAAAGTAAAAATTCCTTTTTAAAAATTCACTTCCGTGAAAGTGGTATTATTTTGCGTGACATGAGTCACAGCAATGGTAGTCTAACATTAATTGACTACAAAATTATGTACCACAGTGCAGGAGATACATACATATGGATCTATGTATGCATGTATGTACATATATGTACATATTTATGTATGTGTCCCTGCCAATATATGTATGTGTAATTTTGCTGGTATTTTTAATGAAAAATAAAACTAAAAAGAAAAAAAATGATTTTAATATGACAGTCATTTATACCACAAGAAGAGCAAAAAGAAAACAAAACAAAAAGAAAACAAAACAAAAGACGAAATCGCAATCATTCAACAACATGACATTTATAAAGAAAAAGAAAACAAAGAAAGTGAAAAAAACCTCTAGTATGTACATACATAAATACATAAACAAATAAAAATGTGTAAAAGGTACGTGAACTTTGTTCTAAACAAATCAACACACAAACGAACAAAAAAACAATCAACATAACAAACAAATATTAGAAAAATTGGATGAATGAATGAAATCTTCCAAATGAACCGTGCAAGGAAAACATCTATGGACAGCATTGAAATGCACAAAGTCAGTGTTGTGGTTTTTAACGCCATTGTATGTAAAAAGTATGTATGTATGTATTGCATGTATGTATGTACGTCTGCCTTTAGTTAATCTGTTTTAGCCAGGAATTAAAATCAAATAAGTTTTTAATTCAGAAACTTTTTACCACTAGCTAGCGGTAACAGCATTTCTTCAGTTTCTTCCTCTTCCTCCTGTGCATCATCATCTTGTGGATTCTTTACACTAGTAATAATTTCATCATCGTTAAGGTACCCAGTAGAAGCAACGTTGTCATCGAAGTTAACAAAAATCCTCAAACTGTTCTGTAATATTTAAATGATTTTTTGGAATAAGCCATTCCTCGCTGTCCTGAAGGCAAACATTATCTGTAACCAAAATATTTGGTCGCACCACAAAGCCACAAATCGCAAAACAGTTTAAAATTGTTGATTTTTGAACACTTGCCCACGCTTTGTGGCCCATCCTTATTCCTTGTAGAATGTTTATAGAGCTCTTTTGCCCCTCATCCAGATCGTTGATTAAAGTTTTGACTACTTCTTTACGGTAAAAGTGTTTGAAATTTTTTATTATTCCCATATCTAGAGGTTGTAGTTTCGATGTTGCGTTTCGGGGCAAAAATTATAATTTGATGGATTTAAGTGATGGAACATTTTTATGTGCCGTGCAGTTATCGACAAACAATAAAACTTTACGATTGGCTTTAGTCAAATCGTTGTCAAATTGTTGTGAGTAATCCAACCATATATCGCCAGTCATCCAAGCTTTTTTGATCGCGGTGTAGTCTACAGGTAAACTTTTTATGTTTTGAAAACACCTTGTATTAATCGACTTTTCGATAATGAGCAATTTTTTCTTCTCAGAGCCTGTACTCTTAACAGTAAATAACATAGATAATCTTTCTTTACTATGTTTTCCACCGAAGCATTTCTCTGACTTAAGCGCCATTGTTCGGTCTGGAGCGCACTTAAAAAATAATCCGGTTTCGTCGGCATTAAAAATATTATGCGGCTGATATTCTGCCAACAAACTTGGTAACAATGTCTTCCAATCAGGAAGAACTAGATCACTTACACTGGTGCTTTCCCCACTTACTTTCCGAAATCCTATATCATGACGCTTTTTAAAATTATCAAGCCAACCGTTACTGTCTTTAAAATCTTTGTATCCCAAACGTGCTGCAAACTGCTCAGCTTTAGTTTTTATCATCTGTCCTCCTAAGGGAATGTTGTTAAGCCGACATTGTGTAAACCATTTAAACAAACATTGCTCAACGTCTTCATATTCAGCAAAACGCACTCTTTTGCATTTTAAACCTTTACTTTTGCAAATAATCTCCTGATTTTTTAAAATTGTAGAAAGAGTACCAGGCGCTATACTAAATTGTTTAGCAATTTCTAGCTTAGATTTGTCAGCACGATCTACGGCCTCAATTATAGAATTTTTTTCTCGAATAGATATTGATTTACGCTTTACTTTACTCATTTTGACAAGAATCAAGGCAATACTGATTACATACTCGTACGTTTCTAATGCAATACCTTTGCACACACATTAAGAATTCGTTCTTTTGATAACGGCACTTTACCATTTTGCTTTAAATTTTATTCTTACTTCGTTGTATAGAGGCTTTTGTACGAGTACTTCGTTGTATAGAGGCCTTATAAATGCGCTTATAAATACATTTAGACTTCGCTGTTTTTATAACAGGACTTTACCATTTAGGATTTATTCTGATTTCGTTATATTGAGGCATTTGAATAATATTTCGTTATAGCTGTAGTTCAATTTTGTATAAAAAACCTTGCAATAAAGAGGTTTTTTTAAGGGACTCAATAAAACAAACGTTGTATTGAGTTTTTCGTTATAACGAAGTTCGTTATATCGAAGTTTGACTGTATATCTTTTCTTTGTGTGTAATAAGTAAGACTTTAGACAATAAATAGCAGTACAACAAATACATATACATATATATTTATAGAATAGTGTTGGCAGTTGTGCCATAAGTGTCAAAAGTTCCTAGATTTTTTGCACCAGATGGGCAGAAATACATATTGTACAAAATGAAAATATGAGTAATTATATTACAGAATTTTTAAGATTTTTTATTTCCTAACACTTGCTGTACTTATTCGATAGAATTATGCAAAATTTTTGGTTAGAGAACATGACCCTTTTTCGCTCTGGTGCTATAAATTTTAATATGTGATGTAATTAAATGCAAAAATTTCAATTTTAAATAAGGATAATCTTTTTTCTGGATATAAATTTAAACAAAACCCTGGTGTTGCTTTTAGAAATATTTTACGTTTTTGTTTTCAGTAAAAAAAAAACATGACGACCAGAAAAACAACTGAACATTTATTTAAATTTTTAAGCTAAAAAAGGTTAAATATTCATTCCATTAATATCTCACATTTGGCTACACCCACGAAAGCCACAGCAAATACATGAGATGTAACACCTTCGAAACATAGAAACAAATATAAGACCATCATACACGTACAATAGCTGCGGGTTACCCTTGTAAACTTATGCGACACACTCACGCAAAGCTTTTCCAAACAGCTTCATTAAAATTCATTAATTATTAATTCGTTTAAAATTTCGAGAGGAGAAGTCAGTGACACACAATATTTTTTTATCCTTTTTTTAGTGTTTCCTCATTTTATTGATGTTTTTTTTTTAATTTTTTTGTCGTTTTTAGTTGATTGAACTTTCAAATGATTAGCGAATATCTCACAGCATTAGATTGTGAAATTTTTCGAGAAATAAACGGGGTCATAAAAAAGCACAGGTTAAAATATCAAATCAATTTATTAATAATTAAACACAAAACGCAAAACACTTAAAAATCTACATCAAAATGTTTAAAAGATCTTAAAATTGTATTAATTTGTTGCGGGGTAGCAATATCTAAATATATTCTTCGTTGGTTGCTATACCAACGCATCAGTAGATGTTTACCATTTATGTTTGAAAAGTTCCAAAGCTCATCTACTTATACATAAACTCGCAAACACATTTGCGAATTGCACAGCACAAGCAAAATATTTTTTCAAAAAACTTTACAAACGTCACAACAATTATGTATTTAATTATTTAAAAGATCAAAATTTTTTTAAAGAAATCTTTAAAAACTACAACGTGAAAATAATCTTATTTCTACTTAATTTAACAGTTCATAAATCACATACAAAAATTTTTTATACTAAATAGCTGCAAACATCTTGGGAATTTTTCGTTTTCATTAATATTGAGGTCCTTAGCTTTTCTTTATTTAGACTGCAGACAAAAACAGTACAATGACTTCTTCACAAATTGTTGTGATTACATTTTACGTTTGACTTTACGCATGACTACCACAAATTGGTCATCACTGTCTAGGAAACCGGCAATAATACTCATACACTGTTGAACTTTTTCAAACTTAATATGTATGTGTGAGTGTATGGTTTGGTATCTACAGTTACTAGTTCTTTATTTTGTCCTTCTTCTTCTTAAGGTTGGACAATGAGTGTTTTTTTTTTCTCATTGTTCTTTTTTAATTTTGTTGTTTTTTTCATATCCTGCGCGTATTTGTCCTTGGGCATGCATTGAAATGTGGACAGCGGAAACTTTAAATTTCATATCCACAACGTAATAAATAATTTGAAATACAGTGGAGAGAGAATTGATAAATTTGTGGTATTTATAAAATTTGTGTAGGTATGTGTGATTCGCAAAAAAAATAATCATTTCTCGAAAAAAAAAATCGCCAAAACAACGGAACTTTTGGCCAAGACCGCTAAAAGAAACAAAAAACACGCGAGAAAAACACGCAAAAAATTATCACTATCGGGAACATTAAAATAAATAGCGAAAAATTCAGAAACAAATATAAAAACAATATAAAAACCCCGTTTAAATACAAAAATTTTTTTTTTCATTGCAATATTAAATCAACATTAAATAGTCAACGTTGTGTATTTAAACAATACATAAGTTTTATGAATTTCCATATGTTTTTGACTGCTTATTCTTCTTATATAAAATGAAGTCAATAAAATATTTGTGGCTGCTGACAAGTTGCATAAAGTTTTGTCTTGTTTGGTCGCTATTAACCTTTTAATCACTTTGAAAGTTGCTTTTATTCTTTTAAAACATTTAAGCAGTTCTTAATTATTCTTAATTTTATCTAAAATAAAAATATAAAAATATATATTTTTTTGATTTTTCTTTATTTGTTTTAGTCAGCTGTTGCATAGGGAAATTTATGGGAAATTTTTTATTTAAGGTAGTGCTACCATATTTTCATGGTAATTAAATAAGAATTTTAAGTTTGACTGAAAAAATGAAAGTGCGTTTAAAGAAATTTTAAATTTTTATGAAAATTAACTAAAACTATATTTAAATATCCACTCATTTATTGGCCATAAGACTATTGTAGCGTTTTTTTGCGATTATTTAATGCAAAAAGGGGGAAATTGGCTTAATATTGAAAAATGCTACAAATCACTAAAACTTTCTAATACAGCAAATATTACAAAAAAGTTAAGAGTATCATAAAATTTATTCCCCAAAATAATCCCACACAAATTTTGCGGCATTTATTTCCCAGAAACTCGCAACAAAATACTTGATAAGCAACCCCTTCTTAAGCGTGTTTAAGTTCAGTTATACCGGAATTCCACAAATAAAAGAGAACGTGCATATAAACTTTGTTTCATTGTTTGTACGAGTACTTTCCATTTAATCTCCTTAAAAAAAAAGTCAACATTGCATTTTTTTTTTCTTAATATTTTTTTTTGCTGTTAGAACTAATTAATTTAGAGTAAAATCAACAGCAGGACAAAAGGGAGGAAAAAAACAATGTTTATAAAACAAGGGGAAAAAACACACTATACATCAAAATAAAATCATAAACTCAAAACAAACAACCAAAACTAATTTTTTTTATAAGTATCTAGTGATTCGAGTAAAATAATTCCCTCAAATAGTGAACATTTTTGCAACTAAACTGTTTGTGTGGAGACTTAAGGTCACTTGCAACAGTTGAAAGTTTATAAAATTCGAAGATTTTTGATATTGGAAATGTGGTGATCTCTGAAAAATTGAATCTTGCAAAGATATTTATTTTTTTTTCTTCATAGGACCAACACTCATGGGATGGCCCCTTCTTATGCCATGCATTGTGCGGAACTAGGAAATTTGATTATAAGAAGGAGAACAGAGGTAGTGGTGTACATTCGATTATAATTTTGCAATATTGAAATATACTGGTAAGACGCCGGGCAAACTATGCATTTTCTCTATAACGCGTAGTGCGACTCACTGGCATATCGCTCACAAAGTGATTGACGTGCTCTTAATGCAGATCGTGTTGTACGGAAAAAATCTCAGGTTTCTGGAACAGCTTTCCTGATCCTATTAGAACACATTCCGGTGTAGTAACGATAGAACAGTGAAATACTTCCCACATTGCGTCGATCCTCCTTCAACAGAGTTGGCTACCCCAGTGTCACCAATAACCTGATTGGTGCTGTCCTGTACGCGGTCGAGTAACTTCAAAACAGATTTTTAAGTACCCGCCCATACTTACGCAAGGCCTTTTGCATCAAACTCTAAACACCGCCATTAAAATGATTTATGCTTTAATTTATAGAACCGTAATCAACATTTCATATTATTAACCAAAACAAAACAGGATTACAATTAAGAGGCCTAGAAATGGCACCAGAGAATTATAATTTTATTTATTTTTTTAATTTTATTCGATATTCTATTGGATCCTATGTGGATTGTGTTGCATAATAAGCTGTGATTTGTATTTAGAATAATGCAATAGTGAAAATATCGCATGAGAGAAATTGATAACAAAAGTCAAAATTTTTGTACTTACAATCTTTCGAAATACCTATTTTAAATTAAATGAAATAATGCATTTAATTTCAGTAAAAAATTCACAAGAAAATAATACATTATGTAAATGAAATAAATAAAATTCCTTTATGGAAATTCTTCTTTGTTAAAACTCCTGTTTTAATGCAGTTTTCTTTTTATTTTTTCTTTTAAAGCTCTGGACTTAACGCTACAATTTCGGTTGAAAATTTTAATGATAATAATAAAAACTACACAACAACAGACGGAGACTTTTATTAAGTAAAATATAAATAAATACAAAATTTTGCCATCACACAGACACAACACAAGTTTTCGATATTAAAAGTGGTTTTTATGTAAATTTAAGACACATCTAGAAGAAATAAGTAAATAAACCAACAGGCAGAAAATAGATAGATCGAGGCAAGCATAAAGAAATTATCGAACATTTCATGTATATCTGTGCGCATCAGCAGCTTAGATGTAACTGTTTGTTAAAGTAAAACTTTTAATTTAATTTATTTCATTTTTAAATTTTTTATTTTACCAATTCAAGTTACGTTGAACACATTAAATGACCAGTTTCTGCTTTAAAGACAATGCCATTTTTCGCTCAAAAAAAAAAAAAGAAAACAAGAGGAAAAATAAAACCTAGAAAACAAACACAAAATCTTTGCCCCATAAGCCAGAAATTTTTAAATCTGTATTTAAAAAAGAGAGACTTGTGCACAAATAAACAAATTCCAGCTTTGCTTGGAGAAAATCCATTTGAAACCAACAATGAACACTATAATACGTCCACACACATATAGATATATACTCATAAGACACGTACATGAACACTCGCCAGTGTTTAATATATACGACGAAAATGATGAATGACTGGGAACTTTGAAGAGGCAAAAGGGCTTTTAATTACATCCACTTTTTAATTGAGAATTTATTTCAATATTTTCCGTTGGTACTTTAAAAAATTCTAATGTCGCATCCAAAAAGGACTCGTAATAATTATCCTACATCAACATCTTTCTTAAATTTAAATGTATCACTTTAAGTTACGCCAAAAAATTTGTTAGCAAAATAAATAAAAATCTGGCAGTGTGTAGGTGCTATCCAGCAATAGGAACAACAATAATAACAGAAAAAGTTTAAACACTACGATACAACAATGGAAACAAGAAGCTTGAATGAACATTTATGGCTCGATTATGGATGTCAACCGAACCTTAGTTGCGTTGCCAGTGGCTGAAAATGGTATTACGAATGGCAATTGGCAACTTAGAGCTGACAGTTTCAGTTGCTTTTTAGTGCTTTTCTGGCAACCACAAATTTTCAGTTGCCGTCTGGCAACGCAACTGAAGTTCGGTTGCTATCCATAATCGAGCCATTAATTTGACTACTCGTATATATTTCCACTCACTGGTGAACGTCAGGCAGAGTAATCAGAAGATGAATTTACGATAGAAAAAAGTTACAACAGAGACTGAATGAATTTAATTATCTCTGCATGATGTTGTTATCTTTGCTTTTTGTTTTTTTTTTTTTTTTTTTTTTTTTTTTGTAGGACTAAATGAGAGTCACATTAAGCTCTACTAGTCATATGTTTGATTACAAACAAACACGCACAACAGACCTGTTCACATACGAGTAGTGAATATGTAGTTAATAATTCGCTGTGCTATCCTGAGCATATTCTCACTCCCGCATCCGTGTCACCTTTCAATACCACTGCTAGTGAACTATTAGTACACTAAACCCTGATGAGGAGTGTTGTTGCTAACGAAAATAACGCTGTTAAGTTCTGCTGTAGAGTTTGTGGAATTAATTAACGTTAATTTTACACACTGATATTTGGATTTTTGTCTCATGTCCAATTCTTTTTAAAAACTTATAGGTAGTAGAAGTTTATAGAAAATATTTTTTTACGACATTTTAGCCTGCTCGCTACATCAATTTCCAGCCATCACGCTGAGCCACTGCGTTATTCTTAAGGCTGCGGGGTCGATTTAGGTCGCTGACTGTTGTCAGGATGCAGACAAGATAATTCTTTCGCTTGTTTTGTCGGGGTTTTTGATAAAAAAAAAAATATGAAAACTTGGCAATCGGTCAAGTAATTTATCTTCTAACTGGACTTTTTCCCTTTTCTTCTTTTGTGCCTAAAAAGCTACTTAAAAAACATTATTTTATTTTTGTATTGACAAATTTCTCTTAAAGAAGTATATTTCTTTGTTGAGGTCTCTATCATTAAAATGAAAATAACATCCATCTCCATACGACCTTTCCACAATTGTACCTTTTTTTCCAAAAAAAAAAAAAAAAAAACAAAAAAAAACAAGTTCAAAACATTCATTAACATGTTGTTGTTGTTTATCTATTTGTTACTTGTGTAGATGTCGTTGTTGTTAAAAGATTATCCCAATTTAATTAGTTGCCAAACCAGTAAAATTCTTAATTGCCAAAACTTTAATAAAACAGTCAGCCACTTATTCATTTTAATCTCACACCATTCTTCAGAGATCGCAGTCTTCGAATATACCGCATAAGATGAGCCAAGCACTGCACAGTGGGACCTATTGAAATATATGTGGTAAGAAATATTTTTACAAAACTACGTAACTATTCTGCGGAAATTTTTTCTGAATTATTTTATATTCAATTTAAGTTTATGATTCAACACAACTAATGAAAACTTGCTCACCGAAGAATGGAAAAGTAAAGATATTTGTCGGGGGTATAAGTCTACGTGAACTGTGTGCAATTTAAGCAAAACTTCTGATTTTTTATTCAGAGTCATAATATTGGTTATGGATTGTAACATTATACTCGGTAAGAATTGAACGCAATCAATATGTCAAGCAACAGAATGATCATCAGTGCTCTCACCTCTGCTTATTACAAGATATGTTGATACGAGAATTGCATCCATACAAAAGTGTATGTTAATCATAATTGCCATTGGTTAACATGATACTGTACTGCATTTAAGAAATTTCATACTTAGAGTATTTTTGACACTTCTGCGGCCAGATTTAAGGACGAAAGATATGATTTTTTTCTTTTTCGTATATTTAAAATTTTTTCTATTGGTTTCACTGTACCCTGCCACTCTAACACTAACAAAACTCTATTTATTGTTCGGCAAATCGAAAGGAAGTATAAGAAAGTCCTTTGTGTATATTTAAGAATAATGTGTTGAGTTTGTTTGTGTGTGTGTGCTTGTGTTTCTGTATAACACCACTAGTAATTTCAACAATTTTGCCCTGACCTCAATTGTGTGAAACTGTACGAGTATACATGTGTGTGTATGTATGTATGTATGTCTGTGTTTGTTTGTGGCGCTTTCTGTTGACTTTGTTATGGCGCAATTTACTTACAATTTATTTTATATTAAATAAGTGAAACGAGAAAATATTTGCAACATTAATAAATATTATCAGATGATGGTAATGAACGTGTATGTATTTTCAGCTGGTGAGAACTAACTTTTTCTCTAGCAGGCCAGAAGAAAATAACTCCACTGAATTAAAATGCTGGTTTAGAGTGAATATTGCTATCGACGTGCATGTGAAATTAGAATTCGTGCATATTAAAACGGCGTATCAAGGTTTTTCTCTTGATAATCGCACCTGAAAATGAAAGTACGATGCTCCAAAAGAAATGGAATTTTTTCTACAAAGATTGATTCTACATATCGTAAATAGCTGTGGCACGGTGTTATAATTAAAAGCAATTCGAGTGTAATAAAAAACGAAAACCGTTGTTTTTTTAATTAACAACTACGTGCTTTAATTTGTGCCAATTTACTGTCTTTTCTTACGGTTTACTTTTCTTGCATTTCCACATTAGCTGACTGTCTATACGTTTAGTTGGCGAGTAGTCTAACAGCTGACTTTGTGCGGCAATAAGAAACACCGCATTTCCTTATTTAACCTAAAAATTTTATTCCATTTCCGTTTAAACATTTATATAAAATGCAACTTTGGTGCAGTTGATGCTGCCATGCGAATATTTAAACAAAAAAAAAAAAAGAAAAAAGAAACTAAATTCAAAAATTTTGTTTTTCTCTCTTTTCATGTATTTGCTCTCTCCCACACACACACCTGCACCAACATTTACAACTCATGGCTGCGTTGCTTTGCCTGGCCGTTCGATGACTTTTCCTACATCCTTCCGTTGTTCAACAAATAAATTACTAAAAACAAAAACAACAATAATAATAACTACACAAATAGTTCACCACTTATGTCGGCCGTTTGTGTTAAATTGATGACTTTTCCATGGATGTGGCTGTTCATGAAAAATCCCTACGAGGGTGCACAATGTGCCATACGTTTGGCAACAGATCCACAATTGAAACATGTAACCGGCGAATATTTCAAGTGAGTTTATTTTTTCTCTAATTTTTTGTAATTTTTCATTTATTTTCTTTTCCTTTTTGATTTATTTACATTCAACTTCTTGAATGTTTTGCTCTCCAAAGCAATTGTTCTATGAACATGGTAGAACAGTTGGCTGGTTATTGAGTGCAAAAGATTTTTTGTAAATTAAACAAAGTGGCTTTTAAATAACTTTTAAGCAACCACAATCTTTATATTTCAACCTAAACGTATATTTATACTATTTTTGTTTTTTCTTTTTCTTTTTTTGGCCAAACACAATAAGTTTTTGAACAAAAATTATAAATATTTCATAAATCTTTCGTTTTTTTCATTGTCTATTTTTTCCTTCTTTCATTGTCTACAGACACCCCTTTTCCTGGTTTTTCTGCAACAAAAAAAAAAAATACTTATTTAACTTTGACTTTGGTTGTTTTATTTTGTTTTCATCCTTCAAGTGATTGCGAAATTGCTGCCACTTCAGAATTGGGCCTGGATAAGGAATTGGCTAAGAAATTATATGTGCAGACCATACAAGTTCTTAAAAAAGTTACTAAATTGGAAATTCCTAAAGAAACTATAGATGGAGACGAAGAACACATTACTGGCGCTCCTCAAGATGATGAGGTGGAGGCACTACAAGCAAAAGTTTCCATTAAAAACAAATTACAATAGATTTACTTGAGTTCTAATAAGAAAAAGAGGTGTGTGGGTGGCTTTTTTTCTAAACAGACTTTAAGAATTCTCATGAATTTACTTTAAATAATCATCTTTACAGATTTTATATACAATTTTGTATTTTAGTCATTTTAGTGACTTAATAAATTGTTCAAAGAAGTTATTTCTTTTTGTTTTTCTTCATAAAGTGTAACGTGCAGAAGTGGTGAAACAAAAAATACAAATTATAACAATTATATAAAATATCAAGAATTCCTGGAAAACAAAAAATTTTGTAAAGCACATTTGGCAGGATAGCAAATGGCCTTTGCAAAGGCTGAGATTTGTTTTTATGTTGTTAATAAAATTGTGTATTATAAGTCTTTTTTATACTCCTACATTACTTGAATAAAGAAAAAAACTAGTTATATATTAAATGAGCTCCAGACATTGTTTTATTGCGTCCTTTAAAAACTCCTTTGTATTAAATTAATTTCCTTGTCGTCGTATTATTTGCTTACAAGAAATTTTTAACAATTTTTTATTAAAATGCAGAAAAAATTTTTTTTAGAAAAAGGATATAAGAGATGTAGTCACGTCCTTGCACCGAATGAAACAAAATTTACAACAGATCTTAAGCGTATAATTTTTATTCCCGTTTTAGGACAAACTAGTAATTAATATTGGAAAAAAATAATTTTTGAGAAAAAGGATATTTGGAAGGTAGTCAGGTCTTTGCACCGAATGCAATAATGTTACAACGGCGATGTAATGCTAAATTTTAGAGAAAAATGTAAATTTTTACTTCATTCTGATAACAGCTTAATTAAAATTTCACGTTTGTCGATTCTCTATATGAAGACAAAGCCCTACACATCGGTCGCTTTCAAACACACTACATTGTGAACAGCACTATTATTAAAAAAATTTCCCTAAAGAAGTTTAGAAATAGAAAGAGATATACTATTTTTTTTTTTTTAATTTTGATAAAAGGACCTCAAGCCAAAAATTATTTAACACAAATCTAAAAATTTCATATCAAATTTGTATTTTTTTCATTGTTAATATACATATGTAAATGATTTCCACTTTTGTACGTAAGTAATATCTATGTATGCGTTTATTTATGTTTGTATGATTGTGTATAAATATTTCATTCACTTTCATACGCTGGCTGTTAGTTGTTCTTGCCCCAAGTCCTTTAAAGAGAACGATTTTTTTTTCGTCTCCTTAAATAAATTAAAATTTAACAATAGTTTTCTTGCAAATGTTTTGTAAAATTAATTTTGCCTTTTAATTTTCTTCCTTTTTTATTGATACATACGTACCCAGTTGGCCAGATCGATTAAGTTTTGTGTTAATTTTTCTCAGCAATCCAACTTTGTGGAGGACATTTCGTTCTCAATGCAATTTTGCTAAGGACAAGATGAACGATAGTGTCTTTCGTTTAGTCCTTAAAAAAAATTTTGAGGACAAGATGAGAGACAACGGCTCAACATTTTGTTCTCCATCCAATAATGTCTTCCGTTTAGTAAAATAGTTGAGGACAAGACAATGTCTCAAATTTTGACAGAACAAGATAGCATTGTCTCTCATTAAATCGTTCACAATTCTTGCAACATTTGTTTGAAAATTTCGTGACAATATTATTCTAGTCGAGGATTTAACATTGCCATGTAGATATCCTTATGTCTTATGTCCTAAAAATTTTGCCAACTGGGTATGTATGGGTATGAATAAAAGCCTTTATGACATATTTTTACTATAAAAAGAACTAGGAATGTACCTATTTGAAGAAATTAAAAACACAAATACTACATACATACATACATATACATTTATGTATGCAGGCATGTGCGCGATTTTTTTCCACTTAAAATGAAGAGTAAATGAAGCTCATAAAAAAAATCCATTTTACAATTTTTTACCATAATTTGCTTCTATTATTTCCAACTCGTTTCGCTGTTTACTTGTCGGTCTTTTATGAACTTCTGTTAAAATCTTTGCATGCATACATATACTATATACATACACAATGCAGTACGTGTGCGTGTGCCTCATACAATGGCAGATTCCGTAATTTAAACGCCCAAAGAATTGGCATTAAAATGATAAAAGCGAAAAAATATGTAGGTCGTACTGAAATTGTATTTTTACCTTCTATTTTATTTCTTTTCCTAAATGCAACTTTTAATTGTTTTTTTTTTTTTCTTGAAAGTAAAAGAAAACGTTTCCTGTTTTGTTAGATTATTTTGTGTTAAAAACAATTCTAATGTGTTATAAGCCGACGTACAGTGGAACTGAATTTTATATGTATGTACCCAGTGAACATTATTTGCCGTATTTGGTAAGAAATCGATCAGAAAGTCAGCACAAGTTGCCGAATTCTTATCTGACGAAAATTAAAAAATTTTAACACTTCCAAGTCTCGTATTGCCGCGCATTTTACTGACTGCACCTTCACGCCGCAACTCATAAGAAAAAATCTTTCCATATTTTACTTCAAAAATACACGAATATTAATGCAAAAAATCTAAAAAGATAATTGAGAATTATTAAGAAAACAAAAATCATATGTTAGAATCTCTGAATTAAAATTGCTTTTCAATAATGTGCAGAATAATATGAAATTAATCGTATAACTTTTCAGAAATAATGATAACTTTATATATGTACCTATAGAACTCATGTGGGTTTAATAAAGTTTTAGATTTTTCTGACGCTTCCAGTAGTGGTGGGAAAAAGCTTAGATATTACAGTTATGTTTCAAATTCAAATAACTAATAGATAAATATATAAATTCAACCTAAAGCTTTCATTCCTTTCAAAAAATTCTGTTTAAATGGTAGTTCTTTTAATATCGATTACAGTTAAGGAAAATCACGTTGCCAACAAGGATTTTTAGCAAAAAGCTTTCAAGAATACGCTATGAAGCTTTTTAGAATAATTCTGTAAACTTTTAACTCTCTTTAAATTTTTAAAGAGAATATTTCCAAAGTAGGACATGGGATGAAAAAACTAAAAATTTATAAAAATAAATACACAGTTCGAAGTTCAAACAATAGAGAAGAGCAATAAACACATCAAATATTTTACACTACATTTTTGCGCACTGCCTTTCAGAGCAGGTATGGAAAAGTGAGATTTTAAATGTATACTTTGTAGCAATAAATATATTTTTTTTTTTATTTACTTTTGTATACTACAGATTACTGCCAAAATAAGATTGGTTTTAATATTTCAACTGCAGCATATCTACAAATAACTATTTCTTTAATAACATTTTGCATTGCCAAAAAGTATATGTTTAATAGAAATGTTTCGTAGCTATGAATTTCTTAGTTAATCATTTATGAAAAATAGCAACCATCCAAAAGTATTTAACAAAATAGACGCCAGTGTGAAGAACACGAAGCAATTATAAATACGATAAATAAAATATTTGACAATGCACATGCATATGTATGCATCTGTATGCATGTACGCAGGAAATATTGGCGTAAAAACTAAGTTTTCTATTTTTAGCTATTTATAACTAGACCTTTTTCGTTTTTTTTTTTTTTAGGACCAGCACTCAAGGCTTGTCCCCTACTTATGCATGCATTGTGCCGGAACTAAGAAAATTGTGAAGTTTATTCTACATACGAACTGTTTCTCTTGAGAAACCGAGTCACTTAAATGCTTTTTTAAATGTTGGTTACCCAACACTTATACCATCCACAGTTACAGATGGAGCGCGATGTCTGGTCAAACGTCTATGCGTAAGCATAGAACATTTGGTCTTACGTGAATTAAAATTGACCCTATTCGCTAGGAGATTGCGATCAAGTGCGGCATTCATGTTTTCGCCGTTGCCGAAAGGCTTTGCCTATTTATGAATGAATATGAATGAACAATGCTGCTATTATCTGCTAAAGAGCAGATAGGATCAGAATTTTTATAGAAGAGGTAATTAAGAAAAAAGGATGGCAGAGAGAATGAAGCCTTGCTACCATCATCCGACGTTTCGTTGTACAATCACAACTTCATTAGGGAAATATTATTGTATTTGATATACCTATTTTATAATAATTTAAATGAATTTTGATGTAGATTTTTAATGTGCATTATTTTTACGTGTGTGTGTGTTTTTTTTTTAAATATAAAATGCAATAAAATTAATGCATTAAAAACATTTATAAAATTTATCGTGCAATTTTATTTATTTAAAGTTTCTTTTATTAATAACAAAATATACAAAGGCAGTGAATTTACCATCTCAGACATTAAGAGCAACGCACGAAGAGCAAGAAATATTAGCACTAATTCACAAAATAAACAACGGTATTTTTTACATTGAAATATTTTGCAGTTAGACTGTAGAGATCCCAAAGACTTGAAGCTTTAAATCAGTATTGCGGTAAATGGTGAAATGAGCAAACGTACATATGCCTTGGAAACGACCAAAATTTGACGCGTTCAAACAAAGAAAATCAAAATAAGGGCCAACAGAAAACCGCAAATTCTGGTCTTAAATTTAATTGAATTCAAAAAAAAAATGTGAAATCAAAAATATAAAAAAGTGTTTGTGAAAAGTTTATAGTAAATAAGAATAAGTACGAAGTGTACAAACGCGTAAGACGACGGCAACGACTAAAAGTTTAAATAAAAAAAAAGGAAAACGGGGGGGGAAAAGTTACATACAATCTATTCACAAAAAAATAATATAAATGTGAGTTTAACTGCTGGAAAATTTCTTCAAATTTACATACGCATACAATTTTGCTTATTAATAAAAATTGAGCTAAACAGAAATTAAGATTTCTTCTTAAGATTAATTTTAAAGCTGAGAATTAAAGCAGAAAACACAAGCAAAAAAATGTTTCTTGTTGATAAAGTTTATTAAGAGTGTTTTGAATGTAGTACAAACATACATACATAAGTATGTACTATTTCATATTTAACAAATCAAAAATTTTTTATGTATGCACTAGTGATGTTACGCATACTCGTATTCGTATTCGATTATTCGACTATTCGCCTGTTTTAAGATATTCGTATTCGTACTCGTATTCGCCAAATTCAAGCGAATATTTCTGGAATAATTTTCGCATACATTTTCCCAAAAAAAAAAAAATATCATAAAAAAGTTTAAAAATTACATAAAATGTACAAAAATATATTAAGTTGTATCAATTTTTATTTAAAGAAAGAAAGCCCTTTATCTTTGATGCAAAATAAAAATCTTCTTAAAAAACAAACGAAAATTATTTTCGTAACTATCATTTAAAAGTTAAAGTCTTATATGTAAATTAATATCATGTTAAGTTAGTAATCAATTCTCAGTAGAGGAATGTTGGACTTCAAAAATTGTAGAACTAAAATTTAATATATGAAATTCCACCGACACAGATGGCTGTGCCATTTGCGAAAATATGTTCTCCCAAACAGCATGGAATTACTAATTAAAAGTGTAAACAGAGTAAGAAAAACGAAATTTCAAGGTATGTATGTATGTATGTATTCGGCATCACAATGTCATATTAATGATATATGCCTAGAGTAGTGTGACAGTTTTTTTCAATTTATTGTTACTCACGCAAAGGGAGGGATTTTTTTAATTAAGTTTGAAATATTAAGTTTCTCTAAACATTAAAAATAATATTCGTATTCGGCGAATACTGTTTGAAATATTCGTATTCGCAAATACATAAAGTTTATATTCGTAACATCACTAGTATGTACACATACACACATACTACATACATACACATATAAAAAAAACCACGTGAAAAATGATAAGAATCCGATGTGATTAAACTTGAAAACCAGAAGAACACGATTTTATTTACGAATCTTCCATTTAATTTATTTTCTTTTTTGTATAAATAAACTTTGTAAAAATTTCATGAAATTTTGACTACAAAGTTTATTTGTTTCCACATAAAAATAAGGGCCAATACGTATGTATGTATGTACATACATAATTACATACTTAAATACATATAATAGATACATATTTAAAAAAAAAACTTCAAAGGACGAATAGATGGAATGAATGGATGGTGTGCTACTAACTTTCAATGAAATCTATGTATTTGAAATGAAATAAATTACTTACATATTTCCCCTCGGGGTCTGCTGTTCACCCTCATAATTTATTGAAAAAGAAATATAACAGAGAAATGGTCTTAACGTGAACTCCCAACTAAAGCAAAACAAGAGCAGCAAGTTTGGCGTTAGCAGAAGGATACACATTTACAAATCCTTCTAAGACAAGGAGATTCCCCGAATGTACTGTAAATACCTACGAACCTGCCTGCTCTTATTTAATTATAACAATTTAGCTTTTCAAGGAATTAATATACATACATACATAATCGTACAGTATATAATAAATTGAAACTCCAGCAACACTAGACTGACTGCTTGCTTATTTCGAACTTCATGCACAGAAAAAATGTATTTAATAAAATGTTTTTTGTTTCCTTTCCAATTGTAATAAATTTATTTTCAATTAAATAATTTTAATGATTTAATTAAAGTTTTAATTACTTGTAAAATTTACTACCATAGCAATTATTAAAATAATGATAAAAGCAATGAAAAGTAATTTTTTTCTTGTGGTTTTGTTATAGTTTTCATATTTATGTTTGTGCATTGTAATTCTCATTAATATTTTGAGAATTTTGTAATAAACATTCAACAAACAACATCACTAGTAATGTTCTTGATAATTTACTTTGAAACAACTAAATTTTATACCTGCTGCAAATGTTCATAATAAATATGAATTCAATATCAAATAGAACAAAATTATTCATATAATTCTCACATCATAATTAATGACAAAATTAATTATTAATTATTGTGAATAAAAATTTAATGGAATATGTGAAAACATTTTAATTGGACTTTTAATTATTATTTATATATTTAATAATTATTTCGTTTTACAAAAAAATGCTATACAAATTTAATTAATATTACCGATAGATTTACTGGTGAAAATTTAATTATTTTTTTTTTTTTGTTAATTGATGCCATGAATTTTTTTAATTGAAATTCACTTGGATTTTTGTTTTCTATGTGGATTTTGACATCCATCATACATCAAAAAGAGGTTTTTGTTTTTGCATTATTTTATTTGTTACCTTGTAAAATAATGCGACTTAAAATAATATTTTTTTGTTTACATCCATATAGTATGTATCTGTGTACCCTGAAGGAAGCATGGGGTTAAGTGTATCCATGTCAACAATTATGGTGTATTTTTGGTGACACTGTCAACGAATTGTTTTTTATTTTTTGTCTTTTGTTTTTGATGAGTAGAGAAAATTTTTTACGGTTAAAAGGAAATCATCAAGCTGATGGGCTCAAAATCGGTATAATTTTACTAATACCATTTCCTGCAGATGGCGACAGCGTCTACAGTGAATCAGTGCAGTTTTACTACGGACATTTCCCACAGTGTGGTGATATCGTCAATAGTACTCGTAAGTCAGTACAATCTTACTATGGACATTTGCTCCATATGGTCCCACAAGAACGACCTAGTCAGTATTGACGCAGTCTACTGGTAGACGGAGGACACGCCTGTGTTATATTTCAATAGTAGATAGCATAAGTTGGTGTATAATTTGTCAGTAGTACTGGTGACATCATCAATAGAGAATCACTATAATTATACCATTGAATTTCCTGCAGGGTAGGTATGAGTACATATAAATACATAAGTATTTTTTTGTTTAATTATGTATAAATACATACATGTACATACTTGTTAAATTCATTTATTTCGTTGTTTATTTACTTTTATCATGGCATTAAAACAACATTTATTCCGAATTGCAGAATAATAAAAATTCTAATTGCTAACAAAAGCACCAACAACTGCAACAAAATCTAGTGTAAACAAAATAAGTGTAAATAAACAATAACAACAAGAACAAAACATGTTAAAACCACTTGAGTGTAATTGGTATAGCAAAAGCATGAAAAAATTACAACAATAACAACGTGCAATATAAAACAACAACATCAATAAAAAATGCACACACTAAATATCAACAACTAACTGTTCTCTTTAATGTGCAGTGCTGACCAGTGCTGCCATTTTTGTCTGATCAGACCGAAATTGGTAGATTTTTTTTCAGTATGTCAAAGCATTTGGTAGTTGTTTGGTTGGTTGGTTCACATTTTGTGTATTTAAGGTAAGTTTTGCCAAATTTTGGTAAAATTTATGAGAGTTTTGATGGTGGTAGCCCTGGTGCTGACAAAGGTTAAGTAGGTGATAAGGAGCATAGAGTATTTATCATCCTCTCGGGTACACAAACGGTTGAGACGTTCCAAATTTGTATTTTTTAACTATCAAATAGACAAACACTAAAAAAACCGTGACCAATGTTGGTTGCAGTATTAATTCAATACTATTTTCACACAGAATTTATGAAAAGTCATGCTTAAGTATGAAAATAAATTGGAAGTTTTTCCAGGAATAATTTTACTTTAATTTTTTCCAAAAATAATTAAAATTGGACACGTTTTTTTAGTTTCAATTGTTACTAGACTTGGGTCGAATTCTTTTAGTAGTTCAAGTTAGACACGGTAACATGGATTGTGTTTAATGTAAAACTAATAACCTAACAAACCCCGCATATACATTATGCAACTTTGTTGCATGCAATTTTCATATTAAGTGTGGACGTTGAAATAGAAATGAATACATTTTATATGTCTTCTCTGTCTTTCTCACTGAAAAAAGACAGCTGCATGCAATAAAGTTACGTAGTGTAAATACGGTAAAACTGAATAATGTAATTTTTCAATGAAATTGTCGCAAAATGCCATGACACTTAGAAATGGGTAGTCTCACTTCTATAGATAATGAATTTTATTTTCATCGACTTTTATTAAAACGATTTATATCAAACTTTGCACTCACGTTGATCTTCTATACCAATAATTGTTGAAGTGGAGCAGTTCCAAGCCCATAGAAGTAAACACTACTTTTTAGTTCCTTTTAGTAAGACGATTCTAAGTGAAACTTAATACACACACACACATATTTTTCACTTATAGATAGGAAAAGTGGGCAGTTCCATGCCTTTAATTACTTTTTAGTTCCCTTTACTAAGACGATCCTAAATGAAACTTTACACACCATTTAAAGACAAGCAAAGTGGGCAGTACCGAGCCCTTTTAAACAAAAAATGTTTTTCAAACACCTCTAATTAAGCGTTTTTAATGACATATTGCGCTGCTATGCCGTTACAGTCATAGAATGTCCAAAATGGGCAGTGTCACACTCACACGAAGTAATTATTCCTTTTCCATTACTTAAACCAATCTTTTTAAATTGAAATTTAATAGATACACTGAGTTCTTCCAACAATCCAATTTAAACAAAAAATGGGCTGTGCCACTCGCATAAAACACAAATCGTTTATTTAGTCCAATAAAAAATAACTAAAAGCCATATTCGCTTTTCCACAGAAAAGTTCACTTCTCTGCGACCCATGTTTCTAACATTTTTCCCCTTCTTCATCAAATATAGTGCTGCTTATGGGCTACACCAAATACACAGAAAAGTAAATAATATATACATATCTACACATTTTTCTTTGAGAAATAGTTGCAACTTTCTGCTGGCTGGCGTGACGTGACATCACAAGAAGTAGACTTTTCTGCGGAAATGCCCATATATTGATTAATATTCGTAAAAATATCTTGTATACTCTCGAGAGAAAACTAGTATTTTTGAGTTCTGACGTTGTTAGAGTAAGTGCCTGTTTGCCGATATCGAAGAAGTTCTTTCTTTCGAGAAATCACATATGAAACAAAAAAAATTAAAAAATTTTGTTTTTGTTTCAAATGTAATTGTTCGAAAGAAAGAACTTCTTCGATATCGGCGAACAGGCAGTAAATGAGCATAATGTTTTATTTTTGATACATGTATATGCATGTATGTATATGTACAAACATACATAAGTATATGTTTTTAAATAAACAGTTTTGTACAAATATAAGCTTATCCGCTAATTCTTGTCTAATTCTTAAATAATTTTTTTAAAGTTGGTCTCCTGAAGATTTGATATATTGACATGCCCCTAGCACACCACAAATGACGACTTTATTAAAATAAAATTGGGAGAGTGTCATTAACTTACGTTCAAATTACGTGCAGGTGTCGGCACAACACTATGATGAGTATCGTTGATAGAATCGCAACCATACATCGAATAGAATCCAGCTTAAAACAAAATATGTCAACGAAGCCAATTGTTGAATGCATTCTGTACTAGTAATAAAATATTCTTACTGTGATGTTACATTTATGTGTGTATTGAATTTTGAAAATTCTTAAATGAACAACTGGAATTTCCCAAGCCCTTTTATTTAAATCACTGATGTTAATAGAATTCGAAAATCGTTGTCGTATTACATTTATTAAAATGATATTACATTTTGCATAATCTAATCAATGTGATGACTTTCATATTATCAATTTAGCTCGTGAAATAATCCATTAAAATATTTATCAAAATTTGCTGATATAAAATCTGTACACAACCTTCAGAAATTTTTTCGACACAAAAAACTTAATTCCAAAAATCATTGTATTGGAAACCATTTTTTATTTTCCAACATCAGTATTATTATTCAAACAAAGGCCAAACATCGAAGAGTTCAAAAAATTTTATTTTATTGGCGCTTACGAACGGCATGTGCTTAAAATAAATATCAATAAAATTAATAAAAAATTGATTCCAAATATAATTTATAAATGTGTGGGACTTTATTAATTTTTATTAATGGGTTCAAATCAATATTCTCGTCACATAATGGATTCCTATTAGACATCATGTCGATACAGTTAATGTCATAAAGATACAACAACCATATGATACGCATAAAGAAGAAAACTTTTTAAATATAAAACCATTTTGAAAGTTAATGCGCATTTACATAAATCCATCACAAAAGATCCAAGACGACGTATGACATTGACACTTGCGATTTAACGAACGGATAGTGAAGATGAAAGAAAACAAAAAGTACTTACGAACACTCGCAACAACAAGAACAACAATATGCACTACCAATCCCATCCCTCCATACAGAGAGATATACATACATACATACATACGTAGATACAATATTTATTTACTTGCATACTTACGACGGTCATAGATTAATAGAATTTTATGTAAACAAAATAAAAAGAACATTTTTTTACCACAAAACAAAAAGCAGTTAAATGCTACAATATTATAGAAAACGTCGACAGCTAGAGGTCACGTTTAAACAGAGCGTATGAATGGTTGGTTTTATTGACATGTCCTTCATCGTCATGTTCATTTTTAACAACTTTATTGTGCGTGAGGATGTGTTTGAGTGTGTGTTTGTGAACTTGTGCTTTTGGGTGCAAAGAAGAATCGTTAACGATTTAACGAGCATACTTTTGGGATGAATTTGATTTTTTATATTTAGATTTTATGTGTAGTTGGGCAAGAAATTTAATAAGAAAAGTAATCTTTTTTAAGATCTCCAAAAGATATTCGTATTTCAGTACATCCAAGACAAATGTATGAGAGTGTTTGTTAACTCTTATAGGTACTACACACAAATGCTTGCCAATAAATTGGGCTTAGAGAAAAATTAATCACTAGACCTTATCAAGAATTTGCTATGTTTTTCAATATTGGTTTTTATCAATTTATCGAATACATGCTGTATTTGTATATTAAAATTGGTTTATATAAAATATAATTCCGCCATGAAATAAAATACAAGCACGTGCAAATAGTTTACGTACGTAAGTACACACATAGATAAACAAATATACTCGTACATATCAGATATACACTAAGATACTAATCTATCTACATGAAGAAATACATATAATCGTATACAATTGTACATGTATGTATATGTTTTCGCCGCCCCTCAAGAAGGGTGTAGCAGTAATTTCATATTTGCATAAAACAACAAAGTCGAAAAGAATAACAAAAAGATTAAAGGCGTCAACGAATAGAAAACAACAAAATTACCAACAAAAAAAAATTAAATCCAAATCACATCTGTTGAATTTAATTAGTAAAACAAAAACAACAATAAAGGAATTAAAAACCGCTACAATTTATTTGTCATTCTATAAAAATAAATAAAAGTAAAGAGGTACAGTGGAACCGATTGCAGATCGATATTAAAAAGTATACGTACGGGTAACACAAATTTGCTTTTATTTGCTTTTTCCAAATGTCTTTCATAAGAATGAACCAAAAATAATTTCAAAATATATTTGTATACATATTTGAAAATATCGGTTCGCTTAAAAACCGATTTAAAACAAAGGCATACTTAGGTCCTCTGACTTTTTCTTACTCCATTTGACAACGCGATCTGTAATTGTAAAAATACTGATTTATTTTTACTCCGAAGAGGCCTCAAAAAATCAGCATTAAGTTTTGTCGTGTAGAGTGGAATTAATTTACGTTAATTTCTTTTTAATTATTTAGTATATTGTCTCATGTAACATTCTTTTGGAATTTAATTTACGAACTTAAAACAGAGATCTCTATTTTTAAATTTTGGCAGAATAAAATTTTTAGCATTTAAAGTCAATCATTAAAGTACCTATCAGTGAGCTACAGCAAGTGTTTAATTTTCGGGTATACTTAATTATGCACATTGATTTTTATGATCTAATCGTTTTTGTTCAAAAGCAAAAACACTTGTTTAAGCAACCGTTCGTTTCAAACAATCAGTTTTATTCACTTATTGTTTTATGCTAACATGAATGTTCTGACTGGTCGTTTCGCATCAAATGATCGAAATCGAAAAAGCGAACGAGTATGTATTGTTCTTAAAAATCAATGTAAGGGAACAAGTAGGATCGATCATGCTTGTTGCAGCTCACTGGTACCTATGTAATGATTTTTGTAAAATAATTTATGATCTCCTGAAGTTCAGATAAAACGTGTAATCACAGTCGAGGTTTTAAAAAAAGTTTCAAGCAATTTAACAGGATTTTATATAGACGTATTCACAATTAATCGGTTAACAGTCAATCAGAAAAATTATAGTGAGTGTGAATTTAAATTAACCTTCTAAGAACACAACCCAAAGAATTTAGCCGGGCAATTTTACAGTTCATAGAGTACCGTTAAACGACTTATGAGTCGTAGTAAAATTTCATCAAATCGGATATATGAGACCAGTCGTATGAAAAACACAATCTAAAAGATCTTTTATAAAATGATGGCAAAACAGAAAAATTTATTTCTAAAAATGTTTAGTGATTAACATAAAAGTTATAACAAAATGTTTTTATTCTTGTCTTTTCTAACTATTACATCAACAACAACAACAACAACAGAAAAATGTACTTTTGAAATTTAATATATTATTACAAAAAATCTAATAAAACAGTTTTCGCAAGCCACACCACTCCCTTATCTGTGAGCTTAAACTTATATTCATTACCAGAATTAGAATACGAGAATTATTTATCTTATACTTATATATAAAAAATTGTTGCAAGTGTGTTGTGACTTTATAACTCACGAACGGTCAAACCGAATTAGTATGGTCGTGTAGATAGTTTATCTAAAGTTTGCACGAAATTGGTCGATGCGTTCGTGAGTTATGACTTTTCGTAAAAGTCGTGATGTGCCCATGTGCTCAGCTAGTTATTATATAATTCCAAATACAATTGCAATTTAAAATGTTAATAACTTACAAGAAAATATAATAAGCAATCATTTTCTCATTAAAATCTAAACTAAACCATAAAATAATTTCTTTCTGCTCACTGTACACACTGTCATTGCCTCAGCCATTCATTCTCATTAGCATTTCCTAAATTCTCCCCCAATTTTTTGGAGGTTTGACAATGAATATTGAGGTAAAAGCATGAGGTTGAGGAAAATTAAGTCACAGTATGGAAAGTGGCAACTGTTTAATATCACAATGACTCTGTCATTTGTTACTTACTTACGAGTATACATACATAACCACTCAGATAGACCAAGAAATAAACAAACGTTGAATTTAATTATATAGATGGAGTTGGTAAAATGTGTGGGAAATAAAAAGAACGTACGAATAAATCATTAAAAAGACAAATTATTGACTTTTTTATTTGCATTATGTTTACTAACTTAGATAAACGATAGAGTCTAACATTTTATATATTTACGATAAAAATAATTTAATATGAGAATTAATAGATAGTGGTCGTATACGTTTTTCACTACATGATCATATTTATATTTCCACACTTATTTCGTAATAATTTAAAAATGATTCTCTACAACATATTGTTTGTTGTACAATAGATTGTGAGTTGGTGACCCATATAAAATGATTATCAATTTAAACACTAATTCCCTTAATAATAAAAGATTGATAAACTTTAAATGAGCTATAAAACCGATGTGACCATATAAAACTCGTAAATTAAAGCCACAATATGAATAAGTTGGTAAAAAAAAATTAACTAAAATTTATGACATTCTACATAACTTGAGTTCAAAATGGTTGTCGTATGGCGCCAAGCCAAGTTTTACAGAAATTCTGTAAAATTTTAGATAAATGTTAGAAAATAAAAATTTTTTTTCACAAGAAATTTTTCAGAATTATAAGAAAATATTTACTTGAAAATAGTTCAGTTTTTATACAAAAATTAGTAAAAATTTTGTCATTTCCCTGAAGTAAGATTTTTTTTTATGAGTATTAACGAAAGTAGATAATGATGTTTTCAATGTTTAAGCTAATACGAGTAAGGTCTAGCGTAGTTAATGTTAATAAAACAGCTTCATTACATTTTTTACCCAACGTTTCGTCAATTGTTTGTTGACTTCTTCAGGGGTTTCGTAATATGTAATACAAATGTTCAATTAAAACGAATTGCAATATAAAATTATTTTTGACATTTTTTAATGCCGAAAATTTTTTTAAAAATTAATAAATAAAAATTATACAGTAAAGCCAGTTGGTGCTGTTATTTGATTGCAACAATATAACTCTTAAACATTGAAAACATCATTAGGGGCTGTGCACATATTAAGTAACGCTGTTTTCAGAGATTTTATACCCTCTCCCCCCCCCCACACTTCGTAACGCTTTTTTCTAATTTTTCAGTGCAAAATTTCCAATCCGTAACAAATCTTAACCCCCTCCCCCTGGAGCGTTACGTAATATGTGCACAGCCCCTTATCAACAAAATTGTATCATTGGCCAAATAATTCCTACAACACATTAACGAATGTAATTTGAAGAAGGACCAACAATAATAATAGAATAATAGTTGATGTTGAAAAATTGTTATATCTATATAAAAGATTCATTGAGAAATTTAAATCGATTTAAATTAAAATTTGAATCTGTAATTCATGATTCTAAAAAATATATAAAGAATTCAGTTTAAAATCAAATGCATTCAAATATATGACCTTGTGTTTAATGGATGTGTGTTTGTATGGAGGTCGATAGCAGCAACAACAGCTAAAACTATTTGTGCACTAATAAACAAGAATTTAATTAATTCATAACTGTATGTACTTGTATGTGCATATATTAAGAAGGAAAACAGTAATAGGCGAAAATTTCGATTACAGAACCGATGATCAGATGCACACGAGTACATGTAAGATAGTAATGCACACCACCTCATATACGAACCTAGTATTGGTTTCATCAAATGTATTGACGCAATTGTGGAGTGTACACCTACCAGTTGTGCACAAAGTAAGAGTGATGCTGAAGTTTTCATCCAATGAACACAAAGGCTCAGTATTTCCTAAATCTGGTAGTGGTCAGCACGTATACAATCTCGCTTACTTAGTGAGCAAGTAGAAGACGTCTTGATCACTTCTTTGTACTCTTTTTAAGCAAGAATGCATATTTTTAAAAGAGAAATGAAAATAAAAGCAATTAAAATAATTGTTGATAGGTACAATTAATATATGTATTAATTGAAAATAAAATTTTGTCTAAGTAAATTGTTAATTGAAAAAATGTAGACAATAATTTCTTTTGTGTACAGAATATAGGACAAAATGACAGAAAACTTCAAATACCTATATTTATATGCATATGTATGTGTATGTATGTATGTATGTGTACATAATTTTATTAAACTATTAAAATGCAATTCTCTCTAAGCAATTCTCTTTCTTTATACAAAATACTCTTTTACATCACATTATTCTCTTTTCATTTGACTTCTTATTCAATTATATTAGTCCCTTTTAACACTAAACTCTAACAATTAGAGAAAGTTTTAACTAAAGTTGTTCATATAAATCAAAAAGAAACGTCACAACCAACAGTAGTACAAAGCTCAAGGTATGTGCGGCAAATTTACTCCAATTTATTTCTACAAAAATTAAAATTTCATCTTTTTTCAAACTATCAACCTCTCTATAGCAAAAATAAATATTGTTTTGTTTTAAAAAGAAGTTTGCTGAAAAGCTGGTCGGTCGGTCTTTTAAGTTCATTTTGTCGCACATTCGCATAATTATTGTTGATTTTCTGCTTCGTGCATGAAATTAAAAATAAAACATAAACTGAAGCAAAACTGTAAAGAATAAAAAAGCCAAGTTAATGCCACAATAAAAGCACGCAGCAGATACTTTAACAACCACCATCACAAACAAAATAAGTGCTCGTACTATTTTCAACACAACAAGAGAAATAAATATGTACATATGTATATGTATTTTTTAGTTATGCCGAATCGTGGATACCCTTCATAGAAAATAAATCACATCTATGTATTGTTTAAAATGTAAATTTCTTACTAAATAAAATATTGTCTGATATTTACACTAATTGAAATTATTGTCAGAACAGTGATCTTCACAGTTAGTACAATGAGCCCCGATAGATGTCCAGAAAATTTATTTTATTAACAACAAATGAAAATATCAAATCAAAAAGCTTTTCACATAAAATATGTCGTTAAATCTCACAAAGAGTTGTCTTTCTTAGTTAGGGTGGATTTAATTTAAATCTCTTGTTATAAACCAAAACCCGGCTATTTTTTAAATTGCTACTACCTATTCAAAATATTTGAAATGAGAAAAAGAGAAATCGAATAATCGATCTCCCTAACCATAAGTTATTTAAAACAGCTGTCTGTCTGCCTATAGTATAAAACTATAACTCAACTTTAATTAATTTTATATATCTGGTTCATATATTAGTTCAATGAATTGATCTTAGCGGTGTTTACCACACTGCAAAACAACGGAGAATAGCAAGCAATATTAAAATTAGGGATACAACCGATACCGGGTTTTACCGAGTTTTTTGAACAAAATATTCAATTTTCAACTCTTTTTTTTTTTTTGGTTGACAACTATAGAAATAAAATATTAAAAGCAGAACATAAAATCAAAACAGAATACATAATGAAATTAATTATTCTATTTTGCTTTGCACCATAGTAATGAAATGTTCTCTCAATGCTAAATCTTGTATGTGTTTGTATGTTTTAAGATTTTTTTCAAGGCGCATTAATACAAGTGGTGGTAATTCTACATCAATTACAACTTAAAATAACAACTGACATCTCAGCACCTATGTCCTAACCTATTATTTATCTACAATTCTTGACCCTCGATACAAAGCTCGAATATTTCAAAGACAATCGACTTCAATCCAATCGATAAAACGTCTTATTGAGCTGCTTAACATGACTCTACATTCCGAAAGTGTTGAAGACACAGTCCTCCCTACACCTCGCAAAAGTTCTGATAAGTCTACGAGAAGTACTCGCATTTGGAGCGTATGTGAAAAAATTATAAGAGAATCCGAGGAGGATGAACCTGTATCCATCCTAAGCTGTGGTTCTGCTAACGAAGAAGTCGAGAGATACCTTAGATCTCCTAATATTCCTAGAGACGCAGACCCTCTTGTTTACTGGCGCAATGGCATATCCTACCCAAACTTAAAGAAAATGGCGCAGAAATACTTAAGTTTTCAAATGAGTTCTGTAGCATCTGAGAGACTATTTTCCACTGCAGGTCTGCTTCAAATGGATTTGAGAAATCGTCTATCTCCGCAAAATTTGAGAACACTTTGTTTTTTAAACAAAAATCTTATTAATTATAATTTTAATTTAATTTTAACATGATCTTAAATTCAATTCTTTCTTTTTTAAGTCTTATTAATATTTTAATTCTTGAGCCAATCTAAACTGAATGCTAACGTTTATTTTGTAAAATCATAAATATTGCAGACGTTTTGTAGTTTGAAAATTTGAATTTTAGAAACTGAAATGTATTGAAAATTTTGATGAGTTGAATGGCTCATTAATAAAACTTGAGTTTTGTTAATTTTTACTTGAGCTCAATTTCAATATGCGTATCGGAATCGGTATCGGCGATATTTATTTTTGAGTATCGGTATCGGATCGGCGAAATGGCGTATCGTTACATCCCTAATTAAAATTATATACTGTTTATAACGGTCTCTTACCAGTACCGTCAAAACCAAGTTTTCCTAAGTCCAGTTAAGACATTATTCCATTCATTTTATCACACATACATTGTATTCTGTTTATTTTTTTTTTTTTTTGAACCTCAAAAGAATAAATGTAAACATTACAAACGGAACGATCAACTTATATTTTTGTAAGCCTTTTCATCTAAAGGTAAAGTGTATAAAATATTTGAAATGTATTTAGACGTTAAAGTTCTCATTCATGACCACTAATGTTGTTGTTTTTGTTAATGTCATTGGGGCGAATGGGATAATACGACTTCAGTGGTGGTGCTGCCGTTGCTACTATTTGCTTCTATTACTTTTGCCTCTTCTTCTTCTTCCTACCAAGTGTTTTTTATGTGAAAACGGGGATATGTTTAATTTTTTCCATACACCAGCTCAAAGACTCACACACAAGCACGCTCACATTCAATTCAAAATAGGGGGGAAATTTGGTTGTAACGAGCAGTGGTGCCAACTTTTCTTGGAGCAGAGAGCACAATCAAATTTTAAAAAGCAATGAAAATCGTAATTTTGAAATCGAAAAAGCCGTAGAAAGGGATTAGGTTGAATTCATGCTAATAGAAAGCTAAACAGCTTTAGCGCAGATACTAGAAGGTCGGAGTTCAAACATAATATTTTTTTGATTTTTAGCTAACAAATTCATTGAACTAACTAAACGCCTTGTACACCTTCGCATTTGAGCAGGGTGAACTTGAAATTCTTAGTACAACACCAGACAAATCTGAAAAAGGATTTCAAGACGAAAGGGGTATTCTCTAAGGGGGAAAAAATGCACCATTAAGTTTTCTTTTTTTAATTTACAAAATTTCCTAAAAGCACTAGGGCACCAATAAATATAAAAATCAGTAACTCTGTGCTTTTTCCTAACCACTAAAAATAGTGCCAAAAGCACTAATTTGGTATCGCTGGTAACGAGCATTCGTTTAATGGTAAAACGAGTTTTCAAGTTAACATTTTTTTCTTCTATCGTTGTTGTTTTTGTTTGGTAAGTATGTACATACAGACATACAAGTATTTTGTTAGAGTTTGCTGTTTTTGTTGTCGTTGTCGTTGCTTTTTTATTCACATGTATTGGATGGTAAGAAATGTTTTAATACAACTAACGCCCGATTTCACGATGTTCGATGAAAAAATAATCAAGTCTTTAACCGAAAGTCTGGCTAAATTGTATTACACAATATATGATTAACTCTTAACTGACAGAAGTTAACAGAAAAGTTGACGTTAAATTTAACTGAAAGAAATTTGCCGGTTAGCAATCTAATCGGAACAAAATAAAACAAAATGGTTAGACATACAAATCGATATTTATATTTTTTTAATATATTTAATTTAAAAAACTTCTATTCACAAAAAAAGAAAGAAACTTCAACAAGTTTAGGCAAAATCTGGGTATCTGATAATTTCGTAAAACGCAACATGGCACATCGAGACTGCATGGTTTCGATGATTTTTTCACTTGTAATACAAGCCAATTCATTACTTTAAATTTCCATTTTACGCCTCAATGCTTGCTGTGCATCCTCAGTATAACAATATTATTATGTCCACGGGGGAGAGTTACTTTTTGTTGAGCAAACATTTTAATTTTATTCCGCACTACGTCAATACCACGTTCATTTGAGGCATTCAAATCCAATACTGCTTTCTTATAGCTGCCACCAAGTAATATTCTAGCCAAACATTGAATAGTCATTGTTGTGCCCACACCAGTTGGACCCTATACCAAACCAAAATTCATCAATTAACTTACCTCTACTCGTATAATATTAGGAGCATTACCCTGCGAAGCAAATTCGGACAAACGAGCTATAGTATCTTCATTGGCTACAATTTCATCAAATTTTGCCGGTCGGTATTTTTCAATCCTATATAACAGTATTGGACATTAAGTATGATTATGTATATACATATTTTTACATCATCTTACCATGGCAAATTCCGTCTCTTGATTTATATCCTTTCCTCTGGACACATACAAACTAGATTCCTTCAACTACATATGCATGTCCCAAATACGTCGTCGTCGGAGAACATACTGCAAACAAACAATTTATATTATTGATTTATATACATACATGCACATGTATGTATGTATAAATAACAACATTTTAATTATTACTTATCTGAATTTTACTTTTATTACAAAGTTTTATTTCTCAAATTTGCAAAAACTAGCTTTTTAATAATATATTTTTATGTAAACAAACCGATAGTATTGCCAAATTTTTATTAAATTCTTTTGTTAGTTAACCGAAAGATGATGAAGCGAAAATACGTAACCGTTGATTAAATAGTGCCCGTTAGCCTAACCAGCAATTAGTTAATTTTTTGTTAACAGACATTTTACCGAACATTGTGAAATCGGGCGTAAATATGATGATGATGTCGTTGTAGTTTCTGTATTGTTGTTCATACAGATGTTATTAAACCAGCAAACGAATAAATGGATAATCAAAAGACTAATATCTGTAGTCAAGTCTAATAGGTGGGTTAATTAGTATAAAATAATACATACCTACATACCTACTTTTATCGGAAACTAAACAAGTTTAGAGCAGTGTTGCAAGATTTAACGTTTTTTTTGATCAGTTAATTGACCATCTTTCTCTATATTTAAACATTTTTAACCAATTGAACTCTAAAATATCTATATGGAAATATTTTAAGAATAATCGATTTGAAACTTACATATGGACTTCTAATAAATAAAGTAACAGCCGAAATTTTTTTGTATTTCTATCTCTGTTTTTAAAATATGTAGTAAAATTGAATTGAATTTAAACGCTAAAAAATTTTTCTGATTTTTTTTATTTTAATAAATCGAATCAGTTTAAGTGAAGCATTGACTCAGCAAAATATGAGAACTATTTCGCAAATTCTAAATGATTGCGTGCCGCTGGAGGCTGATTTGTAGGCATGGTATACTGTCAATCCAGAGGTGGTAGGATCGATTGCCATCATAAGCCCCGATTAGTTTTTATAAAAAAAAAATTCTTTAAAACCCCAAAATTAGTCAATAAAACTGTAATTTTCACCGATTTTGTTTACGTTAAACACGGACACTGTTTACCTAATATATATGTAGCAGTTGTCTTTTTAATATTTTTGTTGCATAGTGTAATTTCAAACTCAGAAATAACAATATATAGGTAGGTACTATTCCTTTTTATGCCAACAATATATTGTAACCAAATTGTTAACTGGGAAAAGTGCTGAACAGTAAAGCTAAGCATGCATATGTATTTATGTATGCATGAGTGTATCTGTGTTTTTGTTATTAAAGTGGTAGTACGACTGTAAAGTGTTTGTTGTTGTAGCAGTTATAGTCATAGTTTATAGCAGTTGCGATGTGCGGCTTTAAAATATATTACCAAGTAGACGTCATTTTAGTTAAACTTTAGATTTTGTGAAAGAAAGGTTTATAATTTTACTTGAAATAATAAAAGCAAGCGTAATAAAATAAAACAACAACAACAACAGCAATATAAAAGTGAATTTATATAAAATATCATATAAAAAGCATCTATGCACAAAAAAAAATAATTTTATTTTATAACAAATACATACGTTTGAAAAGTTCTTAGTTTTACTACAGTTCACAAAACGTTCTCTTTATATTAAAATAAAAATTTAACTTATGAAAAAACCTTATTAAGGTGAGTGAAAAAAAAAAACTTGATATGCAGCTGAAACATACATACATACCTTTAACTTTATAATGATAATCAACTTTGAACGATGTTGATGATGATTATGATGGTGATGTGTGAATATTTTATTTTAACCGCAAACGTAACAAGTTTTCTATTTTTCTTATTTTTTTTTTTATGTTTGTTCTGCTCTTCTTTGCCTTTCATTGTTTTAAGGAAATTGCCATTTGATTTTCCAATCGTTCGATTTTTTTTTTTTTTAATTATTTTACGTCCTTTTAGCACTTCAAATCAATTGTGTTTTCATTCTTTGTCTTTAGGCAGCAGCTGGAAATTTGAAGGCAAACGGAAGACAGTTAAAAATTAAACAGTTAAAAATCTGGAAGTTGGCATAGTAAATGATGTTCGAAGAAACTTAAGCAAATTTATTTCCGATCATTTCCATCCCCGTCTATATTAGGGGGTCTCTTTCTAAGGTATCAGGGAAATTTTAAGATACTATCGGTTTTGCTTTGCTTAGTTTATAAATGAAATAACATCGTGAACGTTACTGTTGCTCAGTCACCGTTGTGATCTTCCTAACATTGTGATCGACCTAAACAATTTGGCAATTGCTAATTTCCCTTATAAATAAAAGATGTTGTGTCATTGTACAATTTTCTAATTTTGTTCACCAAAGAGGATAATCTATCCTCCTTTTTAATATAAACAGGATGGTTTGACTCGGCGACAATTATAGGTCAGAGACCAAATGACCGGACCTGTGATGGAGCTTTAAAACTAACCTAAACATTCACTGAAATATCTGAGCAACGGGCGTGTGTATAAGTTTACAAAAGAAGTAGTATAGACTACATTCGTCTGATTATTGATAAAGCGAACAGCTTTCATATCACTGTACACTAATCTTAAGGGAACAGGGAGATGACCTGCCCAAATATACCAGGTTCGAGACCTGATGATCGCCATTAAATGGATATGCTGGCGGACTTTGTCGTATCCTCAATGCAATTTTAATTAATTTTAGGTCGCTTGTCGATTACGATCTCCTTCGGGAAAAATATACATATGTGATAATTGTTATTGAAATTATAACCATAAAAACATTTTGTTAGTTAAATGACTCAACCACCAGTAGTGGTTTCTTTTACTTCGGAGAACCAAATATGTATGCCCGTTTTGGGGAGTTGCTAACCGAACAGAAGTTTCAACAAGTGCAAAAATTTTTAAATATTTGTCACCTAACTTTGTGGTAGACTTTAAACTTTCTTTAGAAGATAACTCAAATTCATTACTAAGTTTTTTTTTTTTTTAGATAAATTTTATTATTTATTGAATCTTCAATATTAATTGAAACCTCAATAAGTTGTTCAAATCTTAAATCTAAAAATGTTAAATATATGTTTAGCCAATGCTAAACAAAATTTTTAGCTTCAACGGTTGATTTTTGTTGTTTTACATCTCTCGTGTACGGCTGATAGAAAGAGTATCCCTCCTCATAAGCCGGGTGTGGCCTCTATACTCTAGAATATTACGCGCAAGTGGATTTGGGTGCAACTCGAGTTTTTTAATGTATTTTTCCGCGTGTTTAGAAAGTACTGTCTTAACCAACGGAACATCGAGATCTTTGTGAGTTCGATGATTTCGGATATACCATGGGGCTGCTGTTATAGTACGCAGAATTTTGTTTTGTCGCCTTTGAATTGGCAGTGATTCCATAGGCCCATATTGGTTTTAGGATCGCATTGTATAATAGAAGTTTACATTCTAAGCTTAGTATAGAGTTTCTTCCAATAAGCCAATTCATTTGGGCTGCTTTTAATTTCATTTATGTTAACTTTGCGTCTATATGCGATTTCCATGTTAAACGAGGATCAAGATGAACGCCTAGATATTTGACTACAGTGTGTAGCGGTATAGTCTCGGTGTTGATTTGTATAGGCGGGCATGTTTCCCTGCGTAACGTAAAAGTGACGTGTACACATTTCTGCTTATTAACTCTTATCCGCCATTGTTTTAGCCATGTTTCCAGTTTTGATATGTACCCTTGCAAATTCCGGTAAGCTTCAACAGGATTTTCATGAACGCTTAGAACTTACTAAATTTTAGTTTTTATTATTCTTCTGTAAAATAACGAAGATTGAACTAGAAAGCCATCGCAGTGTTGTTTGTTATTAACTCTTAAGTAAGGACTTAAAAAGTATTTAGTTAATGATCCTCTTATACCCACTTTATGAAATCCTTGCCTTATAAGAGGAGAAAGCGTATCTAAATGTATTGCAGATTATTTGCAAATTTCAACATTTGTTACTGTGTGACTATTTTAGAATTATTAACAAAGCTTGTGAGAACAAAAAAAAAATTTTAGTAAACTGTTTGCAAATTTTTAGTTTATAAAAAAATTCTGAATACTATTTTCTAATACATATGTATCATCAAACATTCTTCTACTTTTGGGTGCACTTTGTTCTACTACTTATTAATTCTATGTGGATTTGAAAATATGTATGTATGTATGTATGTAGGTATGTAACTTGAAAAATCTTATCATTTTATCTTGAACATCTTTCAAGCATCCAACCTAAATAAAGAACAGAAAATCGTGAAAATTCCGTTGTCACGTTTATGGTTGCCAATATACTCACTCGTATGTATGTACAGAAATGTGTTCACAGATTGCTGTATTTCTTCATTTTCTAACAAACTTTGATATAATAAACAAGAACAAAGTAGTAGACAACAACAACAGTCATTGCTTCCACCAACATTCATTTACCTTTTTTAGTCACACAAATGGGGCTGGTTGGCTATGCGTCTGTGTCTGCAAGTACGGCTCCAAACATTCTTCTGTTTTTCATCATATTTTATTAAAAGCAAACAAAAAAATATTTATTTATTTTTTCGCATACCCATATATACAAATACATACATACATACTTGTACATACTTTGAGAAAAGCGTTAAGAAAGAATGAAGAAAACAGAAACGTAAAGTTTTTAGAAAGTTGTTTATGTCTGGGGCTGCCAGAAAATATTTCCCCAAATTCTCTACAAATTTCTTTAAATCTCTCGACTATATTATATACCTATATCCAAGGTTCTGTAAAATCTGTATTGCAAAAAATTTACACATCAGCAACCAGGGTCAGTCAAGGTCTGCCATAAATGTGGCAAACATATTTAAAGTTATATAATAATAACTATGCACAAAAATAAAAGCAACTGCAATATAAAGAGCCAATATAATATATATATACATATATTTGTATAAGTATGTATATGTATTACAAAAAGCAAACAAGTATAAGTTTCGAGTCAAAAAGTTATGAAAGAATTTATAAAAATCGGTCCCTAAATGGGAGAGCTATGCTACAGTAAATATTTTGGAAGTGCAAATTGGCCGTGAAATAAACAAAAAGTGTTGTGTGGATTATTTACCACATCATTGGTCCTGGAAATTGTGCAAATATGACTTCATATATATTTTATATGTGTTCCATTTATATATATGGTATAGAATGATATATCTATGCGCACGGTAGTGCCCCAGGCCAAGTTCCGGCCACACAGTGTGTATATTTACACGAAACCATTCGAGCTGTTTTTCCCCCTCATAGCTTTGATCCTCTTGATCGAAATATAATGAAACTTGAAACATAAGGTCCCCCACAGAGGTAAAATGTGAAAGTTCTACCGTAAAAGCTTCCCGAGATATTAGGATGTGAAAAGTACATATTCACTCACTCACTCACTTACTAACTCTTTAACATTATTAGGCACTTCCAGTATAGCTAGAGAGCTGAAACTCGGTACACAGGTAGGTCTTTTGTGAGAAATTAACCAGAAAAATATGAAAACAGGCACTTTCCATCCGGGAGGACTATGGTGCCCCTTCTTTGCATGGGGCACTTCCAGTATAGCTAGAAAGCTGAAATTTGGTACACAGGTAGGCCTTGAAAAGCAATTCATATAAATATTTATACAAAAACAACTTAGAATAAAGAAGTTAGATCCGCACAAAAACATAAATGTGAAAATAAGGCCAAGTTTCTATCCAAAAAATTTCGGCCGTAAAAAGTACTGAGATCAAAATAAGGACCAAGTTCTTGATAGGTTCAATACCATCTCATTTCTAGGCAACCTCATTTCTTGCCAATATTTTTCCAAGAATTCTTTCCCATATTAGGAAGACAAAAAAATATTGCCAAGCTTATAGGTTGCCTTGAAATGAGATATCAAAAACTATCAAGAAAATTTTTTGGATAGTAACTTGGCCTTATTTTCTCATTTATGTTTTTGTGCGGATGTACTTATATAAACATGAAATATGTGTGAGTAATATCTGAAGCATATAGTTTAAATTTTAGGATCCAAAACTTGTTTAGCTTTTCTCTATGCTACGAAAAATAGCAAGTACGTACATATGTACATATGTAGTTTGCATGCACATATAAAATATTTATTTCTACAGGTATGTAATGCTACGTTCACATTTATCAAATAGGTATTTGTCGAAAAAAAAGTAACCCAGAAAGAAACTGATAATTTGTTTCCTTTAATTCAAGGGGTTAAAGGTTCGCATTTATTAAAAACTGTATAAAAATAATTTTTTGGAGAATAATTAATTTTATTTTGTAATATGAAGTCTACTGTTTACGTTTTTTTTTACAAATATTTAATAAATGTGATCGTAGCTTAAGAGTTAAATATTAAAAAAAAAAAATTTTAGTTCGTTATGTGCAAATAATAGAAGACTCTTTTTGTAAATCATATCTGCTATAAGAAAAGAAATTTCTACATGTGGCAATACAGCCCCCAAGACTTTTTCAAATTCTCATACTCTGCATCATTCTCCGCCACCTTACAAAACACTGAATATGGTGGTGTTGAATAATATTGTTGCTGATGTCGTTATTGTTACAATTTACATATGTAGTTATTGTTGCCATACTTTTACGTCATTAATTATTTTTTTTTTCTCATTTCATGCATACAGACATACATACATTCTTTGTTATAAATAACTTCGCATATTAACTGAATGCCATAATTGTAAAAAGGAAAATAAATTAACATTCCTTTCAAAATCGAAAATATGTCAGTATGTATGTATATAATATATACATAAATGGTAGATATTTATTTATTTTGTTAACAGCGATATCCAAAATAAAAATTCAATTATGCAGCTGGTTTATTCTATATATGAAATGACTTTATATATACACTCAAAAAAAAGAGCTAAATATTGGGAAATTTTATCTAATTCTGTAAAATATTTACTTAAAATTACTTCAGTGTTTATATAAAAATTAGAGAACATTTTGTAATGGGGAGCCATCTACCGAGGATATGAACAATTTTTGCATATACGTATGTAATTGTATAGGGGTTTATTTCCTTGCTAAGTGGTTTTTGATCTTGATAACTCCTTTCGTTTCAGTATTTTTATCTTGATGATTTCAGTTAGATGTTGGAGAACTGGATACAAATATGAAAATCACTGAAAAAAATTGTAATTATTTTATTTTTCTCAAAATGTTTGATAAAACATGAATAGGAAAAGATATTGAAAAAAATAAAAGACAAGTATTAGGATTCTATATTAAATTCTATATTGAATGAAGAACTACCTCTGTGTTCGGCTGTGATCATTATATTTTTACAAAGACCGGAAATAGTATCTATGTACTACCACCCAATTCACATGATGACTTTTGCGACGTCGTTTTTACTGAATTCCTTTTTGAAGTTGCTACCAAAATCTTTGTGTGTTCAGACGATGTCTTTTAGTTTCATGTCTTTTTTCCCATTTTTGTTTTGAAATTGTGAAAATAATGAAAAGTAACAAAGATAAATAACAAAAGTAAGAAAAATAATGAAAAGTAACAAAGAGAAATGGAAGAAAAGTCTTGAAAAACACAAATCAAGACTTTTTGTTTACCCCTCTTTCTTCCCTACACCGCTCACCAACAAGCAAAAAGAGACGTCGAAAAAGCGACGTCGCAAAAGTCATCATGTAAATCGGGTGTACGTGCTAACAGATTGCAAAAATTCGATTCTAAAAGAAAAGAGATAGATACTTAGTACATTAACTAAATATCTATCGTGTAAGAATTAACCTTCATATATTGTAGCGAAAAGCTTTTACTTCTGATCAATTCAAATATGTTAGATGGTGCAACGAAGCTTTTGATGTTAGGAGAGCGCTGGAACGCTCTCAAGGCGTATCCAACAGGTGAGCTTTATAGCAAACTTTCATACAAACTGATATAGTTTGAAGAGAGTACATAAATAATGGTACTCATACGTAAGAAAATGCTTTAAATTTGTTTGTGTATTTTGATCTAAAGCGAGTACTTTACACTAACAAAATACATGTTGTATTTTGGATTATTGTAGTTGTTGTAGAACTGCACGTACCTGTTAGTTTTACCATGGACGCTCTTTAAATGTAGATGAATTGTCTAAGACTCGAAGTCTATTGGGATTGGAACCAAGGTACTTTGGTTAAGTGAATACTCGTATGCACTCTAACCACTCTAACCTTGCCATCGACTACCTGCCACTTCACATACGACTACATAAATATTCGTAATTTCTTACATTAACAAAGTTAATTTTTTTAAAACTAGTATACGAGTAGACTAAAAAATAATTTATAAAAATGTTTTCCTTATTTATTGGAAAATTTTCCAATTTAAGAAAAAACACTAAAAATTTAAATTGAAAACAATCGTATTCCATTGTTATGTAGGTATTCATTCGTAAAATAATTTCATTCGTATGATAAAAAATCTTCCTTTTAGAAAATGCGATCTCAAAGTAAAAAACATTTCCTTGAAAGTAAGATTTTTTTTTAAGTAATATTTTGAACTATTTTCAAAGACATGAACTATTGGATGTTTTTTCTTATATTATGGAATTTTTTTTGCATTGAAATAAAATTTTCTACATGTATGTACATATATAAAATTTCAATTAAGTTTAGAAAGTTTTTTTAACTGTTTGGAAGAAAATTTTTCACTTAAATTTAGTACATGACTTTTTTTGTAGTGTATGTATGTATGTACACATGTATACATATATGTACATATATATTACGACTTAAGTAGGTATAGGTATGTAGCCGCCGGTGTCTGGGAGTATGACTAATAAAACAAGGTTTGGGGTTTTTTTTTGTGATCTTTTTCTTTACTGTTTTATTGCTAGATATTGTTGGCTGTTTGTTATGCTAGATTTTCTATTTAAATTTCATTTGATCAAATCAAAACAATAACACAAATTGTATAACATTTCTATTATCTGTTGCTTGAAAGATAAATGTATAAGAAAAAAAAACTTAAATCTGGTTTAGGTTAAATGTACTGTAACAAATTTTTAAAAAAACCAGCGGTCACCTTCATAAAAACTGCAAGTTACTAGTGAATATACATACATATGTATGTATGTATATATGTATATATCTCTAGCAATAACTTTAATAACGTCATGAAATCGTGTCAGTTCCGTTTATCATGTGACATACTTACATACATACCATGATGTGTATGTCGATTTTTATTCATACAAATAATATTCTTTTTTTCTACTCTGTTTTGCTTGCAAGTGACATTTAATTATTTTATTATGCCCTTTCACTACAGGAGAAAACCATGTGGTATATACACCCAACTCTTTTAGTACGCAATTTTTTTAATATAATAAACGAATCTCTAAATGTTCGATATATTATTTTAGTTTTTTACTACTAAGCACGTGTAAAAAGTCATAAGAAAAATAGAAATTTTAAGAAAATGCACTCAGTAAGTAGGTATTCAACAATTTTTCAAAAATGTTGATACATATCATAAATACACCTTTTTTGCGAATTCGTTCATGGTTTCTAAGATATCAATATGGCTTCATATCAACCTTTTCAAGTTTTATATGATTGTTGTTTTTTCGACCTAATTTATTTATTAATTTCTATAGTAAATTCTCTAGGCTAATGTTTATAATGATAAATCCAGAAAGAATTAGACATTGAAAATATTTGAAAGAATTTGGGAAAAACCAACATCAATTTAGACACGGAGATTTAGCAATAATTAAAAGCAAGAGTGAAATGTATTTTGTATCTTTGTGGTTGGAAAAATTTGTTGCAATCGCCAAACAGTGGCGTGTGCAGCAAAATATCACCCTCATATGTTAATCAACAGCCAAGATATGAATGTATGTTACAAAATTTTTAATTGGTTTCGTTAATGAACATGGACTTAAATTGAGCTTTAATAGATTTTGCTCCAAGTATAAAAATATTTAAATTTTTTTTTTGCTTTTCTCAAAATATTTAAATATAAATGTCTTTCATTTCTAAATTTAAATTTTAAACTTGTTTGCATTTAAATAAAACATGCTCTCATTTTTTCTCGATTCTTTTCAGTCGATTCTTTCTAACTGGGTTATTTACACAACATGTAATAATAATTGTTGCTGTTGTTGCTTTTGTTTTATTACTCTTATATTCTACTTAAATAAAATTATCCTAACAACTTAATCAAATTAAATATTTATACAAAAATGTGTGCATACAAAATTCTAATATTTCGTCTGCTTCGTAAATAAATTATTAACAATTTATCATTTTATAGTCTTTCCAGAATAAGCACAATATGTAAACATTGTTCAGTATTGACGTCCAATATAGCAAAATATTTATACGAGTATAAGCAAAAACTGGGGAAAACTTAGAGTAAAAGCCGGCAAGACCCACCAACCCATTTCAAATAGAAATAAAAAAAAAGCCAACAGCAAGCAGCTATACAGAAAAACTGCAAAGTAGCTAAATAAATTGCAAGAAAGAATAGCAAGACCTTCAAGCAAAACTTATTCCACGTGGAAAGAAGAACAATAGAAACAATTAAGCAAAAGAATATTGAAAGGAAACCACAAAAGAATAAGAACAAAAATCCTTATAAAATAAAATACTAGAGCAAAGTAAAGTGGAAAATTTTTTTCTATTCAATTTGTAGTAGAAAGAACCACAGAAAAGAAGTTTTTCTTACACATATTACAAATCGCACTGATATAAAAAGTTATTGCACTGGCGACTCACTTGCAACACCAGAATCAACCACACAGTCAAAATACTCAACAACATCAGCAGCAGCAGCACAACCAACAACATCAACACCACCACCATAATCAACAGCAACAACGTGCTGGCACTGGCACTATTATTATCAACAACACAGTGCCAAACGTTATTATGGAGGGGCCAGAGGTGACATTTATCTTTCAATTTGGCAGCATACGTGATGCAGTTTCAGTAGCTGCCAATGTTTTAACATTGAAAACACTCAAGGATTTGGCATGTGAATTTATCAATACAAAGGTAAATAAAGAAAGAATGAACAAAAAGGGTGAGTTTTAACTCTTATTGCTATTTGATGGCAAAAGTACGAGGTCGGCTCCAAATTTATTTAAAATATATTTTTATATAGTAGGGAATTTATAATGTTACACTATTCGCTCTATAATCTGCTTTCGGAAGTACATATTTAATAGCTGTTACAACTGCTACAGCAGTATTTAAGTGGGAATGTTAATTCGAGTGCGGGCTTAAAAAGTTTATCTTTAAAATTCCCTTTTAAATTCTTTTAAAATTTAAATAGTTTCGAAGCCATTTAAGAGGTCGAGCGGTATAAAATTTGAGTGCAAAAACATTAAAATTTTAAAAACCTTCTCATAACCTTTTAAAACTCTAGCTTTTACCTGTGACTTCGTTCACGTTACATGATAACGTAGGCAATAAGCTATCAATATAGCAACTTTTTCGTAGAGTGAAAAAGTACCAAAAGTAAAACAGTATCAATAGTACCAGCTCTTTTTTGTAAACAATACCGCAAAGCGAATAGCTTGTCTGCAGAAAACACCAAGGGAATTTTCCCGGAATCGAAACGACCACCTCCGGAATTGCTACATATGAGCCATGTTGGAACTCACCCAAAGAGTACATTCTATGATTTACGTGTCTGTTCTGAAAATCACGTGATTTGAAATCACATGCCGTTTTTAAATCACACGTGTGATTTTGTGCTGTTCTGTAAATCACACCATTTTTGCATTTTTCGGTGTGATTTAAAATGTTTGAAAGCACAAGAGAACAAGAATTCAGGAGAAAAATGTATTAAAAACTATTGTTTGAGGCTTTTGACATACCGGATGCATATTTACGAAACATTGTCAGTAGATAACAATCAAAACAGTTGAGTTTACTGATGAAGAAAAAACGTGAAATCACAAAACGTATCATTTTTAACAGCAGAAAAGATGTCTAGATTTTTCTTACTTTTCATGTTTTTTTTTTTTAATAAAACAATTATTTCTTCAAGAAAACTAATAATAAACGCATTGATTAATTTATTTGAGTAATATTTTATAACTTTTGCAATACACTTATCGCAAAAATACCAAAGTGATTTGAAAAGTTTATAGCCTTAGCTGGACGTTTTTAAATCACAAAATTATGTGCACCTTTCTTGTGATTTCATATTACATTGATGAAATGTGATTTACAGAAAATACCAAAAGAACCAATTTGTTACGTGTTTACTACTTAAAAAGAACCTTTTAATTTAATATCGGTCACATGTTCGATCCATCTACTAAATTTCAAACAAACATACAAACTTTCATATTTATAATATTAGTGGGATATGCTTTTTTGAATCGGTAAAAACAAAACAATAAAAATGATACGCATGCAGATGTTTCTTTTCGAAAATGAAAAAAGAACACTTAAAATTTTACTTTGATATAAATTTGTTATTTTAACTTCATATTACTATTTAGCAACTAAAAGGTTTTAGAAAATACTATAAGGTTCTAAACTCTACTTATGTTAGCAACCAAATTGTGTTTGTTCTTGTTATAAAGTATCTCTGCAGGAAATGTTGTTAACAATTGTCTGCAACGGGATCTTTGATGTAAAATTTTCTTTTGAAACTGCCTTCGCAACATTTAATAATCAATGATGCTGATGATAATTTCAATTATAATGATAAAACTGTTTGTGTTGATTTCAACGTTTTAGCAAATATTTGAGAATGTCTCTCGCTCTTTCAAACTTTCAAACAAAAAAAAGCGAATAATGGTTACGAATTCTATATACGATTAGTTTTTTAGACGAGCACAGCTTTAATTAGTTAATCAAGTTTTAACATTTTACTATACATTTGCCATTTTTTTTTTTATTTTGTTTTTTCATTGAATCTTGTTGCAAGTACTGGCTTTAATCAAAGTTAATTATCACTCCTTTTTTATACAGAGAACTTTTTATTTGTTGCTTAAGAAAAAACAGAAATTAATAAGGAAAACTTTTTGAAAAAAACAATTAGGTAACCTAATGAAATCAATAAGGAATGCCTTTTTGAAAAAAAACACAATAAGATGGCCTAATGAAATCAAGAAGATATTCTTATTAAAAAAATTAATAAGATGATTTACACATGATCATACAGGAACCTAATAAAATCAAGAAGAAAACCTTTTTGAAAAAAACAATAAGATGGCCTAATGAAATCAATAAGAAATCCCTTTTATTTACAATTCATATGAAAACCTAATAGAATCAAAAAGTTTTTCTCTATGGATTGTTTTTTGGTGTCAAAAATAACGGAAATTGGGTTAAAAAAAATTGTAAATAACAAGTTTTCTTCTTGATTTTATGTGTTTTCCTTATTGAAAAAATTAATAAGATTTACCACATAAAACAATAAGGAATCTCTTCGAAAAAATCTTTGCTTCTTTCTGCTGGGATACCCCTTAGCCTAAAAGCGTTTCATAGAGAAAATCTTCTTGATTCTATTGGGCAGTTTTGGCTCTGTGCAGGTATTCATTATCACAAAACACTGCCATTTATCAAATTAATTTATAAAATAATTTTTAAAGTTTGTTTCCACAATTTCTACGAAAATCGAAAATGTAATTTCTCTGCCTAAAATATTGATTATCGCCAAACTTAGTAAGTTATAGACCGATTTTGAAACCTTTTTTTAAGGTTTTGCTCGATGTTTGGTCCCATAGTTTTTTTTTCATTTTGCAGAAATCATCTTTTTATTAACGTCGTGCTCTTCTTTCGCCAGAATTTGTTATTCTCTTGTTTAAAATTTAATATAATTTATTAAAAAATCGTTAATCACAATTCGTAAGAAAAAGAAAGAAAACTTTCTTAATTTGTAAACAATTTTTTCTTTCTTTTATTGCGTTGAAAATTTAAAATAATTCCTAAAAAGAATAATACGGATTTTTTTTAATTTATACATAAAGCCCGATCTCTTAAATCAACTTGTTTCGAAGCAAAAACATCTTAAAAACATATTTTGTAAATTGCTTTTTTATCATTCATATTTTTAATCATTCATCAGTCATCTATCATCATCACCCTCTGTTAGGACTCATATGCAAGTATCCTCTTAATAATTTCGTCCTGTAGCAGTATTTTCATCATTGTGCGACAACAAAAAAAAAAAAAAAAACAGAAAAACAAAAAATAAGAAAGCAAACGTACAAACGTATTGAAACAAATGGGAAAATAAAATTTCATGTCAAATGAAAATTTGTGTCATACACAGTGTATGTTGCACTTGTTGTTCAAGTCATATATTGCTGCTGTTATCAACATTTAATATTATTGGACAGTTGACTGGTTGGTTAGTTAATTGGTTGATAGCTAAACATATTTTTTAACGACATCCCACGAGAGCTGATGATGATGACACAGGCACACACATACACACACACACAAGTATTCTGAAAGAAAGTCAAGTATTTTACAAACTTCCTCGTATAAATGTATATGTTTGTATATAAGCATGGAATAAATAATATGAATGTGTTAACGTTAGCCAAAATTAAATACTAAAGTTCTTTACACGTAGCTATGTACTATACTTATGTATGTATGTGTGCACATATTTTATACAAATACTAGCTTATCCCGGTGTGCTTCGCTACTCCCCTCGTTATAAAATAAAATTAAAAGTATTTATATATCCTATTGTGAAAATTTAATGACGATCGGTCCAGTAGTTAAGACTATATTAGGATTTTAATTTTCCTAAAAAGGGGCGTGGTCCCACCCACTTTTCTCTTGGTACGTATTCCAAATTATGCCAATACCATATGTACCAAATATCATCGACGTAGGTAAAAAAATGCCCAAAATATGTCGATTTCAATTTTTGGGTTATATGGGCGGTGCCACACCCCTTTGTCCAATCAAAACTTCATATAGCCTATTATTCATTCCAAAGTCACAGTAACATGCTGTGAAAATTTCAGGAAGATCGGTCCAAGGGTTTGGTTTTCCTAAAAAGGGGCGTGGTCCCACCCACTTTTCTCCTGGTACGTATTCCAAATTATGCTAATACCATATGTACCAAATATCATCGACGTAGGTAAAAAAATGCCCAAAATATGTCGATTTAAATTTTTGGGTTATATGGGCGGTGCCACACCCCTTTGTCCAATCAAAACTTCATATAGCCTATAATTCATCCGAGAGTTCCAGTTAAATACTGTGAAAATTTCAGGAAGATCGGTTCAGAGGTTTAGCCTCCTATAAGGAACAAACAAACAAACACACATTCGGTTTTATATATAAAGATAATAAGAGGAGTAACCTCACGTCCCGTATCTTATAAACTGTAATAAAAAGGGGTTACTACTACATGTAGCACGTACATACCTTCATACAGATGTTACAGCAAATCCCATTTGGCACAAACCATGTGGGTTAAATAAATTTACAATAAGTAATTCATAGAATTTGTTGAGTGAAGCGAAAAAGGTCGATAAATTTGGGTTAATAATAATAAAAGAAGATTTTCAAGTTAAATTACTTCTGTAATGGGACAATGAAATTCTATTAAAAATGTTTGTAAATGACCAAAACTTCAAATTAAGATAAAATATTTAATGAAAAAAACTGTATGAACTATAGGTATATTAACAAAATAATAATAAAAAAAACTACGAATATTGCTGGCTAAAAAATTGTAAACTAAGGGGTAGATAATAAATATTTTATATAGCTGCGGCCGTGTGTTGCCAATTTAATTAATTTAATGCTAAATTTATCATATTATTTTCTTAAGTCAGGTAGCAATTGACTCCAACCTCTACCGCCGACACATTTTTATTATCGCACAACTCCTCCATTTATGGGCCGACTTTCTGAAACATCCAGTTTTGTGTCTTAAAAATATTACTTTTTTTTATAAATAAATCCCTTAATTAGAGACGTTTTTATTAAGAAAATACTTTAATCTCTCGTGGAAGTAAAATAAAAACTAGAAATGTGGATTTTATTTGCCAGAATTATTGTTAATAAAAATATGTATGTGTGTATGTATATGGTTTATGTTATTTATTTTACACATAAATTTTAGAAATACATTAAGCTGTATAATTTTCCAACAATAAAAAATTTATGGATTAACTTGTACGAAGTAAAAGTTTTACTTGATGGTTTAAATACCATTTTATTGTTCACATATGTAGGAGAGTATGTTGGCAGCATCAAGATCACACACAAAACATACAACTTAATATAAAGAACTAATAAAAAAAACGTTTGAAAACAAGAAAAAAAAATATATAATTAAGTTTTTCTCTCTGCCCTATAAAATTGATTATTATTAATGGTCTTTCATAAACAAAATTATGAACTCTAAGTAAAAATTAATTTATAACACCTTAAACGACTAATAAAAAGTTAAAGGAAAGCTATTATTTTTCGACTTTTTTCTTTTTCATACTCCCTCTTTTGCTAAGTCAGTTTTCTTTGAATACACACAGACGCACTCGCAAAAAGTTGAGCATATTAAATTTAATTGTTAAGTTAATTAGAAGTTATTAATTGTTGAAGTTGACTTCATTTGTTTGTCGTTAAATAAACACAACTTTTTATTTACAATTTGTTTTTTTTTACAGATACCCGACAGTGGTCTGACCTACCTCTCAGAACGTATATTGTTGTTTCGTCATGACTACAATAGTCCAAATGTACTGCACATCATCAATTCTGCCGGAGATGTGATTGATGAAACTTTAGTAGAAATTGTTCTCACAGCAAATCGTAAGTTTTTTTTTTTTTTTTGTTTCATAAAATGAGAGAAAGAGAAAAGTAATTTTAACATAAAACTAAAATAACAATTATTACAAAGATATCAAATATATACCTGAGTAATTAAAGAGGGTGGTATGGATCCTAATTGCAGTACTCCTTAAGAATGGTATATCAATGGTCATAATGACATGGCACCCTAAGAACGTGAAAATGTCTGGGATACTCTCTCAACTGCTAATAGTAGACTGAAATTTTATGCAATGATATGAGTGATAAATTCAAGCGATAAATCTAGGAGCAACCCCACAAAAAAATTATTAATTATCGTATATCTGAAATACTCTATCAGTGAGTCTTTAAACTTGTTGCGAGCAGAGTTCAAATTTGATCACTTCTTTTGCTCTTTGCCCCGCTCATTGAACATTTTGAGTGGTGCACTGCGCATGCTCCTCTTTAGAGTAACATTGCTTATCTTAAGGATAATTTATTCTAAATTATTATGAAGATAACTGAAGATATTTTGCAAAATTTTATTCAATACATATAAAAATTTTTAGAATATTTAAATTTTTTCAATAGTCGTTTTTTTCACTAATATATGTCGTTGTCATTCTTGAATCAACACGATTTTCTTAAATTAATTCGATACTGAATTCTTGTACGATTCAGTATTAATTCCATTCTGAACTTTTTTTTATTTTCGATGAAAATAGTGTGAATGATGTTGTAAAAGAGCAATGCGCATTTCATACTCCTTTGCCTAGTTTTTCTCATTGAGCACAAGCCATGATCGACGCTAAAGAGCGGAAAGGAAAAGGTTCTTATTTTCTGTTCTTTTTTGGTTTTACGCGAAGTCAAAATATTTGCGCGGAATTAGCGCAGTAATAAATTGTGTGCGCTATTTGTGTAAAGTGCAAAAAGAGCGGCACTGCGCTGCGTTTTTGCGTAATCTGCGCTATATAGACAATTCACATTGTCCATGAAAAAAGTAGAGGTGTTGGAAGGGCGGTACATTTCCCGCAGTATCGTCCCACAGGCAAAATTTTAGTATGTACAATCAATTTTGCAATTTTCTAAGAAACGCTTTTTAAGTGTCACACTCCTGATATGACGTATTTTACATAAAATATTCTTTTATTCTGACTTTTTAATGTGAAATTTCGAAAATGGCTCTTAATTTGGATGCCAAAGTATTACCGCTTTACATCACCACCCTCGTAATGTGTATATTTTTCACACTACTGTATTATAATTACATGTGTACATTTTCATTTTTGATTTGTTTGTTTTTAGCGATTTTGTATCCAACATCGGAGATGCCAACATTAAAACCACACAACCTAAATGTTCACTCATATAAGGCGCCAACATTCTGTGATTTTTGTGGTGAGATGTTATTTGGTTTAGTGCGTCAAGGTCTTAAATGCGATGGTAAGCAACATAACAAGAAATTTAATTATTTGATTATTGATACTAAATACAGTTAAATAAACACTTTTACTAAATTACGGTATTTATTTTTGCTTTCAATTTTAGGTTGTGGTCAAAATTATCACAAACGTTGTGTGGTCAAAATACCCAACAATTGTAATCGTTCAAATGATTTAAATAATTCGTCGAAACGTTCCTCTTTGTTGCAGCCACCAAGAAGTCCATCGGGCGGTTCAACACAATCTCTCATCTCAAATGACGATCAGCATGCCAAAAATGATTCGGGAAGTTCTCTGGTAAAACGGATGTCTGATCTTATGAGTGATAAATTAAGAATTAATTGAAATTTCAATACGGGTCACATGATTTTAGAATCTAATATATATAGAAATTTATATGTAGGATCTTGTAGTATTTTTAGTATATTTAATTAATATGTTGGTGTTGGGTCGTTCTTTGTTTTCTCTCGCTAGAAAAGAGAAATAATTTTTTCTCGAATAGTTTGATATTTTAATTGGAAGTTCTTTTTCAAATTGTTTAAATGAACTACTAACTCCCTTGATATTTTGATATTAAGATCTGGTTTATTTTATGAAGCATTTATTTTGAAATTGTATGTTAATCATGATATTTTGTTCAAATGCATTTATGTAAAGGTATTTAATTTTTTTTAATAAAAACAATATGTTTATGAAACAACTAATTGATGTGGCCGTTTTAATTTTTTTTCTATAAATAGTTTTTACGTTTCAGATTCATTCCTAAACCAGATCGTTTCAAAATATACAAGAACTTGTTTCAAAATTAAAGTTTTGTAAAAATATTGTGTAAAAAATTTTTTAAATCTTTTGTATAATAGATAACTAAATGTTTTTAGACATACTTCGAACAGACATTTACTAATACTTATATCGAGCAAATTAGCCAATTTTAAAATTTTTTATTACGAACAAATTTTGGAATTTAGTATTACTGTACAACTTCAATTATAAAATTAGTTTTCGATAGTAAATGCCTGACCGCGATAGCGAAACAATTCCATATTTCGCTCAATTACATTTAAAAGAAACTAAATCTTGTTTGTAATTTTAATTTCTTTATTAAGGCAGTAAATTTCCCGAAAATCGGGGCCGTTCAAGGTTCGGTTTATTGGTATATATATATATATATCGTCACCCAAAATCCACCTATACTGTTGTAGCAAGCAAGCGGCAAGCAGCAAGTTTTACTTGGTATAGAGTATTTAAAATTTTAAAATGAATACATAGAAACGTATACAAGAATATTAGAAACGATTTACTTGTCCCGTATTTTGAAATTAAGTCTTTAATACCTGAAGTCTACATAATTTCATGTTATTTTGTTTAAAATGATTCCAGAATGTGCCAATTTACCATAGAAGTCATCAGCGTTCTTCCTCGGCCGGTAGTCGTAATGGTCAACTTATCTCCAATACGGGTGTGTGTGTTACAACATCTGCCTATCAGAATATACGAATTCCCCATACATTTATGGTGCATACCTACGGTATACCGACCGTCTGTCAACATTGTAAAAAGCTACTGAAAGGACTCTTTAAACAAGGTCTACAATGCCGCGATTGCCAATATAACACACATAAGAAATGTATGGATAAAGTGCCACAAGACTGTACCGGTGAAAGACAATTAAGTCAAATTGATTACAACGAATCGTTGTACACACCACCACATTCAGGTCACAACAAGGATCGTGATAATTTCTTTAAGGAAGAATTTGATGATAGTGACGTTGATGATAATGCCACAAATGATTACGGCAGTAGCCGATCCGGCTATGCTGGCAATAATCTTATGACTGCTAAACAGGGACGTATGGGAAATGTAATGGGTGCCAAAACGACTACAAATGCTCATAATTCACCACCCGAATTAGTTAATGGTCTTGTGAACACACGTGAAGTAGACCGTTCTTCATACAACAGAGACTCTAGATGTGTGGCCGAAGGACAATCTGTAGATGTACAATCGGAACAATCGAGTTCTTCATCATCACCTAGTGCCAATATACCCCTAATGCGTATCGTGCAATCAGTTAAACACACCAAAAAACGTGGTGGTCAAGCCATTAAAGAGGGTTGGCTGGTACATTTTACCAGTTTAGATAAAACGGTGAAACGTTATTTTTGGCGTTTAGACTCCAAGACCATAACGTTGTTCATGTCAGAACAGGGTAGTAAGTATCACAAAGAGATCCCATTGGCCGACATACAAGCGATTGTGACTAACAATGATGTTAAGGTGGCTAATAATTATTGCTTTGAAATACGAACCGCCAATGTTGTTTACTTTGCGGGCCAAGATCCTTTGGCAGGCGTAGGAGAAGAACAGGCAGTGCGTTTGCCACCACCCGAAAGTGGTATTGGTACGGATATAGCCAAAAGTTGGGAAACATCAATCAAACAGTCATACATGCATGTCACTAATACACGTGAGTTTGTGCCAGCAGAGTGACTTCCAATTTATGAAAAAAATTATTTTTTTCTTATTTAGAATGTTGTGAATCAGAAGATAATATCCAGGATATGGGTCAATTATATCAAATATTTCCCGATGAAGTTCTGGGTTCGGGACAATTTGGTGTCGTTTATGGTGGTGTCCATAAAAAGACAAAACGGGAGGTGGCCATTAAGGTCATTGATAAATTAAGATTTCCTACGAAACAAGAAGCTCAATTAAAAAACGAAGTTGCCATTTTACAGGTAAGTACATCCCAGAGTCATAATCAGCTGACAGACACGAATTTTTTACATTCTTCAGATAGCAATACCTTTACACGACACAACGAAGCTTTTTATACCAAATACTGCCTGGCATTTCACTTGTAATCAGAAAACAAATTTCATCTGGCCGAATATTTCGATCCATATTTATCGACGAAGCTTTATGATCTTATTTTAACATGTAAAATGTATGATCAAAATTTTACATCATTTCTTTGCTATAAATAAGCATATAGGGAAGAATGCTTTTAATTAACACCCAATCCGATCGGAATTGGTATTAATTCTATAACTTATTCGATACTCTCTCACAGTCTTCTCTCCCGAAATCAAACATAAATGAAATTAAAAAAAAACTACGGGTAGCACTCCGGGAGTGCCGACAGAAGTGAAAACGTAAGTTTTGTGATTACAACAATACACGTGCTATTGCCAAAAAAAAATATGCGTAGATATAAACAATTATAAGTATATGTAAATACATGCAACAAATTTAACCACTTATCAAGGCGTATGCAACAGGTGAGCTTACTAGCACAGCTGACTGAGCTCGCTTTATAGCAAATTTTCATACAAACTGATATAGTTTGAAGAGAGTACATAAAAAATGGAGTTTGGTACTCATACGTATTAAAATGCTTTTAATTTGTTTGTGTGTTTTGACATGAAGCGAGTGCTTTATACCAACAAAATACATGTTGTTTTTGGATTGTTGTACTTGTTGTCGAAATGTGCATACCTGCTAGTTTTGCCATGCCACTTATTGTAAACCCAAATGCAACTGCGCCCGAGAAATTAACAACCTAAATTTTTTTCGCTCAAAATGAAGAGAGCGCCATCTTTGTGTACTCTTCTTAATCAGTTTCGCTCAAATTGAAGAGTGCGCCCTCTTTGGTGCACCAAAAAATTAGTGTTTTTCTCATATATGGCAACATCACCCACAAGAGAGGGCGCTCTCATCATTTTGAGCGAATAAATTTAGGTGTTGGGCCTCACTACGGTTCTCGAATCGACTTCGACTGTTGTACTAGATTAAAGAAACACACAACATTTTTCTTTAATCTATTACAGCAGTCGAAGTTGAATCGAGAACCGTAATAAACCCCAATATCTGTAGGTTGTTAACTTTACTCCGACTAGGCATTCGCACAAACAGAGATGCTACAAGCGTGACGGTGTCGCGAGTTCTGAGGTTTTGTCTCATCCAAAACGTTCGTACCGCGCCAATAGAAGTTTTCACTTCAAAAAAAGTTAACCCATCGAAATGTGAGGCATTGAAAACCAATTTTGATCAGAATGAAGTTCTGTAAAACGCCATGTTAATAAATTTAAAAAAAAAAACGGTCATATGGAATGAAAATATTTGGAATTAATTATTAATATTATTTAGAACCAATCATTTTAAAAATTCTTTTAAACTGAAAGTTTTAATTTCTTTTCTTTATTCTTTTCCAGAACATTTCCCATTGTGGCGTTGTGAATTTAGAGCGCATGTTTGAAACACCTGAGAGAATATTTGTTGTGATGGAAAAGCTCAAGGGCGATATGTTGGAAATGATACTCTCGCATGAAAGAGGACGGCTAAGCGAAAGAGTTACAAAGTTCCTTATCACACAAATACTTATTGCTCTCAAACATCTGCACAGTCAAAATATTGTGCATTGTGATCTTAAACCCGAAAATGTGTTGCTGTCATCTGACGCTGAATTTCCCCAAGTAAAACTATGTGATTTTGGCTATGCACGCATTATAGGAGAGAAATCGTTTAGGCGATCGGTAGTGGGAACGCCAGCCTACTTGGGTAAGTTTTTTGTTTTTTTTTTTAAGCTTTGTTTTAGTTTTATGGGTCGATTATGAATGGCAACCGAACTCCTGTTGCGTTATCAGTTGCTGACAATTGTATTACGGATGGCAACTGGCAACTGAGAGGTTCCAGTTTCAGTTGCTATTTAGTACTTTTCTGGCAACCACAAATTTTCAGTTGCTGGCTGGCAACGTAACTGAAGTTCGGTTGCTCTCCATAATCGAGCCATTACTCTTGTTATCCTACAACCTCTACTATTCGTGACAATGTAATATTTCATTTAAGACGCGTCTTAGGGTACTTTCCACACTGATGGAGTTTTCGCCACAAGAAAAAAGAGAAATATTATTTCATTTAAAGCTTTGCGTGGTGATAATAGCGGGCATCGCAATTGTTCAAATTGATATTGTAAACCAGCGATTAGAAAAGCCACGCTCACTTAAAATATTTAAGCCTTTTCAACTGATAGAGTTTCAGAGTTACAAGGCAACACAATGGCAGTGGTCGCATTTCAAATAAATAAATACTATTTCTCATCTGCTACTTCTAAAACGATTCTTATGAAATTTTCCTTATGATAGAAAAGTTGATTTGATTTTTTTAAATATTGTTGGTTACATCTTTGTAAAAAATATTTCTTTAAAAAAATTCCACAATCCCAAAGAATTTATATTAAATCAACATAGATTTCTTTTATATTATTTAAAACTTCTTCTTTAACTTCTTTTAAGCTCCTGAGGTTTTGCGCAATAAAGGCTACAACCGTTCTTTAGACATGTGGAGTGTGGGTGTAATTATCTATGTAAGTCTGAGCGGTACATTCCCCTTTAACGAGGAAGAAGACATAAATGATCAAATTCAAAATGCGGCCTTTATGTATCCACCAAATCCTTGGAAAGAAATATCATCAAATGGTAATTATTCTTCTTATTTTTAAGCGATTTTTAAACAATTTGGGTTATTTGTAGCCATTGATTTGATTAACAATTTGCTGCAAGTGAAACAACGAAAACGTTATACGGTCGATAAGAGTCTGCAGCATTATTGGTTACAGGACAAGCAAACCTATCGTGATTTGCGCAATCTAGAGGCTCAAGTCGGTGCACGCTATTTAACACATGAGGCTGATGATATCAGATGGGGCAGCACCGGTGATATGTGACCTGGTAATAGCCCCAACAGTACAATATCAACAACAACACCAATCACTGTTAGCAACACATTAAAAACTCAAACCGTAGAATCGGATGCAGCAATACAACCACAAGAAATTCTAGAATCTCCGCTACTAGAAGAGCAAGAAGAAGAAGAGCCAAACATGTCAAACGAAACGAAAGATTTGGAACACCGTAAGTCCAGTCTACCCCAGTTAGAAACAATAGAAACTTGTAGTTGCCGCAACTTGCCGGGTAAACCAAAAGTTGAAGCTATTGGTGATAAAGCTTTAAAATGGATGCGCTCTCATTTGTGTCGTCATATTAAGTAGTCTCGTTTACACTTTTTAACAGTCCTCTCTTTTTGCTTAAATGCTTGAGCCTGTATGCATTTGTGTGTGTGTGTGTGTGTGTGGGTGTCGTCGTGTAACTTGGAAAAAAAACTTCAAACAACGATTTATATTGTATATTTTTCTAATAAATATAAATATATTTTTATGAATATTTTTTTTTAACTTTAACAGTTACAAACACATACATATTTACTACTCTTGTACTCGTATTATTTGAAAAGTTTTAATCTTTACAACCATATTTCTATCTCTTTACTCTCCTTTTTGCTGTAACTCTTTATAGAACTCACTGTCTCTCTAACTATCTATCTCCTCTCTGTCTGTGTATTTCAACAAAGTACCTTAAATTTATAACAAACTGTTTTGATATTTAAATAAGTTGTTGCCTAATGATGACATGTTAACGATGAGCAAAATTATGTTTAAAACATTTTTATGGGAAAAATAAATTCAGTTATTGCTTTAAACAATACTCTGCTAATCTAGAGAAACAAAATTAATTAATAATAATTTACTAATTTTAACAAGTTTTTGCGCTGAACGAACAAATATATTAAGACATTTTAATTATACATACACAAAATTACAAAATCATATTAATGATAATCTTTACAATATACATACATACAAACTAAATTAATAAAACAAAACAAAAAAACAAACTTTAATTTTATCAAATAAAAAAAACTTATTGTAAATTTACGAGGGTCATTATTAATGCTCATGAATATTTTCTGAATAAAATTACAAAAAACGAATACAAAATCTTACAAGAAAAGAAAATCGTTTTTAGTTAAAAAAAAACTATAAGCGGTAAGTTGTGGGGTCTCCGGAAGCAGTGTATGTTTGCACAAGTCATGGGATAAATACGTATATACAATTAACAATTGGGGAGTTCACACTGTAGTCATATCAGTCATATTGTCATAATGTCTTATTATTTTACAATGGTTTAAAAAATTGTTGTTGTGCTTTAAGCAAAAAAGTCATAAAATAATAAGACTTTTTGAGGTATGTTTATGGTTTGTCATAAAATAACAGTAGAAACTTTAGTCGAGCAGGTGAATATATACTTATAAATAACAAAAGAATAAAAATACTTATGTGTTTGTGTAAGTGATCTGCCTGGCAGCTTGTGAACATCTTTTAGAAGATTTACAGGAAATTTTTTATTTTATTTATTAACAAGTCTGACTGAATTAAAAAGTATTTACATTTAACCCAAAATGCAAACGTATGCGCACTAATCCGACTAAAAATAGTGTTGGTTAATGTTTTTTTTTTATTATCAGCTGGCACAATTGTGACATGGAACATTAAATTATGACAGCATGTTCACACTTGTCAAATTTTGGTGTGCTATTATTTTATGACATATGACTTTATGACTACAGTGTGAATACCTCAAATATTTCACTTTTATTTTTCATTTCAAACAGCCTTTACAAAGGCATTCCACTTTGGAATGGTTTAAATTCTTTACTTACAATTCGATTGTGTTTCCCAGCCAAAATTAACATGTTCAATTTAGAATTAGGTGAAATATGCATGATTTTTACATCAGTGTGGCAACGGAGATCATCGAGGGGCAGCTTCGAACAAATATATCGAACTACAAGCAACTCCTCTAAAATAAAATAAAACTTAATCACCCCTTAAGTGTATTATTTATGCGATAATTAATATTTCAGGGGCACAACTTGAGCCTCCGAATTTCGATGGGATCAAACAAAAACAGAATTTAAAAAATCGGTCCTTCAGTAGAGAAGTTATACAATCGCTGTTTTTTTTTTTTCGTTGGACCAAACTGCAGGTAAAGAATTTTGAAAATCGGAACATAAATGAAGGAACTATCTCGAAGTGTGGGTGTGGGAAACGATTCGCCCCAGATGTTACAAAAAAATAATTTGGAAAATCCATTTGTTAATACAAGAAATTTAAAAAAAACTGGTATATATTTTAAGAATACAATGTAATAAAGAGCGAACAAAATATTAACTGGAATAATAAACAACATTTGCTTAAAACTAATTTAATTTCAAGCAAACATTTCTAATCATTTTTAAGCTATTGCATAGCTTCTATCGCGGGCTTTGACGCTACCGAATCAAGAAATTTTGAAACGTTTGTTTCTTAAGTCTTTTGTTTTTTAAACGAAAAAACCTGTCATTTGTTTTTGAAACGAAAAAAACCTGACACTAAGTTTGTTTCTTAAGTATTTTGTTTTTTTAAGTATTTAAATCGCCCAGTGTATGTTAACCCCAAAAGTATGCTATTGATTTTGATTTCATTAACATACAGTACTGCCAGAATAACAACGGAGTTATTTAGATATTGCTAACCCGCAACAAATAAATAAAATTTAAAACATAAATACTTGAGTACATGCTCAAATAAATGTAAAATTTTATTTTGTGGATCAGTATAATTGATCTTATATGATATGCTGGACTCCATAGATGAAATTAGTAACTCTTGGTTTTTATTTCCAATAGTTTATCCAACGGCATCGCAATAATAATTCAAAGTTGTAAAAATCGAAATATCAACACTGATTTTAATAGTTTCACAAATTATTTCAATACATTTTAATTAATTTACAAAATAATGGTCAAGTATATTTGTATGTACATATGTATGTATGTATACAATAAAAAGAAAGAAAACTCCATATTAAGCTCTAATATTGCTTACTATCCAATCCATGTAGGCACCAACTCTTGTATATACACCAGGCCAACCGGATAAACCGCAAGGTTTTGGACCAAATGAAACAACACCGCTCAACACATATACATCACGATTATCCAATCTTTCTTTAACCACCAAAGGACCGCCAGAATCTCCACCACAAGAATCGACACCCCGTTCACCACCAGCACACATTTGAGTATTTTGTAAAGATATTCTCTTGGTGGCATACTTTTGGGCACACCTATCAAACGTCCAACCATCTACTGCTGCTTTCAGCTTTAACGCACTAGTACTGCCATCCTCGGTGGTGCCCCAGCCCGTGACATCCATTTTTACATTGTCGAACGTTTTCGAGCGCAGATGCGATTGAACTGGCAGACATACGGGACTGATGAAATCTGTATAAGAGACTGATCGATCCAAGCGTATAAGAGCAATATCATGTAAATTATTTGTAGCTCGAGTATTATAATCGGGATGATATTTGATCTCCTCGATGCCAACATCCAAATGGGGATCGGCACAGTCTTTTTTACCCTGAGCGGATACATCACAATCTGGATTAGTGGAACGATCCCATTCGCCCAAACGTATGCCGCTAACAACCCAATCCGAAGGTATAGCACGGCCTGTTACACAATGGGCAGCTGTTACCACATAACGATTATTAATTAACGTGGCTCCACAATGGTGGCCCTTATTATCGCCGGCTGATGAAAAATGTAAATTATTTATTATGGAAACTAATTTAATTGCTTATTCGACTTACGTTTTGTATATTCTATTAAGGCGGCCCAAGGATACTCATCGATTTTGGTAGTTGTACCACCAACAATACGATTATCGAAGGAATATCCACATTGCCCGGTACTTGGCAACAGATGGGAATTATCAGTGGACTGAGGACTTGTTGGTATATTAAAACGATTTCCGCCTTCATAACGACAACAAACTAAAATTGTTTTACCTTTGCTTCCGCATTGGCTCTGTCGCAGATATTGTGTTTCCTCCTGAGATCTTGCGGTATTGTTTAAGGTTGCTAATAGCGGAGGACATTGTAAAATGTCTATACAGACGCCATGCAAATCATTCGGTGTTGAACAACTACCATCGGGAAAGGAGACTACGTGTGTTTGCGTATTTGAAAAGAGTTTAGTGGGGTAAAATGACAAGAAGAAAATATATTTATTTATATAGATCAATGATCGGTCAAATGTAAGTCATTGAGTTGCTTGTCAGAGATAACGAACAAATCCTAACGTTGTTTAAATTTAAATTCTGCTAATCGTAGATTATGGTTGTAAAACCATAAGTTTAATTATTTACACCAAAAATTTATATAAATTATCAAGATCACTACTACTATTCAACTTGATCTTTTAACTTTTGAAAACGGTTGATTTATAAAATTAAAGTTACACAATGCTACGAATGGCATAAAACTAATCAAAAGTTTAATTATTGAAAACATCAGTGTGTCCTCTAGCGCAAAACTTAACTTATCTGAAAGTTACTTCACGATTCTTATAGCCATGTCACTGAAATCAATTCCGAAAGAAGAGTATTAAGAAAACGAACGGAATTGAAACCTTTCCGATCAAAATTTGTGACTTGCCCGTTAATTGGAAAATGTGATTTATATTAAGAAATAAAAACAAACGAAAAAGACGCTACAAAAGAAAACAGAATTTGATTGCGCTCCGGACAAATGAGTTGAGTGTAAAGTTTGTATGAAGAGATGTTACATTACAATTTTTATAACTAAATCATTCGTTCGTATTGTGGAGACGTCAGCCAAACATAGCGAGAATATTTATTTGCATGTTAATCACTTAGAAATTTGAGTAATTTTTGTACAAACTTTCTACCGAAATCGACTGTTTGTATTGCTAAAGAAACAATTTATATATTTTTATTAAAATTTGAGTGCGTCAGCAGTAAATTTGATTTTTTAATTGCGTTACATGAAATCGCAATAGAAATTCACGACGAGCCATTTTAAAATAAAAAAAAAGCAAAAACCTTGTAGAACCTGTCTAAAAAAGAAATTCTTGAAAATAAATACAAACAACTAATAAAAATATAAATTGTGTTTTTAGTAATTAAGGAAAAACCACACATTTTCTAATTCAAAATTTTTTCATATTAATCACATTTTTATTTATCGCGTTCTGGGGTTTATTAAAAATTGTACAATAATTAAATAATCATGTCCACAACATCGAACCGTGCAAATAATTGAGAAATTTCTAAACAGATTGGATTGGTGTCCGCTTACAGAAAACAGTTTGCAATAGAAATAAATCTACAATATGGTTCTAATGAATGACTCCAATAGTGAAGATTAGAAAAAAATATTCTAAATTTGAAATTTTACTCCTGGGCATTTCTATCGCTCGTTCACATCAGAGAACAGCACATTATAAGCGTTAGCCTCGACGAAGCGTTCTAAATATTTAAAGATGTCTACAAAAGAAAGGACAGCACTGGCAGTGATTTCTAAGAGGACAACTTTAAAACCGTGAGAGTTTCATTTAGGCTTTAGTACCTCTGTTAAGTCTTGCAATCAGAAATCTCAGTTATCAAAAGGGCGGCTAAATGGCGAAGTGTTTATAGGATATCATTAGATACTTTTATATTCATCGTAAGCAAAGCGATCATTGCCGCTATAAATGATGAATACACTGCATCTGATTGTGGTGTTGGCTATAAAGCATTATATGACTTAAGACCTGGGTTCGTTCCCTGGCCAGGCCTAATTTAAGCAACATCATCAACATTTCTGTGATGTGCATTAGTGTGTCATTGTATTAATTGTTACTGGAATGCTTTGAGTGATGAAGACAACAGCACTGGTCATTAAATTGTTCCGGCAGCGGCATATACTGATCTGTGCTAATGTACTATGTATCAAAACGCCCTTACACACTGCTTAAGAAAATTAATGCATCTACTTATCATCAGAGGCGCTAAAACACTTCCCTATAAAAATTAACAAAACGCGCAATAACAAAGCTGTAAAACGAATTAATCATTGTTCTATCTTCTCTACCCTATCCCTTTCCCTACTTCTGGTACAATGCATTGCATGAGTAGGGGTAATCCTTAATTGTTGAATGCCACCTACATATATTTAAATAAATAAACGGAGTCAAGGTAATACCTTCAGAGCTGTAATTTTATAAATAAATCCACTGAAAATTTAACGCTCGATCTGCAACTCTGTGATAAATTGTCTACAACTTTGTTTGTCGAGTAGTAGTATTGAGTACCCAAATGAAAAGTATTGTGTAGTACATATTGAGTAGTTAAAAGTAGCACGAAAGGCCAGTACCAGCTTGTACAACACGGCGACAGGGCAAGTATAAATATTTAATTGTGCCCTATTTAATGCAGCGTATCAAAAAGAGACCGAATTAATAGATCCAAGTGATTCGATTCTTAAGTTCAAGACCCAATATAAAGAGGTTTAAGGACGACAACTATAGAGCCTCTGCACTGGCTTAACCCTGAAAGCAGGAAAGTCGATAGCTTTTGTAGGGTAGAGTTGGCGACTAGTAGTTTACTGATCACACCATTTAGTCGCAATATACTTTTGCGTCTAAACGCATTATTAATTAATTTATTCACTTTTATTATTTTTATTTTGGCTCCTACGTTTAATTGAGGAAGCAAGTTTCGTCCAGGTCTATCAATATACTTTTGTACGTATTTTTTAAACTTTGTAACAACGTTGTATAAATTACATCTAATCATTTTGCAATTCACAAATATTCTAAGATCAAACAAAGATTAGCCAAGTCGAACGGAGATATTTATGTATTAAATTACGAAGTGTCATGCAAAAATGAGCACAATCATTAACATATATAGGGAAATCACTCTTAGTATTGTAATCATTGCAGATCTTGGAAGTCTAGCTTATTTTCATCAGTCTGCAGCATTGCAATAAAAAATATGTAAATAAGCTAGACTTGCAAGATCTGCAACGGATACAAGAGCAGTTTTCAACCAAGAGTGATTTCCGCTAATGTGGTTTTATACGAAAGCTTTCATCAGTTTGATTGTTTTATTTACTTTAAACTCAATGATCGCTTAAATTCAGTCGTTATACTTGAGTGGAAGACAATAAAGATATCTATGAAACGATCGATGTAAACTTGACCAGTTAACGTTTTCTATTTTTCACGACTTGTCCGGCTGAAATTCCCTTATACACCTCCTACATGTGCTACCTATTTATTTAGATTTTGTGTGATTTTTTATTCTAAAGAAAATATTTGGAATAAAAATAGTGGGCGTGGCAACTTTCATAAAGAAAAAATATTTTTTAAAATGCTTTTGAAGATAAACAATTAATTAAATGCCTGATTATACAACTTAAGAAAGTTAATGAGTCTACTTAACACCATACGCGCTGCAAAACAGCTCTAAAAACTAAGAAAACGCGCAATAGCAGAGTTGTAAAAGAGTCAAGTCTTCTTTTACATTTTCACCGTCTATCTTCTCTACACTATTCCTTTTCAGAAACGACAGTTCTTCAATTGATGCATCGTGAACTACTGAGACAGTAGGTCATCAAGTCAGCCTTCAAGAACATTTTAACTTTAAGAGTAAATGTGAGATCAGCAAAATACGGAAGACGTCTGAGAAGTGAGAAAAATATCACATCAACATGATTAAAGCTTGAGAAAACTCAGCGTTTTAGAACGTTTGCCGTAAGAACGAATGAGGCATCAGTAAAACGCGAAAGGAGTCTCTGAAGTTATCGTTACCAGCTTTTTACATCGAGAACACGTCAGATCAATATGAAGCACGTTTGGATAGTCAGAGTATAGTAGTCACCAGAACATACGATATACATCTCAGAAATACCCATTTTGCATTGAGAACTGCAGAAATGACATTAGATATTAAATGGTTGCAGCTTTCAATTCGTTTCGCTTAGGGTCAGGTCAGTCTTTAAATTTACATAATCTAAGTTTCTCACATGGATCGCTTTAGGTAGATATACATATGTACATATGAACCCGACTTTGAATAAAAAAATATATTGAAAATAATATATAATTTATTAATTATCAAAGTTTTATTTTTCTTCTCATCACCAAAAATCTTTGCTGCAGCGAAACACACCGGGTTTTAGCTACCAAAACTGTCTAAGGTCATTAATTAGATTACAATGACAGTGAATTTCCATCTCTGGATTATTATATTTCTTAAATTATTTACTCTTGACATTACTTTATGACCGGACTTAATTAATTGCATCTGTTTTACTGAGAACTGACACCACCAAGTAAATATTCCTAACTGAATCGACGACTGCAATGGTGAAGCCAAAAGATGGATAAAAATTTATTAAAAGTAAACAATTTTAACATTTCTAATCCGAACTCAATTAACTATAAACTTTTGATTGAATATTTTTAATTAGAAGGAAGCAAAAAAAAACCTGTTTTAATAAAAATCTTCATAATGCTAAACAGAAATTTTAATTTATTGAATTATTTTTTGCTTAAATTTTTATGAATATTTATTCTTTTGTTTTAGTTCCTAAAGCAAAAGCTTTTGCTATTGAATATCGATACTCGTAGCTACAGATGATTTTGACATTGATTAGCACAAAAAGATTGTAAAATTTTATAAATCCGAATGCAAAAATCATTCAGTACAAATTTTTCTAATCATTTTTTCCTGTAACACCTTTAACCCTCAAAGTCAATGGATCAATAATGACTGCTGTGATAAGAAACCGTTCGTATTTGTTTCTAATTTTTAAATGTATTTTTTTAATTCGGTTTTTCAAAACACACTCACTACTGTTCTTTTGAGACAATGAACTGTTCACACACAAAACAGCTAAGATCCCGATAATTTTTAATAATTTTTCCGTCATGTCTTTGTATTTGTAGACAGCGATGTTGCTCAAACAAGATTTAAATTAAAACTAAATTGATTTTTTTAGCGATTATTTGTTTTTAATCAATATTTATTTTAGAAAGCAACAAGAGATGAGAGATTTTAAGATTGTCTTAAATGTTTGAAAGCTTAAAATTGTGAGTAAGAGAGATCTGTTGCCATAAGATTCAGTTGAGTTCTAAAGATATCCTAAAATAACGAGATTTTTTATTAAACAGGTATAAATGTGGTTGTGGTTGTTGTTGTTGTTGTTGTTGTTGTTGTTGTATATGATGCAAGAACAAAAAATAAATCGAAAAATGTACACGGTGCGCCTTAACTAAAATTAAATAAAAAGGTCTTACACCTAGAAAATTAGTAAAGATTCTGAATTTACAATGTTCATAGATGAGAAAAATCAAAAAACTAAAATAATCTGTGGAGAGATCTTTAAATAAATCCACTTTGAACATTTTTGCGCATGAAGTACGATATTTTGGAAAATATGGCATTGTTTTATATGAATAGAAAGGAAAAAATGACATAATAATAATTTTTAAGTGTTAAATCTATTAAACTTTTATTATTTCAACATTTTAGTACTAATAAAATATAAAAATGTAACATAATTTAATTATAATTACATCAATTTAAACATGTGAAGCATTATATCTACAAACAGCGCTCAAAAGGTGTTTAGGATAATCCGGATGATTCGCAGCAACCTTATTCATTTCCCAGGAAGACTTTAAAAAATCGAAATGTACGGACTCCATCGCCTGCTCCCCAAAAAATGCTAATCCTTCACCGTTTTTTTCACAGAACTGTTCTATGTGAAAAAAAACTGCATGAACCTTTGGTGTAACGCTGACACCTAAGTCCATGTAGCTCTTTTTGAAAGCTTCTATACATGCTTTGTAATTTTGATCAAGATTATATCCGAAGCATGCAGAAACTATATTTTTGAAGTCGTCAAATACTTTAACATACTTAGGTATTGCTAGGTTTTCAAACTGGCGCAGAAGGTCTACTTTATCTAAAAGTGTTTTGCATGCATTTCCTTTAAACCCAGAACATCCTCGTCTGATTTCACGCTGAACGTGACAAGCTTTTGCCCATGACAGCGACGCATTTTCACACTCTTTCAACATATGCGTGAAAACAGTGTTAACAACACCAAGCATAAGGTGTAATTCTGGCGGTGGAATAATATCTAGGAATGTTTTGCCTCCAACAGTTGTAATTAGCGGTGGATGAATGCAGTTGAAATAATCTTTCGCTTTGTTTTTTAAGCCATTTCCTTCAGTCAGCCATTTTGTATAATACAATGAAACATTTTCGGGTGATCTCAATTCGCCACAGCTGCTTAGCTCATCTTTCTTGGCATAACAATAAGTGCACGGGTATGCACTACTGTGCGACATAATACCTGCCAAGATATTCGCTAACTTCAAATCGGTCGCAATTGTGCCGTGGAAAGGACTTATATTCAACGTTGAAACGAGTTGGGCTACATTCTTATAATTTTCTTGCGCACTTGGAACGGCTGCTAGAATAAATAGTCGTTTAACTCCAGAATCCTTAAATTTTTTTGCTGCTATCCCCTCATCATACTTAGCACGCTTACCGCTGCACTCAAACTGCAACTCATTTGATTGAACAGAAAGACATATTTTTAAAAATCCGCCTCCTCCATCAATACCCATTTTTAAGTGAACATCCAGTGCATCTCGTTTATTTTTCACATACTGAACAAAAGCAGGAACATCTTTGCAGTAAACTCCAAACACAGGAGCATCCGAGACTTCATCGCCTTTTACACAAACAAAAGGAAATTCCTTAAAATCAAAATCTCTCCACAGATTATTTTAGTTTTTTGATTTTTCTCATCTATGAACATTGTAAATTCAGAATCTTTACTAATTTTCTAGGTGTAAGACCTTTTTATTTAATTTTAGTTAAGGCGCACCGTGTGTAGTACAAGAAAAAAGTCAAACAACTTGTCTTTGTAAAAATTTAGAAAAAGAAATGTTTTTTATCTTGATTAAACTTTTTTGCAGCCTTGCACTTCGTCTATCTATTTGCAGCGATACACCATCTTTTTTTATTATCTCAGCAAATTGCGAAATTTTTTTTTTTTTTTTTTGATAAATTTTATAATTTATTGAATCTTCAATTATAGATTGAAACATCAATAAGTTTTTCAAATCTTAAATCTAAAAATATTAAATATAAGTTTAGCCAATGCTAAACAAAATTTTTAGTTACAACGTTGTTGTTGTTTTACATCTCTCGTGTACGGCTGATAGAAAGAGTATCCCTCCTCCTAAGCCGGGTGTGGCCTCTATACTCTAGAATATTGCGCGCAAGTGGATTTGGGTGCAACTCAAGTTTGTTAATGTATTTTTTCGCGTGTTTAGAAAATACTGTCTTCACCAACGCAACATCAAGGTCTTTGTGAATTCGCTGATTTCGGATATACCAGGGGGCTGCTATTATTGTACGTAGAATTTTATTTTATTGCCTTTGAATTTTTTCTACATTCGATGCTGCGGCAGTGCCCCATAGCTGGATTCCATATGACCATATTGGTTTCAGGATCGCGTTGTATAGCAGGAGTTTACAGTCTAGGCTTAGTAAAGAATTTCTTCCCATAAGCTAATTCATTTGGGCTGCTTTTAATTTAATTTGGATCAACTTTGCGTCTATATGCGATTTCCATGTTAAACGGCGATCAAGGTGAACGCCTAGATCTTTTACGCAGTGTGTTGCGGTATAGTCTCGGTGTTGATTTGTATAGGCGGGCAAATTTCCCTTCGCAACGTAAAAGAAACATGTACACATTTCTGCTCGTTAACTTTTATACGCCAATGTTTGAGCCATTTTTCCAATTTGGATATATACCCTTGTAAGTTGATGGAAGCTTCTACTGGATTTTCATGGACGCTTAAAAAAGCAAATTGCGAAATTGGTTTTCGTTACCGTAGTTGCTCCCTTATTCCATTCTAGTCTTATTAGTCTGAGCCTTTCACTTTTTTTTACCTTGCCTGCTACCTTCGTAGGATGGAATCGAAACGGCAACATCCGGTCTAATAAGGGGTAGCAGTGCTAGCTATCAGCCAAGTTGGGTACGCTTGAAAAACAATCAAATTAATTCGTATTTAAAAAATATTGCATGTGATATTTTTTGTAAGGAAATCATAACAAATTTGAGACTTTTATTACAAATATGTCCACTTTGTTCAAACCCTCCGACCTTAGCGCACGAAACCAAATGGATAATCAATGAGGCCATTAAAATGGGTTAATGGTTTCAAACGCTGAGGTCGCATGCGATATTTTTTAAAAACGTATTTAACTTGAGGTAAATATTTTATCTTCACACACCTTTTTTCATTTATTACTTCGCCAGTACATTAATAAAAAACAAGGTACCTTTTAACAGTTTTAGATTTTTTATAAAAAAAAAAAAACTGTGGCACTCGGGGACTGCCGCGGTAAAGCTATTGCATAGCATTTTTTATCAACTTTTGCAATTTCAATTTCAGCTTTTTAGCTATACTGGAAGTGCCCCATACAAAGAAATCCCGGGAAAAGGTGGCAACATTGGATGGGAATTTCAAAAACTTGGAAGAAAATCCTCTCAAAATCCCGGAAAATTTTCCGGGAAAATGGCAACACTGGAAATTTAAAAAATTTCCAAACCGGCAACACTGTATAGTCATCATACAAAAAAGTTTTCACTTCAAAAAACAAAAGACTTAAGAAACAAACTTAGTTCCAGGTTTTTTTCGTTTCAAAAACAAATGACAGATTTTTTCCAGGTTTTTTCGTTTCATAAACAAAAGACTTAAGAAACAAACTTTTCAAAATTTCTTGATTCGGTCGCATCAAAGCCCGCGATAGAAGCTATGCAATAGCTTAAAAATAAATTCAGTCAGAATTACCCCGAAACTATTGAGTATATAAAAAAATTCTAGTCGAACAACTCAAACGGTACTAAAAATTTTTAATTTCAATCAATTTTACAAAAAAAAAATTAGATATGCTGTACTTTACACAAAAAAAATCCTCCAAAAAATGTATTATTCAGACATAGAATTTTGTGTAAGCAATTTAATTTTTTGCAAATAGGCGAACAATGAATAGAATTTTGTGCAAAATTGCATGTTGATCGAACTAGATCCGACCCTATTTAACGGGAAAATGTTAAGTAACATCGATTCTTTTACATAGAAATGTTAGAATAACATCAGTTCTGCAAACTTTTCTACACTTGTCTAAATTTCTTTGAAAAATTCTTTGTGCAAAATTAAATAATGACACAGTTGCGCATTGCACGCAAACACTATTTTCAAAAATCAAACACCATGAATTTAATTTTTGTCATTAATTGTCACTATTAAGCTGAGACAATAATTAAGAAAAATAAATTAAATAAAAACAATTAAGAGAGCAATCTTAAACTATGACGAATCATTGACACCCTTCACAAAATTTTAAAGGACTTACAACTTTACAGCCCCCCGTTAAGTTCAACATTTATATAAAATTAGCGGCATCTGGCGCTGTCTTTCAAGTTCAAAAGTAGGCGTCAAATTTTGTAAATCCATTTCAGTAGAAGTTTTACAATGATTAAAAATATGTAGTTTTTTTTTCGAAAATTACCATTGACATCTCTTGCATTTAAATGGGTTGGATCATTGGATTGTGTCTAAAATGAATACCTGAAGGACAAAAGTCTATTTCCTATGGCGATCCACTATAACAATTCACTAAATTGAAGGAACTTTAAAATAATTCCGAAATGTAAACTTGCAACGCCGACAAAGGTATGTTTTTTTTTTCTTTTATGTTGTAGCGTGTAATCAGCCTAATGGATGTCAAAGTATTTTACAGAAACGTATAAGCTGAATGAAGAACTTAATTGTACTTATTCCGATAAGGAGGGGTACACAAAATACATTTACTGAAATAAATCTAATTTACTCGCAAATATATTTAATGTTTCTTTATCACAAAAGTTATGTCTGCATAAATGCATCTGCAAGAAATTTTCCACATTTAGTCAGTCAGTCAACGGTAATCAGTAGAGTGAAAAATGCACATACAAACAGTTGTAATATTATTTTTAACACATTTTTCTCTAATTTTAACACAACGTTCGGCAAATAAAAATGTGTTATTTAAAACTTCTAAAAGTACAACGAATAATAATAGTGATATCGATGATCCTCCTAGTCCAGAATGGATTAAATATCAACAGGAAAGATATCAAAATTTTGATAAATCATCTTCACAATATCTGGACCTGATGAAAAGTAGTCAGAAGGCAAAAAATTCAGATTTGCCTAAAGTTGAGTTGAATCGAATGGCAACAAGTACGAGGCAGGAAAGTTCAAAGCAGGAGGAGGAGGAGGAGCAACAGCGAGATGATTTCGAAAATAATAATTCAAAGCATTCCGAGGAATCAGCTGAAGATAAAAATTCAACAACCGTAGAATTTCCATCTATACAAGGTTTTATAAAATTTATTAAGTCTTTAAAGCAAAATTGGATGAAAAAGTCCCTGATTCGTTTCGATGATAAAATTAAAATGTTATATCAACTTAAGGATTCTTTGTTGAAAACGATTGGTAAGATATATGTACATATGTACATATGTAGAAATGGATATTTTCACAAATAAAATTTAAAAAAAAGAGGAGATATATTTTTAAACAAATCAATAATAATGCGCAAACTTGTGATCGGAAATTTGTTATGAATTTTATAAATAAAAAAATTTATTCACGTTCCCTTATTAATTATTTATTTTTATTATTATTTTCACACACACATGTACACATGTACATACACATGTACATACATATGTATACACATGCCACATTATATGCATACATACCAGGTGTGTTCAAAAAATTAAGGGAAATTTTTAAATTAAATTTTTTTTATCCCAACCATTTATTATTTCAGAAAAGCAATTTATGATTTTGTGGCAAGATGACGAAAATGATGAAAATGATATGGATATAACTGAACGTTTAGAGGCTAGAGAAATTCAGGAAAATAAACGCAACAAGCGTGGAATTTTAGGTGAATCAAATATCAATTTTCCTCCGGATGCGGCGCTAATGAGCATAAACTTTTTAACATTTGCCGTATTCTTAATCAAATTGGTACTACAAGTGGTCAATATAGTTAAGACCAAACATTATCAACTTTCATCATTAGCTATGGATACAGGAGCAATAAGAAATGGATGAAATTCAATATGGACGAGTATTAACTTATAAAAAGAAATACAGCATTTCATTACAAATAAGATTTTTAAAATTATTGTCAAGGCATATTCGTTGAGTATTTTTTTCAAATTTGTTAAAAATATTGATCAACATTTCAACAATGTTTAACGAAGAAAAAAATTCAACTAAATTATTTTAAATTTCATTAAAAACAAATAAAATTTTAACTCAAAAAAACTGTCCTCTGTATGAATTTGTATGCCTTGTATTTTGTGCAAAATAAATCATAATTAATAGAAATGACATGATTTCCAACAGAATCCTTCAAAATTTCGCACGCAACAACTGGCGATCATATTATTTCATATCAGGGATGGAAAATAGATTTTATGATTGTGTTGCAACTATGAAAACCAAATAAACTTTTTAGACCATTTCGGTGCCATTTTTTTAATATTTATTAACAATTCGAACTTGGAACAAAAATGTGGATGGAAGTATGAGCAAAATATTTTAAATACGTTTATGTTAGTACATACTTGTACGTTCGGCTTGTATTTTTTAGATCATAAAATTTCTGCTATTTTAAAATTTATTTCTTGACTTCAAGTTTTGGGAGATCAGTTTAATAAATTGAACTTTCATCTATGATGTATTAGAATATTAAAAAAATATTAAAAAAAGTATTTAAAATATATGTGTGATTGCTAATTCTCTGTATTAATTATTATTATGATTCCCGTCAGTTAACCAATATTGGTTAATTTAACTAACATCTCTGTGACTCTGTGACTTGTCAATCAACCACTGAATTTCCATAATAAAGCCTCTGATATCAAGTTTACACTTCGCAATATCCCTGTGACAATGACAGATAATATGACAGACAGAATATGTGTTATGTAATCTATAAAAGGCTATTCACATATTATTATTATTATTATTATTTGTTACGGAGTGGGTAAAAATATCGCCAAAAGTGATGGCGCAGCTACACTGGCTGGTTAGTTTCGATTTGACACTGTGTCCCTTCAAAACTGACAAAGGTTACCTCCACGTCTTCAGTCAGATTTGGTACCAGTTTTGCAGAACAGAACTGCGGGTTGTTGCTTGTATTGTTGTAGGGATAAGGATTGAATTCGCCGTAATATAAATATATATAAAACACAAAAAATCTACCTATTTACGTTATAGACTTGGAAACCATTCAACGGATGTGTCCCAAACCGGTTTCATTGGAAAGGCAATTATTCGATGATGTTTTAGAGGTATCATTCTTTTAAATCGGTTATGTAGTTCCGAAGATTTAATATTTTTCATATATTATTTTGTTTCATGAAAAAATTCAACATATAGTTTTCTTTTTTTACACTTTAAAGCCACAATCTATTTATATATAGAAGTGAATGTTTGTCTGTATGTCATCGATGACAACTACTGGACCGATTATAATGAAAATTGGTATATATATGAATTTTTCCACGGAGAAGGTTTGTATAATATACTCATTTAAGCCACTCGCCACCAGGGGGCGCTGCAGAGTATCAACTTCTGCCCCGTTCAACCGATTGTGATGAAATTTTCAGGGAATCTTCAGAATATTCAGGCGGGTGACATAGCTATTTGAAGTTTTGATTGGACAAAGAGGCGTGGCATCGCCCATTTAACCCAAAAATTGAAATCGCCATATTTTGGGCATTTTTTTACCTACGTGGATGATATTTGGTACATATGGTATTGGCATAATTTAGAATACGTACCAGGAGAAAAGTGGGTGGGACCACGCCCCTTTTTAGAAAAATTAAAAATCATAATATAGTCTTAACTACTGGACAGATCGTCATTAAATTTTCACAATAGGAATTTTATTTAAAACGATGGGGGTAGCGAAGCGCAACGGGTATATCTAGTATAAACTAAAAAAACAGTTAGCACAATAATTTTGCTTGTCTTGGCAGAAGTTTGTTTCCGGTTTGTTATAGCTATAAAAACAGTGTTAAAGCATTGTTACAACAACAAAATATGCATATAACTAACGCAAAATTGTTCGAAAAAATTTTCTACGTATTCACTACCTAACGATACATGATGTCGACAATATTGCTGGTAATACGACATACAAAATTGCTCGTCTGATTGGTGGGTGCTAGAATATATTTTCCTGTTGTTTATAGGTCACTTTTTGACCTGAGGTCTACACGTAATATAATATCTGAGATGAGAACGTCAAATTCAATCGCAGAGAGAATTATGTTACGTGTAGACTTCAAATTAATCTTACGATAATTGTTATGAAAGCGTTGTTATGATAATTCTCATAAGAAAAATCTTATGAGATGAACTGTCAAAAAAGCAACTATGTGCTTGTGCCGCCATTGCAAATATTCGCAAACTACAATAAAAATATTAGATTTGCAGTATTTTTATAAAAACATTTGCTATTATAATGCAAATAAAGTTCTAAATTAATTAAACTAAATTAATTGCACTTATATTGAATAAAAACAGCACAATAAGAAATTGTGGCACAGATATTATGTGATAGTTGCTTAATGAAAACTTGCTTAAAATGAAATCTTATAAGATTTCCTTCCCATATATGATATGAAGAGAAAAATCGATATTTAATTTTTCTACATAGCAATCATTTATCGATAAATATACCCTTCACACAGAAACTACTTTTATTTGCAACTGTGTTTCATTTACAATGATGTCATTTTTGTTTACGTTTTGTTGTTTTTTTTTTTTCTTTTGCACGTGGCTACATTTATTTTAAGGAAAGTTTCAACAAAAACGATAAAAACGTTAATTTTTCTAAATATAAACAAAGTTTTAATTATGAAGGAAAAGGTAGTTATTGAAAAAGTCCACAAACGGAAAGAGAATGGTGTGGTACCCACATTGAGTAGGTGTCTGTAGCTTGCAATCTCCTAAATGATGATTAATTATTCCAATTAATTCTAGTGAAATTCCAAAATGGTATATTATCTGCTTTTACCAAAGAAAATACAAATTTCTGTCGTCTTGTAAATCGTACGAATAAAAATCAAATGGGAGCATTGCTGGTAGCAAATGGTAACGCTTACCATGGTTTGATAAATGACACCGAGTCAAATGATTTAACGGATACGTATATGTGTGTTCGCAATAAGGTGACAAATAAGGTAAGAGGATTTGGACATCGAATACATTCTGTATTTTAGAGGACTGCTCGTTTATTTGGATGATAGTAGATTTTTTATATAAATTGACTATTTACATTTGTTCATAACACCACATAATAGTATAAATAAAGCCTTCACACATGTAATTGAAAAAATATCGCATAATTCCTTTGCATAACATTCTAATTGATGCTTTAAATTTATATTCATCCATCACTTCAGATGACAATAATCCCAATAGATCAAGTAACTCTTAAAAATAGCATATACCAAGGGATAGATCAAATACAACGCGAAAGTCTCTCAGAGCAAGTTGGTAAAACCACTTTACTTAAGAAGTTTGCCGGTCGTAAGGCATTTCGTTTCTTTAACGATCAAGAAAAGATGCGCATGGATATAAAACTCGTACAGGAGGAATTACAAGCAACCGTGAATGACGCCAATACAGAAGTAAATGAAACGGAAGAGAACGTTGATAATACAGCACATTTTGACAAAATAAGACCGCCCATAAACAAGGAAGCAGAAAAAGTTAGCGAAGTTTATAAAATCGGAGATGTGGTACCTATGGACTTATTGAATCGTTTAGATGAAGAAGCTAAAACGGTTTATCAAACACAAATTGATCAAATACCGTGAGTAGTAAAATAATATAAATTTCAAATAATAGATAGGTATATAAATATTCTTTGTTTCAGCATCAATTCGGAATATTTAAAAAAACTTATTGAAACTATACAGCAATCTCCGGCAGATAATGAAGGTTTATTGCGTTTGAAACTGATCATTTATATGGATTCTTTATTAAGACTTATTAAATCGCGAGCCAAGTCTTTGAAAAAAGCTGAATTATCGGAAATTTCTGAAAAGGTGGAAAATAATGTTCGTGATACTTTTGCCGATCCTAATGCAAGTTTCAGGTAAACTATAATGATATCTATAGTTTGTGAAATTGAATACAATTTTTTTCTATTCATTTTAAGTGGTGCACGTACGGCTTTCTCCACCGAAAAAGCTTTATGTTATTTTATTGTTTTATCCTTATTGGTCAGTGATAACTATCAAATCGATAGTAGCATATTGTCACAAGAAATAAATGGTCCTCGTGCTAAGGTCTGCAGATACGCACATATTGTACAAGCTTTGCCCAAGTCAAGGACTTCAATTTTGTGCTTAAAATTACCTAAGGACGTACCACCATTGGCCAACAAATTCTCGAGAAAGAAAAAGAACTAAAATTGTTTGAAGATTTACGGTAACAATGAACAGATTAAAGATATAGTACTAAAGCAAACTTATAAAAAAAAATTAAGAAAAATGATATGGATCTAAAATAAATGTAATAAATAGTTTATAAAAAAAAGTTCTTAAAATTTAATGTAAAGTTTTGCATCATGGTTTTAAATTTTAATTTATTTATTTATATGGTAGACAAATTAGTTAATAAACAATTTATTTGTTAAAGAATAAAGGTATTCTGGAGATATTTCAAGTCATAGTCATACTTCACTTAAAATAGTTAAGAAATGCTTTTAATCATCTCGTTGTTTGCGTACTAATAATTCCAATACCTGTCAGGACAATATTGTTGAAGTATTACATGGCTACCTGACTGGATATTCATGTTTTCGATCATTTCTTTAATACTGTAGACGCTTCAGGCAAGTGCAGAAGAGAATTCAATGAAACGTCTATCAAAATATGTATGTACGTCGGTTATGTTAAACATAAAAAATTGAAAGAAAAAGTAGAACCTTCATACATACATCTTTATATTATTCTTTTACTTGGTGAAATTGATTTAAATCATTACTTAATTAATCCCTTGGACCTTATTAATAAAATAAATTTGGAGTTTATTTTATTTGGGTGCTTACTACATACTTATGTACATATGCATGCATTGATATTGGCAATACTTGCTATAAAAATACACATACACACATGCTTATGTATTATCAAACACATTTGTAAAACATCCCCTTTGAAGCTATAAAACGAAAGCCGGCAAGAGAAAAACATGCATAATGCTAGAAATTGTTCGTGCACTTACCTCTTAGTGGGATAAGCCACAGATGTACATACATATGTACGTAAATTCTGTTGCAGCACCATTGTTTTCCCGTAGATATTGATCAAATTGCAACACAAATTGCTAAGACAACAATCAACACATTAATTGCATATTCTAGCATTAATGGAATTCAAGGTTAATCACACACGGGCTCTGAACATTAAATAAATGCATGCAAATAATTAAACCACACAGCATTTTTAATTTATAATTTAATAAAATTTTTCATTTATTGATGCTTTTTTCTTTTCATTTAAACAGAAACAATAACAATTTAAAAAGAAACTTGAATTTGCTTAGAAATATGCAAACGGAAGAAAGCAAAAAAGAGAATTGAAAAAAATTACTTCTTCAGTTTGTTTAATTTCTACTTTTTAATTTAATTACAAAAATATGTTGCTTCTTTATATGTTAATAACATTGTATTATTTTTAATAAATTTTAAGTCTATATAGTTTTTGTAATTTTTTTGTTTATATTTTTTTTTTAAATTTTAACACTGCACTTGCAAATTCTGCTGGCTGATTAAAATGACGCTACTACTTTACTATAATTTGCAGTTGAAGTTTTTTTTGGTTGTTTTAACAAAATAGCGGTAAATTTTTATGGCGAATCTAGAGATGAATTTGACGTTGCGCTGATCTTGCTCATTAATTTCGACAAAAATGGTTGTTTTATGTTTTTATCTTTTATAATGGATTTGACATTTATTTTTAATCAATAAAAATATTTTACATTTATAGTTGGAAAAATACTCAAGTCTTCACCGTTCCCTTCCCTTCAAGAAAACAAATGATATTAAGAAAATTATAATAAAAATACAGTATATTTTTAGGAAAATATAAAAAAACGATACAATGCAGCTGCCTGCCTTGTTTACTAAACTTGCTGTTTTTATGATTTCAACGAACTCTTTAAAATTTATGTATTTGTGTAAAAACTAAAGAAACTTAAAATATATACGTATATAAAACTATGTCGTACCCATGTTTGGACTGGATTCATTATTTACTTCTTCCTATTCTCGTCAGCCTTCATTTAGAATATTTTTGAAAAAATTGCTGCTTTATACGGCCAAACCGAATACAGAGACAATGCAGTACATGGTTTTATTCTCCCAACGCACTGTACAACTACCATCTGTGTCGTTGTTCCAATAACATGAAGAGGCTGTGTGCAAACCGGCACCGTTCTTCTGCATTATCATCGAGGTTACTATGTATTTGTAAGGCTTTTTTTCCTTCGTCAGCATACTGAGGCAATTTTCCACAACCTGGCCCGTCCAATTGTTCACTTTGTCATGCTGATAGGCGTTGCCACCAATGGTTGATTCTATAGCTTCCTTTATGATTTTGCTTACATCATCTACAATAAATTGATTCTCTTCACGTGAATCAACCATATTAATTTCGTTCTTTTTTTAATAATCTAATTAAAACACAATTTCTTCTTAGTAATTTTTTTTTCTGTTTTAAAGGACTGGTTGTTTTTTGTAATAAATAAAACAAAATTTTTTTTGTGGTAGAACAGAAAACTCCGAAATTCGTTTCTGTAAAATTTCTATTGTAATTTTTGCTTGGCTTTTGCTGGCATCAACTTTTTTCTTTGCTGCTGTCAGTTTACTTTTTTATATTATCCGCTGTTATTTTTATAGCAACTGTAATAGTTGCTCATTCCAGGAGTGAGAAACAGCGTTGCTAATAAGTGAATATTATTACTAGTGAATACGTGCAAGCCGAATTGTATACTTTATATTCAATTCGCCTTGGATATGTGATATGAATTATGGCCCAACCAACACCAATCCACGATTTCGCCTTGCGTCCAACAATTGGTATTTAAATTACGAAAATTAGAACAAAAGAGGGCTACAACTGCCTGGAAGGTTTTTATATTGCGATCAGTTGTAAAAACATAATTTTTAATAAATTGAAATCCTTTACAGAATTAAGGACGAATAGGAAATTAATTGTTTTTTTTTCCAAATGAATTTTGAAGCCTATTTTCAAGTAGTGATAGAGATCAAAACTAAAATTTCTGGCGCATAAAATAAAGCAAATTTATATAAATTTATAGTTAATTGCAATACTTTTTTTATTGATAGTTTTTTCAAGTTTTTTAGAGATTTTTTTTACTTTTTTAAATATTTTATATCACACATATAAGGAAATGTAAGGAGATAAATTGTTAAGTTTCTTATTAAATAAAAATTATGAACAGTAACTGTAATTTTACTTTTATACAAAAAAAAAAAAAAAAACGCACGTGAGTACAGAAACATAAATACACAAATTTAGGTATTATATGTAAGTATGTATATACGTTTAATCATAATCTCTAATATATATTTTTTTCATTACAAATAATTTTACAAGATTGTTCTATTAAAAAAAAATAGGAATACAATTATACTCTAAAGGCGTTAAAATCAAACTAAATTCACTCAATTTAAAGAATTTTAAATAAATAGTACGAAATTTACTTTACAGCAAATAATGCATTCGAAAGACTTGCGATTAGAGTATTTAGGATCTACTTTTGTTATAAAAAATTGCTTAAATAACTGCCTTAAAGATTAAATAACAATTTAAAAAATGTGTGCAAGTCCGTTAAAAATGAACCTTAAAAAACTAAAAGTATATACTTTTTAATTATTTAAAAATGAGTAAGAGACAGACATCGTAATAAAATGTAAGAACTTAAATACATTACATTAAATTTTATATATAAAAACATATTCATTTTAACAAAAACACACACTCTTTAAAACCGTTTTTTTTTCAATACGATTCAATTTGAAACTTCTCAAAACACAAATGTTGAATTCAGTGACAGTTAAGCAAAATTAAATTTTGAGATTGACTAAAAATAAAATGAGCAGTGGTATCTTTGATCTAAATTTTTCGTCACAGATGGTAAAAATATTGTAATATTTTTCGAGTTTAATATTTTTTTGTTTGCATAAAATTTACGCTTATTTTTTTATATATAATTTTTTTCGTTGAAGTATTTTTTTTTTTTTTTTTTTGGTCTTGTAAGTCTTAACTTGTTGTCACATCAGTTTCTTATTTTTTTTAATAATTTACATAAAAAATAAGGGGAAAACAAAATTCTAGTCTGTTTTTGAAGAAGAATCTTCCTTAATCAGTATGTTATAATTAAAGATTGCCTGGCAGCAACAAGTATTGATTTTCTTACAATAGTTTTTTTTTATTTTATAGATATTTTTTAGCTTCTTTTTTATAATTTTATTTCAAGATGTGTGATTATTTAGAAAGCTTTTCCAGTAAAGAAAATCGGGAGATCGTTTTCACTGCTAATAGGAGAAGAATATTTAAGATATTTCTTCTACATCAGCTAATTATTCTCTTCTACTATTCTCATCTGGTTTACGAAGTACCCAAATCAATAATTAAATGACTTTGTGGTATAAATTCAGCTGCCAAAGGATTGAGTAATGAATTACTGACATTACACTCACTTACTGCTAAGGTGGAGAGAGCTGCTCTAAGTTCTTCGCTTTTAACATTGTCCCACTCGTTTAGTTGCTCTTCGAGTTCATCATCTAGCATAGCATCTATGCATTCGTTCATAAGTTCTTCATCTTGAAGACGTTGTAACTCCTAGAAAAGAATTGAGATATTTTATAGGTCCTTATAATGAATTAATTCGACCACATTCGATAAGTTAATTCGACAACAATCCAAAGTTGCTCATAATCGGCACCGTAAGTAATGATTCTTTTAATGTTATGTCGTCATATTTTTTTTTTATTATTATTTAAAAAAACGCCAACTGCTAAAACTTTTTGGCTAACTTGTCAGTAGTCAACTTGTCGGATAGTCAAAGAGTTTAAACGCGTTTTAATAGCGTAGGCGAGCAATCAATGTAACGGACCGCTAGTTATTCACTAGCGATAGTAATTAAAGACCCGAATGAATTTGTTGCGTATCTTAACTAAATGTTACGTTAATATATAGGGTCCAGGCCAAGTTTTGGTTTCTACTATATTCTATTGGCAATTTGCGGCATTTTCATGTTTTGTGGGTAAGACCAATCTCGCCCTCCTCCCGACTGTTTTTCTTTTAAAATTCTACTTACGATTTTATCAAACTCCTCTTCGTTTTCCATCCACAAATACTCAGAGAAATCCTGATCTAATTCATCAAATTCGCTGTCGGACTCATCCTCAATAACATACTGTTCAAATTGATCGGACCAGTCGTTTGAGGGTACTTTCATAATCATTCTGATGCTAAAGTTTATTGCTCGTATCTAAACGTTGCTAAAATGAAACTGAAATAATTAAGAAATATTTTATTAAAAATGTTGTGAAGTAAAAAGAATATAACAAAAAAAATTTTTTTGGTTATTTGTTCAACTGGTTTTGTTCAACCTACATGGAATTTTTAACTACTACGCAGAAGAGGAGTATTTATTTTAATTATATCTTTTTTTTAGCTTTTACTTTTTGTTGCTGCCTTTGTTTGTTCTTTTTTGTTTTATTAGTTTGTCAACCTTTTCAGTAAATTGATTGCAAGAAAAAGGTTGAACTGTTTGTTTATTGAAGCTCTACAGACGAAAAATTAGTAATTCTATTTTTAATTTTTTTTTTGTAACAGATTGGATGACCTGCGCATAAACAAGTAAACAAAGTGTATCACGTAAATTATGCATTCGTATATGGGTAAATGTATCTTGAATGTATGGGAAAAGAAATTGAATAAAATGAAAATAAAAAACAAAATAACTGCGAAGAAAAATACAATAATAATATAAACAAACTTTTTATAGACTTTTTATATTGTTTATAAACAAATACATAAAGAATATATGTACATACATATGTATGTACATATGTAGAATCTGATAAAACTGCTCGTTTGTAATATTTCCCAATCTCAAACAAAATAAATTTTGAGAACATATAACTTCATATAACTTCGTTCAAGGGCGGTCAATTATTCGACTTTCAACCCCCAAAAATACAATAATTATTGAATCGAAATTTCAATCTAACCCACAAGCTATGAGATACATACTTACATATGAGTGTATATTACTGAAGCTATTGGGATATCACCCTACAGATTTAAGTGAAATTACATAGAATTTAACTATAGATTAATTTCAAGTAAAATCCCTGTCATAGTTTTCAAAATAATTCAAAAGATCCTTAAATATGGTTAGTTTTATTTGTTGTACATACTTCAACAAGAAAAATAATAAATAATCGGTTTAAATAAATACAGACATATCAACATACGTGTTGTATTTTGTCAATTAGCAATAAAAACAACAAAATTATTAATAAGTACTAATATGAGTACAATGTACTTTGGGAACCTTGATGCGTCTGTTTACAATAATCAAGGTTATATAAATTGTTGAAATTGTAGTATCACTCTTAAAAACAATTTTTAGGTATGCAAAATATTAAGAATGCGAAATTAATACAATTGCTTATTTCAGGTTACTAATGTATACTATAAATGTTCGTTTCTTTACGACTATTTATCACATAAAAAAAAACTTAAGGATGCAGGATTTAAATTCAAATTACAATATGTAGCACAAATTTATTTTTTTAGCTAGTGATAATAAAATAAAGGTTTGAAATAACATTGTTACAACAGAGTTTTAAAAAGGTTAAGAGTTGGTTTCTTATCTACATATACAAATAGTATAGTCTCATTTATAAAAAAAAAAAATTAGAAAATTAAAAAGCTAGGAATCATTAATTCAATTATTACATATTAATAAATATGTAGATAAATTGATTCTTATGCAAAGTGGTTAATAAGTACCAATTCACATTTGCAATCTTCACCAGCGTAATAAATAATTAACACTTAAAGTAAAAAGAAGGAAATAATTTAGTGCAAAACGTTGATAAAATGTACATAGAAGCCATTTGCGGAAGTAAAACTAATATTTTATCTTCTTCATTTTTAATTACAGCATTAATATGTACATACTCGCATGTACATAAGTATGTATGTATTTTGTTCTATTGTTTCCGCTATTTTAATAGGTCTGTTCGTTTAATAATTAATTAATTAAATATTAATTTCTATCAACGAGTACAATTAATTTTTTTAAAATGCCTCCCACGGTAAATCTGTTCTCTCAGAAAACGATGAATTTACCGAAATTTTGTTGGTACACAAAAAAAAATCACATTGCATGGGCGAAAATAAAATGCTTACTTTTCCAAATTTAATTGTTGATTTTTTCATGATCAGAAATAATGAATGTTTACAAAAAATAACTAGGTATTTTGGAGTTTTTTAAATTTTATTTCCATAAATGCAAAACCGCTGTTTTAGTGATTTGTATGCCGAATAGTGGACTCGCTTGTTTTTGTGTGTCTATACATTCTATGAAAAATACACCATATAATCACAATTTTGTAGTGGAACTTCAGAGGAACTAACTCGGACTAAACCTCGCAGACAAGGGGGATTACTCTGTATATCGATTCAAATTTCAATGTAAATAAGATACAAATTCGAACAGTTTTTTTTTTATTTCATCGTTTTTTCTTACTTTTTGGATAGGATTTTTGCTTTTTTGAGCAATGTAGTTAAACTATGGATGTTTAAACCATTTTTTTAAAATAGATTTTCGTCACATGCCGTATAACGTTACAAAAAATTTACGATAATTTTGTAACCGTAAGTCTATGTTCACACACGACGATTTTAGTTGGGAAATTCTTCTGTTTTGTTTAGTATACAGAGTAACCACCATGCAAAACACCGTAGCCCTAATCATGGCCTAACTATAAGGCCTGTTTAAGACCATCTTCTCAGCTGTCAAATATATAAAAATACTTACAGCATAATTTTTTGTTGGGAAAAATTAAAATAAAATGGATTTTGAAGGAACATTAATAATTGGACTCGTTCATGCTTTACAAGAACAAACAGAATTGTTAATGTAGTGTTCAGAAAAAAGCATTAACACGAACTTCTTATATGAATTCTTTGGTTTTTTATTTATTTAAAGTTTTTATATGCAAATCAAAAAAAGCGATTCCCTGAAAGACATGAGAGTTCTTTCTTGTTCCTCTCAACTCTTATATTTTGTCCTGCCACAAGTCCAGCAACATATTTTAAAAATCCTGGTTCCATACTATACGGAGACCTGTGGTTTTCTTTACTAAAAACAAAAATAAATTATTATATTTACAACATATAAAGTTAAAAAAAAAAAATAAAAACTTACGAGTGACACTCATTTCGATGTAAAATATTTTTTTTTTCTTACACAATTATGTATGCATGTATGTCATTCACAAAAAATTAAACTATCAACATGTATGTATCTGTCATTTTGCTAGCGATGACATTAAAATTATCGGAAGATGTTGATTGGAACAAAATGGTTTAGGAACATCTTTTAAAGATGTAGAAAGATGTTAACTTTTAGTACTGTGTATTTCTTATGGGAAGATGTTAACATCTTCTCAAATTGATGTTAGATGTTGCGTAGTGGAAAAAGGCTATAACGTAAACAGAAATATTCATGATGGCGGCCAAATATATAAACAACTTTCGACAACAATAGTAATTTTTTCAGATTATTTATCGGTCAAAACACAATCCTACAAAAAACCATATGGCGTCTTGCGCAGACCTAATTGTTCGGCCATGGCCCTAATATTGTACATAAACACATTTATCCATACAAATTATTTTTGCTTTAGAATACTACGCCATTGATTTGCAGCTTTCATTAAATAATAATTTCTCTGAACGCTGATTTTATTGCAATGCATGATTTTGGTTCACCTTTTATTTAAAGTGTTAACAATTGTTATAATTCTTCTTTTTCACAAAGCAACAACAAAATCTAAAATATTGCAAGCGGAAAACAAAATGGAGTCAAGTTTTCTGTATATTTTACAAGTTTTTTGCACTTTTATTACATTATAATAGCAGTAAAATTTTAAATAAAAATATTGGCTTACAGTTTTGTTCTTTCTCTCCGGTTTTATATTTCTTCTTATTGAACAAAGCAGATTATTTTGATGACAAAATTTATATGCTAATTACGCGTCTTTTTTCAACACAACAAAATTACACAAAAAATTTTGACCCAATCGAAAATTCAACGAAATTGAAGCAACAATAACAAAAAATTTTATACACCGACTGTCGGCAAAGGCAAAATAACAACGAATGAACTGACAATTGGAAGAAAATCCAAAAATTTAATTTTTTTATTGACAAAAGCAAATAAGAAAAAGATAATCAAAATGTACAAGTAAAAAGCTGTGCTGCCACCCGATGGCTGTAAAGATTAAAAGCTTTTAACGGAAATAAATCGATATCAGAGTTTTTGAAGTTATATTACACTTTTATCTGCTCTTTTAGATTGTTTTTAAAATAATAAAGGCTTAAAATTTGATACTTTATAAAGCAGCTTTTCAACGGGTTCATAAAATATCTACAACTGCGTTGTTATGTCGGAAGTAGCAAAATAACGAAAATAAATGGAGTATAAAATTTTTGTGTGATCCGAACATGTAATAAAATTTGTAATTTTGGTGTTATTCCAAATATATGTAACTAAAAGTTATTTCATAAAAACCGCATGTTTCGGTTTAAGTGAAAGAATAATCAAATAAAAATTATTTAGATTGATACAAATGGTTGGACTACTGGAAGGTGGTACCACTCGGTACGTTATGCCTCATTTAAGTTATCTAAGATGTAGCAAATAGGATTTTTTTTATAAAATTTAGTAAAATTCATTATTTTTTGTGGGCAATGACTAAGGTTTTCAAGCGGTAAGTACGAAAAGTTTTATAAAATCAATTTTTTATTCCAAAAATCTTAAGGTTAGTAGAAAGTACTTCAATCAAATGGTGTTATATACTTAATTTGTATAAAATAAACTAATGCTCTTTTTCCACGACAAAAGAAAATTTTATATATAGAGTTGTTCGAAAAGAAACCGACTTATTAAAAAAAAAAAAATAAGAGATAAAAAATCATATTAAAATCTGATAATTCGAAATATCCATTTTACTGCTGTTGAATTGCAATTCCAAACTAAACAGCAAAGTGAATCTGGCATATAATATATGTATACACATATAAATATGTATGTAAATTTGTATGGTTTTGTATTGACAAAAATGCTTAAATATTGAACATGCGACTCGGGACTATAGGGTCTAGGCCCACGAAGGCTATTACCATTACTTGATATTTTTCAAATCCTGTGTTTTTTGGTTGTACTTAAAGTTTGTAATGTACGCCTGCATTTTATTGATGCTTCTACCAAATCATCAGTAGACTTCAAGTATAGAAATATTTCAAGTATATACCTAATAAATGCTTTAAATAAAAATAATTTAATATATGTATATCTGTATGTATGTGTGTATGCAACTATACTCGTTGGCTTTATTTTAAAGAAAGAATACTTTTTTAAATTATTAATTAAAAATTTCAAGTTTATTTACTTCTGTGGAGTACTTATGTACATACATATGTATATGCATATTTATGATAAACTATAGTTTTCATATAATTAAGTCTTATTCAGTTTCTGCATTATTTTTATTATTGTTATTGCTCGTATTTTCCACATTTGATACTTGACCCCATGGCGCTAGGTTCGAACTGCCGAAAAGAGAAAAAGTTATAGCAGCTAATAAATAGGAAGTCATTAAAGAGGACAAAACTAAATTCCATTCATCTTTGGTGCCCTTAAAATAATAATTTTGATTAGATATTAGCTTAAAATATTTTCTTAAATAACTTACATGTCGCACTATACTTGAAATACCTAAGGGGCCCAAGAACCCATTGACTGTGGCCAAACAGTTGGCTAAGCCCGATATTAGGCCAGTATATGATGGTGCCAAATTCAATAGACTGGGCCAATATACTCCAGAAAACGCCAAATCGGAACAGATACCAATACATATTGCAAAGAGGACAACAGTAACGCGTTTCTGGCAGGAGGATATTATCATGCCAAAAATTAGCATTATAGTAACAGAACTACCTAAAAACAGAAATCAAACTATGTATATATACTTATAACTTTACTAAATATGTTATATATCGCTAGCTGAAAATCAAAACCACATAACTAAAAAAAGCTGAGTTTTAAAAATTAATCATTTCTTAATTTTTCTTATACATATGTATATAAAGTGAAATTATTGTGTTAAGCTTACAGACCAAATACGAAATACGCCGAAATCGAGTTAGATTTAAATTTGGCCTCTTTTCAATCATGTTGCAGCATGTAATGGTGATAGTTTTCGATATAAAAGCTCCTATAAATGGAGCTGATGAAAGTAAGCCCACCTGGAAAGAAAACGTTGGAAATTTCTTAATAATGTTTTCGAAAACTTATTAAAAATTTAAAAATAGAAAATAACAGGTATTTTTGAAATTTCAATATATAACGTCGGACTAAAGCCGACTAAACAGCCCAATGGCTAAGTTTTTCATTTCACGTACATAGATTTTAAGATCTCAACGAATTAGATCTGTCTCTGATTTATGTTGGCGAATTAAACAAAGCATTTCTTGCATGCGTAAATGATTGCATAAGTGGCAAAATCCATTTAAGTCTTCTATGTGGATTATAAAATATTCAGTAAATTTTATATTTAAAATGTTGCCTGAATTAAATTTTAACGAAATTTTCATTTGTTGTGGCTTAAGTGTTTCTAAATGCCTGCATATCATTTCGCGCTTATAACAAATCATCAGAAGACTTTAACTATATTTTTGAAAAGTTACAAAATATCCATCTTAACTTATGCAATATCGAATAAAATGTGTCTAATGTCTTTTTTTTATTTTCTTAACCTACGGCGCTCATTGTATAACTGTAATTCTTAAATGATTTTTGAAAGTTAATGCACAAATAAAAGGTCTTGGAACTTTTAAAAAAATATTCTTAAAGTCTACTGATACTCAAGGAAATTTGTTGTAGTGATTCCCGCTAATATAATACATATTCGCATTAAAAAAAGCTAAACAAAATTTATATTTTTAAGCTCAAGAATCAATAAAACTTTTTCATGACTTACCATACCCAAAGGTAAATGCATTGCTTCTCTAAAAAATCTCGGTATAATCATAGAAAATGCAAAGTCACCATAAGAATGAAAAAAATGTGTGATAATAAATGCATAAACTGGCACAGATGTTAAAATCAATTTCCAGGGAACGGCAGTAGAAGATTTTGACACTTGATGGGGTTTTAAATAATCATACTCTTCTTTCGATAAACGTGGATGATCTTCTAAGGTATTGTAGACCAACCAATTGCAGCAAACACCAAATAGCAAAGAAATACTGCCGATAGCATAGAAAGCCCATTCCCAACCAAATTTACAGAGAAAACTTGATACCGGGAAAACCAATACAGATCCCGCAGAGAAGCCAGCATAGGCGATGGAAAGAAAAGCAGTACGTTCACTAGGATGAGCCCAAGTGGAAAATAGCTGATATAGAGCAGGATTGCCACAACCCTTAAACAAAATAGTTGATAATTTCATTTAAACAATTAAAATGTAGAAAAGTATTTTCATAACGGACCCCTATAAGGCCCTGTATCAAACGTATAGCCACAGCTCCGGCATAACTTATCCTCGCAAATAATGGTATCAGCATAAAAACTATAGCCTGAACTGTTAAGGAGTGTACAAACAATAGTTTTCCACCAAACTTGTCTGCCAATCGTCCAGCAAATGGCAGCGTAATCAAATAGCCGTAGTAAAATGAACCCAATAATTCAAATTCTTGGGATCGTGTCCATAACAGGTCACCGGTCTGGAATTAAAAAGTGCTGAGTTAAAATTTATTCAACTTTTTGAAAAGTTGGTATTGTCGGCTATGTTCTGTAAATCGAATCAATTTGAAATCGTAAGATTTCCAAAATTAATAATTATTCTACTGATACATACATACAGATGTATGTATGTAATATGTAGCAATAAAATCATGTACGATTATTTTCTTTCAAATATAATGTTTGGAAAATTTTAGAAAATATTAAGAAAGTTTTTCTTTTCTTACTGTCTGTTTATAGCAGCCAGTTTTGTTTTCAACATAAATAATCAATTGAAATTGTTTAGTCGTCTTCAATCGTCTTTTACAAACACGTAACTAAAACAACAAAATGTTTACACAAAAATTCTTAAGGAATAAATGAGAATTATTAAATTATAAACCGAATAATGAAAAAAAAAAATTATATAAACAACACAACAAGAAACAGAGCGAACTTAAATGAACGAAAATTTCAATAAATTTAATAATTATATAAATCGAATATTATAAAAAAAAACTTAACCACTTTAACTTACTCCTTCAATGGATGTACCTATATCGCTCTCAATGGGACCACATGTACTATTCTCTCCCGTAATATTATATTCGTTGGTATAGTTTGTCTGTTGCGGTTTCACCATACACAAAGTAATAAAATTAAGTGTATTTCGTAAACACAAATGGCTGACCATGGCCAAAAATGCACAAATCGTGTAAGTAAATCTTGCCGATCCCCATAATGGCGGCTTTCTACTATTTTCAGTTAATTCAGCAACACCATCCGATGAATTCTTGGGCAATTCAATTTTATCCATTCAGAAAGAAAATCAAACAGTTAAATGCAACATTAAAACACTAACAGCAAACACTGTGTAATACGCACAAAACACTTAATATTAAATTTGATAAAAATATTCTTTTTATTTTAAATATTTTTATTAATATTCTAACAAGTATTTGAAATCCTCAAAATTTTGTTGTTCAAACTCCAAACTATTCTGGCGCACTAAATGAGCTGAAGCTTGCGTAATTGACAGAAAGTGAGAAAATGTTTTAATTTAAACCGTTCAAATTTATAAAAAAGAGGAAAATGAAGCGTTAAAAATTAGCAACAGAAACTTAAACCACATATTAGTTGAGGTCGTGCAAGGCATAATCATTTATAATAATAATATAATAGATATAAAGCTAATATATAAATTATAAAAAATATATAATATTTACAATTCAAGTAATAGGCTCTTGGAAATAAAATGCAGTCAACTGCAATAGAGAGATGAATAAGAGGACGCAGAAAAAAAATGTAGTCAAGGTGTATGATGTTGAATATGAAAAATGAAATGATCTTCTAAATGGAAATCTTCTGAGGGATCAGATATAAAAAAAATACAAACGAATTGTGTTTTATTTTTATATCTAAAACAAAGAAACTTAATTTCATCACTATTATGACCAGAGAACTAGGCTACAACATACACATTCCAAAGACGATATGTGTTTTTCAGCTCCTTAGATCCACCTAGAAGTTTTCACAAAGTGTAAGGGAACACATAGGAAATATTATTGTCTATTTGTTTTCTAAATAACTACTTGTTCAGGAAAAAGAAACATTTTCAATTAATATTTTAATCATATTACCAAATATTTTAATTGATTTTGTGTTAATTTAAAATAATATTATCAATATTGAATTAAAATCAAGACAAAATATAATTTTAAAAATATCTCATGTTAATTGCTTAGTCCCTCCTTAGCTTGGTAACCCTACTCAAACTCCTTACCTCTCTCACCTAAAAAAAAATAACAAAAAATTGCTGCAATAAAAATTACACGTCTGGACAGGAACTTTAGGAAGTTTAGTTGCATATGCAACATTTCTTTAAAGATTTCAGTTAAATTTTTAATTAAATTGAAAAAAATCAATTAAAAAGGTTTTGTTAATACATACTACAATTTATGTGATTGTTTGAAAACTAATTAACTTTTTAATTGAGTCTTCGTTTTTTTAATTGATTTATGTTTTTACTTTTAAATGTGCAGTACAAGTCCTACGATTGCCCAGATGCTTAATCCTGCGCCCCTGCAGGGCAGTCATGGGGATGATGTTGCACTGAATCTAATTATTCTTCTTGGTCGAAGAGTTGGTCTAGACTAGAGTTGTGTCGTTCCGGAACGACTTAGTTCCTTGGAACGATTCCCTTATTGGAACGGTTCGGACTGATCCAGCCATTCAAATTTTATCGTTCCTCGTTCCATAATTGCAAACCGTCTTGCGGAGCTATTACTTGTTTTTGGTAAACGTCAAAATCTACATACAAAAAAGTTCACAACACTATTATACATTTTTCTTATACATACGTCGCACTTTAATTAATGGCACATTCAATTTAATGTATTTATTTTATTTAATTTACCTATTTTATCAGGTTTTATTAAATAAAATCTATTTATCCCTATTTATTATATCATGTTCTGTTGGTTTATTATTTTTGACAGCACGCTTGTTGGTTTTTTAGTGTTGTATTGGTGCATATACATTGTTTATTATATATAGGTCCAAAGTAAGCAACAGGAACGATGAACGAAATGAACGACATAGTTCCCTTAATCGTTCGGTCCGGTCGGAACGATTCCGCAAAAGGAACGATTTTGCCCAACTCTAGTCTAGACGTTCCAACAGAAGTAGATATGCCCGATCGTATATTATTACATATTACGAGTTAATTGACTCTATTTGGCAGTCGGTTCGGTGTTCTATGAGTGATAATTGTGAACCATTTTAGTGACGTTTAGCTTAGAACCAACTCTTCAATTAGAGCTACTCTATGTCAGCTCAACCCCAAGATAATATCTGTATACACAGAAAAAAATATTTAATTTTTTTTTTCAATTAACCCTTTAATTAAAAATATAAATAAATTTGATTAAATATATAATTTATTTAATTAAATTTTTAATTGTAATAAATAATTTTAGTTAATAAATGTATAAAAATTTAATTGATACTATTAATTTGTTTACTGGTGCAAATTTAATTAAATTTTGAATTGATATCACAAATTTTTTAATTGAAATCAATTTTTATTTTTTTCTGTGTACCTTTGTCAGTATGTAACGTCCAAGGCCAAAGCTGTTCTCATCGTCGTTGAAAAGAATATTTTTTTTTATATTTTAAATTCTTCAAAATTTAAAATACAGCTTCCAACCCTGCAACTAGTAGACTATTCTGATTGCCGATCATGACATTACAACTCATTATTATTGATTCCCTTCTATTAAATCTTTTGAAATTGTAAATTTTAACGTTCGTTGTAAAATTTATTTGTCAAACAATTCTTTGTCAAAAAATACTTTTCATTTTATTTTTAAGAGTTATTGATTGGAATTGCTTTATTGTTGTTAGTGTTGTTGAACATCTTAGTGTTGATTAGGGAAAGCAATTTAATCTATTATTTGTCAAGAGTTATTTGTAGGAAAAAAAGTAACTTTTTAAAAATACTTCTTACTCATTAACAGATGTGGGGGTGGGCACGGTTGAAAAAAAAAAATTTAAATAATATTTTTGTAAATTGATTAACTTTCAGATTGTATTCTAAAATTAATTTACAATGAATTACTTTGAATAAAGGCGATATTTCATACATTTATTTAATTAATTGACTTTTATAGGCAGTAGAATTTAATACGATAACATAATGTTATTTTCTCGATTCATTGAAATTCTAAGAGCTTAAAGTTTTAAAATAGAAAAATATTAAATGAAATAATAAACAATTCGCAAAATTTAAATAATGAAATAAGTATATGATCTTATTTTATGGTTCGATCGTTTTCATTTCTTTTTTGCCTTCTCAACTTAATCGGTGCATTAAACTTCATCTTCTCTGTTGTTAATTCTTTCCTACATCACACCTACTTACTGATGAGTGCAGCTGTGTCTGATAGTCAGCAATGCTAGTCTATTATTACGGAGCTTGCCTGTTCGATTCTGGCCAAATACCGATCAGGTAATTCAGTTTTTATTATTTTTGTAATGTAATCTATTGCTGTGTTACTAAGAATGGTTCTAAATGGTTCGTGTTCTTTCTCCTCCACGTTTATTTTAAATTAATGATGCTTTTACGAATGTGTGTGTTTCACTAATATATCGGCGCTTGCTCTTTTCCTTTACTTTAGTTAATGCCTCTTTATTATCAAACTTCATGTGGGCCCTGATTCAAAGAAGTTTGGGTCCTCTATATAGTCTATTAAATAAATTTTAAAGACCTTTAGTGGGAGGCTAACGATGATAACCAACAATTCGAAATCTTGGGTTACGACTGAAGCCGGTGCTGATCGCGATTAAAGATGCCTGAAGTAATCCATTTTTACTAAATACAAAACAAATACATGAACAATAACACCTTATAATGTGGAAGTGAAGTTAGCATCTGGAGAGGACACCAAAAAGTTAATACATAATGATATAGTCGAAATACTGTAACCTAGACGATAGCGCTAACTCTCAGGATATGGAACTCTCAAATAAGACCCGAACAGAAATAAAAATAAATTTCGATAATGAAGATATTTTCAGACTCTGGCTGGCAGAACATTCACTTGGTTTTCGATTGTTGTATTTTTTACAGCATCAGAGTATGCCACCTTGTAAATAAACATCGTCTTGATCGTGATGGTGCAACATCTTCAAATTTATCGACATAATTAAAACAAGATACATACGTACAAGTAAAATATTTAAACTATAAAATTTATTTAAAATTTACAAACTATGAATATTAAGGATACTTTAAACGTTTTAGTAAAATGAACACGTATTGTTATTTTTTTTTTCTTAAAAATATTTTACAAAATTAAATTTCATACTGCTGGCAACTAAGCCTCCTTAGTTTCTTCTGTAACAGTTTTATTATTGTTTTTATTTTCGGTATTTGTTACTTGGCCCCAAGTTGCAAGTTTCGAACTGCCAAATAGACCATAAACTATGGCACCCAATAAATAGGAAGTCATTAAGGAGGCCAAAACCAAATTCCATTCATTTTTGGTGCCCTTGAAAGAGGAAGTTTGTTTAGATGTTGAGCTTGAAATGTTTCTTTAAAATATTTTCCGATAAAAATTGACTTACATGGCGCACTATGCTTGAAATTCCTAAAGGAGCCAAAAAACCACTGACTGTGGCCAAACAGTTGGCTAAGCCCGATATGAGACCAGCAAATGATGGTGCTACATTCAGTAGACTGGGCCAATATACACCAGCAAAAGCCATATCGGTGGACATACCAATGCATACCGTAATTAGAACCACAGTAATACGTTGTTGACAGGTAGAAAGTATCATGCCAAAAATTAAGATTATAGTAACACAATTACCTGGAAATTTTTAAAATTATTTAATGAATTTTTTCATATTTTGCGTGTGAATTAATATGATATAAAATTATGAAATGTACGTCTGTAACTTTTTAAAAATATGCTGAAATGATTTGGTATAAGCACCTATAGAATACAGGCTTTCAAATATATAATTTAATAGATACTTAAGAAATTGGCTTATTTGAACCGGAACTAAAACATACTTTAAATTTAACAATGATCTATGATATTAAAATTCATTCTATTGGCGCTTATGCCAACTCATCAGTAGACTATAAAACCAAAACCTCTTAGTTTATGCACATAATTTTAAATATACCGACCACTCTTATTTATAATGCACGTTCTAATAGATTCACAATAGCGCCACGTGTTGAATCTTAATTTTTATGCTCAAAATTAATGTTTTAAAACTTACAAACCACATAGACAATACGTCGTAATCGTGTCAAATTTAAGTTTGGCCTTTTCTCGATGATTTTGCTGGTAGTTATGGTTATAGCTTTTGATATAAAAGCTCCCAAGAAAGGACCTGAAGAAAGTAGTCCCACCTGAAAAAAAGATAGAAAAGTTTTTAATGTTATTTTGCGGAACGCGAAGCAGAAGATAAAAAAAAGTTCTTGCCATAGAACAACGACCTTAAAATAGAGTTCACATTATCTGAATCACGCTAAAGAATTGAATTTTAAAGCGATCAATCATAATTGAAAATGCTTTTGAAAGGTTTTTAAAAAAATCTATGATTCAGTTAAGAGATTCGATCGTCTCAACAAAACATGAAAAGATTTTTTGCAACCATTATTAGTACTAAGATATCGACCTTTCACCGCGAAAACAGCTTAAGCGAACAAAGCCGCTATTTTTTATGAGCTAAAATTGTTTTTGTCGCTTAAGCCTCGATATAAATTATTTTCACTTACCATATCCAAAGGCAAACGCATGGCTTCTTTGAAAAATCTCGGTATTAGCAGAGCTAAAACTATGACGCCATATGTATGACAAATATGTGTAAAAATAAATGCAAAAATTGGCACTGAAGTCAAAATTGATTTCCACGGAACACCAGTAGTAGATTTTGTCACATTATTGATTTTTAAATAATCATATTCTTCTTTCGACAAGCGTGGATGATCTTCTAGGGTACTGTAGACCAACCATTGACAGCAAACACCAAATAGCAAAGAGCTAATGCCGACAACATAAAAAGCCAATTCCCAACCAAATTTACAAAGAAAACTTGATATAGGAAATACCAATACTGATCCAGCAGAGTAGCCACTGTAAGCAATTGTTAGAAAGGCAGTACGTTCGGTAGGATGAGCCCAGGTGGAGAATAGCTGATATAGAGCAGGATTGCTACAGCCCTTTAAAAAAAAAAAAGAAAAGAGAAACAATAATTATTACGACTTAATAATTTAGTGACCAACAGATTTTTTATAACTTACCGCTACAAGACCCTGTATTAAACGAACAATCACTGCTCCTGTGTAACTTCTTCGAGCAAAAAATGGTATAAGCATAAAAACTATAGCTTGAAGTGTTATCGAATGTACAAATAATAGTTTACCACCAAACTTGTCTGCCAATCGCCCAGCAATTGGCAGCGTGACCAGATAGCCATAGTAAAATGCTCCCATTAAGGCGAATTCTTGAGATCGCGTCCATAACAGATCACCGGTCTAAAATGTTAGATAAAATGAGCATTGAATAAAAAAGAAATAAATAAAATCAACACCAACATTTTGCAAAATATATATGCATTATTGCTGGGAACACAATTGGGACGAACGACGAATTTTTCGTTGCGAAGATTTGCCCTCATAAATAAAACACATGCATGCATGTGAAAGTGAACACAACACCGACGTTGACGAAATTCTTCGTGCGTCACAAACTCTCTGATAGATTTATTTCTTAAGTCGTAAAGCTAAAAAATCTTTTACACCAGCGAGTTATTTGTCTTTAGAAAGGAAGTTTCTTGCTAGAGTGCATGTCCTTCGAAAGTTATTTGTCTATAGAATATAATTTTCTAGAAAATTGGTTCCTTCAAATCACCTTTTAAATGTTTCTGTAAGTTCTGTAACTCGTTTTAATTCCTAAAAAAGAAAATTAAAGTTCACACAAAGTTGTTCTTTTTTTTTTTGTTCAACACTGTAAGGCCGTTTCACACTATAATAAAAATCTTAATTATTTTGAGAAAAATTAAACTCTGACATGATAAATTGTTGTTGCAGCTTTTTTTTTTTGCAAAAATTTAAAATAAAATCATTGTTGCAAAATCGGGAATCAGCTTAGATGGTCTAACGAGGTCATGTTATCGTCATCAAGTATAATATGGTCCTATTAGAATTTCGGTAGATCTGCAAGTCTAGAAGGGACCCACTACACACTCTTGTGACGGTAATTACAGATCACTGTTTCATGGCTGCGAATGCCAAAAGATTCAATCTACTGTGTGATTTCTGCTGATTTTGTCATAATGAGAAGGAGGATGAGAGTGTTGAGTTCCTCCTCTGTCTTTGCTCTGAGCTTGCTGTAGGCATCATTATTGACTTGGACAAATTCGACATCCATTAAAACACTATGTCAAAAAATTAAAAGATTTTTCATAACATTGCAAAATGTTGTCATTAATCCAACTTGATTTTCAAAAGAAACCATGAAAGCCAATGAAGAGACTTCAAAAAAATTATTTCGCACTAATCGAGAAATTTCAAATTTTTCATTAGAAGATTGTACAGATGTTTTAATAATAACAAAAATTTTTAATCAAGATAGAAAACTAATATTTAAGAAAACTTCATTTTTATAACCTTTGACCTTTGATATTTAGTCACTCGTACATGAGATTAAATGATACTTTTGAGGCCACCACAAACAACAATACAAAAAAAAAACTTTTAATAATTCAGGCTTAAGATCGTTTTTAGTTGAGTTTCTTTAAATTAAATTATTATTTTAATTAGAAAATTAATTTTAATGTAAAAAAAAAATTAATAATTTAATAAAAAAAAATTTAATTGAAAACGAATAAAAATTTTATTTCTTTAATTAAAAATTCATAACTTATTTGTTAAAAATACAAAATTTGAACTTCTAATGACAAATTCCAGTGTTAACAAGGCGACACTAATAAAATGAGTATTTGCTTTAGCACGATCCACTGCAACTTACTCTTTCGATCGATGTCCCATTGCCGCTATCTATGGGACCACATCTACTGTCCTCACCAATGGTTGCATCATACGCTTTGGAACTTTCCAGCTGTTGTGGTTTCACCATACACAAAATTACAAAATTTAAAGTATTTCTCATACACAACTGAACGACCATGGCCAAAAAGGCACAAATGGTATAAGTAAATCTCGCTGATCCCCATAGAGGAGGATGGGGTATTTTATTACTTTCAGCTGCTTCAGCAACATTGCCAAAATTTCGCGACAATTCAATTTTAGCCATTAAAACAAAACAAACAAAAAAAAAATACACAAGAAAAATAAAATCAAACAATTAAAAGCAACATTAAAACGTTGTTTTGAAAAACTCAAAAAAAACCGGACTAAAGCACAACACAATTAAATTTAAAATTGATAACAAATTAATTTATATTTAAAAAATATTTTTATTGTTTTCTTTCTTCTTAAGTATTTGGTTTCATTTAAATTTTGTTGTTCAATCTCGCAACTTTACTGGTGCACTAATTGAACAGAAGCTTAAATAATTTACAGAAATTGAGAAAAAGTTTTAATTTGTTGTTCTTGTTATTATCGTTGTTGTTAATGTTGTGTTTTTGCTATTGATCAGCTAAACCGTTATAAATTACAAAAGAAAAATCAACAACAATAACTAAAACCATATTATTAGTTGAGATCGTGCGAGGCATATTAATACATAATACTCGTAACAATAACAGAAACAGCAACAATTAATTTAAATATATTTATATTTTCGTTTACATTTTAAGCCAAAAAGAAATTCAATTTTGTCACGAATCTTACGTTTTTTTTGTGCTTGTAATTGTTGTAATAATGCACTCAATTTGTTTTAAGAAATACCGCAACAAAAATATATATTCATCTTAACTTTTTTTGGAATTTCTTTAAATTTAAGCTTGAAAATATAATTGTTTTTCGTAAATGTTCAAACTGAATTGGTGTTATGGAACAGAAAAGAGAAAAAACCTAAAAACTTGCAAACTTAAGATTAAAGCAGCGTAATTATTAGCTTTAAGCTAAATATTTATTATCAGTAGATCGTTGTCATTTTGATAATACAGTAGTTCCTGCTTAAATACACCCCTCTTAAATGAGATTCCCTTTTTAATACGCAAAATGAGCTGTGCTTTGTTTAATTTTTCAATGTCAAAAATTAAAAAACCTTTTAATTATTTCTTCATCGAAAATGTTACAATCACATTTTTAATGATTTTTTTTAATTATTTGCAGATTTACAAAAACTGGTCTTAACTGACTTTCCAACAATATATAATATGTAATACTCTGCATTTCGCTTGACCTTGAATAATACAATTGTAATGCAACATATGTATTAGTGCATACTATGCGATTCTCAAAATTCATATCAGCTATAATTTATGCTAGAACATTGTGTTGGGCGGCCTTCGTGTTTGTTTTGTTTTGTTCTGAAAGTAAATTTAATCTTTTATATTTAATATTGTGTTTTTTTATATGTACAGTGGACACTTGATAGCAGAAATAATATATTTAACTTTCTTAAATTTTGAGCAAATATATCTTGTAAAACACATATTGGGCAGAGGTGTAAAAGATTGCAATAGATTTAATTTGCAAGCACTTGATTCAACGTTAATAATTGCTAGTTTTTTGATTGCATTGCAAATCATAATTTGATTTTATGATTTCAATTTGAGTGCGGTAAATAAGAAAATGAATTTTTTGTATCAAGCAAATTTTGTCTGGCGTGACATTTTTTTAACTTAAAATGTGGAAACAATAAAATAACAAAAAAGTAAAAAAAACGGCGATAAATAAGGAAAAATTCTTTTTCGCTTTTATTCTTGTCTTTGTAAATGCGTCTCCGAAGTATTTCTCCAAAGGTTCGCTTAAATAGTACCCCGCTTAAAATATGTACAACTTAGCATGCGCTCTTAAGCGGGGACTACTGTACGTAAAAGAACTTTTTTTATATTAAAAATTTATTAAGAATCTTTAAGATTGTTATAATATGAACACCGCTAAAACTTCGTATCCACAAATAATAATGTATCATATTATAAAAACATGTAGCTAAAATTTTACAATACTTACTATGAGCATATTACGTATATTTGTATAGTGAATGTGAAAAAAATGCTAATGCTCCTCCTCCTTGTCATTCAAAATCTTAGCGATTTTTTAAATCATTTCCTCTTTCATTAAGAATTAACTCATGTTTTTAACTCAGACAAAATGTATAAAATTTTTGCATAAATGTTAAGTTAAAAATCAATAGGAAAAGAAAACATGTTAATCAAATTGCATTTTGTAGTCGTATGCATAATTACACCGAAATATGTATTCTCTGAACGACAAGTGCCAATCCTCTACCAACATGCAGACAGAGTCTGTTCTTCTGGCGCATACTGATAATGAATAATAAATAAAAAAGAGGGAAATCAGACAAAATGTTGTGCTGAATGCAAAATATTTTTGTTTATTTTTTAAATCTCCACAGGCCTTGTGTAAATTAATGCGAGAGTATTTGAATGGTATATACGAGTACATATTTTATATTCAGCTATGTCACAGAGTTTGTTTGATTTATCGGAAACGGAATTTAATTCATATTTTCGTTATTCAAAAAACAAGATACGAAAGATATCATATAACAAACAAAAAAATTTATTTGATTTGGAAGTACTCGTATGTAGTTTCATTCCGGAATTTTTTTTAACTTTTTGAACGGCAAACAAAGTTTCCGATCCGAATCAAACTCTGTTACATGGCTATATAAGATAATATTGATTTAATGTTTGTAAATATTTTTTCAAACATTGATTAACTTTGATCTTAATAAAACTTTATATTGTAGTTACGCCCGCCACTAGGTAAAAATAAATCTATACAAACTCTCTTTAACGTCTACCAAAATCTATCAAAACTTACCTATTCATGGTCTGATCAGACCAAAGTGGCAGCCCTGATGTAGAGTTTATAAAAGAATTTCCATTTCGATGCACTGTATTGTAACAATTGTTTATGTACTAGATTACAAAAGGTGTGTGAGTGCACTAATTAGTATTCACAATAACGCCATTGGTTTGAAAATTAACTTAAAAATTATTTGCAAACAGTTATTATATTTAAATTATTTTGAGTCTATTTTTTTATATATATAATTTGTTTAAATTTTGATGATTTTAATAGTGAATCCTTCTTTTTCCCCATTTAAATATAATTTATTGCTGTTATTTATTCATAGCAGCAGCAATGCGTCGACCTACAGTCTAAATTATTCTGTTAATCTTCGATTGTAGATGAAGCATCTATTAAGTAAAGGATTCAGAATTAGTTTTTGCGAATTTTCTTTACAAATGATGATGAGATAGAGCGCTATAAGCCAGGGACGTAACAATTATAAGATAAACGACAAAAAACTCATTTTTAACCATTAATATTGATGAATTTATAAAAAGGTTATAATTAACCATTTTATAAGATATATTTTATTTTGGTCATCGCAACCAATTTTAGTGAGTGTTTTGCTTTTTTGGTTATAAATAACCATTATATCAACCAAAAAGTTGTTTTGGTTTCAAATAAGCATTATTTCAACCAAAAAGATTCTTTGGTTAGAAATAACCAATAAAAAATAAAATAAATTTTTTTGGTTATCAGGCATGAGTAGAAATAACCAATAAAAAATAAAATGAATTTTTTTGGTTATCAGCCATGAAATTTATAATAAAAAATTAATTCATAAAGTTTTAGTGGGAATATTTCTACCATTAAAAATGTTGAATAGGGATTTCTAAATCCATTAAAATCATTATTATAATTGCAATTGCCTGTATGTAAACTTTATTAGGTTTTGTGTAATGGTTTTAAAATATAAAAAACCTTACATCGCCTTTATCTGTGCTTAGTTTTGTTACTACCGCAACAGATTTCCAGAGTCCAGGCCGTTCCCTATATGGTCGAATTGAATGAAAAAATAGACATAAGTCTTGGAGTTCATTTATTAAAATTTTTTTTTAACTTGACAAACATAAGCGATCTTAAGGAATCGTCTGAAAGGTTGCATCTAAGATCACTTTGTACTAACCCTAATGCTGAGAATGCGCGCTCGACACTAACTCCCAAATTCTAAAAATTACCTGGAACTGCTGGAACGCAAATTTTTAATCGTTTACGAATTTGTTGAGTTGTGCCATCAATGATAACCAAAACAAAGAAATTATTTTTTATAATTGTTATTTCTAACCAAAAAATCTTTTTTTTGTTGAGGAAATGGTTATTTAAAATAAAATTTTTTTTTGGTTGATATAGTGGTTACTTATAACCAAAAAAAAAAAAAATATTTCTCACTTTAATTGGTTACGATAACCAATATAATATATATGCTGTGATAATGGTTAAAAATTCCCAATATTAAATAAAACGAAATTTCATGTATTATATTATATTATCAGAAATAAAAAAATAACAATTAAATTCGGTCCATGCTATTTACTGAATTCTGATACTTTCATGAAATGTACATATGCTTCGTTAAATTTTCTATATCAAAAATAGAAAAAAATTTTTTAACTATATTTTCAACGAAACAGTTACAACAAATTTTTAAATATTCAAATTATTTGCAGATATACAAAAACTGGACTTAATTACCTTTCCAACGATATATAATCTGTGTAATCTTTATTTTTCGTCGTCTTAAATAATATATTTTTAATGTAACATTTGCTTCAGTGCCTTCTATGCGATTCTAGAAACTCTATATGCTCTATGATAGAACATTGTGGGCGCGACTCACTACCTTTTTTCGATGTCAATTATGTGTTTGTGTGTGTATATTAATTCACAAGTTTTTGACTTCGTATTTAAGTTATAATTATTTTTAAGTTGTAATTAAATACCAAATTGTGTTTTTGAGTGGACATTTAAAAAAATACTTAAATAATAATTAAATGAACAAACTTGTGTATTTAAATACATAATAATAAGGTTTTACGAACTTCCATATGCTTGTCACTGCTTGTTCTTCTTATTTAAAACAAAGCCAATAAAAAAGTTGTGGCTGCTGGCAAATTGCATAAAAATGTTGTCTTGTTTTGTCGCTCTCAAGGCAAATTCATAACAGGTAAAGTTAATACTACAACAAGTACAACATTACAACAACATTTGACATATGAGCCCCTATGCTTGGTTGTAAAAATTTTAACATGCGAGCCATTATGCAAGCAAAAAGTACATCAGCTGTGTTTTAAGCTTTTTTTTTATGCTTTTATTCTTTAAAAACATTACAGCAATTCTTTGTTATTGACATTTCTAGCTTAAATTAAAATATATATATATGTACATATGCACATATTTTGGAATTTCTCTTTATTTGTGCTAATCAGCTGTTCTTTCGGGAAATTTGTGGGAATTTTTTTATATTACGTAGTGCTACCATATTTTCATCGTAATTTAATAAGAACTTTAATTCACTCACTCAAAAAATTAAATCTTATTTAAATATAACATAAAATTAAATAAAAATTAACTAATTACATACTTAAATATGTAGTCAGAAACTTGCCTTTATATGTGTAGTGGACACTGGATTACTAAAATTAGAAATTTAATTTTATAATTGATGAGCATCTATATATATAAAAATGAATGTTTGTTGGTTGGTTGGTTGGTAAGCGATAAACTCCTACATTGCTCATCCGATCGTGTTGAAACTTGGCATGTATAAGTAATTTTTCATAGAATAAATTTTTGGACTATCAATTTTTCCGTAACTCTCCGCTAGGTGGCGCTGTAGATAAACTTCTACACACTGAAAACTGCTTGACTTAGAAACTTTTTTTTTTCGCCAATCTATTATAAATATCGGTCATGTGTTTGCTATTGAAATTCAGCAATATCGGTTCACGGGTAGTGGAGATATATCCAAAAAACCGGTTTTTTGGGGTCAAAATTATGCATTTTTTTGATAAATTTTTTGAAAAATTTTTTTTTGCGCCAAAGTTGGTAATATCACTTCTTATGGAGATTTGAAGGCAAAAAAAAATTTTTCCCGATATCGGTCCATATAAAGCCGAGATATAGCCAAAACCGATTTTCGATATAATTGGCCCTGGAAGCAAAGTAAAACAATTTTTGGGAATACAGAGTAAATCTGATGATAAAAAAAGTTAGAAAAAAATGAGAATTGGGAAATCGGTCCATATATCGCCAAAACCAATTTCGAAGAAATCGATTCTGGAAGCGAAGTAAAACAATTTTATCTTTTTACTCAATCCGATGGAAAAAATATTTGCTAATTTTTGAGCAAATATTTTGCGAAAATGAGCACTAAATTAAGTTAGTTGCAAGATTTTGTGAGTTTTTGCCTTTATTGAGCTAATTTTAAGTGTAGAATATGCTTTTCTTCCATATTTTTGAAATTCGTTAATAAGACTAAAAAAACCTTTAAACAAACTTCAGCTGACTGGACCGATTTGCATAAATTTTTTTGTAGGCGTTTGGGTGGCGCCCGGGTGGTTTAGATTTACAATTCGGTCCGATTGGACAAAGGGGCGTGGTACCTCCCATACAAACCACATATTAAAAATCTATTATTTCTGCTCCTAAATACGGTATTTGAACAAAATTTGGTACGTCGGTTTGGTGTGCATTTTTTTAATGGTGCTGCAAATATGGGCGGGATTGGACAAAGGGGCGTGGTACCTCTCATACAATTCACAAATTAAAAATCTATTATTTCTGCTCCTGATAACGGTATTTGAACAACATTTGGTATGTCAGTTTGGTGTGCATTTCTTAAGTGCTGCTGCAAATATGGGCGGGATTCGACAAAGGGGCGTGGTACCTCTCATACAAACCACAAATTAAAAATCTATTATTTCTGTTCCTGATAACGGTATTTGAACAAAATTTGGTATGTCGGTTTGGTGTGCATTTCTTAAGTGCTGCTACAAATATGGGCGGGATTGGACAAAGGGGCGTGGTTCCTCTCATACAAACCACAAATTAAAAATCTATTATTTCTGTTCCTGATAACGGTGTTTGAACAAAATTTAGTACGTCGGTTTGGTGTGCATTTTTTAAGTGCTGCTGCAAATATGGGCGTGATTGGACAAAGGGGCGTGGTACCTCTCATACAAACCACAAATTAAAAATCTATTATTTCTGCTCCTGATAACGGTATTTGAACAAAATTTGGTAAGTCGGTTTGGTATGCATTTTTTTAGTGCTGCTGCAAATATGGGCGGGATTGGATAAAGGGGCGTGGTACCTCTCATACAAACCACAAATTAAAAATCTATTATTTCTGCTCCTGATAACGGTATTTGAACAAAATTTGGTACGTCGGTTCAGTGAGCATTTTTTTAGTGCTGTTGCAAATATAGGCGGGATAGGACAAAGGGGCGTGGTACCTCTCATACAAACCACAAATTAAAAATCTATTATTTCTGCTCCTGATAACGGTATTTGAACAAAATTTGGTACGTCGGTTTTGGTGTGCATTTTTTTAGTGCTGCTGCAAATATGGGCGGGATTGGACAAAGAAGCGTGGCACCACCCATATAACCCAAAAATTTAAATCGCCATATTTTGGGCATTTTTTGACCTACGTAGATGATATTTGGTACATATGGTATTGGCATAATTTGGAATACGTACCGGGAGAAAAGTGGATGGGACCACGCTCCTTTTTAGGAAAATTAAAAATCGTAATATAGTCTTAACTACTGGACCGATCGTAACAATAGGATATATAAATACTTTTAATTTTATTTTATAACGAGGGGGGTAGCGAAGTACACCGGGATCAGCTAGTATCTTATAAAACACATATTGACACACTATAAAAAGTAAAATGCCATATTCTGGTAATTTATAATACACAACATTATGGCTTCGATATCGAACGATATTTCAACACATATGTAGATATTAAATGAAAATGTCGATCAATACTGATTTGTATATATTGTATAAATAAACATGTGAATATTTAAAATATGATATTACAGATGCTTGTATAATGAAAATATGATTACTGTAATACAACGTACATATGGAAAAAAAACTAATACAAAAATAAAATCATTTTGGGTTATTGATATCTTGCACTCGGGTTGGAAAGGACACTTCTCACTCTCATGCTATCTCGTACATGTATGTATTTATGTACGTACAACAACATTAAGTTTCCATTAAACACACAAAACACGCACACATAATACGTTGACATTTAACTTAAAGCATCAGTGAATAACTGTTTAATTCTATAATTTATTATTATTTAAAATTGTATTAATGATAATGAAAATTTAATTTGACGAACTAATTATAGCAGGAGTCCATTTAAAAACTAAAATAAGGTTAAACGGAAATTCAAATGTGTGAAATTCAGTATGTGAAAGATTGTTTTAGCAAAAACAATACATATACATACATAAATATGTATATGTATATTGGACTTAAATTTCAAAGAAATCATTTCAAACAAAAAAAAAAAAAAAAAGAGTCTTAAAAATCTGTTCAATAATGTTAAGCGATATATAAAAATCACCATGTTGTGGGGCGTAGTGGGATAATATCCACTGATTTTTAAAATTTTTGGGACCAAACTGCACCGTTTGGAAATGTTATTTATTAATCAATTTTTGAGGGGAACAATTTGCCTCCGTTTCATTAAATAATAAACTTATGGGACCCAACTGCAAACAAACCCCTTGAATTGCTAACCTCCTGCTTTTTTGAAGTCGATTAAAAAATTAATGTCAGCTAAACAAACTAAAAACTGTCTCCAAAATGAGTCTCAGTTGATCACAAACGCGAATCATAAAAGACTCTTACAGATTAGACGCGGCTGAGAAAGCATTTTCTACAGAAAAACAAGAATTTTCGATTCAAAAACGACTGCAGAAATTAGTGTTTTAATCGCGCCTAGGATTTGAAAATGACTCGAATATGGTTCATTATTTCATAATATGCTAACTGGGATGGGTATTATAGAACTGTAAAATGACCATCCATTCATGTGTGCTTATGAAACACATAAATACATATACATATATACTTTGAATATCTTTATGATGACGTAAAATATGTAATAGTTTATGAAATTTTTCTATATCTGTCCAGTAACGCAAAAACAACTGAAAGGTTTTATCTGAAATTTGGAAATACTTTATGAGCCCGCTTCACGTTTAGCATAATTTTTATTGTGGCATACATATATTTCATTTTCAAAGTGTGAAATATATTTCTTAAACGCCAATACCTTCATATATATTTTTCAAGCAAAGGAAGTAATATTGTGTTTATTCGTAACTTTTAGTTTTTTATTTGGAATATTTGTTTGGTAAAATATTTTGCAATTATTTACAAGAAAATATATTAAATAAAAATATAGAACTGAGAAACTTGTTGCTGCGTTACAAAGAATTAATTTATATTTAGCTTACAATTAGAAATATTTTTGGAGAAATATATCTGTTTTGTATGCTACGATAAATTTTAAGTAGTTTGCCAGTATGATATATATTTGGCAAGACTGCAAATATATTTCATGTAAAATAATTAAATATGCCGATAACTTGTAGTAAATATATTTGGTTTTTTAAAACTACATATGTGTGTAGTTTATTTCTGCATTGTACACTGCTATTGCTTTGATATGCAGGAATCACGCGCATACAAACAGAGACACACAAGCAAAAAATATGCAAATATTAGTGGCGGTCTAGATTGAAACAGCAAATGTTGATTATGTACCTCTGTTACTTTGTCATTGTTGTTTTTATTGTTACTCAGTAGTAATACACACACCTATTAATTTAGTGATACTGTCGTAAATATGTATGTGCATTTAAAAATAGCTTTCATTTAAAAGTAACCATTTGTTTAACACAAATAATCGTACATAAATATATAGTTTTCAATTCTTAATTTTTTTTGCTTTTAACTGCAAAAGCTGATTAAAAATGAAATCACAATTTGAATAGCGATTTATTAGCTTAACACTATTAAATAGTAAGTTATTAGACATAGTCACAGGAAAATAGTTCATTCCTTTGCTCAGCAATCGGAAGTTTTTCTGCACTTTCCAAAATGATGGAAAATTTTATGAATTTACATCTCGTGAACTACTGGGAGCCCAATAAGTTGCTGATCGACCGGCAAGTTGGATTCAAGGTGCATACGGTTGTCCTATTGGCCTTTCGGCAAAAGAAAAGTGTTGCGACTCTTGATATTTCCAAGGCATCTTGATACTTTTCGATGACTTCTCTTGATTTATATCGGGGTTTTTTGGGGCACCTCAAAGCTTTCTCCTACACCATTTTTTATATTAACACCAGGATTTGAGTTTCATATCCATCAAAGATCGCTTCTGCGAAATAAATCATGAATGAAATAATAAATTGCGATCCTGTAACAATCTCCATAGGGGATCATGTGAATATGGTGGATTTTATGTAAATTAAGACACAATTTTCTCGACAGTAGTGAAATGTTGTTCGATTAACATTTTCAGACTTCCCAAGAATGTAAAAATAAAATACCAGTATCACCTTTTTTCCTTTACTTGTTTACTTAACGGTTTTTGTTTGATTTTATTTTTATTTGTTTTTATAATATTTTCAATGTTTTTGTGTGTATTTTTAAATAACCTAATAAATTATTAAAAAGTTTTGCACTTTAAGCGACATAAACAACAAACGACATCTGGAGAATTAAAAACTTTACTAAAAAGGATTTTTTATGTGATACTAGTAAACGAGTGCCTAAAAAATCGCAAAATATAAAAAGTACTAACAGTATTTTCTCATTTCAGCCCCCAAAAAGTGTGTTAATTTATAAAAAAAAATATAAAATGTTTGTAAAAAAAATAAAAAGGACTAAATTTGTTTATTCCTTTGTTAGCCCTTAAAAAGTACCATATATTTTAATCTGGATCACACGAAATTTCATCCTCGTCCATTAAGTGGTTTTCGCGTTATAGTGGAACAAAGTTCCAAACATTCACATATATAATACTAGTACAGGATGTAAAGGAAATGTAAAAAACAAAATAATAATAAAAATTCTTAAGTAAATAAACAATAAATGATGATGAGATCGTTTTCATGAATTTGTCAATAAAAATAATTTAATTGAAAAAATTTAATTGAAAGAACTTGAAGCAATAATAACTTTCACAAATCCTATTTATCGCCATCCCATCTGTTCTTTGTCCATTATTCCTACTACAATCCATTCAACATTTTATTCATTCAAACAAATTTTATATTTTGTAATAGTTAATCTGTATAAAATCATATATTAAATAATTCATTACGACGGTGTACTTTTTCAAGAAATTACACATATCGATTTCGAAGTTTTTTTTGACAACTTGGGTTTGATCATTTCATATTTTACTTTATACATACTTAATGCAACTGCACAGTTTGACTACGCGACTGCAACCATATATTTGTCATTTTAAATCTATTGAATATTTTATTTCTCTTTCATATTTATTGTAACTTTTTTAGGTTGAAAGAGGTTGTATATTCAACCTCTATTGTATATGCATGTATATTGTGGTAAAGTTTAAATTTTTTTTGCACTGGGCTTTCATTAGCCAAGTTTTCTTGTAGGACAAACAAACAAGAGAAGACGAAACCGATAAAAGGTTTCTTGAATTAGTTTTTTTTACCATTTTTAATTAAAGCAAAAACAATTTTCTTACAAATCTTACAATATTATGAAATATTTTGTATATAAAATAATGATCCATCTAAGAGATCGATACAAAGTTTACTGTTTTTTAATATAATTTCGGCCTCGACTTCTTTCCAAAATGGAATCATGGAAATTAATAAAAACCATTACTGGAATTATTTAAAATGAGTAAAAAATTCTTAAATCGATGGCGTTATTCATCGATGCATTTCTATTTGGTCTGATATTCAGCTGGAGAGTGGTTTGAAATTCAACTATTACAAAGCCAACATGTAGGACCACCTCTGATACGATGATCTCTATTATACCTATTCTATTACGCCTGCCTTTTCTTGCTATTACAAATATTTTGTACGTTTAATGGCTACTTTTAATCTCATTTAATGTATGCATTTTAATTTCGGTTAATAAAATAACATACATATGTTATTTGTGTGTAAACTTTTCGCTAAGAGCTGAAATTACACAATAACAGCATTTGTACAAAAAATAAAAATCAACAAATAGAAATCCCATAAGAAAATACTCTGGCAATTTAACCAACAATTAATTACCTCAAAAATAATTCATCCAGATGTCAACAATGATTGAACAGCTGTCATTTTAATTTTTCACATAAAACTCACTCCCATTATTTCCATATACATGAGTGTTTGTATGGATGTATGTGAGTAAACTATTTTTATATACAAAAACATATTAAATTACCCATGCACTGTTATTTGTCCCTTGAGTTTTGAAATTTATTTTTAGAAATGACGTCCATTGATGTTAATCTTCTGTTAATTTCTTCTGAATACCATTTGTTTATAAATTTTAAAAATAGTTTTAACAGCTATTTTGAAGTATTTTTTTGTATCGTATATCGGCTAAAACAATTTTTATGGGTTTAATGAAGATGAAGTCGTATTTATCTTGCAGAGACTTTAACTAAATTTTTTTTTACAGATATTCTCAGTGAAAAAGGAGCTTCGTAAGACTTCCGGATCGTTTCTGATGATTTTCAGTTAGACTTGTTATTGCAAGAAGTTCTCTTTTTGGACAGTCTTATACTACATATTACTGCCTCATAAAAATATTTTAATTTGAAAACAACATATCAACGTTGCTCTAAAACGCTATAACATCTTTGCACTTACTAGAAAAGGTGATTCATTGTGATCCATTTGACAGCTAAATTGTCCAGCTGATTTGATGACAACACAAAAAAGGATTCGATTTTAATTAGTCGAATAAGTTTTTCAGACATTGTAGAGAGATTCATATAAAAGTGCAAAAATTGGCTGCTTCAAGTTTCACCCAAGTGCAATCAGCAGTTTAGAAGTTTTGGATTTATTACACTTTATTTTGCAAAAGTCGCCTTTGTGTACTGAAACTGTAATTGCCTGTGTAATGGTTTTATTATTATATTCCCCGTTGGATGAAGGCAGGTTACCTTTAGATGGCTGGGCTATTTGTGTGATTGTTTTTATATAATGGTGGTCTGTATTATGACTGTTGGCTCTTTTTGTGCCAACTTTAATTGACAATTAAACACATATAAGTTATTTATTCTTATGTTGCTTTTGGAAAAACAAATTGACTTTAAAGTAGCCTTCTTTATCAAAACGGGGTTACGTGGTTTGAAAGGGAAATTAATTTTGCCAATTTTTTTAAGAATTTTCCAAATTACACATTTTTCTTACAATGCCCTTTCGCATGAACATTCGCATTTTAATTTAAATAATTTTTTTTCTCTAATAAATTTACTCGTAAATGTTTGTGTTGTTCTTGTTTCCTTCTCAATTGTTGAATCTACTTGTGTCAAATGTAAAAAAATAAATTAAAATGTTAAAATAGAAACAGAAAAATAATAAACAGCCTGTTGTTAGTGTTGAATTTTGTAATAATCATACCTACTACAAAAACAATAAAATACCATTCTATAGACACTATAAGTAGTAAACGGAAATGAGTTGGTAGAAATTTACGAGTACAAATAAACTTTAAGCAGTAACAATGATGAAGAAAGAAAGAATAACATGAAATCTGAGGCGTGCAAACTTAGCGCGCTATACCAGTACAACGTAGATTTATATAAAATTTATTTGCTTTCAATATGTTTTTTTAACAATAATTTAAATAGACATACAGAAATTTGAAATTGTCTATTGGGCTATAAAATGTCTGTCGGTCGGCAGACTTGTAATAAACAAAAAATAGCCAAACACAAAATGTTGAATAAAATACCCTTTGAACACCTACGAAAAACAACGCTGTTTCTGTTCTGCCATGTAGGCTGAAATTAATCAACGTTCACTTATTTACGACCTTCCAACAGTTTGCTTTATTTACTTGCCTAAGCTTTGAACAGACGATTGGCAGATATTACAATATTGTAAGATATGGCAATATGCTGACAACGTACTGACAATGAAAAATGTTACCAAAAGGTAAATTGTCAGTTCAGACGATTGTAAGAAAACCTTACAATTTCATTGTCAGACAATTGTCAGACAATAAATTTATCTGCCAACAAAAATTGTCAGTTCACACGGTTGTCAGATCGTTGTGTGGCAAAAATTGAGAGATGCGTTGTTAAACTTTATCAGAACTTTCAAATCCCATCGTATTTGTGGACAGCGTTGCCAATAGTGGTGCCATTGTCAGATGCGTTAATTTATGTAAATACATCTGCCAATAAAAAAGTGCTTACAATGGCAAAGTAGACTGTTCACATGATTGTCAGATGTCTGACAATATTATTGTCTTACAATGAACAGACAATGCTTTTTCTTGCAACGTTGCAAGACATAAAATTGTAAGTTCAGACGGTTGTCAGACATTTTCCGAACATATTTCTGACAATATTGTAAGATCTGCCAATCGTCTGTACATAGCTTTAGCTTTAGCTTTAGTGATCATAAATGTAGGCAGTACCATGCCAGTTTTGTAGTCGTCTTTATTTGCAAGAATTCTTCTTTAAAAATTTACTGAAATTATATTGGCGAATTTTTTAAGCAACAAAATTTTTTATATTCAGCCGTCTCCTAACAAACGAGTAACCTCAATATGAATAGAAAGAAAATTGTTGCTTTTTTCCACAAAATTTCCGTATTCACTTGCATACATACATACATATGTATGTATGTACACGTAGCGGGTGTTTGCTTCTTAGTAGGAGCACTTTATTGAGTTGACATAAAAATTTCGATTTTTTTTTTTTTGAACTTCAAAGTAACTGAAATGGCTCTTAAATGCCAATACATGAGAAAATAATCTAATGACGTTTAAGTGAACGAACGAATCTCTTCACTTCGTATAAGTAGTCATTTGTCAAAGCGTTGTATGACATGTGACACCTTTCTGCTGAAGCCACATATAAACAACATTAACTATTTTTAATTGGAGCGGAAAAGTTTTAGGAATAAAAAAAAAATCCCGCTACATTTAACGTAATTGTACTTACAAAAATATTTTAATTGCACTAATGCCCAACAGTTGTTGTTGCATGAACACGAATCACTCGCTGGCTCGTTGACATACTGACAATTGAACGTACAAACATTTAGTTGTATACAAAATTTCAGATATACGAGTACATTGTTAAAATATTTAAAAAAATAAAGTCCTAAACAACAGTGCATATGTACAGAAATATATAAAAGTATGTATGTATGTATGTAAGTGTACATTAGGGGGGACCCTCTAGTCCTAGATGCGCTGGTCGTATTCCCTAAAATTAATCGAATAGTAGCAAACACACATCACACAAAATGGTTTTTTCTGAAATCCCATCTTATCCTTGTTTGGTAGTCGGAATCATTTTAGGTAGAGTTAATTTTCCCCCCTAGAAAATTTCGTATGTAAAGCGGTATGGAAAATTTTCTAATCCTTACGTTTATCGAATAACTCCTCTTTTTTTAATCTGTTTATCCTTTTTTTACAAAAATAATTGTTATGCAATTTTCCTGTTAGTCTTCAAACACATGAAAGATCCTAACTAAACTTGAACACCAGAGATCTAACAAAAAGCTTAACATTTGTTTGTGGATTAATCTCGTACTTAGAAACAATTTGTACTACAAAATCGCAATAATTAAAAAAAATATATAAAAGCAAAAAAATTATTTTAATTAAACCAATCATTTTAATTCAGTTCAAATGGGTGTCAAGCTAACAAAATCTTTCGCTAAAGAAAGCGACACGCTAGATCTAAGGCGGAAATTGGTTAGCTTCGAAATCGATGCATGATGGACGCTGATTGAATGTGTGATAGAGGCTAATAACCGCGCACTTGACCTAAGATCGTTTTAGATAGAATCAAATCTCCTAACAGGGCTTATTTATACTCTTTTGGCTGTCACTATTTAATTACTTATTTGTTTCAATTTAAAATTTATTGAAAATAGGCAACTTGATTCGTTGCACCTGAAACAACTCAGCTACATCTGGTTCTGAACACACATAAACCCAGCGGCGAACTTTGCATACCACATCACATCTATCCAATGAAGTTTGTCACACTTTGTATTCAATGAAATCTAGCTTACAATGTGTGTGAAGTTATGGGCAATGTGCTTTCTACTTTCCCACGAAGTAAGCGAGATTGTGTTTAGAGTGTCTACTGCCTACTTATAAAGTATGTGAAATAGTAATGAGTTTTTATATTTAGTGAATGAACTATCCTGCTTACATTGTGTACAAGTGGTAGGCGTTTACTTCAGGAATGCGGCAATGCATTCGAAAAAGTATACTAGGTTGTAATTACACGTGTGCATCACATCATTGCTTCTGTAATCGAAAAAGTCGCCCCTGGGAAATTACTTTAAGGTTATCTGAGAGAGTATTGAGAGCGAATAAAATTTTCGTACTAATTTGAGAATTTTATTCTCATTTTAGGAAATTCCAGTATTAGTTGTTTTAAGTAATCCTGTTACGGTTTCTTTTATTTGCAATTTTTGTTATTCATTATTAAAATCTTAAGTACTATTTGTACTTAAAGTACGAAGAAAAAAATCAAATTTATTAAGATTGTTTTTTTATCTGACATTTGACAATTCCTAAACTAGAGACTTTGTCTTTTTCTAGTTTGGTTGAAAAACCATCGCACACTATTAGCAAACTTTCGAATTTATTTTATTTTTCTTCATACATCGAAAGGACCCCCTAATGCACATACATAAATGTATCAGTAAATGTCCGAAAGAACGAACGAACTAGGGCACGAACAAATAAATGTTAGAGAGATAGACTTTTTTGGGGGAACATTATGGGTTGAACGAAGTATTTTTATGTATTTTGTAGGGTAGAATGCCGCTTTCATGACAAATTTATTTGGCGACATATCAGTCGCTCTAAATGACTTTTACAAAAAGGATGTACATTTTCAAATAAAGCGGTTAATCTGAGCGCGGTTAATATTAACAACAATTAAAAAAAAATTGTTATCATTTGAAAGAAAAATATGTTTAAAAATAAAAAAACTACTTACTGAATAGTTGTTAATGGAATAATTAATTTAACAAAATTTCAAAAAGCTATATAAAGTGTTAAAAACAAATATTTTTAATAGCAAAATAAAAAAAAGAGTTGCAGCAAAAATATTAGCAAAATGTCGTTATTTTAAGTAATTCAGTCTCATTTTCTTTTTTGTTGGTGTTTTTAATAAATTTTCCATTAATTTTAATATAAAAATTTTGTTTTGGAAAATTTAATGAGTATCGATTAAACAGTTCGAAAACAACAATTTAAAGCAATCACAACAACAACTTTATATAAATATTTATTATCACTGCAGAGAATGTGTAGTGTAAGAGAGAGTGTGAGCTCGTAGCGAAGTTTATAAGTGAATGGGCAAAAGAGTGCTTGTGTTTGCCTTTGTAGGATAGAAGGAAACACATTATAAACTAAAAAATAAAATAGTAATATCAAAGAGGAAACGGAAGTGTAGGTATTTTAGACTACAAAAAGAAAAAAAACACCACATACACTTGCTAATATATATTGTTAGTCACATACATACACATACATACATGTTGGTTTCAAAATACAACAAACATTCACACGTTGAGTTTAAAAGTATAAGCGATTAAAAATGGAAATATCTTACATGTTTTCCGTTTGGAATACTTTTTTATATGAAAAATAGTCTTAAAATGCTTTATTTAATTTTTATTTTTCGGAAATCATCTAAGAAATAAAATTTTGTCAGTGTTTGTGCAATTGCCAAATATCTTAGGTTTTTTATAAAAATGCCATTTTCAGCACTGCGTGATAACACAGGCCAACAGTGACTTTATTGCTCGGTATTTTTTAAATATTTTTTTTCACTACGAATCACTTTAATAAGGAATTTAAAGTAATAAAAAAACAGATATTGAAGTATTAGAAAATTTTTGGATTTTTAAGGTCCGCATATTTTTCCCATTAATTTTGCGAAACTTGTGAATGCAATTTTCTTTTAAGAAATTGTAGTGTTTTAGAAAAGAACCTATAATAAATTTAAATTTTAACACAAAAACTCTCAATTTTAGAGGCAAGGGACACCTTTACAGTCATTTGCCAAATAAATTCGCTCTTTCAGGATATATTCTGATATACTCGTATATACACCTAAGAGTTATTTTTAAACAAACAACTTAAAAGTCGAATGACGGAAAGAATAAAACTTCTCAAAATATGTAGTTTTCTTTTAGATGAAAAAAAATACATAAAACCAGGGCCAAAATTACGGCACCGATCGAAATTTCAATACAATTTAAATGTAAATTTCGTTCGATATCGAGTGCGGTAATTTGCCCCAGGCTTTATTTTCGTAATTAGTTTTTTTAATTCAAATTTTAAAGCTGATCATAGTAAACTTTTTCACTTAACTACATTACTTGCACCATTATGCAACCTTTTTATTAATGAAATACGTAAAAAGCTGTTAAAACGATTAATGCACATAATTTCAAAAGTAAAAATTAATCGATTGATTCGAACGAAATGAAAGTTCTACGCAATTCCGAAGAATCGATCCACTGAAAAGTTAATTGTTATCAATATTACTAATAAGAGTTACATTCAATAATTCATATTAAAAAAAGTTCGCCAGCATAAACTTTTACTCTTGTCTTCATAAAGTCAATTTTGAGTTTAAAATGTTTGTATGTACCTACACACAAACATAAATAAATAAATATTCAAACAAAACTTTCTTAAAATCTACTTAAAATCCAAGTAAATGTTTTATGAATGTAACAGTTAAAATACAGTTTTTTTTTATTGTTGAACAAAATATTTTACTAACTTTGTGCCTCCTTTATAGAGACATCACTCATTTACTAATACAACGTCATAACTCAAATTTTCAAATTTTGGAGTTAATCATACAGATTTGTTCGCCATTTCATGTTTTATATTTTGTATAAGTTTCATCATAAGCCCAGTATTCTGTTCAGTATTCCACGTGGAATGCTGTAAAAAAAGCTGCACGATGCCTTTATTTCATACGGAATTTTGACAGCTGAACATACAATACAAATTTATACACCACATTTTAAATGTCATATTTTCCAAGTGAAATAATCAATGGTGCTCAACTTTTTCCACAAATTCGAACAGAGTATGTACTAGGTTTTATGTATGTCTTTTCTACTTTGCACGTTTTAAGAGAATACTCAGGCATTTTTATAGATGGTGAGAACGAATAAAAAACTGCAACTGCGATTATCTGGAAATATACTTCTTTTCGAGTTATGACGTTCTATAAATGAGCGATATGTACATACATACAAACATACATACAAACACACATACATGCAAACCTATATAACCATATTTTAATATTAAAGTGAAAAGTTAACAAAATAATTTCTTTAAGTCTGAAAAAATTAAAAATTCTATAAAAATATAATTAAAAAAACGACAAAGTTAACTCTTGTCTTAAATAAATAAAAAGCAATTATTTCATTGAATTATTTAAATAAACTGGAAATGAGGCAAACCGCAGAGAAATATCAAACTCAGTATTAAGGATTAAAGCAAAACAAGATTTTATTGGAATTTAAAAAGTGTAAGTATTTCTATTTATTGTTGAACTTATTATTCGGTTTTTCTAATTTTGAACAGAATAAATTGCGTATCGAGCGTTAATTATTTATTTTTTTCAACTTAACCGATTCTAATCAAATTTGCAAACCAAATAAGTTTCCGGGCCAATACAACATTTTTTTTTAGAAAAATGGGCGGTGTTGTAAAGCATGTTTTCTAAATAATTATTTATCATACATATTATTTAATAGAAAATATTGACTATTATTGGCGAGAGAGATCGTCAGATTGGGCGGCCTGAAGATTTGGGGTCAGAGGCCCCACAGTATTTATTTTTGGGCATTTCTTTGTAAATTCAGTGATGGTATTTTATTCAAAAATCAGCACACGAAATTCACTTTTTTCCACTTTTGATTTGAAAGGCTGTCATAGAAGCAGCGTTAGACATAAAGATGCTGCTCTGGATATATAAAATTATGAAATTGCTATTGCGCATCTTAAAATTTTATGTTGACAACCATTGATTTATAATTTTGTATGTATTTTGAATATTTTCACTATAAATGCATATTTTCCAAGTTTTAAGTGCATATTTTATAATTTGGAAATTTAATTTTTTAAATCATGTTTTTTAAAAGTAGAATCAATTTTGTGGAAAAGTCTATTTAATGAAGTCTGGTTAAATGCCATCAAATATTACAGAAAATATTTTGTTGAAATAAAAATCCTTAGAAATGAGATACACGAGGAATATCGAATTTACATGGCAGCACTGGATTTACACGTTCAAGTTTTGATTTCTATTTTTTTTTTTTACAATAAATTTGAATGTCAAAGTTTATGGTTGATTGCATCCAACTTCAGAGATAGGATACTTGGTAACTGATCGTCGGCACTATTGTTGAGTTTTTTCCATAAACCACTGCATTTTAAGACGATCGGTGTATGTGAGTTTAAAGTCCGCTTGCAGCTTAATGTCAAATCCGTATAGAGAAATTCATTTATTATAGATTTAGCTGTTTTTTTAAAAAATTATAACAGTTCTAAAGTGTACTCGTATTCAACCTGACCGATATAAAAAAATATGTTGAAACAAAATATGAAGAAAACAAATTAACCTTTTCAAAACACCAACATTAATGAAGCCACCAATGTAACGCCTAATTATTTGAATTGCAAGAAAAGGTTGACGACACAGAACAATAAAACCTACGACCTGTAGACATGCAAATAACAAAAAAAAAATGACCAAGGAATTTAACGATTTATTCAAAATTTGGCATAGGGGAGGATGGTGGGCAGTGCCATTAATTTTGTGGTGGCAAATAAATGTAGTGCGTTAAGTCTCATCAATTACCATGGCCATTTTAAGGTTCGAAACAACAACAAAACACACACACAAAACCACTTCCTAAAAAGAAACTGCAACAATACTGGCAAGTTCTTTTTGTACTAATTTTTTAATAATCACATATTAATTTTCAATTACAGTCTACAAATGCTGTTAAAAAAGATTAAGAAACTGACCATATTCGAGGCTGAATGAAATATTTACTACCGTATACAACCAAGAATTTGTTCTAATGTGTATCCAACATTAATGTCTACATTTTGAATTAAATAATTATAGCTATACCATTGAATTGGTACTTCAATAAAAAATTTTTTATAATCGTAAATTATTCAACTATACACTTGTTGTATGACCAGTACTTATTTATCTGTACGACATGTTGTAAAGAATTTTGCGGAAAATTTTAAGCCTTTAAATTGCCCTCTATATAGATGTTTTTATTACTTTTTTAAAAAGGGGGAAAATTTTATTCCAACGGAGAGGTAGCGATCTGAAATGTTGTAGGAATATACATATTTGTCATAAAAAAGTATTCAACGACAACAACTATCGTGCAAGAATTCATCTAAAACTTAAAAAAGTTTCCGAGTTAGTTTGGCGCTTATTTACAATCAGTACTAAAATATTAAAAAAAAAGGACGGACTTTATGATGCCAGTTTGTATTAAAAATATAATAATACAAAAAGTGGTGATCCATTTTAAACATAAGAACAAAAAGGTCCATAGAGAAAAGTACTCTAGGGTTAAAATGTTAAAAGAAAACTGTCATGAACGTAATAACCGTTAAGTAGACGCATTAACTTAATTAAACTATATGACATACATGGAAGTAATTAAATAAATTGACTAATTAAATGTCGATTTCATTGGCACTGACTTATAAACAATGCCAATTAAATTTTTAGCATTATCATTATTTTTAACAATGACAATGCTATTCAATGAAATAATTTCATTATTAATTAGTTAAAAAGTAAAAGCATTACAAATAATTAATGATAAAGTTTTTCAAAAGCATTATCATAAACTCTCAGACGTACATATGTATGTATGCACATATATACTTATGTAAATGTATACGAGTATGTATGTACATAGCTTGGTTTGTATTTTATTAATTAATTTTATTTTTCAAAAAAGTTATTGTGACTATATTTTTTTTATACAGATAGTATTAATTATATTTTTATCAATTGTAATTAGTATTTCAAAGCTTTCATTGTTTTTTCATTATAAATAGTAGAAAAATTATACTTTTAAAAAAAGCATTGGCATTTATTGGTACTGATTTTTTTTCATTGTAAATGTTTAAAATAATGCCAATGAAAATTCAATGCCAATAAAAAAGTCTCATGTATGCTATATGAGCAGTTATGTTATAAATTGTTTTACTTTTAGAGTATTTCATGATTGTTGATGAATTGCTCGACTAGGTATCGAACCCAGGTCCTATGTAGTCAACGCACTAACCGCTTCAGCCAACACAACTTAACTTTAAAACAACTTTACTCTTAATAGGAACTACGAACTACAGATAGTTCCAATTGATGTTATTTTGATGAGCTCCATCTAAAACACCTGGAAAAAATCAAACAGCTGATGCAAATTTTGTGAAAAATGAAGTTACTGATTTCACAACCCGATTTTCGAAAATCTAATTTTCTTTCATCAGATCTTGAAGTTTTGAGGCCACGGAAATCTATTTCAATTATTTTTATAATAATGCCCGTATGGATCTATGTACGAGTACATAGTATATGTGTCTGTGTATGTGGGTTCTTACTTAAGAATGGCTTAACCGATCGGAACCTAAAAAATTTGTACACTCAATATGTTCACAAATACTTGGAAAAAACTTTACTAAAATTTGGGAAATTTTTATTAATTTGAGATCAAAATGGTAGTCGTATGGCGCGTAATGCCGTTTTGTACAGAAACTGTAAAATTTCTTTTAATGTTAGGAAAACAAAATTTCGTCTTTCACAGGATATAAAAACATTCTTACTTTTAAAAAATGCACACTAAAATGAAATAAAAAGTTCCTTGAAAATTGGTTTTTTTTGGAGTAACAATTTCGCCATTTGATTTTTTTTTTATTATAAGGAAATTTTGTTTTAATAACATTATAATTAAAATAGAATTATTTTTAAAGTATTTTGAAGAAATTTTTTTACTAAAACTTGCAACATATCGTGAGTGGTGAGATCTACATAATAATATGTACGTATGTATATAAATACGTGTATATGTATGTACATGGTCCGCCATTTAACGTTTTTTTTTTTCAACTAGTGCTTATTTCGTGAATGGTAACACTTAGCTCATGTCTGATTTGACAGATAATTAGTTTTATCCTTCCGCTGAACGAATACAAAGTCCAATTGTTTCAGGAGTTGAAGCCAACTGACCATCCAATGCGTTTTCGCTTCGCTAAGTGGGCCTGCGATCGACTTACAGAAGATGCCTATTTTGCCCAAAAAATTATCTTTTCAGATGAAGCTCATTTTGATTTTGCCGGGTATGTAAACAAGCAAAATTGTCGCATTTGCGGCACAGAAAACCCGCACGCATACATTGAAAAGCCGACGCCCCCAAAACGAGTCACTGTTTGGTGCGGATTTTGGTCCAGAGTGGCCGTTACAGTCAATGGCGATCGTTATCGGGCCATGGTGAACGAATTTTTGTTCACAAAAATTGAAGAGGAGGATATTGGCAACATTTGGTTTCAACAGGACGGCGCTACGTGCCACACAGCCGAAGCTACATTCGATGTTTTGCGCCCTGTTTTTGAAGATCGCATTATCAGCCGCAGAGCTGATGTCGTTTGGCCACCTCGGAGCTGCGATTTGACACCGTTAGACTATTATTTGTGAAGTGCCGTCAAAGATAAGTGTTACGCCGACAAGCCAGAGACAATTGAACAAGGATATTCGTGAAGCCATTGGTGAAATACAGCTGCACACAATCGATAATGTGCTTAAAAATTGGACCGTTCGTGTAGGCTACTGCATGGCCAGCCGAGGCAGCCATTTGAATGAAATTATTTTTCATTATTAACCGGAAGGATTATACTTTCAAATAAAAAAAGAAATTTGAGAAAATATTCAGTAGTTTTTTTATAGCATTTTCAAAAAAAAAAAGTTATCTGGCGGACTTTTTACATACATGTGTATATAAAAAAGAATAAATATCGCTAAAATTCGTTTTAAAAACGAATTTGTTGCTAATAATTTTGCTTTGAATTACGTATTGTCCTTATTGTTTGATTTTTTAATGCGTTTTTATTTTAGTCGTAGAGTTTAAGAGAAAATAATAAGAAACACAATAAAAATATCGCGTGCATCAGTAATAAAACAAAACAAACAAAAAAACCATTAAATCACATACATGCATGTATTCATATGTATGATTGCTTCTATTATACATTAGGCTGGTATTTACGGTTAATATCGGCATAAAGTTTATTAACAAACATAAAGTTCACTGAATTTTTTGCTTATTTTCGAAACAAATTCTCAAAAATTTAAGCCGACGTTTGAAAATTCGATCCAAACTGGATTGGAAAACATCAATCTTATTTTTGAAAGGTCGAAACTTTACTTCTCTTGCGCCAGATCCTGAAAATTCGAAAATCTTTTTTATTTGGTGTGAACTAAGCTTTTCAATAGGGATATCGAATAGCAATCGAGTGTACTATTAAAACATAAATTGGATCTTAACTATTGCATATATATGTATGTAAGTACAAAGGGGAATTGGTTAAATTTCTACATTCATAATACAGTTTACAAAATTTAGGATGGGAAAATTATACATATATTTCACCAATTTACATGATTTGTTTTTCCTCCTTTTTCATCGTCATTTAGCAGTTTGAAAAATCATATAAAAATATCCACCCTATCCACCCTAATGCATATGCTCTTAGTATGTACTTAAATGTTCTATTTTCATTTATTTATGTACATACGTGTACACATACATATGCACATATATACGTTAAATATATTTATAATACAAACACATGAGTGTAACATTTTATATTGTATTAAAAATAATGTTGTAAAGAGGTAACATTAACTATAATTACCTTTAAATATACATAAATATATTATATACAATATATAAATATGTACATACGACCATATGTATGTATGTTTTTAATAGTATTACTATCTGTGTATAGTAAAGCTTTAAAGCTTTTATGAAACCCATTTAAAAAGGATACAAGTACATATTTTTCTTTAAAGGAGTACCTAATATTTCAGAAAATCGCAATGTATTAAAACGAGACAGAACAGTTAAATAGAAAAACAACGTAACGTTGTTTTCAGAGATTTTATACCCCCCGCCCTACGTAACGCTTTTTACAAATTTTTCAGTGCAAAATTTCCAATCCGTAACAAATCTTTACCCGCCCTGGAGCGTTACGTATTATGTGCACAGCCCCTAATATTCCTACAATTCTTCCACATCTAAAAATATAAAAGAATGTTATTGTTGGAAAAATTTTATACGCTTACAGCTTCCAAAATACTGAGCCGACAATATTCCACTATATCTCAAACAAAATCAGATCAAACAAAAATATAATAAAAGCACAACGAACATCGTTAAGAAATTATGTTTAGTTCATACTGGTTTCAAAAATTATTTTTGTTACAGACGATTGGCAGATCTTACAATATTGTAAGATATGGCAATATGCTGACAACGTACTGACAATGAAAAATTGTTACAAAAAGGTAAATTGTCAGTTTAGACGATTGTAAGAAAACCTTAAAATTTCATTGTCAGACAATTATCAGACAATAAATTTATCTGCCAGCAAAAATTGTCAGTTTACACGGTTGTCAGATTGTTGTGTGAATGCGTTGTTAAACTTTGTCAGAACTGTCAAATCCAATAATATTTATGGACAGCATTGCCAATAGAAAAATTATCTGACAATGGTGCCAGAGAAAAATTGTAAGTTCAACGGTTGGCAGACATTTTCTGAACATTTTTCTGACAATATTGTAAGATCTGCCAATCGTCTGTACATAGCTTAAGAAATAACGAACTTAGTACATATGTATGTGTGCTGGCTGAAAGGTAGCAAGGTGTAGTGGTGTGTCTATCTACTAAATAGAAGTACCCCGGTTCGAGTCCCAAAAGACTTTGAGTGTTATTAAAATGTTTTCAACATTCCTCAAGCAAGACATTACACCTACCTGTTGTAAATAAACATTCCGAGAAGTTCCAGCGCTCTGAAATTACATTAAATGAAGGTTCAGAAGAAGGGGCAAAAAGCAATATCAAGGACCACATAACATGGAAATGAATCACTACTGACGAAATTTTTTATTAACTTTTGAATAAACAGTGAACTAGTTTATGTAAAAAATTCTTGTAAAAGAAGAAATTTGTATTTCCTAACTAACATCAAGAAAAAATTTTCAACATTTTCTGTAAAGAACGGCATTGATGCCATACAGCAAACATTTCGATCTCAAATTAAGTAAAATGTCCCAAATGTTTGTTAATTTATTTTTTGAGTGTGGGGGATTATGTCATTCTAAAGATTGTGACGACTTTAATCGTAATAGCGCTTATGAATCCGATGATTGGGCGGCATCATCAGTCCTGTTCTTGATTAGTATATGTTTTACAGGCAGATCATGATGTTACTAAAGCTTTTATACAAGCAAACATGTACATAAACATACATACATGTGCATATGTATGTATTAATATATCCATATGTACATATACATATGTACGTATGTATACGCACATATGTGGGTTTGTACTTTAATTCTTTTTTTTTTAATAAGTATTTCTTTTACGGTTTTATTTTTATATAGGAAAATGGACAGGTGTTCATCAGTAAGAAAAAAAAATTATTTTTATCTACAGTTGCTTAATACACTTGTAAAACACCTGAAAATTGGCCTGTAAAAAAAAAAATACAGCGATAACAAATTAACCAAAAATAAAATAAATAAACGAAAGTTGAGTAGACGTTATTTTTTTTTTGTTGTTGTTTTCATAATCAATACTCAGTGTATAATTTGAATAGTATGCGTAAGTTTGTATGTAGTAAACTTTAGATAATTATGAAATACTTAGCACTATTGAAGTATATAAGATTTGATTAGAAATCGATGGCGTGCAAAATAGATTTCCATACGAATTCAGTAAATTTTAATCAATCAAAATCAGTTGCAATTTAAACTTTATTAGAGATTAATTGAAATTTATTTAAATAAATTTTCGAATTTAACACAAATCTCTAGATTTGTTTTCTAATCAAAGGATATTGTTCTTGTTGCTTCCAAAAGCTAAAACTATGGAAGTGTTAAATATTTTAGCGTTTACATGTTTTCTAGTAACAGGTACACAAATACTTTAAAAATAAATAAAATTATCGTACAAAAACAGGTGTGAAAGAAGAACGAATATTAAAAAAAAAAAAAAACGTTTAACTGCTTAAATTATCATAAATTTGTTGAACAAAAATGTGTGTTGTATTTACAATTAAATGGCTATTGCAGTTCTAATAAATTATTTTAAAAATAAAATATATGTAATCGTAGTGCGTGCCAATTGAAAAAAGAAGTTTTGGCGACTACGGATTTTTTAAAGTGGAAATTGCGGGGTTCGAATCATTTTAAATAAAGAGAGCATATGTATGTCCAATATTAAAAATTATATCGAACATCTCCGAAATCGGCGAATATACACAAAATTCAGCGCCCAAAAAAATAGGCTAGAAAATACTTGTATGTATGTCTAAATTAAAATAATTTAAAAATGTGTAAGGTTTTCCAAAGATGAAAAACAAAAATACAAATGAATCGATGGATGAGTTCGGTTAAAGATTACAGAAAAGCAACTTCAACGCAAAATTCCCAAACTCTATTTCGGAGAAAGAGGAAATACTTCACGTGAAATTTTAATTGCGATAAGAGTGAATGATTTTCGTAGTAATGACGAAAACTTTGCCGACGCTGTGTAAGGCTGACATAATATTTTAGGTAAATTTTAACTGAAACAGATATTCTACTCTACCCGTTGTTGGTATTAAACTAAGCTATTGAAAAACGTACTTCGTAGTCAAGCACCCTGTCGAAATAACAATCGAAATAACAAATTTTCCCATAACATGTAATTAAAATCAAATTTTATTTATCAAGGTCATGTGTTATAATATTATTATTACATTTTCTTTTTAATAATTTCCTTGTTTCATTTGTTATTTATAAGATATTAGGGCGGTACTCTGTTTTACAAAGACATGTAAATCTATTGAAATTTTTGGTTTGAAAAAATAAAGATTTTATTAAAAATACTTTTTAACCGACATTCAACGATTTTCAATACTCTTTTTTTTTGCTTCAAAGGATTTGCGTGCTGTTGGGTCCCACAAAATGTATTTGAAAAATTGCATCCTTTTCTATTTGATTGGTTTTTCACATTATTTCTTTTTATCGAAAAGGCAAGATTTCCCTCCGTAGTATTGGCACCAGAAAAATGTAAGCGGCCCCTAAAGTTTTTTTAAATAAATCTGCCCGTTATTTATGAGACAATTTGGCCAGAATTACTGAGTTGGAACTTTCAGAAAGGATTTCATATTATAAGTAAAGTTGTGGATTCAAAAATGGAATTTCTAGAGAACTTTCTGAAGCCCTAGAAGAATGTAATTTGATATACTTATTTGTTTATTTTATTTAACGACAATGAAGTGGCGTATAAGGTTTGATACTCCGTTAAGATATTCTACCAAAAATATTACAAAAACTTACATATAAATATAAATTTGTATTATGATTACGGCAGTCATATTCTACGAGCATTATACATACTATGGTTAAATCGAATCATCAAACAAATCTATTCTAAATAACATATGTAACAATGTTAAGATTATATATATAAATGTAATATGATTTAAACTAATCATAGTATGATTGTATATAAAATGAAATGGTTGTGCTTAGTTATGTTGCTTAAAGGCTATTTAAAATTTGGTTTTTGTCTCAACTATTTATTAATTAAACTTTTTAATTGTCCTCAACCTCATTTTGCAAGTTCTAGATTTAACTTTGATTTTAGTTTAATTTAATTATAAAAATTTATCAATTTCGTTTTTCTTAAAACAAATCAACTTTACACAAAACTATATAATTTTCAACATAAAAATAACCCTTTGCAAATGGGATGAAAAATGAATTTAAATTTGAGTGTTGCAATTTGTTGAATTTTACATTTTTTTTTTTTTTTTGTTTCGACAATGTTTTACAATTTTCTATCTATTTATAGATAACGTTACTTTGTTGCCTTAAAAGATTAAATATAAAATATGTTTTTTCTTTATTAATCAAAATGTGAAACCAATTACTTGACTCTACTCGTGCAGAGGTTGGAATAAATCGTATCATTCATACATTGTTGATTACCGCTTTTTATCAATAAAAAAACAATTAAACACCTGTCATGAAGCAAAATATTTTACTAAGAAATTATTTAACAAAATAGATATGAACGAAATAATATTGTAAATAAAAAAAATTAGTATTAAGATTAAACTATTTTAATGCCGATATTTGTACGCTAAACAATAGAAACATGAAACCAAACTATCATGAAATAACCACAAGCCGTCGCTATTGAGCAACCAGTACTTTTAATACTTAAATTGTTGCTTATTATTCAAATTTATTTGAAACTCCAAGTAAGACTGTATGAAATAATGCCCAAATGAAATAATATCCAAAACAATATAAATAAATCCCAAAAAATTTCCATACATTTTGGGACTTATTGCATTATGAAATAACTTCCACAATCTTGTGATTTATTTCATTTCATTTTGGAAGTAATTTCTTCTTTTTTGGAATTATTTCATTTTATAAATAAACTTGCAAATGAAATAAGACCAGAAGAAACCAGTTTTGGGTCTCCTTTCATTGAGGGAAGATTTTTGGACTTATTTCATATATTTTGGGACTTATTTCATTATCTTTAATTTTTTTGAACTGCCCATAGAAAATTTTCCTTAAGAAATATTTTCCCTTTAAAATATTTTATTAAATTTTTTTTTTTTAATTAGGGCCAGTACTCAGGGGATGACCCCTACGTATGCAGTGCACTGTGTCGGAACTCAGGGTGAGGGATAGGGTAAAGAAATAGATGTTGAAAATTTAGAAGACTTAACTCTTTCACAACTCTGCTTTGCGCGTTATGTTAATTTTTAAGGCATTGTTGAGGCGCCTCAGGTGTTAAGGAGGCGCATTAACTTTGTTAAGCTGTATTAGCAGGCATTTTATTAATTGTTTTACTTCGCCGATGTTTCTGCTAACTGACGAAGGAGGGCGATGTTGTGTACATTAGCATGGATAGCAACAATATCAATCCGCTGTCGGAACAGTTTTTTAGTCACCAGTGCTATGCCTTCATCACTTAAATAGTCCGACAACAATTAATACAATGTCTCACTAATGTACATTAGAGAAATTAATGATGTTGATTGACTTGCTCTGGCCAGGGTTGGAACCCAGGCCCCATCTCAATGTTTGGTTAGTAGTCAACGAGCTAACCACTTCAGTCAACACCACCCTCGAAATGAACCCTGAAATGTTTATTTTATATTGCGGATCGTAAATTTAAATTTATTTCGTTTTAATTTTCTTTAAAATTTCTTACAGCCACCAGTGCCATCTATTGGCCATGTGATACCCATGACAATTGTACGGCCCAAAACTCAACATGCTCACCGTTGTCTAGTCAATGCAGTTGTTCTAATTTCGATACTGTATTTTCAAGTGATTTTTCAAAATGTCTGAAGACGTCACTGATTGGTGACCAATGCGAAGACAGTGCTCAATGCAATCTTATGCCAACGGGAGCCAAGTGTAAATCGGGGGTCTGTGATTGTGCCGATGGTGAAAAATATGTGCATGGACGTTGTCGAATATTAAACGGTCTTAATGAACATTGTGATAACGATTTAGATTGTGATTTTGGCTATGATCGCAGCTCAGTCTACTGTAAAGAACATATTTGTACATGTGCCAATGGATATTATCATAGACATGGCAACATATGTCGACGTAAATCAATGGGTAAGCAGTTTTTAATAAATTATATATGTATGAGTGAATGAAAGGGCCTAACTAATTCTTTTTAAAACAATAATGACTTAGGACCATTAATATATTAAAGTAACGATATAAATGTATTTATTTATGTATGAAGTAGAGTTTTACTTATGAACTCGAATAAAGTATTCAACATGATTTTTTATTTTATTTTTTCTTTTGCAGAAATTGGTGATGTTTGTGTCGTTGACACTGATTGTGATCAATTAGACAAAAATGCGAAATGTAAAAGTCTGAAATGTCAAATTGTCAATGAAATCAAATCGAATGTGTTAAATAACAACTACACAAATATTAACAACAACATCATAGCTAATAATAATAATAATAATAACAACAGCAACAGTAATAATAATATAACAAATACAAGAACCAAAAGACAAACTTCCACACCAACTGAAAATACTTCGAATCTTTCAAAATCTACTCCCAGCGATAGTGATTTTAATGTCGTAATCAAATTAGATAATGGACGGAACAATACACCAACCAACAACAACAGCACCATTAATACTAGCAGCAACAACAATTACAATATTTTAAGTGATACTGAAGCTGAAGATATAAATACGGAATCGAAACAAGACTTTATACCGCCACCATCAACGAAAAATATACGTGAAATCGCTGTACAAACCAGCATTGACGATTTTGAGTTGAAAGAATTTACACCAAAGTTTAAAAATGTTACGACAACGGCATCGAACAGCTCCAGCAGTCATAGACCCTCAAAACAACAAAAACAAAGACATAGACAAAGATTTCGCCCAACCCTATTTCGTTTTAATGATGATGCGCAAACTTTATCAACTTTGTCGAACACTGATGACGATGCTGAGAATCAAGAATGTGAGCACTAAAATATTCAAGTTTTCCTTTATTCCAGATTGGATTTTAACATTTCATTTTTGTATTTTCTTTAAGATGGTTGTCAATGTACCCATAATGGACTATCCTGCACTGGCCTTCCTCATTCCATATGTTCTAGCAATGTTTGCTTGTGCCGACAAGGTTACTATAATAAAAAGGGAAAATGTTTTGCTGGTGAGTAGACAAGACAGTTACCACATATACATACTTACATACTCGTACATGTGCTTATACCGCTTGATCAATGCGGGATCGGTTGATATTATTATAAAATTAATTATTGCAAAATAAAATCGAATTCACACTTACTCTGGCAGACGACGGCAGACGGCCTACACCCGTTTAAGATCCAGCTGGGGCAGTGATTAAATTCATCAGGATAATTTTTAGCTTCACAGGTTGTCAAGCAAACAAAATTGTCGCATATTCAGTGAAAGCAATAAATAATACACCCTAGAGACTTTAGAACGTTTGATGCCGGTGGCTTCGTTAGACTATTCCTTAACAAATTAATGCTGAGCTTGCATTACCGAACCAAGATCAATGACTTTTCAAAAAAAAAATATGGCTGAAATTGATCCCGGCGTGCCGTACGGCGACCGCAGCTGTCGGCTATTGAAATCAAAGAATTGATTTCTAGAAATGTGACCGTCAATTAATCTTCAAGGTCGTGCAATTTGACACCTCTCAACTATTGTCTGCTACGTGCCACGTGCAAATTTTCAAAAAATCGGTTATATAATAGCATTGAAAAGAGTGTATTTTGGGAGTGGTAATTTCTAGCTAAAACGAAACTCAAATCTGGAAAGTTTACTATATTTTTTAATGTAGGTATGCATTAAATTAAAAACAACACCAGTTAACATTACCCAGTAAGGCTTAGTTGTGTTTTGTTGTAAAAGTCGAATAATTTTAAAGTATTATTCCAATATTTAAACTCATTCGAACGGAAGTGCCGTTTTTCTATACGTAAATCGTGTATATAAATTTCTTGGAGAAACAACACAATAATTATTTAAAATTATTTAATAAATGACTTTTTTCTTATATGTTTTTTCAGAACTTGGTGAGATAGCAGAAAGTTCTGATGAATGTGAATATCACTTCGAAGCTGAAACGAAAAAATGTATTTGCCAAAAGAATTTCTATTATGACTATAATCTAAGAGGATGTCGCAAACGTGAGTAACACATAAATAAATACGAGTAATGTATATGCCGGTTATTTTTATCCGAAAAAGCAAAGATTTTTGGAGAGCATCCCATCGATAAATTGTCGAAAAAAAAAAAATTTACTGCCTGTTCGCCGATATCTAAGAAGAAATTTTTCATTTGTTTTTGTTTCAAATGTAATTGCTCGAAAGCAAGAACTTCTTCTTCTTCTTTTATTAGCTCTGTGGGTCACCCTACAAAAGATCGGGTGACAAGTTTAATGCCAACTTTTTTTTTTTTTTGATGTGAGAACTTCTCACTAGTTACAGAAACGAGATACAAGTTCCATAGACTGGTCCTGCTAGATGGGACAAATAACCGTATCGACCTTCTGATATTCAACATTGTTGTAGTGAATCAATCCGCTTTGGAAATCTTGTTATCCTTCAATTTTAGATAAAAATTCAATTCAGTTTTCTTCGAATTGTGGTTAACACTGCCTTTACACATGAAAGTACTTTCTTGAAATTTTTGTATACGTATTATCAACGAAAATTTCAAAGAAATAATCAAATTTCATGAAAGTTAGTTGAAAGTTTACACAGGAAAGTGAAAGTTTATATTGAAAATGTCGTCAAAGGGAAAACTTATAGCGAAAATTCATAAGCGTTGTTTTTTAAATCAATTCGTCTATATGACTTATGGTTCATATCCCACAAAATCGCATGGGAGCGGTACAAATTTATTAATTTTTCTATATTTTCCTTGTTTAATTTTGCGTCCATTATTACTGTTTTGCTTATTTTATCTCTCAGAGTTGCCAAGATCATTACTTCAGTCGATTTTTCGGTAAAGCATTGGCAATAATAATTATTGTTATATATTTTCATGACATTTATGTCTTAAAGCAATACTAATTGCCTTCTTTATATTTATTTGAAAAAAATATTTAAAATTTTTTAGTATATATTCACAAAATAAGTCAAATTTATAATTATTATTTAACACAATCCTGATATTTCCTAAAAATATTTTCAATGGGCAACTCTGTTTATCTCTTTGTCATTTTACTTTCAGAAAGTGTCAAATAATTACTGTCTTGAAAAATTCGTTGAAAGCTGAGAGGAAAGTAGAGAAAATTTAAGTGTGTTAGTGAAAAAGTGTGAGTGTATTGCGACTTTCTTGCAATTACTTTCATGTGTAAAGGCTATGTAAAGCACATGCTTAACATACAGAAAATAATGCATATTTTTCTTTAAATGGAATTGAGACAATATCCCAAATTTTAAATTCAGAAATACTTTATATATTTTTTTTTATAATTTACAGCTATACAATATCATTTAGCCTGCACTGCTGATAATCAATGTAGTCCATTTGGTGCTGCTTATTGCTCTCCCGAAATACCAAAACGTTGTACGTGTAAAGAGTATGCCAAATATGATAATATTTCGCAATTATGTGTGTATAATTCCGGCTTGGGGTCCGAGTGTGAAACCGATTATGGTTGTCCAGTCAATAATTCGATGTGTTCAAATAGTACTTGCGTATGCCAGCCCAAATATATTGCAAAAGATGATGAATGTTTGGCAGGTACTAAAAGAGTATTAAAAAAAATTCTAAAATTATTGAAAATTTTCTTGATTTTTTTATTCTAATTCAACCAGTATTTTTAATTTTGTGGTCTTTTTTGTAAAAATAGTATTATAATTTGCACTTTAACGTATTGTGGTTTTACTTTAATAGTAGGGTGGTTCACGTGATTTTTATTAACTCTGACTCTGTTACAAAGCAATGGCTGTTGCCAAAGCGGAATTAATATTTTATATATTAAAGGTATTCAAAACGGGTATCTTAAAATTTTAATATGGCAACATTGCTACGTCTTGAAATTTTTATTATGAGCAACCACTGCAAATAAAGTATTAAAATTAATTTTTGTTCTCCAAAAATGCTGAAAGACAGCGAAAAATGCAAATTATTAATTAATTTTAATTGAAGAAAACACAAAAAAATACTTACTTTTTGGCCTTTCATTCTCTAATTTTTTTTTTTGTATTTTTATATTTTCTATTGCCATATTGAAAATGATATGCATTTTAGACTTTTAAAATTGCCACCTGGTATTAAATTTCATTCACATACAAAACAAAAACAACAAATTTGCCAACCCATATTAAAGTATTAAAATTAAAACGTCGCAATATTAAGACATATGTATTTTAAGACGCTATTCTTAGGACCAAATTTACAGTCATTAGTTAACTAGTAACAAAAGCTTAACCAAAGACTGTGAATTAGGGCCTTAGTGATTTGAATTTTCATTAATTCAATGAAAACCGAACTTAAGCCTATTTTTTTAGAAATATATATTTTTTTTTATAAATGGAAACTCAATCTTAAAAATATGTAGTTATTGATTTAAATAATCTTGAACAAATTTTAAAATTTTTTCCACCATTCTTTAACAGGTCTTGATGCTAAATGTTCGGACAATGCTGACTGCTTGGGGGACAATTTATTATGTGTCCCAACTTCTGCTTCCAATAGCACTCAGGATCAATCAAAGAGCTGTCAATGTCGCAAGGGTTTTGTGCACTTCAAAGATCAGTGTCTTAAAGAAGGTATTAAACGAATTTGACTAAAATTCACAATACCTTTGCATCAAAATTTCTACAGCTGTAAAAAATTCAAAAAGAAAATTTTGAAATATCACTTACATAGCGCATGCTTCGAAAATACGCCACCTATTTTAACATTAAAAATCGTTAAAATTGTTAAAAAAAATGCGATGTTAGCAAGTTTTTGCGAATTTTTGACAATTTTAGCGACTTTAATTAATTAATTTTCGGATAATTTTGTATAATTTAAGCCATAACAAATGTGTTTGTGTCCATCTTATGGCTCCATATTTGTCATGTTATGAAATTTAAAAATAAAAATTTAATGTTAACGAATAATTTCTTTATTTCTTTAGCCGAAAACATTGAAGAGGCGTGCGTTGAAACGGAACAATGTAAACCTTTGCTGGCTTCATGTGTTGACAATAAATGCTCCTGTGGGAATAAACAACATATTCAAAATGGTCGTTGCGAAAACAGAAAAGGTTTGTCTTCAAATTTTCGTTTTCACTGTAAGACATTGAAATTTATTTATTATAATTATTCTTATATTTTTCAGGTCTCAATGAACCTTGCACGACGGCTAGTGAGTGTTTTGTTGAAAAGGGTACAGAAAATGTTGAGTGCCGTAACTCTGTGTGCCAGTGTAAATTTGGTTATAGAAGTGATTCCGAACATCGATCTTGTGTAGCAGCCAATAAGAAAAGTTAGTTTGTGTTTAATTGTGCTAAAAAATCGAGATGTTCGTTCTTAAAAAAATTTATTTACTTCTAGATTCTTCCGGTAGGCCAAGTTTTCTTAAAATAATAACATTCACTCTAATTGGTTCAGCATTTCTCATCACTACTGCCGCATTAAAACAAGCCTATTATTAATATTCGCATGACAACAAAAGTATAAAACAAAAGCAACGTAACTGCAATTAGTAAAATTTTTAAAACAAAGTGCTTTAATTTTCATTGGAAAGCAACAATCATTAGAAATGCTCTGAAGTAAAAAATAAGTTGTAAATAAATTAATAAAATACCACTATTTTAAATTAATTTATAAATTAAATGCACACAAAATTTTGATTATAATTTCAAATTAAATAAACCTGAAATGAAAAACACTCATAAAACATTCTGCGAAATCTACAGACAAATATTTTAATTAAAAGCAATATTTATTAGAACTAAACGTAATTAAATACATACAAACATACATAAATACAAAAAACGAAAGCAAATCTAGCAAAAAGTTCAATTTGAAAACAAAAATCAATACATATTGTTTTATTAAAAACATATCAAGTTTTAATTAAATCCTTGTTAAAAATTTTTTAGAATAAGTTGAAAATTTCGTAGTTTTTACCTCTTCAATTTAATTGCAAACAATTGAAAAGCAAATAATTTATTAAAAATATTAGTTAATAATCAGTTACTGCTAAGTATTTAGTTATTTACAACTTTTTTCGAAATTATTAAATATATATATGAAAAAAATCATCAAAACTAAAAAAAATGGACTTGCTTTTCTGGTATTCTGTAGCAATCTGTACGGTAAAAAAAATCGATAAGTTGACAATATTTTTAAACCCACAATTTTTATTCTATTCACAATAAACGTTGTGATATTCTGCTCACATGATCTTTCTACGTGTACACCAGTGTCGGCCACAAAGAGAGGAAGAGAGAATCTAGGTATTAGTAGTGTTTATGAATATGTATTAGTGAAAAATACAGTGAACAAAATGCATGAACATAACACAATACCGACATTGAATTGGTTTCTGTTTGTTTTGTGTGAATAAAAATAAAGTGCGTTGTTGAAAATAATCCCTGTGTAACTGATATAAACAAATTAAAGAGAAAATCAGAAGGCAATGCGTCATAAATCTGCTTGTGCAAAAGCAAATGAATGAAATTGTTGTTTATTTTTTACATTTTGGTGAGTAGTTTTATTTTTATTCGGCTGTGTTCGGTTGTATACATATGTATATGAAGCCGAATGATGTTCGGAACATACACAGAAAAAAATTTTTCACCAATTAACTCTTTACTTAAAAGTATAAAAAAATTTGATTAAATATTTAATTTATTTAATTAAATTTTTATTTGTAATAAATAATTTTAGTATAAAAATTTAATTGATACTATTAATTTGCACCAGTAAACAAATTATTAGTATCAATTAAATTTTTATTTATTTTATACTTTTAAGTAAAGAGATAATTGGTGAAAAATATTAAATATTTTTTTCTGTGTAGGTGTACGTTTGAGCAACACTGGTGTACACAGCTTTACTATGTGTATTAGTGTTTGTTGTATCCCTGGGGTTTTCATTAGGGGCTGTGCACATATTACGTAACGCTGTTTTCAGAGATTTTATAGAAAGAAGAATATTTTCCATTTCTGTTTTTTCCAGTTGAATCAGACTTTACAAAGCAAACTTTGTGTGTCTAAAATTGATCTTACTAAATCTGATAGTGTTGTCATATCATATCATCTGATCGCGTATTAAATAAAGAACTGGAGCAAAGGTTATAAAACGCAAACCAACTCTTATTAAATCTGATATTAATTTTTATTCCATTAATAATATATAAAATAAATAAAAATATACTTACGTATGAACGTACATATGTAAATACAAATACAATATTAAAAATAAAAACTTAAATAAGACCCCTTTTAACTCTCAGCTAAGAGAAAGACAGAGGAAGAATATTTTTTTTTTTTGTTTCAGTCTTTCTTTGTTGAATTAAACTTTGCAAAGTAAACTATGTGTGTCTGAAAAGGGTCTAATAAATAAATATCCAGCCCAATTATGAAAAATAATTCCCGCGGAATTATTCCCTTTTTCCATTCCTCCTTTTAACAATAAAACTATTTCCCTCTCACTCACATTTACTTACTTGCATACTTTTTCCCATATGTACATCACAATTAATAGTGGAAGAAAGGGAAAAGAGAAGAATTTCCCGAAAATTATTTTTTATAATTGGGCTGATCAGAATAAAAACAGCTCTGCTACTCTGACTGCTCCCCGGTCGATGAAGCATTTAAAACTAACTGTTCCGATGAAGCATCATCATCAGATTCTTCCGATGAATGATATGAATGATCATTTTTCAAACGCAAATATTTCATGCCCATTAAGTAAATCTTTTGATTAACATCTTGAACATCATTTGTTAACTCGTTGTTCTTTTGAAGAGTTTCTTCCTGATTACAAAAAATATAAAAACATATTTTTTACTTCTATTTTCCACTCCTATATAATTAATCATCTTCTATACTACCAATAGCTTGGAACGTTTTTGCAGCAACTCCTTAACATCTTGCAGCTCCCTAACCATGGCGTTGCGTTCCATGGCATGATAATCCCTTTGCAAGCGACACTCTTCTTCCAGCTCTTGATTTAAACGTTTCAAATGATACATTTCCGTCAGCATACCATTCTGTTTTTCCACTATTGTTTTTATCAAGCCCTCAAGATTCTCAATAGTTATGTGAGCCTCTGTCAGATTTTTATTTAAAAGCCAATTTTCTGCTCGAACTGTTGCTACATCACTAGCGGATATATCCGATTTGGTTGAAGGTTCAAAGCTGAAAATGAATATGATATTAAAATAGGATACTATTTTGGATTAGTTTTTTTCGCAGTGCATACTTTGGATCAGTAATTTCAGTTGTTGTAACATCTTTATTGTCGCAAGCAGAATCTTCAGCTGGATGCTGATCTTTGGAATGTACAAAATATTGACAAATACACGACATTTATTCTGTTATTTTTTTTTTTCTATTAGATTCAGAATATAAATATGTATATACATATAAATATACATATACACACATATCTTTGCCAGAAATGCGAAAGGGCCTAACCAAGTCCTATTCATACAGGGTGGACTCAAGAGCACAGGTGATTGATTACATTCGCCGACTTTCGCCGCTTGTATTTTTGGTTTTCCTCAGACGTCAAAACACTCTGTTCAGTATTTTCAGTAAGTGCTTCCCATGGCTTATAAGGCCAGTCGTATCCCACATTTTTTTTTTTTTTTTTTTTATATATTTTGCTTTTTGCTTACATGCCTTGAATATGAATTTCTAAATAAAATAAGTTAATGAGAAATAAATTTAAAGAACTTATAAAACATTTTATAATATTTATTCAGGCTAAAGTTCGTAAATGTTTATAATCAGAGAAATATTAGGTAGACATTGTTAACATACTTCGAGCAGCAAAAGAAAAATTTAATATTTATATATCCCTTTTGTAGATTTTTAAACTTATGTTTCAAAACCAAACCAAAAAAGTTTGTCTTAAGTAGAACAAAAAATCAGGAGATTGGGCATTGTAGGATATAATTCGCTGGCAGCACTGTAATGTTTAATATATCTATATATATAAAAATGAATGTCTGTCTGTTTGTTTGTGCTTTATAGGAGGCCAAACCCTTGGTCCGATCTTCCTGAAATTTTCACAGCATGTTACTGTGACTCTGGACGGAATAATAGGCTATATGAAGTTTTGATTGGACAAAGAGGCGTGGCACCGCCCATATAACCCAACAATTTAAATCGCCATATTTTGGGCATTTTTTGACCTACGTCGATGATATTTGGTACATATGGTATTGGCATAATTTGGAATACGTACCAGGAGAAAAGTGGGTGGGACCACGCTCCTTTTTATTAAAATTAAAAATCGTAATATAGTCTTAACTACTGGACCGATCGTGACAATAGGATATATAAATACTTTTAATTTTATTTTATAACGAGGGGGGTAGCGAAGCACACCGGGATCAGCTAGTAATAAATAAAAAAACAAAACAAAAAATTTCCCACCTAGCATCCATTAGTAGAAATAAGTCGCGTATTCTATTTGCAATTGTGGTTATGTATAAATAGACTATATATAGACTAACTAACAAGTAGTGAAAGCATTTCAACATGAATACTGACGAAAACAACGTTGTTCTATTCAGCCAGTGCTGTTGAAAAATCTACAAAAGGGATGTATAAATATTAAATTTTTCCTTTGTTGATCGAAATATGTTAACATTGTCTACCTAATATTTCTCTGATTATAAACATTTACGAACTTTAGCCTATATAAATATTAAAAAATATCTATATATATAAAAGAAAGTCGTGTTAGTTACTTCGCTTATAACTCAAGAACGGCTGAACCGATTTAGCTGAAAATTGGCAGGGAGGTAGTTTAGAGCCAGGAATAGGCTACAGGATACTTATGGGCGGGATTGGACAAAGGGGCGTGGTACCTCTCATACAAACCACAAATTAAAAATCTATTATTTCTGCTCTTGATAACGGTATTTGAACAAAATTTGGTACGTCGGTTTGGTGTGCATTTTTTAAGTGCTGCTGCAAATATGGGTGGGGTTGGACAAAGGGGCGTGGTACCTCTCATACAAACCACAAATTAAAAATCTATTAATTCTGCTCCTGATAACGGTATTTGAACAAAATTTGGTAAGTCGGTTTGGTATGCATTTTTTTAGTGCTGCTGCAAATATGGGAGGGATTTGACAAAGGGGCGTGGTACCTCTCATTTATATTGTTTCTTTTGAATTCATTCCTTTTTATTGCATTAATTATTTAATTATTATATTGTTTAAAAAATTGCGACCCTTGTTATTGTTCTTTTTTAATATAGTTTTATGTACTACATTGTTTAATTTATTCCTTTTTCACTTTAATTATTTAATTCTAGCAATTTTTATTCATTAATTTTTACCCTTTTTTCGCCGAAATGAATACATGAAAACAATTTTTATTTTTAACTAGCTGATCCCGGTGTACTTCGCTACCCCCCTCGTTATAAAATAAAATTAAAAGTATTTATATATCCTATTGTGACGATCGGTCCAGTAGTTAAGACTATATTACGATTTTTAATTTTAATAAAAAGGAGCGTGGTCCCATCCACTTTTCTCCCGGTACGTATTCCAAATTATGGCAATACCATATGTACCAAATATCATCGACGTAGGTCAAAAAATGCCCAAAATATGGCGATTTAAATTTTTGGGTTATATGGGTGGTGCCACGCCTCTTTGTCCAATCCCGCCCATATTTGCAGCAGCACTAAAAAAATGCACACCAAACCGACGTACCAAATTTTGTTCAAATACCGTTATCAGGAGCAGAAATAATAGATTTTTAATTTGTGGTTTGTATGAGAGGTACCACGCCCCTTTGTCCAATCCCGCCCATATTTGCAGAAGCACTTAAGAAATTTACACCAAACCGACATACCAAATTTTGTTTAAATACCGTTATCAGGAGCAGAAATAATAGATTTTTAATTTGTGGTTTGTATGAGAGGTACCACGCCCCTTTGTCCAATCCCGCCCATAAGTATCCTATGTCCTTCTCCTGGCTCTAAACTACCTCCCTGCCAATTTTCAGCTAAATCGGTTCAGCCGTTCTTGAGTTATAAGTGAAGTAACTAACACGACTTTCTTTTACATATATACATATGTATATAGTGTGACGACTGCCTTATAAGCAAGGCGAATATTGAAAACTTATTACGGCATAATCCGATTCCCCACCAATGTCAATGTCATGCGATCAGTATTCGCTCAAAAGAACACCCAGAGCGAATTAGGATAAATACAATCCTGCGCTAATTTGGCGAGTCAAGCTGGCAACGCATGACTTATAGACAGAATGTTCTAGAAGGAAAATGTCAATTTAACGATATTGTTGTAGGTTTTTATGTACGCTGAAGCAAGACAACAACAGTCGTTATAATGTATAAAAGGAGCACCACTAGAGCGGTTAAACAAAAAAATAGTTGGCTACATGACAAAATAAAAAGTAAGTCTGCAAAGAAAAAAATCAATGAAAGGAGGTTGGCTTGTTAAACATCGTTGTGATCAGACGTTGTCGTTTCATATTGGTACCGCACTTTTCAGTATTTTATCGAGTGAAAAAAAAAAAAATTAATTATTATAAAGAAAATAAAAATGTTCATGGTATAGTAAGTGGCTGTAAACGTTTCTTGAAGATGATTGGCTGATAGATTGTGCTTTCGAATAATGCAAGAGCAACCTCATAGAACAAAAGGAAATTTCGTTTAACTCCCACATACCAATTGTGTAGCTGTCATCATTTGCAGACTAAGAATTAAATTGGTGCCGAATAATTACAAATATTGTTGGAAAAAGACCATTTTTCGCAACGTTGTTACGCCTTGTGCAAGAGATTGTAGGAAATTCTTACAATATGGCTTTTGAATAATTTTCGAAACGGTTGGAATACTCGGATGTGATTTAATACTAGTTGGAAACAAAATTCATGTTGTTGTAATTGGCACAGGACAAGAGTTTGTGGCTACTTTCTGCAGATCTTTATACGAACATTATTGATCGCTACAACCTATTCATTTTATTAGAGGGCATGCAGATAAATACTCATATTTTTTAAATAGGATCAACTCCCATCAACTGTCTACTGGATGGCATCAGAAGGAATAGATTTCAAGAACGTTCCACCTATGTGATTTGTTGGCCATAGCTCATAATTATCGCTAATTCATAGCCTCGACTGTACCTAAGAAAAAAAATAAGGTATATAAAAGAAAGAAAAACACGAGCCAAACAACCTGTACCTTAATTGCCACATCAACAACAACAAAACACCAGTATTTCCAACGACAACAAAACACCAGTATTTCCAACGACAACAAAACACCAGTATATCCAACGCCAACAAAACACCTTTTTTTCAACAACAACAAAACACCAGTTTTTCAACAACAACAAAACACCTTTTTTTTAACAACAACAAAACACCAGTATATCCAACGCCAACAAAACACCTTTTTTTCAACAACAACAAAACACCAGTTTTTCAACAACAACAAAACACCTTTTTTTTAACAACAACAAAACACCAGTATTTTCAACAACAACCATTATACCGAGCTATAAAAAAATCATCGAGCCTAGCAACAGCCGCAAAACCATCAAGCCTAACAACAGGCAGAAAAACACCGAACACTCGAATCTCAAGCCTAGTAACAGTGAAAACAACAGCATCGGTAACAAAAATATCTACAACAGCGACTCCAATAACAGCTACAACTGCACCAACAACAACTTCCTCGGACCGGATTTTTCACCAGTTTTGTCCATAAAACAACAGGTATTTTTTTTTATTATTTTTTTTTACTAATACTACACGTATACATAATAGATAGGCCCCCACATTGATTTATTTTTACGCGATTTCCCACCCTCAATCATAATCCCCCGTTTGTTTAAGTAAAGGTAAAATTTAAAAGTAAATAACGTCAATAACGCTAATAAAAAAGAAATAAATAATACTGGAATTAAATAGAAAGCTAGTGAAACTAAATATAAATAAAAAAACAAAAAAAAAAAATAATAATTATTTTTGCCGAAAATTAGAATGAGTAAAAGAAATTCATATATATAAAAAGAATCTTGAAATTATTTAAAGAATTAACATTATATGAAAACACCACTATATTGACAAATTTTTAGTGTAAATTTAAAAAAAAGCAAAATTTACAAATAAACCAACCCACAATTTATTAAGCAATCTTTTGTTTAATTGTATTTTTTTCTTTAAAATTTTATTTAAGAAGAAATAATATATTTCGTCTCTATTAGAATAAATTAAGATAAAAGCAAAAAAGTCAAAAAAAAAAAAAAACTGAAGTAAAATAAACATAAAAAAAAGATACCCCTAGTTTTAACGATATTTGTAGCTTGATTTACTAACAGACATTTTCATAATTAAATATATAAATGAAATACAAATAAAAACATGTATTAAATTACTAAATGTGTGGGTGATGAGGTAGGTGTAATGGAATAAACAAGTGGTAAGCTGAATTAGGGACGTTGTAGATAATTCAGGCCTCGAACAACGACAAGGATGACTTATACCCTTAAGTCATAAGGGGTGGGTAGCCTGTGCAGGATTTTCCAGCTATTCCTGCGATCCTAGCTTATCAAGCGATGAAGAAACAATAGTGTCCCATGTCCGTCCGAAAATGTAAAGGTACCACCTTGTCTAGATGTCTGTACCTCCCGGTCTTTTATTAGCTTGCTTCTATTTATCTGTCATGGACTATTATAAAAAAAAAAAAAAAAAAAAAACATCAGGCACGAATAATTGTGTGAGGACCTGAAAGCGGAGAAGAACACCCCCCCATTTCCGGCGAGCTAATGCCGCAGCTAAATACCAGCGTGCCGCTCTTCCGCGAAGTCCAGAGGTTAAACTCACAGTGATATTATATATAATGGCGCCCAAACATGGTGTCATAAAAAAATATCACATTACAAAAAATGGCGCCCAACGTGGGGCAGTCTAGAAAATTTTCATTTGTTTTTAAGCAGTGTGAGGTGATTCCGGTGTTGACGTATGTCCTGGAAGGTACATCAGTACCATGCCTGAGTTGCGACGTTATCCTGAATCATAAATCACTGATTAGTTGTTAATTTTTGATATTTCTAGCTGTCTTACTCAGTGTGAGTATTCTCTCTAAGATATCGTATGTCCTGGAAAGTACAGTAGTACTATGCCTGAGTTGCGACGTTGTCTGAAAGAGTTTATAAGTACTGATGAGTTGATTGGAGTTAAGTCAATTCGAAATTAAAATGGGAATCATGTTCCGGGATGCTATAAAGCAAAGAGAACATTTGTTTTTGTTTTGATGGAGAGGCGATGAGATTCCAAGCAATTCAACAACACATCATTTTCTTTTAATTGCAAATAGCAAAACTTTTCCGAGTGAAGTCCTAATCGAGTCACTATTGTTTCAATCAAACCTTGATGCGCAAAATAAAAAGGATCTTAATAAATAAAATAAAACAAAAAGAAAAATTTATTCTTTTTACTTTTAAACCACACGTTCATTTCATTCACTACCCAAATTCAACCACATCAAAATAAAAACATATATAAATAAACACACTAAAATCTTTCGTAGCTATTTTTGAAAATCCTCAAATAATACTAATTTCAAAATTTAAAAAAAATTAAAAAAAAAAAAAGAAAAAAAATTTAAAAAGAAAAACAATAATTTCAAATTGTTTATGTTAACAATTCTGTAATTTGCTAAAATTATACATTATATGGAAGTAAACCTATTGACATATAAAACCTTTTATGAAATTTAAAACAATAACAATATACACGTACAATATATCAACAAACACATGTTATATTAAAAGATAAACATACACATTTCTATTTTCTAATTCATTTTGATTTTCAGCATAACAAAAAAAAAAAAAAAAAAAAACATACGATGTAGGTATGAACTAACTTGTATACATCAATTTGCTTTATTGTCGTTTTGTTTATTAACAATGATCTGTAACTTTTGAAATCGCTTCACGGATTAACATATCGTTCTTTCCATTTTGATCGCGCAGCAATTAAGCATAAGTCGTCTGTTTTTTTTTACGGGTAATTATAAAAAGAAAAAAAAATTAAAATAATAAATTTTTTTTATTGTCAAGTTAATAATCCCGAGTCATTTTTTTTTATATACATATTTGACAATTTTATCCTGGATAACTCTAGTTCATCACTTTGCAGGTAAATTTATCGTTCTTTGAATTCTAGAACTTTGGCAGAAACTTTGTCCTCGTTGAATAGCATTTTTTTTTTAACAATATTATTTCGATTAGTCATCGTTGACGTATCAAATCAACTCAAGTAATGAGTAAAAGGCAACTTCGTTCCACCAGCAGAATTCCGGTTAGCGCTGTAGATAATAAAGCTCCTGTTGTAACGACAACAGTTACCACTACGACACAGAGCACAACCCCAATCGCGTCTACAAGCACTGTCCCATCTTTGCTTTCGCTTAATTTCCCACCAGGTTTTGGGCCGCGAACACACTCTTCACCAGGAAGTGAGTATACGATAACTCGACCCACATTTAGCAATTTGACGGTAAGAGAAAGCCTGGAAGAGGCAAATAACACCATGAGGCGAATAAATGGAAACCAACGTTCGGATGACAGAAATTTGCAAGGAGCAAATGCCGAAGCAGTAAACATAAATAATGAGGAAATGAGGCAATACGTAACCGCATCGGTAGGAGCTGTACAAGACACCCTTAGGAGGGAAGTATAGAATATGCAGCTGATGTTACCTCAGCTAATAAGGGAATCATTACGTTCGGAAAGGAACTCATCGTTTGAAGAACGGAATAATAGGAATCAAAGGTCATACTTTGAAAACTTTTCATACCAAATACCACCCGAGATAAATCAAAGACAACGACAACCAAATTTCTTGCCAAACCAGCCAATTCGAAATCCACCTCGAATCAACCAACAACAATTTCAACCGCGTATACCACCTTTATTCAATAATTTTCCACAGCCAATACTCGACAGCCAAGTACCGCAACCTTTTGTTAATTTGGAGTCACCACAGGATCTTGCCAACAACGTGACACCCATGTCACCAAACCAATTGGAGAAATGGGGCGTGAAGTTCGACGGGACCAACAGATCATTTACTGTTGAGGATTTTGTTTTTAGAGTTGAGTTGTTGAGAAGTGACTATAACTGTTCATGGGACGTAGTGATGAAAGGATTTCATCATTTAGTAACTGGAGCTGCTAGTACATGGTTTTGGGCCTTTCGTATGAAATATCCCGTGTGTGATTGGTTCACGTTCAAACATCATATTATTAGAAAGTTTAGGAATTACGAAAGTGATTTTGAGATACAACGCCGAATTATGGAACGTAAACAGCTGCACAATGAGTCAGCGGATGCTTATATTTCGGAGATAGTAAGGTTGAGGAATCAGATGAAGGTACACGTATTGGAAAGCGAACTGGTAAAGATTGTCAAAGACAACTTGAAGGACAATTTATCGCAATTGGTTTTTCCAATTAAAATCGATTCACTAGACCAACTATTGGAGGAATGCAAAAGAGCGGAAAGAAACATATCGAAACGAGCAGCTAATCGTATAACTACAGGAAGTAATAGGAAGATTTACGAACTAGAAACATCAATTGACGAGGATGACCAGTATTTACAAATTGAAGCTCTACAACGGGAAACATTTGCTGCGAAACAATTGACTTGTTGGAACTGCAAAGCACCTGGACACTCATTTATCGAATGCCCGGTGGTGCAGAGGAACATCTTTTGCTACAAATGTGGGTTCGAAGACGTAACCAGCCCTTCATGTCCTAGATGTCTGGGAAACCGACAGCAGAACATGCGGAAAACTGGGCCAGCGTGTTCAAGTCAGAATATAACCCAGTAGAAGTTCAATGTCCTTTAAGTCATCCTGATAAATCTAACTTTATTGAAAACCCTATTAGCAACTCAATGATAATTAAATTAAATAATTTTTACAAAACGGAATTCAAACCAACGACAGTATTACGCCGAACGAAATCTGATAATAGCTTGCATGATTCACCAAATTTTCCAGAAAAAAAGAACATGCAGAAGGAAGAAACTTCTAAAATTAAAGATTACACTAGCAACATCGCTTTACAATCTGGACTTAATTCTAAACTTTCGCTTGATGAACGGGTAAAACGCTACGAACAAAAGCGAGCAGAAATTTTTAAGGACTTTACACCATTCACCAGCCCAAGGATATTGAATACTCGAAATAGATATGCTGAACGAAAAGCCGAAAGAAAATGCATTGAAGCGACAACACTTAATAGTAAAGAAGACATAAGACCATATATGCCCGTCATTGTAAATGGACTGCACCTTCATGGCCTTCTAGACAGTGGAGCATCCGTGAGCTGCCTAGGAAGTAATTGTTTAGAAAATGTAAAACGAACGAATGCAAAAGTGTTAGATTACAAGTCATCGGTGAGTACAGCAGATGGAAAACAACATTTGATTATCGGAAAAATTTCAGTAAACATTACCTATGGAAATAAGTCTGTAGAAGAAATATTGTATCTTGTACCAAACTTGAGTCAAGAATTAATTCTAGGTTACAGTTTTTGGAGGAAAATAGGTATGAAAATTTCTTATGAAGATAAAGTTATAGAGGAATTATCAGTTGAAGCTGATTCGGAAGCGATTAAAATGCATGAATTAACATCGAAGCAAATACGAACTTTGGAAAATGTAAAATTATCGTTTAAATGTTACTCGCAGTATGGACTTGGTAAAACAAAACTAGAAACTCATACCATCGATACCGGTGACGCTCCAGCGAAAAAGATGAGATATTATCCAGTAAGCCCAGCGGTGCAGAGACTTATTTATGCTGAACTTGACAGGATGTTGGAACTGGACGTGATCGAAGTAACATCGGGAGCTGAATGGAATAACCGTACAACACTAGTAATAAAGCCAAATAAAAACAGACTTTGCCTCGATGCCAGGGAATTAAATAGAGTCACCAGGAAGGATACTTATCCACACCCAAACATCGATGGATTACTAGCTAGACTAGGTGATACTTATTACATTTCAGCGATTGACCTAAAGGATGCTTTTTGGCAAATCCCATTGGAGGAGGCTAGTAGATCGAAAACAGCTTTTACAGTTCCAGGCAGACCACAGTACCAATTCAAAGTAATGCCCTTCGGACTGTGCAACGCTGCGCAAAGACTCTGTCGGCTCATGGACAAAATTGTGCCATCCGAGTTAAGGGATCGCGTCTTTGTTTATCTTGACGATCTGCTGGTTGTATCATCATCTTTTGAGGAACATATGGATATGTTAAAAGTTGTAGGTCAGAAATTAACGTCAGCAGGAGTCACAATTAATATGCAAAAATCCAAATTTTGTTATAGTGAGCTGAAATATTTAGGTTATATTGTAGGAGGAGGAAAACTTAAAACCGATATGAATAAAGTAAAAGCGATAATGGATATCAAACCGCCGAAATGTCAAAAGGATGTTAGAAAATTTTTAGGTACTGTAGGTTGGTATCGCCGCTTTATTCATGATTTTTCCACTTTAACAGCACCTCTTACCGACACTCTCAAGAAAACACCAAAATTTATTCTGACTGAAGATGCAGTGAAAGCGTTTGAGGAATTAAAACACCGCTTGGTGTCGAGCCCAGTTCTGTCTAGTCCAGATTTTGAAAAGCCATTTTTTGTCCAGTGTGACGCTTCTAATGTTGGAGTAGGCGCTGTTCTGTTTCAGAAGGATGATGATGATGGAGAACACCCTATCGAATATTTTTCAAAAAAATTGAACACTGCCCAACGCAATTATTCAACCACGGACAAAGAATGTCTTGCCGTTGTATTGGCCATTGAAAAGTTTAGGCAATACATCGAACTCATGGATTTTACAGTCATCACAGACCATTCAAGTTTAAAATGGTTAATGCGTCAACAAGATTTAAATGGACGTTTAGCTCGTTGGAGTCTAAAACTTCAAAGTTTCAAGTTTAATATCGAACACCGTAAAGGCTGTAAGAATGTCGTACCAGACATGTTGTCGAGACTCGATATGGAGGAAATAGTATTAGATAACACGCCAATCATAGATTTTAATTCAGCAGCTTTTAAAACATCAGAGTACACGACCGTGATCGACACGATAGAACAAAATAGTGAGAGACTGCCCGACGCAAAAGTTGAAGATGGGATAATTTATAAAAGAGTAAAGTTCAACAGAAATGACGCCGACTGCGAACAGGATTGTTGGAGAATATGGTTACCGCAAGAATTAACTGAAGATGTTATTAAGAGATCACACATCAACAACACCTCACATGGAGGCACCGCCAAAACACTGTACAACGTCCGCGAATATTTCTATTGGCCTGCAATGGTGAAACAAATCAAAAATATGGTAAAGAACTGTGATACTTGTAAGGAGGTTAAACATCCCAAACAAACTTTAAGACCACAAATGGGAAAGGAAGTTGAGACTCATAGACCGTTTCAGAAAATCTACGTCGATTTTCTAGGCCCCTATACTAGAACAAAATCAGGAAATACTTTCATTTTCATTGTGCTTGATCACAGGACTAAATTTGTGTTATTGAAGGCATTGCCAAAAGCTACAACCAAGGCTATAGTTAAATTTTTACGGGACGAAGTGTTTTATAAATTTGGTGTACCTGAATTGATACATTCCGATAATGGTAATCAATTTGCGTCTGAAGCATTTAGTGCATTTTTGAAGCTTTTTGGTGTGAAACACATTCGTACACCAATATATTCACCGCAAGCCAACGCTAGTGAGAGGGTGAACCAAACAATTCTTAGCTCCATTCGAAGTCATCTGGAAACAGACCAATCGAAGTGGGATGAAAACCTGTCTAAGATTGAATGTTCACTCAGGTCCGCAGTGCATGCATCCACAGGTATAACACCTTATTTTGCGCTGACTGGTTTCAACATGATCACACATGCCGACGCATATGAAATACTTCGTAAATTGAAAGCTGTTGAGGAGGGTGATATTTTGGTGTTGCCAAAAACTGCCCAGATGCAAATGATACATCAAAGAGTAAGCGAAAAACTACACGATGCCTATCAAAGAAATGTTAAATCTTATAACCGTCGAAGCCGACAAGTGTCTTACGTGCCTGGTCAAGAAGTTTTTAGGAAAAATTTTATTCAGAGCAATTTTGCTAAAGGCATTAACGCCAAACTCTGTAGACCATGGCTGAAATGTCGTATAAGAAGGAAAATAGGAAATAATCAATACGAGATAGAGAACCTTAAGGGAAACCTGATAGGAGTAATACATGCTCAGCATCTAAAACAATAATGCTCTGGAAGACATTATTGGCCTCACTCTTTCTACTCTCAGCTGTCGATTTTTACAATTTTTTCCGGTTAGATCACATAGTGACACCTTGTTCGCACAAAGCGATATTAGTCAGTCCAACATATTTCCTAAGGATATAAATGGCGTAGACCTGTCAACCTAGTTTGTTTTAGCAAGCAGTGTTTAACACATGGTTACACAGTATTTTTGTTTTTGGTGAAGAATATAACACCTGTTCCGAAACTTAAAAATTTTACATAAAGGGTTGCCAGACTTTTCAAAGTTTCAAGATTGGATATCATTACTTCGTTTAATGCATTAAATGGAATCGTCAAACATCAAAGGGATACCCCATTGGATTTTCGTCGTACGAAATAGTTTTTTTTTTGGTTTCGTCAATCATCTGATACACATGTACCAAGCATGAATACACATTAACGGATTTTTTGTTTTATTTTTTTGACTTAAGAATGTCTCCCAACTTTTTCCACTTCACAAGTTGTATGGAAACAGCTGGCTTTGTGACGACTGCCTTATAAGCAAGGCGAATATTGAAAACTTATTACGGCATAATCCGATTCCCCACCAATGTCAATGTCATGCGATCAGTATTCGCTCAAAAGAACACCCAGAGCGAATTAGGATAAATACAATCCTGCGCTAATTTGGCGAGTCAAGCTGGCAACGCATGACTTATAGACAGAATGTTCTAGAAGGAAAATGTCAATTTAACGATATTGTTGTAGGTTTTTATGTACGCTGAAGCAAGACAACAACAGTCGTTATAATGTATAAAAGGAGCACCACTAGAGCGGTTAAACAAAAAAATAGTTGGCTACATGACAAAATAAAAAGTAAGTCTGCAAAGAAAAAAATCAATGAAAGGAGGTTGGCTTGTTAAACATCGTTGTGATCAGACGTTGTCGTTTCATATTGGTACCGCACTTTTCAGTATTTTATCGAGTGAAAAAAAAAAAATTAATTATTATAAAGAAAATAAAAATGTTCATGGTATAGTAAGTGGCTGTAAACGTTTCTTGAAGATGATTGGCTGATAGATTGTGCTTTCGAATAATGCAAGAGCAACCTCATAGAACAAAAGGAAATTTCGTTTAACTCCCACATACCAATTGTGTAGCTGTCATCATTTGCAGACTAAGAATTAAATTGGTGCCGAATAATTACAAATATTGTTGGAAAAAGACCATTTTTCGCAACGTTGTTACGCCTTGTGCAAGAGATTGTAGGAAATTCTTACAATATGGCTTTTGAATAATTTTCGAAACGGTTGGAATACTCGGATGTGATTTAATACTAGTTGGAAACAAAATTCATGTTGTTGTAATTGGCACAGGACAAGAGTTTGTGGCTACTTTCTGCAGATCTTTATACGAACATTATTGATCGCTACAACCTATTCATTTTATTAGAGGGCATGCAGATAAATACTCATATTTTTTAAATAGGATCAACTCCCATCAACTGTCTACTGGATGGCATCAGAAGGAATAGATTTCAAGAACGTTCCACCTATGTGATTTGTTGGCCATAGCTCATAATTATCGCTAATTCATAGCCTCGACTGTACCTAAGAAAAAAAATAAGGTATATAAAAGAAAGAAAAACACGAGCCAAACAACCTGTACCTTAATTGCCACATCAACAACAACAAAACACCAGTATTTCCAACGACAACAAAACACCAGTATTTCCAACGACAACAAAACACCAGTATATCCAACGCCAACAAAACACCTTTTTTTCAACAACAACAAAACACCAGTTTTTCAACAACAACAAAACACCTTTTTTTTAACAACAACAAAACACCAGTATATCCAACGCCAACAAAACACCTTTTTTTCAACAACAACAAAACACCAGTTTTTCAACAACAACAAAACACCTTTTTTTTAACAACAACAAAACACCAGTATTTTCAACAACAACCATTATACCGAGCTATAAAAAAATCATCGAGCCTAGCAACAGCCGCAAAACCATCAAGCCTAACAACAGGCAGAAAAACACCGAACACTCGAATCTCAAGCCTAGTAACAGTGAAAACAACAGCATCGGTAACAAAAATATCTACAACAGCGACTCCAATAACAGCTACAACTGCACCAACAACAACTTCCTCGGACCGGATTTTTCACCAGTTTTGTCCATAAAACAACAGGTATTTTTTTTTATTATTTTTTTTTACTAATACTACACGTATACATAATAGATAGGCCCCCACATTGATTTATTTTTACGCGATTTCCCACCCTCAATCATAATCCCCCGTTTGTTTAAGTAAAGGTAAAATTTAAAAGTAAATAACGTCAATAACGCTAATAAAAAAAAAATAAATAATACTGGAATTAAATAGAAAGCTAGTGAAACTAAATATAAATAAAAAAACAAAAAAAAAAAATAATAATTATTTTTGCCGAAAATTAGAATGAGTAAAAGAAATTCATATATATAAAAAGAATCTTGAAATTATTTAAAGAATTAACATTATATGAAAACACCACTATATTGACAAATTTTTAGTGTAAATTTAAAAAAAAGCAAAATTTACAAATAAACCAACCCACAATTTATTAAGCAATCTTTTGTTTAATTGTATTTTTTTCTTTAAAATTTTATTTAAGAAGAAATAATATATTTCGTCTCTATTAGAATAAATTAAGATAAAAGCAAAAAAGTCAAAAAAAAAAAAAAACTGAAGTAAAATAAACATAAAAAAAAGATACCCCTAGTTTTAACGATATTTGTAGCTTGATTTACTAACAGACATTTTCATAATTAAATATATAAATGAAATACAAATAAAAACATGTATTAAATTACTAAATGTGTGGGTGATGAGGTAGGTGTAATGGAATAAACAAGTGGTAAGCTGAATTAGGGACGTTGTAGATAATTCAGGCCTCGAACAACGACAAGGATGACTTATACCCTTAAGTCATAAGGGGTGGGTAGCCTGTGCAGGATTTTCCAGCTATTCCTGCGATCCTAGCTTATCAAGCGATGAAGAAACAATAGTGTCCCATGTCCGTCCGAAAATGTAAAGGTACCACCTTGTCTAGATGTCTGTACCTCCCGGTCTTTTATTAGCTTGCTTCTATTTATCTGTCATGGACTATTATAAAAAAAAAAAAAAAAAAAAAACATCAGGCACGAATAATTGTGTGAGGACCTGAAAGCGGAGAAGAACACCCCCCCATTTCCGGCGAGCTAATGCCGCAGCTAAATACCAGCGTGCCGCTCTTCCGCGAAGTCCAGAGGTTAAACTCACAGTGATATTATATATAATGGCGCCCAAACATGGTGTCATAAAAAAATATCACATTACAATAGATTGTATATTTTAAATACCAAATTTGCTTAAATTGTATACGCTATTTTAGTAAAGTTAATAAATTAATAAAATTGCAATATATTATCAAATTTTGACTATCTGATTTTGATTTATTTGTTAGAATTTGATATCTGAAAATATCTCTATTTTGTTCTAAAATGTTCACGAATGAAAACATAAAAAAATTTGTTTTCTGTATTGTAAAAAATTTTAACATACATATATTTTTATTTTATGAAATTGTTTTTTTTAATTTAATTTTTGTTTTGTTTACACATCACATTTTGACAACAGCCAAGTTTTTACACTAACAAAATGCCTGTTGTTTTTGTGATATTGTATTTGTTTTAGGGACAAGACTACCTTATTTATTATACCATGATACATACATATGTATATTTTGAAAAAGTTTTTTCACCGTACATTATTTACTTACAATAATACAAATGTTGAATTAAAAAGAATTGCTACATATATAAAATTGTTTTTGACATTTTTTATTCATTTTTATTTTTATCAGTTTGCAGCAATGCAATAACAAAATGTGTAAATAAGCTATATCTGCAAGATCTGCAACGTATGCAAGAGCAGCTTTCAACCAAGAGTGATTACCCCAAATATTTATGGATGGATGTATGTGTGTAGGTACATGCAGTGAAGTGAAAGCAACATTAATTACACATTATAATTATATTTGTTTTCGTTCTTATTTCTCTATATGTGACCTTCTCCGAGAAAAGGGACCCAGTGAAAATGAAGTTTTGAGAAAAACACATTTAAAGTTTCAAAAATCGCATTATCACTCTTAAGTCCAAACCCGTTTTTTTACACACTAGGTCCCTTTTCTCGGAGAAGGACACATATGTAATATCAATTAAGAACGTTAACAAATTAAAGATTTCAACTACAATTTTTTGGCAAAAAAAAAAAACAGAGAAAAATATGAAAGTAATTTCATACTTTACATTTCTGTTTTTGCCTAAATTCGTTGCTTTTTTTTAATGGATTTGAGCTGCTACATTATTACTTATTCGTTGCAATAAATTAAAACAACAGAAATGCGTGTCCCCTTAAAAACAACAAAATACTACAATTTTCTAAAGTTCAACTACAAAAAAAAAAAAAAAGTAAAACAAACACTGTAACAATAATTAACTACAAAGAAACAAAGAACCAATGCCGCAATATTGAGCACAATTTGTATTAATTGCTACAACAGACGTCTATAAATCCGATGATTAATCAAATAAATGTTGGTAATTCTAACCCAACCTCCTCATGGTCATTATTCGTACTTTGTTGGCCTTTAAAAATTAATGACGCCATTTACAACAATTTTCAGTTGACCGAAAAAACTATGACGTCAAGAATTCATATTGCACACCTTTTATCGGCCATAACATATTTTTTTTTTTTTTTTTGTAAACTTTTTAAGTTTTATTTGTTTGTATCGTAGTAAAGTGTCTGAACATGCAAATACGTGTCCACAAACTCATCATTGAAAATATATTTTAGTTTTGCAAACCCTGTGATTTTCGTCTATCGTCGAACAGTGGGGCTGGCTAAGCATGATAAAAAAGATTGTAGCCGAAAATTTCTTCTTAATAAAAATTTTGCGCATTGTAAAAAAAGTTTCAAGTAATTTAATAATCTTAAAAGAAATTTGTATAGGCTTTTTATAAAAATTTTAAATTGTGCACTGAGAAAACTTTTATACCAAACATCTCTCTTTTTCGTTTCAAACAGTTTTGTGAAAACGTATAAGGGATATTTTCATGACAGATATATATACATATACATATATGCAAAACAAGGCCCACAGTGCTTCGTTAAAGTTAAATCACCAATTGATAAATATTTGACACAAAAAAAAAATAGTCCTTAATTGTCGTTGTTCGTTCAAGTGTGTGCCGTGACATTTATTCCAGTAAATTGCGTGTCATGCTCAAGAATTTTATTTAATTTAACAACTATGCAGACAAAAAAAAATTTATAGTTGGAACGCATGCCTTTGTGTAATTGATTCTATAAAGAAAATTTATTGTTGATAACATGACCTGCTTTTCAGGACATAAAGTGTGAACGTTTGAAAACTTTTGGTAAAATTAGTGAAACATACATTCACATTCATGTGTGTATGTAAAAATTTTTGTAGAAAGTTACGAACATTAGAGTGACGTCACATTGGAAAATTAATTTAAGACAGAGAGCTTTGATTTGCGGCAAGAATTAAGTTTTTTCTATAGGAACATCGATTGAGATCACAGGAAACTTAAAAAATCAAAAGAAATATTTTTAAAATTTTTCTTGCCAATTTCTATAGAATTTTTTTTCTTAAAATTTCTAAAAATCAATTCTGTTTTCTAAAAACAAAGAAGGAGGTTATCAATTCTAGAGTATTTTTTGAATAATCATTTAAGAACCGATATTCATAATTATTAGTTTGTTTGAGCTAGAGTGCCTGCAGCTTGGTCACATAATAATATTTTTAATCAGGGCAAGTTTTTCGCTCCCCTAGAAATACTTATTATCGTATAACTCCTCAATTTATTGACCAATTTGAAAAATTCTTTATCTTGTTTGATTGAACTTTATTGCGGTTTGATCAAATACTATTTTCTAATTGTGTAAAGGATATAAGTGGTGGTTTACACACGTCAAGTTTCATTGATCAAGTTTTAATTCTGCTGGGAGGAAAACAAAGAAAGCAATATAAATTTATCTGTCTTTCTCCCAGCTGAATTAAAACTTGATCAAGGAAACTTGACGTGTTTAGAGAAGACGTGTAAGAATTATAAACGGATTCATATCGAATTAAATTTTTTTGTTGTGTTGTTTTTAGAAGTGTTTTAAACTATTTTGCTTTGGTAATTCTCATTACATACTTAGGAGTTTGTGTATGAACAAATGAGTTTGAAAATAAATAAATAATAAATTAATATTGATTAAAGTCGAACTGACTAAAAAGTTATTGGGAAAATTAAAAAACAGTAAAGTCAATAATCTTTCAAGATATGACAGATGCGGAAATATATCCATGGCATAATTTCTTCTGTTTTGTTTTATCTCAGTATCAGAAGTTGTTTCGAGTGTCAGAGAGTCTTCATTGGACCACTGTAGCTCCTCTTGGGTTCAAACCCAGGCCAGAGCAAGTCAATCAACATCATTAATTTATGTAATGTACATTAGTGAGACATTGTATTAATTGTTGTCGGACTATTTAAGTGATGAAGGCATAGCACTGGTCACTAAAAAACTGTTCCGACAGCGATTGATGATGTTCCAAGCTAATGTACACAACATCGCCCTCCTTCGTCGGTTAGCAGAAACATCGGCGAAGTAAAACAATTAATAAAATGCCTGCCAATACAGCTTAACAAAGTTAATGCGTCTACCTAACACCGGAGGCGCCTCAACACTGCTATAAAAATTAACATAACGCGCAAAGCAGAGTTGTAAAAGAGTTAAGCCTTCTACATTTTCAACATCTATCTTCTCTACTCTATCCCTCTCTCTGAGTTCCGGCACAATGCACTGCATACGTAGGGGTCATCCCCTGAGTGCTGGTCCTAATTAAAAAAAAAAAAAAAAAAAAAAAAAAAAAAAAAAACATGAAGGAAACCGAGACGTACGTTATAAATCCTAACTCCTTCTCTAAAGTTATTTCAATATTTAGTTAAATCAAAACAGCAATTTAGAAGTTACATATTTGTAACCATTTATTTTGCAAAAGTCTCCACTGTGCGATGTGGTGTATTGTGGTATATCATTTGAAATGCTTGAAGCAAAAACCATATAAGCAACGAAATAAAACTTTTGAAAAAGTTAAGCTTTAATATTTTCTACATTTACATGTACAAGTAATTAAGACTTAAATTTATCCAAATCTATTTGGGCTGTTTATTTTGAAAGTGGCATAAATCACTTTTTTGTTGATTGCAATTTTTTTACAAATGAAAAGATACCGTTCAATTGTATTTAGTGTTGCCAATAACTCGATTTTTTTGAAAAAGTGACTTATACCACTTTCAAAATAAACGGCTCATTTATAACTGAGCAATTCTTTGAAGAATGTGGCTTACACGGTTTTTGCAGTAAGTCTTTCATATATTTTATTTTAATTATATTTTGTAATAAAACACTATTAAAAATACTTGGGAGGATTCATATGTGAATCAATAGTTTATTTAAAATTATTCTTAAAATTAGACTTTTGCTTTCTTATTATAAATCGAATTTAATATTACAGAAAAATTTTTATAGTTTTTATAAATATAAATTGATATGATTTGTTTTAATATATTTTTTGTATGTAGGTACTTTTATAATTTTGTTGGTTTTTTATAACTTTACTAATTTATTTTAAATTTAAATATTGCAAAAAAGGTGTTTAAAACTGCAATGCCAACCATATGTTAAGGTTTAGATATTAATTGAACTCGTTCAAAAATCACTTATTTATAAATTGAAAAAAAGTGCAGATAAACTTACTTTGAATTATTATTACACTTATGGTGTTTTCTTTTCTACATACAAAATGGCACCTTGTTGAAAGGTACATACATATATAAAATGTTTCGCCAACCCTGTAATAATGCAGCTTGTTATTTCACTAGAACAAAACACAAATTATGAAAATGTGGAACAGCTGTCAGCTAATTTTAAAAGGTACTATCAACACTGTCGATTTTTACGGGGCATGAAGTGTTGAAATTATTATACTATGGCAACCCTAATTTGTGTTCTCTTCTTTATGCTAAAATCCTTTTATACATTTTTGCATTTAGTTTAGTTCTTAATAAAACGTTGAATTGAAAAGACATTTCTCTGAAGTTTATTAGCATTTATTGTGGAATACAAAAACGAAGTAACGTATATAACAACAGGTTATGGGCCCAGTACCCATGTGATTTTTCGTTTTTGTATTATATTTAATTGAGAACTGTGAAGAACAAAATGAGTGCGTTGTACCAGATAGACAAACTTGATGACGGTAACTATGACTGTTGGAGTGTGCAGATGAAAAGCATCCTCGTGCATTCTGAATTATGGAATGTGGTCAATGGTACATATGCAAAGAGAGCTGGTGATGATAAATGGGATACAGTCAACGATAAGGCATTAGCCACAATAGTGTTGAGCGTGAAGCCATCCCAATTGAGCTACGTAAAAAATCTTGCCACAGCGTCTGAGGCATGGAAACGTCTTGAAGAGACTTATAAACCAAGTGGACCGGCTCGGAAGGTAACACTTTACAAAAAATTATTGTCATTAAATATGACTGGTGGTGCAAGTATGCATGAGTACCTTAATTCGTTTAGCAGTATTGTGGAGAAGCTATCAGAGGTCAACATTGAAATTAAAGATGAGTTGTTGGTAATTATTTTATTATCAAGTTTGCCAAAATCATACGAAAACTTTGTCATTGCCATGGAGACAAGGGATAATCTACCTTCGCTTAAAGTCTTGAGGGTAAAATTATTGGAAGAAGGCGAACGCAGATCTGAAGAAAATAGAATAACTGGAGAAAATGGTGGGCAGTTGGCGTTTTTTGCAAATGAAAATAAGCGTGACAACAACAACAACAACAACAACAACAATAAAAACTTCAACAAGCAACGAAAAAATAAATACAGTTTTAACGGAAAATGTTTTAAATGTGGTTTTCATGGACATATAGCAGCAAAGTGTACGAAGAAGAAACATGAAGAAAAGAAAGAACAAACGTACGCGTTAACGATGCTTGCAGCTGCAGAGGCCAAAATGATCAGTACACACACATATGTTTTAGATAGTGGCGCAACTGCACACATGTGTTGTGATAAAAGAATGTTTACGAAGTTTATGCAGCATAAAGAGAATATACAGTTAGCAGGCGATAACTACATTCAAGCTGAAGGTATAGGTGAAATTAAATTGAATTTTAACAACTGCGATTTTGTTTTTGATAATGTACTGTACGTGCCAACAATGAACGGGAATTTTTTGTCGGTTGAGAAAATAACACAGAAAGGGTTTTCTGTTAAATTCACGAACATTTCAGCAAGTATTTTTAGTGGACAGCACGTAATATTAACGTTTAAAAGAAAACATCAACTGTACATTATTGAACATAAAGTAAACAACAAATGTTTTTCGGCTGTATTGTGGCATAACAGGTATGGACACCTGAATTACAAAAGTTTATCTGATGTCAGAAATATGGTAAGTGGCATTGATAATAAAGATTTTGCTAATCAACCAAAATGTGTTACATGTATGAAGGCCAAAGTATGTACACAACCATATCCACAGGTATCGTGTAATAGAGCAAGTGGTATTTTAGATCTAGTACATACAGATCTTTGTGGCCCTTTTGAGAAGCAATCACTGGCTGGCTCTAGATATTTTCTGACATTCACAGACGATAAGTCAAGGATGGTATTTGTTTATTTTTTGAAAACAAAAGACCAAGTATTTGATAAGTTTGTTTTGTTCAAAAACATGGTTGAAAAACAAACGGGGCAAAAAATAAAGAAAATAAGAAGTGATAATGGCGGTGAATTTGTTAGCAAAAAATTCAATAAATTTTTGGAAGACAGTGGTATCGAACGACAGCTAACCGTACCATATAGCCCATCCCAAAATGGTGTGTCCGAACGTATGAACAGGACTCTAGTCGAAATGGCCAGGAGCATGCTTTTATATTCTGGTATGGATGAGTGTTTATGGGCAGAGGCAATTGCAACATCCGTTTATATTCGTAACCGTTCACCAACGAGAGCTTTGAACAAGACAACCCCATATGAAGTCTGGAATGGTAAGGTGCCTTCAGTGAAGCATTTTAGAATTTTTGGATGTCAAGCAGTAGCTCTTGATAAGACTCATCATAGCAAATTTAAACCAAAAGGCAAAGAATTTCGCATGATAGGTTATTCTTTAACGTCGAAAGCCTATAGATTATATGATCCTGACACACACGAAGTAGTAGAAAAACGAGATGTTTTGTTTAATGAAGAAAATCTAAAGGAAAATACTAATGATTCAATAACGTTTGATTTTATGGATAAAGCTGATAGTGAAAAGCCGGAAAGTGTGAAACTTGTTACCAATGAACATCAAAGTGATGAAAGCCAGAGTGAAGAATTTGATAGTGCGGATGATATGGAAGATCTGGAATATTTTCCAAGAGACAAACCCGTTATTAGAACTGGTAGACCCAGGATTGAGCGTACTGGTAACCGTGGTCGCCCAAGAAAGATTAATAATTTTTTAAATACTCTGACTAGGGATTATAATGATTTCATGTTACCACAAACTGTTTCAGAGGCGCAAAACAGCCATGAATCAAAATATTGGCTAGAGGCTATGGACAAAGAGTATAATTCTTTAACTAATAACAAAACTTGGAGTTTGACTGAGCTGCCAGATGGTCAGAAGGCGATTGGCTGTAAGTGGGTGTTTACAGTGAAGCGAGATGAAAACTGTAAGATTAAAAAATTTAAAGCCCGTCTAGTAGCCAAAGGGTGTAGTCAAGAATATGGAGTAAATTACAACGAGACATTTTCCCCCGTATGCCGTTTTGCAACTATAAGAATGATGTTGGCGATTGCTGTTGAAAAGAAAATGTATCTCCACCAACTTGACGTTTGTACCGCATATCTCAACAGTGAGTTAAATGATGTCGTTTATATGAAGCAGCCTGAAGGTTATGTTGATATGTCCCATCCGAGTTCAGTATTAAAGCTCAATAAAGCAATATATGGCTTGAAACAGTCTGGAAGGGAGTGGAACTCCAAGATAAACTCTGTTTTGAATAGAATTGGTTTTAAGAAATCTGAACATGAGCCTTGTTTATATTTTATGCACAGAGAAGGTAAATTATGCCTAATTATTATTTACGTTGATGATATTATTATAGGGTGTGAGTCAAAGGCCGACATGTTACGTGTTAAGAATACATTGAAAAATGAATTTGAGTGTGTGGATTCAGGGCAACTCAATATGTTTTTGGGAATGAGAATATCTCGTGAAGGTGAATGCGGAACTATTACTGTAGATCAATCGCAATTTATAAATCAATTATTGGCCCAATACGGTATGAGTGATTGTAGGCCAGTTGCAACACCACTTGATCCTGGAAGTAAATTGAATTGTGAAGATGAAAACTGTATTCGAGTTGATCCAAAGACATATCAATCCATGATTGGATCACTAATGTATCTTGCATTAGTGACGAGACCAGATATTTTACATGCGGTCAACAAGCTGGCACAACATAACATAAACCCACACAATGAACATTTGGCTGGGGTTAAACATGTATTTCGATATTTGGCGAAAACTATTAATATGAAATTAGAGTACAAGTCAACTGGTATTCCACTACATGGTTACGTAGATGCAGACTGGGGAGGTGATATGAGCGACCGTAAATCACATACAGGTTTTGTTTTTTACCTGGCTGGATGTACTTTTTCTTGGGAATCTAAGAAACAAAATTCAGTCGCGTTAAGTAGCACAGAAGCAGAGTATATGGCGCTGTCAACTGCTGCTAAGGAGGCAGTATACCTTAGAAGACTTCTGCATGAAATTGGTTTTGCAAAATATGATGTTCCTACTACAATATATGGTGACAATCTAAGTGCGCAGCAACTTGCGAAGAATCCTGTATATCATTCCAGGTCGAAACACATAGACATACGCTATCATTTTGTAAGGGAAGTAATAGAAAAAGACGAAATCCAACTAAAGTATGTTCCCACAGACGACATGGTAGCTGATGCTTTAACCAAATGCTTGATGAAAGGAAAGCACATGAAATTCGTTGGAATGCTAGGTCTCATTTAAATGAATTAAAATTATCGAATCTTTTATTTTTTTGTAAAAGCACAAATTTGGATTGTGGAAGGGTGTTGAAATTATTATACTATGGCAACCCTAATTTGTGTTCTCTTCTTTATGCTAAAATCCTTTTATACATTTTTACATTTAGTTTAGTTCTTAATAAAACGTTGAATTGAAAAGACATTTCTCTGAAGTTTATTAGCATTTATTGTGGAATACAAAAACGAAGTAACGTATATAACAACATGAAGTACAATGCCTTCCACCATTAGTGAGGGAAATTTTTTTAGAATCAAAAACACCACCATTTTAGAGTGCAAAACAATTTTAAGAAACGAACACCAAAGTACACTTTCTGCATGGAGATGTACCATTTTTTTGTAGAAAAGAAAACACCATTAAAGTTCGCATGCTGTGGATCAAAATTGTAGTTTTAAAGTAAATTTTTACAATGTTTTTAATGATCCTGTTGTTTAGTTCTTGTAAAATTCGTGTTTGTTTTTACATTCGGGCATTATCAAAATGTTCATTAGAAGTTTCTCGACTAAGCTTATATGTAGCAAAAATTTTATGAACACAAATTCTTTAGAAAAAATTAAATCCACTTTAAGTATCACTGATTTCGCTGGCTATTTTCTTTAAATCATAAATTGATGACTAGTTGACTACAGAAAAAAATCAGCCTTTTTAAATAAAAATAATAATTTTCAAATACTGTCCATAACTGAAAACGTCAACTATGCATCAATATAAATGAAAATATGCACGTACATGCATGCATGTACAGTCAAACATAAAAGTTTACATAACATTTAACATATAAATTCTTCAAGATTTAGCTATCGAACTCAGCCACTATGAAGGTAACAAACAGACTGCAAGTTGCTACAGAATACAAATTGTTGCAAGCTGAAAACTTATCGAAGCAACTAAAGGAGTTCATGTGATCAGTGATGTTAACTAATTTTCCCAATTTCCGTAAAGCCTTAAAAAAATTACCGTTTTTGGGTAAAATTACCGTACGGGTAAAGCGTCGTATAGAAATAAAAATATTTTACTATTAAAATAGGTTATATTTTTTAATCAATATAAGTACATATTTAAAAGACAAAACTTAAGAAACAATTAGTATTAATAAAATATTAGAATTAAAACATATACATTCAATCACCGTTGTCTTAAGGGCTATATACAGACATACATATGTGTATATAGCTGTGTATACATAGATAAGTATATAAATTATTTTATATTTAAAGCTGAGATTAAAAGTATTATTCATAGATTAATCAAAGATTTTATACATTTTCGGCCCACCCCGCGATGTCGATCGATCGATAATGCTGAAATTGTAAACGAAATACAACCGGTTTGCGACCTTCTAACCATCAATTTATTATTATTTGCTTATTTAGCTTTTGTGGCAGTAAATAAATAATAAGTTAAATAAAATCGGTTATTAGAGAAATGCAAGTTAATTTTTTTACATCTAGAAAACCACCGATCGATATCGTTCGACATTGCAGGGCAGCCCATTTGTTTCTAGTTTTTCACCCAAGCAAAAAACTACATACTAGGAAAAAATATTAGCAAAAAACTACATAGGATAAATTTTTAGCATTTAGCCACAATTGACAATGCTTCAGGAAAACCGTGGGTTTTATGATTTGATTAAAAATTAAAGCTTTATAAAATTTCCGTACAAATATTGAAATTACCTGCCGACCTTTTGGAGGTCTACGTTACCGTACAATACGGTAATTACCGTACAGTTAACATCACATGATGTGATTAATTGCTCTATTATAAGCCTACATGTTCCTTCTGAGCTTTTGCTAAAAATAAATTTAAAAAAATTACTTGGGCCCTAAATATTTTTTTGTTTTGTTTTTGCTTTCTATACATGCTTTGACCTGGTGATATGATTTACACAATTACGATCTCAATTTTATTTTTGTGATTGGTACAAAATCGAACACCTATTTTCCATCTCTGACTTAAATTTTGTTTTTTTTTTTGAGACTTCAAGAATATTTACAGATGAAAAAGTATATTCGGTTATATCGTCCCTTACAGACCCAACTATTGATTGCAAAAAATCTGATACTTTTTAGAGGAGCGCGATCAGCGTTTTCCTAAAAACGAAAGCTTTTAAATATTCTTATACTATTTTCAATCATCCATGGGAATTTTATAATTTTGCAACACACACACACACTAAATCGAACAGTGAAAAAAGTAATCGAATCTAAAAAGCTGATTTTTATCATTCAATAGTTCAATATGGTTTGCATTAATAGGCAGCATGCATGACCGAAATCAGAGATGGTTACACGACAAATCGAAATCATTTCAAATGTTTTTTTTTTATTTATATTATTAATGAGACAAAAATTGGTGCTTTTGCTACAATAAAACTTAAGAAAATCAAAACAAGTAAATTTAGTAAATGTGCACTTAATTATTTAGAAATAACTTTTTAAGCTGGCATAAACGACAATTGGTATTACTGCTGTCAAAAGTGATAGAACAATATTGGCCGCTGCAATAGGAAACCAATTAAATTGCTTTTAATGATTTTGAACAAATTTGTTGGTGATTAACATTTAGTACTTACCACCACTACAGATATCATGTACTAAATCTTCGAAATAGCCATTTTCATTATCACATAAACATATTTTAGCTTTTGTTGACATAAACTTTGCCACTCCAATGGTGCGATTGGAATTTTCATATTGACACACCAGACCATCTTCGCAGTCGTTGCTACTGCTGCATTTGTGGCGTAGACCTGGAAGAAATTAAACGTGAGACTCAGAAAACATGAAAATTTTATTTTCATTTTAAAATGCAGTTTAACAGTGATATGCTGGATCACAGAAGTGCAAAAGTGCTTCAAAGAAATTATCGCCTAACGGAAAGAAAAGTGTATTCAATTTTCTTTGTGGGTTAACTCTTATTTTCTGCGTTCTTAACACAAACCGTGGGCAATGTCAAGGTTTAGAAAAATAAAATTAAAAAAGTAAATAAACAATAAAGACATAAAAGTTGTCCTTTGTTAACATCCAAATAATAAACCGTGTTAAAGAAATTTCCTGGTAGTTGTGTTTTTATTAAACATGAAATCACAAAATTAATTACAGCAAGGACACTTTGTACGAATACATTTCCCTTTGACCATTGACAAGGTTTTTTATTTTATCCATATTTCAAAAGCCCATACAATAAATAATGGTATGCTATTGTAATTAAATGTATGTATGTGTTTTATTTAAATTTTTAGCATATCTAAAATCATACATATTTTTAAATTTTAACAAAAGGATAATGTCATCTGTAAATTTAATTTTTTTTTTGCGCATTCCGTGCATTTAATTTTTTTAAATACGTATTGATTTTTTTTATTAGCCAATAGCAGTGGAGGCCAATAAGCACGTAGGCATGCTTAAATGCTCATATTTAATATTAATTGCTTTTCAGAAACCAGTTACATATTTGTTCTAAATATTTCTAGTAATATTTCTCAAACGCTAAAATTATTTGCTTACTTGTGTACGTATTTTTAGAAAATATTTCAAATTCATATTTTGCTTCGGCATATTTCTAAGAGTGATGGCAGCAAAGACAACAAATATTTGTGTGCATTGCAATTGGTTGGACTGGCATATAAACATTTCGTATTATGCATATTGCCGTATATTTTATGGTTAAATATTTGACAGCACCAAGAAAATAACTAAACTTAAAAATGGAAATCTAAAGGTACGGTCACACTTGGCAAACATTTGCCCAAAAAAACGTAACCACTAATTTTGCTTAGGGTTAGTGTGATTTGACGTGATTTTTATATCACAAAATGAAGTCAATTATGCCGCAAAATGCTATTTTTATATTATTTTTAATAAATGCGAACCCATATAAAACAAAAATATTGGAATTAAAGAAAATGCAAATTTAGCTTGGCAAGAGTGACCGTACCTTAAGAAATTTTGTTGCTGCCGAATAATATATTCTAGAGAATTTATTTTGCAATGGTTTCTTTTTTTAATAAAAATAAAACATATTAAAATATTAATATGTATGTACGTAAAACTAAACAATGGGAGGCAATTTTAATTGCCGTTGCTATATTCTTTTGTTTTTCTTTGTTTATATATAAAAATAAAAACAAACATATTTTTTTCCAGTGCATTTATGATTAGTATCGTTTATGAAATGCATCTACAAATTGCATGATTGCAGCTGCATTTAACAATTACGTTGCTTGTCATAATTACACTAGAACGTTTTCAAGAGCAAAATAAACATAATCTTGTAACAAATAGTGTGACTACGTTGATTTTTCATGCAAAACATACACGTACATACATACATATGTACATAAATACATACTCGAAATTTAAGCAAAGAAAAACCTTTTCTGTTTTTGGTCTATTTTTAACATATGAAACTGTTAAAATAAATGTAAACTAGAAACAAGAACTGACCTTTTAAAATGTCTGCACATAATCCATTATTTGGTGGCGTGTCATCTCCGCATAAGCAACGCAGCTTTAAATCATCCGGATCTTTTACACAACTTGATCTTTCTATCGCTGCACAGTCATCGTGTGTGTTGCATTCACGTCCTTTAACTATAAATATAAAGAAAACAAATGCACGCACAATTAATACAATTTTTAAAAGCTCAAAATTATTCATTTAGTGCAATAAAAATAATGAACTTAGTAGGTTACGAAACTTCAAATGCAGCTAGCTGCTTTTTTCGCGCTATAGCCAGAGAAAAGAATTGCGACTAAAATTTGCGAAAAAAATGTTGCAAGTCTGGTAAAATTTTAACAAAGATGCGAAACAAAGGAAGTGGGAATACTGTATGAGCATACAGTGCAGAGAAACATAATAGGGACACATAAAATTCTCACTCACATATCAAATAATGTCCATACATTGATTCAGAAGTACACAGAGCCAAAACTGCCTAATAGAATCAAGAAGATTTTCTCTATGTAACGCTTTTAGGCTAAGGGGTATCCCAGCAGAAAGAAGCGAATATTTTTTCGAAATGATTCCTTATTGTTTTTATTTGGTAAATCTTATTAATTTTTTCAATAAGGAAAACACATAAAATCAAGAAGAAAACTTGTTATTTACAATTTTTTTTACCCAATTTCCTTTATTTTTGGCTCCAAAAAAACAATCCATAGAGAAAAACTTTTTGATTGTATTAGGTTTTCATATGAATTGTAAATAAAAGGGATTTCTTATTGATTTCATTAGGCCATCTTATTGTTTTTTTTCAAAAAGGTTTTCTTCTTGATTTTATTAGGTTCCTGTATGATCATGTGTAAATCAGCATGACGTTCTGATGACAACAAATTTGTATTTCCTAACATCACAACAGAGAAAACTGTGCCTAATAAATACCTAACAAAATAGAACAAAATTAATAAGATATCTCTACAGATTTTTTTCAAGATATAAGGAAAACCTTTTTGAAAAAATCAATAAGATAGCCCAATAAAATCAAGAAGAAAACCTTTTTGAAAAAAAAACAATAAGAATACCTAATAAAACCCATAAGTTGCCTTCTTGATTTTTTCAATAAGGTTTTCCTTATTAAAACAATAAGACTTCCTTCTTCCGTAGAGATATCTTATTAATTTTGTTCTATTTTATTAGGCATTTATTAGGCACTGTTTTCTCTGCGTATTGAAATGAAACAACGAAAAAATTACAGACCTGCAGTATTCGAAGTATTAGTAAAATTAAAAAGTATGACCGTAAAAAAATAGGCATCCTGACATTATTTTAGTACTTTAGAACGTCGTTTTATTTTAATTACTTTCTGCCACAGTCGGATCATTTAACGCACGCACAAGATTGCCACAAATATACGGGGAAATGGATATGAATGAACTTTATCCCACATTATCTGCTTATTTATAATTACTTGTTTAATCTTTTTTTTTTAATTAGGACCAGCACTCAGGAGATGACCCCTACGTATGCAGTGCACTGTGCCGGACCTCAGGGTGAGGGATAGGGTAAAGAAATAGATGTTGAAAATTTAGAAGACTTAACTCTTTCACAACTCTGCTTTACGTGTTATGTTAATTTTTAAGGCAGCGTTGAGGCGCCTTCGGTGTTAAGTAGACGCATTGACTTTGTTAAGCTGTATTACCAGGCATTTTATTAATTATTTTACTTCGCCGATGTTTCTGCTAACCGGCATAGGAGGGCGATGGTGTGTTCAGTAGCTTTAAGTAGCATCAATCGCTGTCGGAACAGTTTTTTAGTGACCAGTGCTATCACTTAAATAGTCCGACAACAATTAATACAATGTCTCACTAATGTACATTAGAGAAATTAATGATGTTGATTGATTTGCTCTGGCCAGGGTTTGAACCCAGGCCCCAAGTCATTGTATGCTTAGTAGTCAACGCGCTAACCACTTCAGCCAACACCACCCTCAAAATATATATACTTGTTTAATCTTGTTTTTTAGAACCCCTCAGGGGCTATAGAATTCACATCCGTTGATTGGGATGGCCACTCTCATAACAGGTAGTTGATTTTATTCAAACGAGGATTTTACTCTTCGGGTGGACTGCTTAAGGTCATTATCTTGCATAAACTCCCATTTTACCAGCATTCTTCCTCAACAAATGGAAGTATGTTGCTTCTCACTATATTAAAAAATCTACAGCGGTCGTTTTTTCTTCTATCCAGTAAATTGGAGCCGCGTCAGACTAAGGAAAACACTCAAAAATCATTAATGACCCGTTACTGTGTTCTCTTTAATTTTTAACTCTTGATAAATCTGTTATATTCCAGGTCTGTGCCCTTTGCGGCTCTCAAGTTCTATAGAAGATAGATGAACAGACAGACGGATGGAAGGATATTGTTGCGAAAATAATAGGGTGGCTTTCACTTTTGGTGAACGAAACACTAAAAATAAAAAGATTATAATGGCTTCTAGAAGAGGAAAAAATAAGTAAGTATGTATGTCATAGTTTTGACAGTTTACATCTGAAATTCATTTCAGGAGGCGTTAAGGCTTCCCTTACACGAATTTGTACCTTGTCACAGAGAATTGGTAGAAAAATTCGTACAATCTTTAAGTTTTTCTAAATATTTTAAGATATATTTATTTCTTAAAACTAGAAATAAAACTCCTCTCGACCAGACATGAAGCTTATTTCGATCTCAGTACTTTTAACGGCCGAGCTTGAGCTCAATTTCACAATTATGATTTTGTGGAGATTTATTTTTCATATAATCTGACAGTCCCATAACCCGAGATTTGATAATCGAAAAAGCAATAATAAAAACAAATTTCAATTCTCCTAAAATAATTTGTATCCATTTTGCAAAAGTTTGTTTACGAACTGCACATGAAAAAAAAAAACAAACAATCATTGAATAATTTTATTCATTATAAACAAATAAATTTTAATGCACGCTATATTTCTCACAATTCAAATAATACAAATACGTATTGTATGTACATTTCATTTTCGAATAAATTATATAGATCTTATCGGGAAAATGTGACAAGCATTCAACAGTTTATTCGATTTGAAAAATCAAATTGCAGCCGCAAACGCAAACATAAAAATTAAATATGGAAAATTACGTTCTAAAAATATCTACACATTAGTGCCTGGAATGAAATATTATGGAATTGTTAAAACTAGCAAATAAATTCAATTCGGGAAAAAATACTTTCTAAGCGTAGCTTTGGAAACCCCCCAAAAAAGAAGATAAAAATTTATTTAAGAGTTATTTAATAATTTTTATTATTGATAATTTCCAATTTTATTTCAAAAATATTTCTATTTGTTGCGTTTTAAGCATGCCTGCATATAATTGATACTTGTAGTAGACTTAAACCACATTTTGAGAAATTGCAAAACTTTTAGCTTCTGTACCAATTTAAAAAAATAATTTGAGAATCACTAAAGAAAGGAGTAGTAGGCTTGCAATTTCTATACAGTTAGCATCCCATTTGCTGGTAGTTGTGTTTTTTTCTTTTTTTTTTTTTTTTTTTGTATAAGTTTCTAAACATACTACGCTAAACTTTAGTAACTCTCAAACTATTTTACAAAGTTGGTGGATAAGCTAAGAGGTTTTGAAATATCCCAAAATGTGCTTAAAGTCTACTGGTGACTTGATACATACTTAACACTAAACAAATTAAAATTTTTTTATCATTTTTGGTAAGTTTGATCTCGTATTAGTAATTAATCTTATAAAATTAAATTTTTTTATAAATTTTTTTTTCACAAATGTAGAGTTGGGCAAAAACGTTCCTTTTTCGGAATCGTTCCGACCGGACCGAAAGATTAAAGGAACTAGGTCGTTCCGTTCGTTCCTCGTTCCTGTTGCTTACTTTGGACCTTGATATAATAAACAATGTACTATATACACTAACACAACATTAAAAAATTAACAAGCATGCTGTCAATAATAAAAAGCTACAAAACATGATATAGTAAATAGGTATAAATAGATTTTAATTAATAAAACCTGATAAAATATGTAATTTAAATAAAAAAAATATAATAAATTGAATGTGCCATTAATTAAAGTGCGACTGTGAAGGTTTATTCTTATATGTATGTGTCAATCATAGTATACCCAGCTAGCAATTGGAAGATCGTTTTTTTCAAAAATCACCTTGATTAGTCTTTTTGGCGTACTTTTGGTGATCAAAAACTAATTAATCACTTATACGCTTAAAAAACGACTCGCAAATGATTCGCGCCTATGATTTCAAAGTGATTGATTTAAAATGCAATAAAAAATTATGTAGCAATCGCTACAATATGACTATAAATACCATTAGAAAAGGGTCGTAAATAACTCTAAACTAACAAAAATAGGAATCATAAATGACTCATCCAGAAGAGTCGCGGGTAGGATACCATTTTCTCCCGACAAAAGTATCTTCAATGATCAGAAAATGAGCGCATATTCTGGATTTTTAATCGCGCAGAAGAGTCGAAAGAGACTCGAATTTGATTAAAAATTTATAATAGTGTTGTGGACTTTTTATATGTAGATTTTGACGTTTATCAAATACAAATAATTGCTCAGCAATACGGTTTGCAATTACGGAACGATGAACGATTAAATAGGAATGGCTGGATCAATCCGAACCGTTCCAATAAGGGAATCGTTCCAAGGAACAAGGTCGTTCCGGAACGACACAACTGTACACAAATGTACTTTCGGAATAATGCATTTTGGAAATGATAATTTTTTAAGACGAAATTTTTGATTGTGTAATTTTATGTTTTTTTATAGAGGCATTTTTGAAAAAATACAGAGTAAAATGTACATCTTTAAAAGTTGAATGCACATTTTTTTAAAAGTGGGAGTTGAAAAACGTACGGGTTTTATAAAAGCTTAAAAAAAATCATAAAAGGATACTTCTTACAAAAGGGTACTTTTTACAAAGAGGTACATTTTACAGAAAAGTACTTTTTAGACTGCCACTACAATTTGTATAAAAAGGAACTTTTCACAAAAGGGTACTTTTTACATAAAGTTAATTCTTACAAAATGATACTTTTGATATAAAGTAATTTTTACACGGAGTACTTTTACGAACATATACTTTTAGTAATGGTCACTTTTCGAAAAAGATTCTTTTTGGAAGACGTAATTTCTTAAAAAGATACTTCTTACAGATTTTTGTTGGAAAAGGTATTTTATTTTTTTTTTCATACATATGTATATATTTTTTAAAAAAAGTTTTTTTTACAATTATGCTATCTCCAAAATAAATTCTTTAAAGTACTTTTAAAAAATAGACGTTTTTTTCCAACATAGCATAACTTTTGAAAAATTTTGTCAAGTTTTAATTATATATTGACAATTGATATGAATTCTATACAAGTGTCATGTTGCTGTCATTTTATTATTACTATTATTACGATAATGTCTTTTTTTTACTTTGTAATAATCGACAAAATAAATAAACAAAAGAAATAATTGGGGTGTTCACACTGTTGTCATATCAGTCATATTGTCATAATGTCTTATTATTTTACAATAGTTTAAAAAAATTGTTGTTGTGCTTCAAGCTAAAAAGTCATATAATAATAAGACATTTTGAGGTATGTTTATGGTTTGTCATAAAATAACAGTAGAAATCTTAGTCGAGCAGCTGCAACTCCTTATTCGAGCCGGCGATAATATTTACAAACCGCCGCTACTTTTATATAACACAAGAATGAAAACAAGGCAAATTCAAATGCATGACGAAGGCGAATTAATTATAAGGTTAATGCAGTGGCGAATTCACTCGAATTTATACATTGGGGGCTGTGCGATATTACGTAACGCAGTTTTCAGAGATTTTATACCCCCCCCTTCGTAACGCTTTTTACAAATTTTTCAGTGCAAAATTTCCAATCCGTAACAAATCTTTAACCACCCTTCCCCTGGAGCATTACGTAATATGTGCACAGCCCCTTGGGCAGTGTGAATAAAATGGTAGTTTGTACTACATAGTACTAAATACTAGCACTAGCTTTAACTTTTTAGTACTAGCTATGTTGAAAAGTATAAACTACAAAAAGTGTAAATAAATCTTTGCTAGTACTACGTAGCTAGTACTGAAAAGTGATAGCTAGTACTGGAAAATTAAAAGATATGGGGCTGAAAAATCAGCTGATAGAAACTGTTTGGGAGTTGCCTCTGTTTAAAAAAAAGCTATTTTTCTTATAAATTTATTGTTTTCTTTATTAACAATTAAAAAGCATTTACATTTAAGCCAAAATGCAAACGTATTCGCAATAATCCGACTAAAAATGGAGTGTTGTTAAATGTTTATCAGCTGGCACAATTATGACATAGCACACTTATTTATAACGGGGTGTTCACACTTGTCATATTTTGTGCTATTATTTTATGACATATGACTTATGACTACAGTGTGAATACCCCAAATATGTTTGTTTTAGTCTTATTTGTACATTTTGGTTGGTACTACATAATAGTGATGTTACGAATACTCGTATTCGTATTTGATTATTCGACTATTCGCCTATTTTAAAATATTCGTATTCGTATTCGCAAATTCAAGCGTATAATTTGCACATACATTTTCAAAAAGTAAAAAAAATCATACAAAAATTTTAAAAGAGTACATAAAATGTACAAAAATATATTAATTTATAAAAATTTGTATTTATTGAAAGAAATCCCTTTTATCTTTGACCCAAAATAATAATCTTTTTAAACAACAAACGAAAATAATATTTAGAAACTATCATTAAAAAGTTAAAGTTTTATATGTAAATTCATATCCGCACAAAAACATAAATGTGAAAATAAGGCCAAGTTCCTATCCAAAAAATTTCGGCCGTAAAAAGTACTGAGATCAAAATAAGGACCACGTTCTTGATAGGTACAATTCCATCACATTTCTAGGCAACTTATAAGCTTGGCAATATTTTTCCAAGATTTCTTTCTCATATTAGAAAGGAAAAAAAATTTTGCCAAGCTAACAGGTTGCCTAGAAATGAGATAGAGTTGTACCCGATCAAGAACTTTGTTCTTGGTTGCGGCGAGGGTTAAGCAAAAAACAAATTTATTATTGTGCAACCGGTCGGATTCGAATACGTTTTCAACAAGATTTATTTAATTTATAATTTGAGATATATTCTCTAAGTTTTATGTTTCAAAATCTTTATTTATTTGTTGATGGTTAAGCAACGTCTATATACATTTCATTGGTGTTTTTACAAATCGACTGTAGATTCTCGCCTTAGAAATTTTTTGAAAATAAATTTTCAGAAAAAACTCGAAAAAATTAATTCAAATATACATTACATATAAAATATAATGGGCTCAACCGGGATTTGAACCCGGGACCTCTCGCACCCAAAGCGAGAATCATACCCCTAGACCATTGAGCCTCTTGGTAAAATTGCAGCATATTTTCTTTGAATTTCGCATAAGTGAGAGATGAGCCAAAAATTTTGTTTCTTGCAATATTCAATTAATACATACATCAGTGTGTGTGGATGCATGTTTGAAAATATCTAGATACAAATACAAATGAATGTAAATACGTGCAGATATCGTCGTACGATTATATTTTAATTTCTTTAATAATTGATTGATTTTGTTATTGCATTTAAATATAAACACTTTATAAAATATATAAAATATATGTACGTTTGGCTAACTTGTGAAAATCTTGTAAAAAATTTATTTATATTAACATATTTTTAGCAATATTTTTCTGGTACAAACTCGGACTGGTATTTGTAAATCCGGCATTCAGGATATAAAAATAGACTCCCCAAATCTTGGGATTTTTCGCCACTTCTTAATGCCGAAAAATATGATTAAGAATTTAATATCCATTAACTGAAAATTTTTATTTCTTTCATAAAGTTTGTTTTCAATCATTTTCTTTAAGAATGATTTGATCTTTTGGATTCCAAAAATCTCGCGATATTCCGGTGTAAGAACTCTCTTAATTGATCCAAATTTCTTTAGTATGTAAGTGATTATAACTAATTATAAAATATTCTATAGTAGATATTTGTGTGACATGAAATTAGTAATGATACGCTCTGATTAGATTTTTCAATATTCTCGCCTTAATGATAATCCGCTTTGTTAAAAAAATAGGAAACGTGCGAGCTCGTTTACGACACCGATTCACCAGTTTTAACAGTTTCTTCTTATGGTTTAGGTTCTAGAATCCAGATCATATTAAGAGGCTGCCAACAGTAGTGGAACAGTTTTTGTTCAGAAGAATTTCGTAAGTGTCCTATTATTGACATTGACTTGATCCGATTTCCACAATTAATAACGGATTAAGAGGGAATATGAAATTTAATTAATTCAAATATTGAAATAATAACTATCAAGTCGCAAACAAAATTTGTATAATATTACAAAAAAAAATATTTATATGTAAATCTATCAATGTAATTAGACTAATCTATGCATTCTTTTTTCAAAATCACAAAAATTTAGTATGAAACCAGAGTTGCCGTGATTATTAGTGATAATTATACATTCAAATAACAATTCCTCTGTTTTTTTTTTTTTTCTTTTTTTTTTTTGTGCATATTGTCCATGTATTTTTTGGCCACTCACGTTTTTTCACAAAAACACATTTTTATTTTCAGCACAAGTTTTTTCGCCAAAAAGAAAACATCAATAATAATGGAGGCAAAAAAATTTATCTCATTCTAAAATGTACGCTATAAAATAGACTTAAACTTACTAATCGGACCGGGAGTGGGTGGTGGATTGTTGCTAGATTTGCCGAATGTGGTTAAAGCTGTTGAACTGACGCCAAATAAAATGATGAAAACACCAAATAACATGGTCAGACTGCCACATTGTGTAAAACGTTTAAGGGGTTGCATTTTAAGTGGGAATTAATTTTTTTAAACTTTTATTCCAGATTTAATTTAATTTATCAAATTTTGTTTGTGCTTTAGAAATTATGTATTTGTTGCTGTTATTTCTTTATACGTTAAAATTATTTCTTAAACTTTGAATTCTTTTGTTTTATAGTTTTCTTGTTCTTGTTTTTGCTTATTAGTATTAAGAACTTGAGTAAGAGTTAGAGTTTATTTCTTGGTATAATTGTTGTTTGTCACTCTTTTATTTTCTAGAATATGAGAGTTTAATTGTATTTTTATTGTTGTATTAGAGGATTAAAAGAACTATTAAGCCGACGACCTTCTTGCTTGAACGCTCGATTAGAAAGTGAATAATATTTCAATCATTTCGAAGCTTAAGTTTAGTTTTTTATTTCATTTTATTTTATTTGCTGCACGAATACTTTCGACTTTTTTCTTAAATGGGTCCTTTTAGAAGAGGCCTTACCCAACAAACACTTTGTTTCATTTTCAAATTGATTACTTTCATAAGTTTGAAGTCGATTTAAGAATAATTTGAGAAACATCGGTTTTGCAGAAAGATGAAGAAATTTTACTCGAATTAAATAAAATAATTTTGTGTAAGTAATTTTGCGCATTACTTTAGAATATCACGACTGTTTGTGTGTATTATGTGGATTTCCAATAAAATCTGTCAGAGCTTTTTATTGTATTATTTATTTCTAAAATTATTCTATTGTTCATGTGTTTGAATCTGGTTTCGAATGGGTTACAAATCCTTTTTAAGCTCTAACTCTAGGCGGATACGAATTGATTCTTGTGTTTGTTGCAGTTGTTGAAGAACTGATACATTATTCATTTCGTCTTATCTTTTTCAGTTTTATTTTTGTTTTTTGGTGTATGATACATTTTACTATTTATTACTTGCATTCTAAGAGGTTGTCAGATGACATCGCAACTAAGGCTATAAGTGGACAGAAAAATTGCCATCATTTTCAATAAAAAAATGTAATCCAAATATCAGCATTGATTTGAAAATTTATCGAGAATTATTTACCTTCTTTATATACAATACTATCTGAACCCCCCAGCTTCGCACGGAAAATATTTACTTTTATAAATTTAAATTTAAACTTATAATGATTACTCACAGACAGCTGTCAATGTGAATGCGTGTATGCGCTACAACGTGTATTTACCGTGAAGTCAGCACACAGTATACATACCGCACAAGCTCATAGGCGCCTACGTATTTTTTTGTTTTTTTTTTTTTTTTATATGGACAAAATCACATGTTGTCATGAAGAGTCATAACTCACGAACGCGTTGTCCGATTTCGGGCAAACTTTACATGAACCATCTATATGAACAACCCCTAAAAATTTAATCGAATTTGGTTTGACCGTTCGTGAGTTATAAAGTGACAACACACTGGCAACAATTTTTTTTTTTATATATAGATGTACGTATGTATATATTTTAGTACGTTTGATGTTGTGTTTGTTGGGTAGATGACTACAACAATAAAAACAATAACAAAACTTTATATTTAAAGCCTAAAAGTATGCAAAATATCAAGTTTAGTATAATTAGTAAAGCTAATATAGCGTGTTTTTGAGATAGGTGGTAAATTAATTTTCACTTAGCCAATTTTGGCTGCATTGGTAACGTTTCTTAATAAATTTTTAATTATCAATTGTGTAAGAAATCTTCAAAACCTGAAGAACAATTTTTTTCAAAATAACACGATCCTAATAGTTTATACTTTTTTTTTTTAAACAAACACAACCCCGCAAAGCGATTAGCTTGTCTGCAGAAAATACCCAGGATCTCTGGCCGGAATCGAAACGACAACCTCCGGACTTCTGGTCTAGCATTGCTACCTATCAGCCACGGCGGCACCAGTAGAGAACACAACACACTCACACATGTACTTGTATCGATGTAGGATTAATATTTATATTCTTCTAGTAATCGGTGAGGAGATTTGATTAAAAACGCGAACTTTTATAGAAAAATAAAAATTCTGGCATAAAACAAATATCTATCCTTATCATAGAAACACAAAATAAAACACTATTGTATACGAATTAGTTGATATCACTAACTACAGCACAAGTCGTAATTGAGAGTTAGTGTGCTAGTGAGAGAAAAGCAAATATAAGAAATGAACAAGAGCAAAAGCAAACACTTAAAATGAACACCTTAAGACTTGCTTAACAACAACAATAAAGATTTAACAAAACCAACCTATTCACCCATAATCACAACAGGCCCATATTGTTGTAAAGCAACTGCTTGTCCACTATAATGGCGATATACTCTGACACACTCACGAAAAATATTTTATTCCAAAAAATACTTACATTTGCACTCTTAACTAAATAATAATTTAACAACATACTAAGACCTTAACTACGTCCTCGTTTTATTCTTGGTTTTTTATTCATTTCTTTTTTTTTTTTTTTTTTTTTCTTCTTATTGTGTATTTTGCCTTCCAAATAAAACTTATAATTTTAAGGTTGAAACGCAAACTATGACGAAAGCAAAAGTCCATGAATCTCAGTTAAATCTTGAATTCTAACTTTCGTTAAGAAAACATAGCGAGCTGCCACAGTTAGAGAAAATACTTACGGAAAATTGGAAGAAAGATGATGATGAAAAATAGTGAAATTAAATCTTACACACACATACGAGTAATAAAAAAGTTTCCATATTTATTTTGAAAATTAACTAATAGACGACTTTGTGATTTTTATGGCGCACATAATCGTCCATCGAACTGATAAATACGCCCTAAGGCCCAAATTTACAGTATTTAGTTAACTAACGATGATAGCTTAACTCAAGATATTTGTATGTAAAATCTTTGGTTAATAACAATAGTTAACTAAAGTCTATAAATTCGGGCCTAAATGATGCGATAAGAACAATATGTCGTATTTATTCATATAATTGTACAAAATTCTATGTAAAGTATTCGTTTTAGTAAATGCTCCGTCATATGATACAAAAAAACTTTATTTCATTCACTAGAGAAAGTGCCCGTAAGATGGTAATAAGCCATTTGTTCATTGCCGACGAACTCAGCGCTTTAATTGGGAGAAAAATACTTTTTTTAAATCACAATCCGGTTACGGCAACTCTTCATAATAATGCAATCCCACTATTAAATAGTGACTATTTGCACACTGACTCGCTCCCTTTTATGATTTGAATAAAAATAGAGTTGAAGAAAAACAAGGAGAACAATATTTACGCTAATTTTCTCTAGTTTAAAGGCTATGCTAACATTAAATAATAAATACAACGGCAACAACAACAGCAGTCTCCTAAGCTAAGGCAAAATGTAAACAAAGCAAAAAAAAATAAAACAACAAGTTAAGTACCATATTTTATTTTTAATGTTACTAGCAAAGACTTTACAATGTACTGTGTATTTATTTGTTGTTGTTTTAGTTCTTATACATTCCCTTTTCGCTAACAGAAAAAACTACAACAATAGTGGAAAAAAATCTAAATACTCGTAATGTTATAGGTTTCTTGGTAATTACAACTTTATATTCCACTTAGACATGTGTGTGAGTGGCTGCGAGTATAAAAAAATTATGTATGTATTGGTTAAATATCACCTAATCAACATGCAATTTCAAAATCATTCATTTAATCTTGCACAAAATTAATTTTCTTTGATGAAAATCTTGGTCGCCTTTTTTTCCATAGTGTTCTTTGGCAAATTGTTCGAAATTAGATGTTATTTTGAAATAATTTCAACAGTGTGACAAAGTCAAAATCTTTTAAGTATGAAAATGTTTTTTTTTTTTTAATAATTACACATGTTAACATGAAATTGTAATTGATTGCAAGGTATCACCATCGCAGTTTGAAGAACGTGCTCCTTCGTTATGTAAGTATGTATGTATGTGCATACGTTAGTGAGTCTCATTTCAGGGTATCTGCAAGTTAAGTTTTCATTTGTGTAACTTTTCCAGCTTTTTCTTTTCGTTGATAAAATTTAAACATTAATTCCACTTACTTCACTAATATTATCGCTTTTCTTGGTTTGACTTTTCATTTCCGCTTTCTCGTTAGAATTCAGTTCATTTAACCATCGTTATGTTCAAGAAATCAATGAAAATTTAAACGCTGATTTAGTTAAGCTAAACTCATTTGAGCTTAGATTCAACTCAATAGCAGTAAATAAGTTCTCCATATGTGACCTTCTCCGAGAAAAGGGACCTCGTGTGTCAAAAAACGGGTTTGGACTTAAGAGTGGATTCTGGTACCTAAAAGGGTGTAGAATAAGATGAAATTAGTTAGATTTCTGATGAAAATTTATTTACCCCATAAAAACGTACAAAACGAACTTGGGAAAACCGATAAAAATGAGAAAAACATTAAAATTTTACTTTTTTGACGTCACCAAAGTCGGCGTTATGACACTTTAAATGCGTTTTTCTCAAAACTTCATTTTCACACATTAGGTCCCTTTTCTCGGAGAAGGTCACATATATCAAACATGAAGAATGTGACAGCACTACAAGAAATGTCAAAAACATGTGTGCTTATGCATTCGTTGTGATTTTGTATGGAAAATATTGAGCTTTTTTCAGTCAATTTCTCTTATACTGTACACGAATCGAGTTCGACCGCTGTAATTGATTTTCAACAGTCAAAGTGGATTCGAGAATCGTTATTAGGCTCAAATACTAAAACTTTCCTCTTTGAGTCAAAATCTAATGATTTTAAAACTTTACGTTATTTATTATTTTTTATTTAAATTTGAACTCAAAGTAATAAATCTTGATACGATCGATACAACAGTTGTACTGGCTGAAAAACTATCTACGAAAAAGTTTAAAATTTAATTTATTCGGTTTAATTTGCAACTCAGTAACAACCAATAAGGAACTTTTACATTGTAGTATTTGTAAAAAACATACATACATACATATGTATGTACACATGTATGTTTACATATGTTAAGTTAGAACTAAATTGATAACTTATTTTCATACATACATACGTATGTATGTATGTACATTTATCATTGGACGTTTTTCGATGGCAAGACAATAATTTAAGCAACATTTCCTCAAACTTCCTACACACAACACTTTATAGTCTAGTATTTCGAGACTAATGACGGTAAAACAAGAGGTCATTCTGTTTTGGTAGCAGCAATAACTAAATAAATGTCGAAATTTTTGGCATTAAATATTAACAATAAACATGTAATTTGAACATTTTGCCAAAAAATATAAACAAAAAATATATGAAACTACTTTGAACTTAGGAGAAAAAACAACGGAAACGAAATAAAACAAATCATTTGTACCAGTTTGATTTTACGAGCACATACACACATACATATATATATATATATACATACAAACATAAAATAAAATAAAATAAATAAGTCGTAAAAAGCAACAATAATTGTTCGAATGTTTTTGCTTTATTTAAACAAGTATCAAAACTAAATGTAATGTTAGTTGTTGTTGTATGTACATATGTACATAATATGTACATATTTACTTTAATGTAAAATGCTAAATAGCTATTTAATGTGGACACACTTGTTACTCGTTGTACGTGGTGAGAATAAATTTTTATTCACTACATTTTATTTTGGAATTAATTCGGTATCTGGTGAACCGTTTAAAATATTTTTTCACATTTCATATTTTCATAAGGTCCTTTTAAGAAGAAGTTGGAGTGCTGGAGCTTTTGTTATTTTGGCAGAGTATATCTATCTAATGTCTCTTTTGGTCTCAAAATTCAATTTAATTTTTCGGACACTTTATTTGACTTTTTCTGATCTGCAGCACACAGCTGATATCAGAAAACCCCAAAACTTTTTATAGTTTTTCTTCTAAAACGTACAAAAGTTATTTAAATTTTTTTTATGTAAAGCTGAAAAAAAAATATAAAAGAAAAGTTGGTGCAAAAGAAATGATAGTTCATTACTCCAATCTTTGACTGATTTTGTAAGAAAATTTGCTCCAGGTCAAATAAAAATGTTAAATTGGATAAAAAAAATTTGTTTTCTAAAATCACCTTTGTAATAATTATAAATTCCTGAAGAAATACATCTTTTTATAAGAAACTTTTAAATATTAAAATAATTAAAAATTCCAACTCATAAAAGTGTTTCTAGCAAATTTCTTGCAAGCAACTTGAAACTTTGTTTAACTAACAAAAAAAAAAAACAATTTACAGCTAAAGTAATCATGATTGATATACAATATTTTTAGACTATAAATGTTTCAATTTAATTCTAAAAAAAATGCTTCCGAGTAAATAACTATTTATATTTCTTAAAAAATTTTGTTATCATTGCATGTGTATTGCGTTCTTGCAAAAGAATATAAATTTCAAAACTTTTCAGTTATTTATACAATTCAGCATACAAATCTAAAGACATTTATTGCAAAGTATTCATTTTGTTTGTTTTTCATTTTTAACTTGTTTTTTTTTTTGCTTATAATTTATTGTTTTCACGCACACAATTTTTATATAAATATTCATTATATTTAGTCACTTTATTCTGCATTCTTTATTACTTTTTCTTGGCATTTGCACGACAGATTAATGTTTTGTATATATGTATGTACATACATACGTATGTATGTATGTATTTTTGCCACCAACTTGAATTTTTGTACACATTTCATTTAACAAAAACGATTTGAAATCATTTTGTTTTAATTTCGTAGTTAAATTTGTGTGACAATTATAATATATTGCGTAGGTATTTTTCTCAAAGTACTTGGTAATATTCGTACTAAAAGTTAATTCAATTAAGTACGACGTTTTTTTTTTTTGTTACATTGCAGAAAAAACATTTATGTCTCAACTTCAAACCAATAACTATGAGAAAGATAAAGAGAAAATCTAATTCGAATTTATTTATATTTAAAAAAAAAGAACTCTTGTTTTCCTTCTGTTATCATCTATTTAACATATTTTATAGTTTAGACTTTTCACCGCTTTCTGATTAAACATCTACAACACATTTCTATATTATATTTTTATTTGTAATTAAGTTAATACCAATAATTTTTATTTAATTTTGGGTGTCCTTTTTTTTGTCGAAAAATATGGTCACCGTACGTATGTATACTGAAAGCTGGGGGGAGATGCGAAAAGAAAACTTTTATTGGTAGTTACATATTTAAAACAATATTCCGTATACCTTATTTATTTATTGCGGGTTAGCAATATCTAAATATATATTTCGTTGATAGCCATACCAACTCATCAGTAGATGTTTTACCCTTTATGTTTAAAATATTTTAAAGCTCATCTATTTATAAAAAAACTCACAAATATATTTTTGTGAATTACAAAGCATAAAAATAGCTTTCAAAGTTTTTTAAACACACACAACAAATAATTTTCCATTATGAATGTGTTTACTTTTCTACACCTACACAATTAGACAACCGCTGGTTGCCATTAAAAGTATTTATAAGGCAAAAAATGAAAAGTAAATCTCTCCTTTACAATATATATATTTAGATATTGCTAACCCGCAACAAATAAATAAAATTTAAAACATAAATACTTGAGTACATGCTCAAATAAATGTAAAATTTTATTCCGTATACCTATTTTTTAATTTTTAATCAACATGTTGCAATAAATTTTTAGCTTTGAACAATAATCACTGTTTGTCTGTGAGTATCATTTGATTTCATATGAATGTAAATTTTCTTACAAAATCATAAAATTATTGTGAACTATTGAACTGGCCTAACCATTTTTTATATAAATTTTCCATTTAATCTACTCATAAAAGATTATAATTTACTAACATTTAGACAAAAAACTGCTGTTAACAATAAAAATTGTACAAAATATATGAATGACTATAAAAACCATGTCAACTAAATTATGTTAATTGAAGCATTATTTATTTAAATTAACCATTTCTTTATTAACTTCGTTTTATTCAATTATACCCGTTTAGTTTAGCAGCTAAACTTCTAAACAAATTTAATACTAAAACGTAAAATATAAATATTTTGTTCTTGTCCGCAGTCGTACAAACAAAAACGACATCAAATTTCATTTAGTTAAATGAATGTCTCGAAAAAAACAAATGAACAAGCCCCTAGAAATTTTGTTTTAAAATTCAACATTAGTATTGATGATATTATTAAATCCAAACCGAAAAATTACTTAATTGATACTTATATATATAAGGAGCATAGGGCCTTAACAAATGCGTTCCAGCGTGATCTATCTTGGGCAAGGAATTTTATTTATTTATTGATACTTTTAATAAAGAAAAATCACTTCAAATTAAGCCATTAATAAATTCAGTGAAGAACGACTTCGACTCGTTACGAACCAACGTTGCCAACTTAGAATATTTAATAACAGATTTATCACTTTTTTCAGATTATTTTATCACTAAATCAATTAATCTTCTTCGTCAGATTTTGTCAATACTATTTCAAAAATTTAATATGTACCACGTAACCATACATGGGACTTTTTCATTGGCATTGAATTTTCATTGGCATTATTTTAAACATTAACAATGAAAAAAAAAATCAGTACCAATAAATGCCATTGCTTTTTTTTAATATAATTTTTCTACTATTTATAATGAAAAAACAATGAAAGCTTTGAAATACTAATTACAATTGATGAAAAAAATAATTAATACTATCTGTACAAAAAAAAAAATATGGTCACATAAGCTTTTGAAAAAATTGAAACCAAGCTATGTACATATATTTAATACATACACATACACACATATATATGTAAATAAATATGTGAAATAATATTGACGTTTAATACTGATAATGCTTTTGAAAAACTTTAGCATTGATTATTTGTAATGCTTTTACTTTTTAAATAACTAATAATGAAATTATTTCATTGAAAATCATTAGCATTGTTCAAAAAATTTATAATGCTAAAAATTTAATTGGCATTGTTTATAAGTCAATGCCAATATAATCGACAATTAATTAGTCAATTTATTTAATTACTGCCATGTAATATTTTAAATAATTTTCTTTGAGCTCAAAAAAAAACCTTTCCTTAAAACATTCAATTGAGTACAAAAATACGTGTAATGAAAATGGCCCTTAACTGACAAAACGTAAAAAGACTTAATTTAATGTACCTCTAAAAGAGAAAAATTAACTTTTAAGAAAAAAATACCATGTAAGAAAAAAATATTTTCAGAAAAATATCCTTTTAAGAAACAGTACCTTTAAGAAAAATTACGTTTTAAGAAAAAGTACTTTTTAAGATATAGTACCTTTTAAGAAAAACTAACTTTTAAGAAAAATTAACTTTTTATATTATTATTATTACGAATAAACGTAATTATTATTTGAACTTATATTGATTTACATATGAAAAGTAATATTATCAGGCTCAAGTTCAGTTTTATTGAATTAATGAAAATTCAAAATTACTAAGAGTTTTTTTGTGTTGGAAAATATTATTATTTATATCCAATCAGTTTTTAGCAGAACGTATCAGTACTGATTTCAAGGCCGCTACACCTCTCATCAGCGTTCAATTCAGTACTGATACGTTCTGCTAAAAACTGATTGGATATAAATAATAATATTTTCCAACACAAAAAAACTCTTAGTAATTTTGAATTTTCATTAATTCAATAAAACTGAACTTGAGCCTGATAATATTACTTTTCATATGTAAATCAATATAAGTTCAAATAATAATTACGTTTATTCGTAATAATAATAATATAAAAATATTAATCCGCTTGGGCACGAGCTATAAATACCCTAATAGCAGGGGTCACAGTAATATGTGAATTTCCCTAATATAGAGTAAAAACAACAAAAACGTTAAAATACAAAGTAGAATACTTTGATGATAACGGACTATGAGTTTGTGTTGATTATTAGTTCCAAACAGTAATGAGGGAATTTCGTACGTAAATTGAATTAAAAATTAATTCTCATATTCTATTTCTGTTGAAAACTGGTTAAATAGTTGATATTCTTCTCCATTAGTATCCACTTTACGATTATTGTAAAGATGGACAATTGAACGCTGATGAGAGGTGTAGCGGCCTTGAAATCAGTACTGATACGTTCTGCTAAAAACTGATTGGATATAAATAATAATATTTTCCAACACAAAAAAACTCTTAGAAATTTTGAATTTTCATTAATTCAATAAAACTGAACTTGAGCCTGATAATATTACTTTTCATATGTAAAAGAAAAATTAACTTTTAAGAAAAAAATCTTTTCAGAAAAAGATCCTTTTAAGAAAAAGTACCTTTAAGAAAAATTTCCTTTTAAGAAAAATTCCATTTGAAGACTGATGTACTTGAAGGCTATGTTGAAGTTATTCTACAGGCACAAGTATTTACTATTAGAAAATGATGAAATATCTAAAGCTTATTCGATTACAAATTAGGAATTCTAAATTATAACCGTTAGGCATACTACCATCAAGTTTTTCATTGTCTTATTCAGTACATCGAAAGTGATCGAAAAATGTATAACATCCCTAAACGTGATTGGCAAATCATTGAATTTTGGATATGGCATCATTTCAGGCCAGAAAATTGTGGCAAAGATAATAATCCTAATTCGGATTATCAATATTGACTATTTCTGTATCTTTCTATTTTCATTTTCAAATGGTCCACTCTGTCAATCTGGTAAATACCAACAGAACTAGCTAACTTTTAAAATTCAGAAACTTGCACTTACGCAACTTCACCGAGCACTACACTTTTAAAACGCTAACTAAGAAACAGCCTATAATCACCCCAGTCGCGGTTGAGCCTCTGTGAGTTAATGGAACTCAAACACATAAGTGCCGATTTCAAATACATTTCGTGGATTCCCCTGCGACTTAAAGTTTATTCTCTGGTTTAACTAAGCTCCGGATCTTTTTATTGCGCAGTATAATTCCAATGTAGGGTATTAATAATAATAAACTATATTCGTATCAGTAAAATAATTATTACAGTTGAACTTCCACAATTTGAACCAGCATTATCCAGAAAAGAAACTTCAATTTAGGGAGACTTCAAGATATGGTTTTTTCAAAACTTTGCACATTTATAGTACCACTCTTGTCATGCGATTTGCTTCAATTTATAGGAACTTCAAGTTATAGAACTTCAAGTTATAGAAGTTCAAGTGTATTTCAAATTCTCACGACATTTAACAAGACGAATTTTCTTCATTTCCTTTCCCATACATTTTGTTGTGCAAATTTAGTTTTTAAGAAATCTTTTAAAGTCTTTAAGTATTGTTAAGTATTTGCAAAAATAAAATGAAAAAAAAACCTAAATAAATAAAATGTTTTGATTAATTAGGTCTGCAGTAATAAAAATAAAATTTTGTTGCCTTTTAAAGGAATATAATAGTTGAACATGAAACGTATTAAAATGATTTTGTTTTTTTTTCTCTTGTTTTTACAAACACTTTTTGATTTTTCGGCTTAAAGCGGCTTAAGCAACTTTTCTGTAGCGGCTTTTTCAACTATAAGAAAAAAAACTTTTATTCAAATTTATTATGATTCAGTTATTATATTCATACCAAACTGTTGGACGTTTTCCTGTTTACCAGTTTCGTGCAATTATTCGATGTTGTGTGAAAGAAATTGTTCGTTTTGAGATTCATTTTCTTTATATTTTATATACTTTTAGTTTTACATCTTGTACATATTACAGTTGAGGTCTAATTGTTTCCTTGCACTTGTGATGAGCTTTAATAACGACATCCATAATTAAAAGGACGAAATTTAATTGTTTAGTTCATGCACCAAAAACACGAAAGAAATATTTAAAGAAACTTTTATTATTATTTTGTTATCCTTTCATTTATAAAATTTTACAGGTACACAGTGGTACGCATTGTCAAATGAGATTCATAAATTAAGCTAAGCTTTTTCATTACATACAGACTAGTGCAGATAAGCTGCCTCATATTATCTCGAGAAATCACAGGAGTTGGGAGATAGACAGTTAGACAGACGAATGATCTGAGTGTAAAATTTGTAGGAAAAGCACTCAGTTTTTTTTTTTTTTGTGGAAACAGCACCTTAACTTTTTATGCATTTTACATTACGAGCTTAAGATAATTAACAAAATTTGGCAATTTTTTAATGCTTCTTTTAGCTATTGCTTTTCCTTTAACGATTTCATTCTTTTATATTCAGGTTAGCTAACAAAAAATATAATAATAACTCCTATAAATAATTACACATGATTTTCTTGTGGAATTCTGGCGCATTGTATAAGATGTCCTTGATTTTTCTAATCTTTCATGTCACAGTTTTTAAAGTTCAATGAAATCAGATAAGCGAAATTGCACTTAATTATAAATACAGCATTTAATTTTTACTGTTAAGAAAACTTTAAAAAATGGATAAATACCAAAAAAAATATTATATATTAATTTAGTTTTGAAGAAATGTCAATAATAATGAACACTTTAGAGAACAAAAATTAAGTGAAATTCCTGGTGCTTTAATTAACTATTTCCGATGTTCACTTATGCGATGCACAGTGCTAGTGAATAGTTATCGTTGAAAGATGAAATTCCGTACACTGATGCTTAATGTATAAAGTAAGAAAAGTTTCAGAAACATTGGTACTGTCAAAAATAAGAGCTCAAGCTCGCGGAGTACTTAAGAGATGTGAGTATCTTAAATACCTGAAATTATAAAAAAAAGCTGCGAGTTAATGCTCCTCGTAAGGAAAAGCGGCTCCAATTCGCAAGAGACTACATGGTATTTGATGTGCTGCCACAATGAGGTCATGTAAATGACTGGAGAACCGTTATATTTACGGATGAGAAGACGTTTAATTTTGATGGGCCTGATGGCTACAACTATTATTTCCATGATCTGCGCAAAGAAAAGCGATTTTTGAACCGACATCACAGCCGAGAGCTGCGTTATGGTGTGGGGTGCTATTACGTACAATGGCGCCATCGATCTTGAATTTCAAAGTACAAAAAAGGGCTGCTGCAAGCTATAAAACGTTATTGGAATCGGCTTTTCCGAAGTTCAGTGAACTATTTGGTTCCATATCTTGGATATTGCAACAGAATAATTCCCCTATACACAACGCCAGATTAGTAAAGGAGTTCATTGCAAGGCAAAATGTTAATATTCTTGACTGGCCACCCTATTCGCCAGATCTAAAGATTATCGAAAACGTCTGTGGTTGGTTATCTCGTAAGGTCTATGAAGGAGGTAGACAATTTGATGACAAGCAATCAGTAATTCAGGCCATTAAGGACGCTTGGAATCAAATTTCGTTGGATTACATAAATTCTCTTTATCTGTCAATGAAAACCGGTATATTTGAAGATATTAAAAACAAAGGGGCTGTACCCATTACTAATAGTTCTTAAATAAAGTAAAATAAAATAAAAAAAACAAGAAAAACTGTTTTTCATTAAAATTAGTTAAAGTGCCTCAATTCAAGTGAACCAAAAAAAATATGTAGCATTTTTGAACATCTTTTTATAAATTGCTCAAAAAAGTTCTTTAGTTAAGAAACCACTATTGTCATTATTTTTTTTTATATATATCTCAAGATGTCTAGCTTCCATTTCCATTTTCAAATTCTGCAATCGCTTAAAAATTACAAAAGATACATACGGGCTGCTGAATATGGAATAGTTAGTGCCTTTAAATAACTGAACCGGAGTGTACAATAACAAGCGATACAACTGGGCTTGTGAATTGAGAAAATGTTTAAAAAATAGTATTAATAATAATAATAATAATAATAATAATAATAATAATAATAATAATAATAATAATAATAATAATAATAATAATAATAATAATAATAATAATAATAATAATAATATAAATAATAATCTATATGCTGCATTAGTTAGTTGCTCATGACATCTCTTCAGTAAATCTAAAAAATTGTTTTTTCATTACAAATTTTATAAAATTGATAGTTAAAACTTTCTTTAATATAATTCCAATAAAAAAATCCCGTTTCCTTGCAAAATAAGCACAGGATCTATGCATATTAACACATTACACAATTATTGATTGCATGTTAAATTAAAAATAAAAACGAAAAAAAATTCCAAAAACATAAATGAACAAAAATTAAAATAATAAAAAGCAAAATGCGTGCCTAAATGAATTAAATGAAAAAATGAACTCCAACAATTTAGTCAAAACAGAATAATTTATTTTTGGCCATTGTCCTTCAATTTGGCAGTATACATAGTTCTTCCCAGTCTTTGTATCAAACAAAATGTTTCATTTAGTACAGTGTTCTTATTCGAATAGGATGTATTTGATTAGTCGACGAAAAGGATCTATACATTTTTGTTTGGTGTATTACATATACGAATTCGAAATTAGAACTCATTTATCCAAAAATTATCCTTATAAACTTACATTCTTTTTTTACTAAACTATTCAATTCTGTGTGGAATCAAATTTGAAATAGATCAAGTTTAGCCGAAAGTCTTACCCGGCTTTGGAATCTATATGTATTTATATACATATTTACATCTATACATACACAAAAAGACGGTAAAAATTTTCTTTTGTGTATACACAATTTAAGGAAAGTTTTATCCCACAAACAATTTAACTTTTTATTTCTTGTATTAAAGTATTTTTTAACTTGTTATTTTTTTCACCCTCGTTAGGTACTTATATACATATATACGTACAGTACATAACGAAAGAGACAGAGTTCAGAGTTTTCGATAAACTAATTTATTTATTTAATGTGCAATCGGAATGTTCGATCGTTTTTTATTTACAATCTTCAGATTCCGTTTATTTTATATTTCGATTTTACAGTGATAAAGTTTTTTATACATGTAAGCGTTTCTTTAAATTGTTTTTACTTGCAAAGCTTATCTGACGCTCCTAAAACTATGCAATCTTTCCTAGTTTTTACTACAAATGAAATTAAAAAAATTGTCAATTCCGTTTGTAGTTTTTAACAGTGATGCCAACTCTTGCAACATCAACAGTACTGTGAGCTCATGGAAATAGGGTAAAATGGTGTAAAAATTAAAAAAATTTCGGGAACAAAAGCACTAACCTAATTTTGTTTTGGGTCTGGTGGATCTAAAGACAGCCTTAGCTGCAATGAAAAACTTGCATTTGGATCTATTGCTTTTCATGTTTTTTTTGTGCACTTTGTCGGAGTAAATCGCTTTATCATGAATTTTGAATTTATTTCACAATTACAACAAATGCAATATGCTTTTATTTTATCTTTTGCTTATCTAAGCCACCTTTTAAAAGCTGGATCATTCTCCCAAGGTTTTCTATATACTTGCTTTTCCATCTAAAGGAAAGTCATTGTTAGATGATAAACTTTAACACATATAAAATCAATGACGAACTTACTTTTAATTACTGTTCAGCTTTATAAAAAACAAGGCACTATTCTTGCTTAAATTTGCACCGCAAACAAATCAACGGATATCTATATTAAAAGTAAAATCATTGCTAAACAAATAAATCATAAAATTTTCTGCACGAATTTAAAAAAAAAGGCTTGAGAAATTCTAGAATTCAAACTCTTAACAGTTTGCGAGTACTTATCAAAATATAGATGCAAATAATACGCAGTTGCTTAAAAAAGTATTAGGTGTGTTTAAAGAATAGTAGGAAAATGGTTCAATGTCGAAAATTTTTATTATTTAAAACGTACTTAAAAGCACTGTTAGAAATTGTTAAAAGCACTTTTCAAAAACGGGTATTTAACAGAATTTCGGGTATTGCTTAAGTAAAAAAACACCAAAAAATACCCGAAAAGCACCAAAATGGCAACGCTGGTTTTTAACGTGTTTTGTTTTTGAAAGAAGCAACTAGTCGAATTGAAACCACTTTCGTTCGGAATGGTGTTCTGTGACTTGGCTAAATGTATGCCAATTCTATGAGAAAAAATGCAAAATATTATATGTATGTATGTATGTAGATATTATATGTACATATGTATGTATGTATGTATAAATAGCAAATACACGTAGTGTGTATAATAAAAATCCTTAATCAAATATTCATGACGTTACTTTAACACGCAAGCAATGATTTCATCAATACCAATGATGTTTTTTTTGTTCTTTTTAAGTACATACATACATACATACTATGTATCTATTAGGTACACATCTTTTAATATTAAGCAGTTTTCTATATATACAGTCGAGGTAATTTTATAGAAGCGGACTTCGGATAGCCGAAAGAAACATTTTTTTATTCCTGAAAGATACCTGGGAGTGGAAGGATTTGCCAGGAGTGCGCGACTTTAACACGTTAAAAACACCCCTTTAAACTGACCCAAACGTGTGGTAAGATGTATTATGTATTTTATATGCATCCCCTATATGGTCAGGCTCACTGAGGTATTCTACATGTATGTACATATGTATATGTAAATCTTAAATCCCCTGAGTATAGTGTGGACGACGCCCTGCGAATATTTAGTACATTCCAAGTGCTCTATAATTAAATTACATCTTAGAGTTAATTTCTGAACGATTATGAATGATTTGTTACAGAGTCGAAATTTTGTAAACAACGTTTAGAGGGGTATAAAATCTCAGAGAGTAGCGTTACTTTGCATGTGAATATCGTCTTCCTTATAGTATGTATGTATGTGATTCTGCTTAAACAATTTAAATTAAAATAAAACCGTAGTTTTATCAGTCACATTTCATCTAATACCCATATAGTAAATACTACATAAATACATACACATGTATATGTATGTGTGTATGTATGCACCATGTATGTGTGTATAAACATAAAAGAAATATCCGTCATTAAAAAATTCTTTTCAATTAATTTTCAATTTAAAACGTCACTCACATGTCCTGTTGAACTTCATATGCAACAAAAACACACAACATGAACATTTAAAGTTTTTATAAACCTCGAAACAGTTTTTAATAAATGATGAACAGTTTCCTAAAAGAAAATTAACAACAAAAATAATTCCACTGCAAGTCTCCGATTTCATTAATTTTTTTTTTATTTTTGTATAGTTACTACCTATATGTAACATATGTTACTACCTATATGTATGTACGTATATACGTACATACATACATGTACATACATACATACATATATTTAATTATAATTTGGCTTGAGGTCTTAAGCTACATTCACATTTATTAAATATTTATCCAAAAAACGTAACCACTAGTTTTGCTTACGATTAGTGTTGTTTAACTTGGCTTTTCTTTTACAAAATAAAATTAATTATTCTACAAAAAAGTATTTTTATACAGTTATTAATTATACATAATTAAAAAGTATTGAAATTAAAGGAAATAAATTATTATGTAGTTTCTTTCTTGGTCACGATTTTTTCGCCAACTAGGTATTTGATAAACGTGAACGTAGCTTAAATTATATTTGTATTTGAAAATATTCAAAAATAAAATTTACAATTAATCAAAACAACAATTGATTAATTTGAAATTCTCAGACAAATTTTTGGAAACGAATAAATTTTATTTTTCAAAATTAATATTTTTAGCATTTTTCTTTTTGTTTTCTGTAAATTAATTAAATACAAATGAATTCAGCTTCATTGTGTACCTACACTTCTGGTTGGTAATAGAAACAAATATACATATATATGTATGTAGAAATATGTATTGCGTTAAAAAATTTATTTTAACTGTAGTACGGGCGATCCACTAATCCAGACAATAGCTGAAACTACATATATCTTTCCGGATTAGGCAAGTTGCACTGTACATGCATACATACCGACCCCTGTTCGCGAAATTATCGTTGGTGCTATTATTGATTCCGCACGGAAAGGAAATTTCAACGGAAAGAAATATCGACCGATAAGCAAATTGCCATTATTCATTCCTGCGGTATTTGCTTTCCGCGAAGTATATTTAATATCCCTGTATTAATTAATTTGTGTTGGCAATGACATTGAAACAGAAGTAAATTTTAGTAAAGTGTGTACATATTTCGAACAGATTCCATTTGCATTTTATTTCCGTATTTTTCTCTTTTATTCCTATAAATATAAAATTAAATTAAACAAATTCAAATAAATTTTCTTTTTGCGAAATCTAATACAGTTTCTTACATTTTTCTTTTTTGTGTATGCTTTCCGTTAGAAAATTTAAGTGTAAACAAAATAGCGAAAAAAATCTACATTGCGGAATCAATATTATGGTAATAGCGATATGGTAGAGATGATTCCACAGCTGCGGAAACGTAACAAATAATTGCAAATTTTGCTTCCGCACAAAAAAATCTTTCCGCAGTTGCGGAACGGAATGAATAATCAGACCACGTATGTTAGTGTACTTACATACCATGTGTGTTATTACTCGTACAGTAACTTGAGCTTTTTTTGCGAACACAATCAGATCATGCGCAAAATCAAAAACTAACAACTGGAAAGGGAAAATTGACTTACGTTCTGATTCTAGGAGACACAGTGTCTTAAATTTCGGATATGATTTCCGTTTCGTCGAGTTTTAGTGAAAATATCGTGCAATATGCCGAACATGTGTTCATTTGTCCACGATTTGATATTTGAAGGGCGCATCTACAAGTTTTAGTAAGGACAACATAGAGACATGCTGGAATCTTTGTATAAACTAGTCGTATGTCCGTAACTTTGTAAAATTGATTTATACGTCATTATACATAAAAAAAGAGTTGTTTTAGCAAGTTGAACTCTTCGATATTTTCAGCCCAGGAATAAAAAAAAACAAACATAACTATCCCCTTAAAATATTCAGATTAGATTCCCATGGCCTAAAAACATCGACATCTAATGAAAACTCGATAAAACGAAATTAACTGTTAAATAGCTATTCAATATTTTTTTGACAGTTTTATTAATAATCGTAGACGCTAATATACAAAACATAAATAAAATATTTAAAGAATGCTTCGGCAGAACATGCATGATAAACTCATATGTACATATGTATGTATATACTCTTGTTTCGTAGTTGTATTTCTATTAAACTTATCAAACTATACAAAACGTTTTAAAACGAAAATTTCTTATCTACAACTTTTAGTTGTTTTTGTAGAAACAAATAAACTCTTATGGCTTATAAACGATACACAAAACGACTTATGATGTTTAACACACATTGAAAAGCTTCAAATTTAAATTCAGAGATAAAGTATGAGTTCAAAGAGTTCTCTGCTCTGACTGTTGAGCACCACCTGCTGAGGCATCATCATTTATACAAGTCCATTGATTTTCGTTATTTTCCTTCCACAGAGTAACTTTATTGTCACCACCAGTTACGGCTAAAATGTTACCAGTCATTGACCAACTTACCGACCATACCACATCATCAAAAGTATGTAAAATTGTTGGGGACCATGTGGTAAAATCGGTACTATTCCATATAATAACATGACGATCCTGCGAAGCAGAAGCAATTTGGGACCGTGGCAGACCAATAGATGGTGCCCAAGCTACATCACGTACCCAATCTGAATGCGCCTCTAGGCGGTTTTCTTCAACCCAACGATCGTTATCTTCACGCCAGATCTTAACGCAGTTGTCACAACCACCACTAGCCAAGCGCTTAATGCCCAAAGTGCGAGCTGATGATTTTTGGTCAAATGCCGGTTCTGGCACTGTCGAGGGGCACCAAGTAACTGCATTGCAACCAATGGTATGAGCATTGGGGATTTTTTTACAATCCCAGCCACCATATTCTGTGTTACAGGTTAAGATCGATACAGAACCATCGGAACTTCCACAGGCCAACATCAAACCATACTCAGCTGGTGCAAAAGCTACAGAGTTTACAGAGGAATCATGATTACTATATTCATGGCTGCAATGCATTAAAAAATTATATCATTCAATAAAAGCATTGCCTTTCCATTTTATTTAATTTCAACATACATTTTTGTCCAATCATTAGATCCACCTTCTTTCCACACAATTACTTTACGATCATAGGAGCACGACGCTAATATATTGCCAAATTTCGGATGAGCCCATGCCACTTGCCACACTGGTCCCTGATGGGCTTTCAAATCAGCCACTAACACTTGGTTGCCATTCTTTACATCAAAAATTTTTACAGAGCCATCTGAAGAACAACTTGCCAAATGTAGACCGTAATAGTCTAATATGGCATTGTGTATCATGTCTTCGTGGCCAGTGTCAATAGTATTAATTAAACTGACCATTTTTTACTTAATAATAGTTTGTAAATTAGAAATATAAAATAATTAGCGTCTAATGAATTCGTTAGTTTTCTATATATATTTGACGTGGAGCTGCAAAATTATCAGAAAAAAACTTTGCGGAGCTGTCAACGTAAAATCACGCAGTGCTACCAACCACTCTTTTTATTAGACACCAACAGTGATGCCAACTCTTGCAACATCAAAAGCACTGTGAGGCCATGGAAATAGGGTAAAAAAGAGTAAATATGAAAAAAATTTCGGGTACAAAAGCACTAACCTAGTTTTGTTTTGGGTTTGGTGGATCAAAAGACAGATCTACTGCTTTTTCATGGCTTTTTGTGTGACTTTGCCGGAGTAAATCGCTTTATCGTGCATTTATGTCACAATTACAACAAATAAAATATGATTTTAGTTCATCTTTTGCTGATCTAAGCCACCTTTTAAAAGCTGGATCATTTTCCCAAGCTTTTCTATATAAGTATTTGTTTTTCGACCTAAGGGAAAGCCATTGTTAGATGATGAACTTTAACACATACATATGAACTTTAACATCAATGAGGAACTTACTTTTAATAAGTATTCAGCTTGATAATAACCAAGGCACTTTCTTGCTTAAATTTGCACAACAAACTAATCAAAAGATATGTACTAATATTAAAAGTAAGATCAATGCTAAACAAATAAATCATAAAAACTTCTGCACGAATTTAAAAAAAAAGATGCTTGAGAAATTCTAGAGTTCAAACTCTTAACAGTTTGCGAGTACTAATCAAAACATACATATATGCAAATAATACGCAGTTGGTTAAAAAAATATTAGGAGTGTTTAAAGAATAGTAGGAAACTGGTTCAATGCCAAAAATTTTGATTATTTAAAACGCACCTAAAAGCACTGTGAGAAATTCTTAAAAGCACTATAAATACCCACTTTTCAAAAACAGGTATTTAACAAAATTTCGGGTATTGATTAAGTAAAAAAGCACCAAAAAATACCCGAAAAGCACCAAATGGCAACGCTGGACACCAATATTAATAGGAATATAATGGAAGAAATAATGAAAAAATGCAAGGCCAAGCAAGCATTGGCCCAAAACAGTATTAGGGAGTAGAATCTTAAAATTAAAATTTTTTGCTAGAATGGTATTTTACATGCAAGAATATTACATATATATACCATAAATAACAATTTAATGGCTCTTCATGCATACAGTAACTTTAAGAAGCAAAAGATGGAACATATGGAACACCGCTTATTGGCTTTAATGCCTTTGGAATTTTCAACTGGTTCAAAATAATTTTAACATTGCCCTGTGAATGTAAATAAATAAATAGGAAAACTTAGCTGCATATGGTAATTAATTTATATTATTGGACCAAATCAAATACATATACATATAACAAATGTTTTATATGAAGGAAATACTTTTCCACCAACAAAAATGTTTGACGTCTTGTTACATTTGAAAGCGCTTAGATAAAAAGGAATTGAATATGGTTTTACGTAGTCATCATTGCGTTTAATGGAATGTCAAAATAAACAGTTGTTTAACGGCGTTTCTCCCCGATATTTCCTATTTGGTTTATAGATTTCAGCACAGAATTTTTGGGGTCGACATATTCTTAATACATTTTTCTGTGATTTATGTACATAATCGAAACTGTGAATACAACTGCCTATACGTATCTAAATAATAAACAAACTACAGATGTTATCATAAACATACAAAAGGAAATCTAAAATTTAAATATTCTAAAGAAATCATATTTCTTCGAATTTGTACATATGTATGCACATTCATACATACAGCTTTGCTAATAACACAAAAAGTAGATAAAGCATGGAAATGAGTGTAAGTAGAAAAAGTGATTTATGTATATTTTAAGCTGCAAACTCAATCATGATCTTAAAGCTCATGTAAAAACTTTGAAACTAGTTTTTCATTAAATATTCGAGAGCCAATAGCTCGTGTCAGTCGTTCTTGTTTACACTAAGTACGTAACTTAGGTTTGAAATTGAGTTTTTGGGTAGTGCTTATAGTGAAAGTTTTGATTACTTTACGGATTAATTAATAATATTTAATGATATTTCTAAAGTTTTGCATAAAATTTTAAAGATTTTTTTCTCTTAATTCATTACGCTACCACAGGCTGCTATGCTTGCCCGTGTCAGTTTTTACCCCACACTTCTTTACAATGTTTTAATGGAAAAGGCCACTTCACGCAATTGGTATGATCGCATCGACGAGAACATTATATTGGGGGCTTTGCCATTTCGTTCGCAGGCAAATAATGTAAGTATTCTTTTAAACCATAAAATGCTTTCGTTGATTGTACATATCTTTCATTAACTCAGCTCATTGAAAATGAGAATGTAAAAGCCGTTGTTTCAATGAATGAAGACTATGAACTGACTGTATTTTCAAATAATACCACTAAATGGAATTTATTGGGGGTAGAATTTTTGCAACTGGCCACTACCGATATTTTTGAGTCACCTTGTCAGGACAAGCTCTTTAAGGGTATAGAGTTTATCAATAAATTTCTTCCGAAAGATAATCGTATTAAAGGATTGACAACTAGTTCACTTGCGGAAAATATTGGTACCGTTTACGTTCATTGTAAGGCAGGACGAACTCGTAGTGCTACACTAGTTGGATGCTACTTAATGATGGTAAGTAATGTTATAAATTATGTCAAGTTACACACATTAACCTTAATATAGATATTTTAAAATAAAATCTCGATTTTAAAAAATTGCGAGTTCTACTTGTTAAATTGATGATGATTTGTTCCTTGTTCTTCCTTGAATTATTAGCAATTCACAATCTTTCTTAATATAACTTTAAAAACCTTTAATGTAAAGAAATCACCATATTTAAGATATGGTGATAGATAAATTAGTTCAAAATAGTTATACATACTCACAATATGTTTTCTTTATTTTAAGAAAAATGGATGGACACCTGAGCAAGCAGTTGAACACATGAGAAAATGTAGACCTCATGTATTATTGCATACCAAACAATGGGATGCCCTGCGATTATTCCACAAAAATCACTTAAAACAAGAGTCGTGACCCTAAAACAACAAGCAAGGTAATCCAAATTGTACAGTGTTTTATGTTAACAATTATGAGTTGTTGTTATGCTCTTCAATACTATTTATTGCTATTGTTAGTACATGTACATATGTATGTATGTAAATGTGAAAACAATAAGATTTTTAAATTAAATATTTGTACATATGTATGTTAAACTATTTTCTGAAAAACATGTTGAATATATTTTTTGGCTCTTTAATCTTTTGTAAGTATTTGCGAGGCACATAATCTTGGCCTCTTATAGACCAAAATTTTTTAATCATATTTATTATGCCAACATCTTCATAAATCAATTGATATGCTCCAGCCAATGACATTATACAAACGACTACTATTGAAAGTCTCATTATTATGGGAAGCAGTTTGCCTACAACGGAGGAGCGTAAATAATCACTGCACATAGATTGGCAGCCCCTATTTGAAGGAATTATACTAAGATGAAAAAAATTTAGATATATTATTACTTACCAATATGTATGCAATAGAGCGGCGGTACTCAGTAGCATTTCCAGTTCTTTCGATTGGATAACAAAGGCCATTGGTATCAAAATTGCCAAAGACCATCCCAATATACGTTCCGATTTCCAGATGATGGTATACTTACGACTGCTTTCGTATTGCTTAATTGTAAGAGAATTTGACGACGCCCAACGTAAAGTATAATGTGGAGATATTTCTTTGTTTTGCTTTAATAACATGCAGTTTTTAGTTATGAAGCTGTTATTCTTCGATAACTTGAAATTTTTCGCAAGCTGATAGCAAGATTTAACTATTGCAAATATTTAGAAAATTTAATAAATTCATTTTAGCGTAAAATATGTAACTTACAATAAATTTTGTGTAAATTATTTCTTAAAATTATTGCAGACATGGCGTGCAACTACAATTATTATTTTGAAAGTTTAAAAAAAATTTAAAAATTTTATTATACAAGTAGTGTTCAATATTCAACAACAAAAAATTTTCATAAAATAATTTCGAAATAATATTATCGGCAAGTATATTTTCCTAGCGTTCCATATATTACATGCCGACATTTGTATGCTTCGTTTTTAATGCCCCTTCAGCGATGACATCTGTTAATAAAGTCATTACGTCAATTTCGCAATAATACATGCACACCACGTCCGCACTTTTCCTTGAAACTTTTAGACACTCATGGAACGAAAGCCGACTGTTAATGGCATGTGCATAAGGCAAAAAAATTATTAATAGCTAAAGATATGCTATGAATTGTCGCAAATATTGACAGAGCCAATTACATATCACTGTTTTTGATACCAAATATTGTATTTTTTGTGTTTTAAATAATTCTTTTTATGAGCACCGTCCGCTTAATAATTGTTCCATTAAAGTTTTAAATAAAAAAATAGTTATCAAAATTTCAATAAGCATTTGATTTAATATGTTATTTTTTAATAAGCTACATTACAGGATTAAACTTACAAGTAATTTATGATGCATGTATTTCTTATACTGCTTATAACATGATAAAATACAGCAAATTCTAAATATCTTTGGTGTTTTATTACCAACTTTGCTTAAACTCCTTTGACGCTCCACAATTTCTTCACAGATTTTGCAATACCAATGTCATTATAGATCATATAGAAAAGACCTCCCAAAGTAGCCATAGATATCAATAACAAAGATGCATGTGCAACTTTAGGTAAAACATTTCCTACCACGGCGGGACGAACATAATCGGTAACCATAGCTTCAATACCCCTAAAATAGAATAATATGGTAAAATATTTTAAATAGAAGTACATATGAGTATTACAGCCAACCCCTTTTTATTTACCAATGATTATGCAAAACCAAAGAAACTGCTAACAAAGCATCCATTGTCTGGGAAGGCAACAAAAATGCTGCTGGAATAACAGCCAAAAGCGCAAGGGAAACTGCCCGTTCTAGTGACCACAAAGCTGTATGACTACCACCCTCCGCGGACATACGTGTAGCACTTAATCCAATGTTACGTGTAACAGGATTCTAAAAAAACGATTTTGTATTCATAACACAAAATATTTGTACATACATTCAAATACTTACAGCCGCAATTTTAGCTATAGGCAATGACTTAGCTAAAATATTACTTTGGACCGAAGATACTGTGGCATAGGCCTTAAGCGGTGTCAATCTTGCCGATTTGAGTAAACAAGCAGCAGCTGCAAGCATCCAAATTTGTTTATGAATATTTCAGTTGAGAAGCAAGTTATATAATACCCATATTTAAAATGTTCCATTCTAATGAACTTTTTGTTCTCTTCATACTTACTGTTGAATTTTGTAGCATTACGTAGCAATATATTTAAAGCCATGTTTGATTTTTATTTGTTCTTTAGAATAAATTTAAAAAAGACACTATAAAATTCACAATTTCCGTCTGCTTATTTTTGCTTTGCGAAACAGATCCCACAAAAATTACACGAAACTTCAGAAAGAAATGTCAATAGTGGTGATGCCAGACGATAAATATCTGAACAAATTATTAGTGGGCTGCCAGATTTCGGTTTGCTCTTAGTACCACAATTATGCAAGTGGTTTGTAGATATTACACCCAATTCACACGGTTATTTTTAATCATGACTAAATATCATGAAAATTTTTTTGGTTGGTGAGTGGGATAGAGAAGAAAGAGGGGTAGAAATGTAATCACATTTTCTGTTTTCCGTGCATTTTTTGTATTTTCTTTGTTTCGGTTTTTGTTATTATGTTTTAATATTTTTCTACTTTCAAAGAAGTTTTAGCGATGATACGCTAAAAACTCAACACTTCAAGAGAAATAAACCATGCTTAAAAATCATATTATAAATGCAAGAGGATTTACGAAGATACTTTCAAAGATAAGATGAAAAAATTCATGAATTTTTAATCACCGAGTAATTTGGGTGTTACTGTTCGCACAAAATTTATAAATAAAGTTGAATAAAATGTTTATACAAAAATTCAAGAAATACCTGCAAAATCTGCTATGTACGTATTAAGGTAAATTCATGAATTCGCCTTGGTATTATGCTTTCCTTATCATTTGCCAAGGCAATTTCATAACCACCGCTTTTTCAAAAAAATGTGTCGATAAATGTGTTATCAAAGCAATTAACAAAGTAACTGGCACACAAATACAAGGGGCGAACCAAGCCGAAAATAATAACTTGGGGTATTGAAGCTTCTTGTTATGAAGAGCCTTGTGCATCTGCATTAGTTCAGATAATAACATAAATTGTGGCATCTCTAGTAAATGTGGAACCTGTTGAAATTAAAATAAACAGAAATAAAAAGCCGAAAAGTATAAAACTTTGAAATACAATGGCCACTGTTGAAGATGAAAATATAAAAAGACTGCAAAACTACATTATATCGCCTGAATTATCCATTTTCGACCCCTTACCAGATATAATCCCACGTACATACAATGAAATGCGGTTGTTGAATTTGCCACCAGGACCGGCAAGCACTAAATTGGTTCCTAAAAGGGACTTGATAACAGGTCAAATTACTACTTTTGTGGAGGTGGACGTTGAAGATGTGGGAGCGAATGCGAATAATTCAACATCAATGAAACGTGAACCCGGGTTGCTGAATGAAATAACCAGAGGGTCTGCAATGAATTGTCCATTTTGGCCTGGAGGTTTAGATGAACCAGACAAAGAAATAAATCTTTTAAATATCCACGGTTTCGAAATTGAGGGAGACTTGCTAAAAACGCCACCTGGTTTTAAAACTGGGTATGACTTTAATCAAAAATTAAATAACAAAAATGTGATATATAAACCAAACCTTGAGGAAAATGTAAACTTGCTTCAAAATTTGGAAAATGATTTAGATGTCCAGGAATGGTTAAAAATTACCCAAGGTAATGAAATTGATAGCAAAAAACAATCAGTATATGCTAGCAACCAACAAGCTGAAGAATTTAAGGATGTCGACGAGCAAATAATGGCTACTGAACTGAGACCTGTTTTACAAATCTCAACAAGTAAAGATATACGTTTGCGTACCGAATGGGCCGAAATGTTGGATATATCACACCCAATGAAAGATTTTAATAAAAAAATACCTTTTCCTGCTATGACATATCCTTTTGAGCTAGATACTTTTCAAAAGCAAGCTATTTTGAAATTGGAGGAAAGGCAATATGTTTTTGTTGCGGCGCATACATCTGCTGGCAAAACTGTTGTGGCTGAATATGCCATAGCATTATCGCAAAGAGATTTAACTCGCACAATCTACACCTCACCCATTAAGGCCCTATCTAATCAAAAATACCGTGACTTTAAAAAGACTTTCAAGGATGTTGGTCTCATAACGGGAGATCTACAAATCGATCCCACTGCCACATGTTTGATAATGACTACGGAAATTTTGAGGTCTTTACTTTATTGCGGCAGTGATATTACACGTGATCTTGAGTATGTCATATTTGATGAGGTTCACTACATTAACGATCCAGATCGAGGGCATGTATGGGAAGAAGTCATTATACTCTTACCAGATCATGTTAATATTATAATGTTATCAGCCACTGTGCCAAACACTATGGAGTTGGCTGATTGGGTAGGTAGTACAAAAAAGCGAAAAGTCTATGTGATAAGCACTTTAAAACGTCCTGTGCCACTAATGCATTATTTATACACGGGGGCTGGAGGAAAAAGTAAGGATGACATATTTTTGTTGGTCGACGAAAATGGTAATTTTATGCAGAGTGGCTATGATAAGGCTGTCGAAAGAAAAGAAGCAATGCAAAGCAAAACAAAAAGATCGGGTGTCGGATTGGGCTCTAAAAATCAATTTACTAAACCGAAGCAGGATCAAAATACTTGGATTGGTCTAATTGATTTTCTTAAACGTAATGACAAATTACCTGTGGTGGCATTTACATTGTCTAGAAATCGTTGTGATAGAAATGCTTTGGTATGTGCACTAATCAAAAAAGTCAATGCTTAATTTTGCAAAATTTGAAAAAAAAACACTTGTATTATTTTTTAATATTTTAGGCTCTCCAATCTATTGATTTAAATACAGCACGTGAAAAAGGTTCTGTTGAAATTTTCTTTCAACAATGTTTGTCTAAACTAAAGGCTCCAGATCGCGTCTTGCCACAAGTTTTGACAATGAAAGACTCTCTCGGCCGTGGGATTGGTGTACATCATAGTGGCATTTTACCTATACTGAAGGAAATCGTAGAAATGCTATTTCAAGCTGGTCTTGTAAAACTACTCTTTGCTACTGAAACCTTCGCTATGGGCGTAAATATGCCAGCCCGAACAGTTATATTTGATTCGCATGTTAAGTTCGATGGTTCGGAAGTTCGAAATCTTAAGCCAGGCGAATACATACAAATGGCGGGTCGTGCTGGACGCAGAGGTCACGATAAAAACGGCTGTGTCATTTTATTGTGCAAATCCAACGTTCCTCCAGTACAAGATTTACGTTCAATGATTTTGGGTAAACCAGAAAAATTAGAATCTCAGTTTATTTTACGTTATGCCGTAATATTGACTTGCCTGCGTATTGAAAGCATTAAAGTGGAGGACATTATGAAGTATTCCTTTAAAGAGTTTAATCAAAAATTGCAACTGCCAGCGCAACAGAAACAGTTGGAGGTAGCCCAGAATAAATTTTCCCAATTGCCTGAATTAAGTGAACATTTGCAGTCGCTATCTAAATTTTTCGATTTAGCTTGGGAATATATAACGGAAAAACAGAGACTTATGGCAAGAATTAAGTCAGATTTTCCTTTAATAAATTTCTTAATTAATTATATACCTTTTTATAGAAATTTTTAATGGCTCAACCTAAAATTTTAAAAGAACTGAAAGTTGGTCGTATTGTAGTTGTGACCAAAGATAAACATTACAATAAATTGGGTGCAATCTTGTCCATTAAATCTGTTGTTGGGAAAGATGCTATCTACCGTGTGCTGGTATTAGATCATCAATTCAAATCGGAAAATAAGGTAATAAATAATTTTAGCAAAATAATTGAAAAAATTAAATTGCATAACACATTTAAAAAAATAATATCAGACATTTTTGTACTTACATATAGTATACACAACAGAAAATAATTTATTTTCATAAATCAGTTAATAAAACAAATACATATGTATTTAATGACCGCAACACGCGTTTTTCAATATACAGCTCTTAAAGAATTTTTCTCACTACTGATGTTTTTTTTTTAACATAAATAAATTAACCTTTGAACACACACCGATTTTCTAAATGAATGATTTAATAAAATTTACAACTTACAGGACGAATTACAACGTGGCGAGATGTACTATAAAATGCTTTCTCTTAATCCTCAACATAAATTCTATCATCCTGAAGGAATTGGAGGTCACACAGTACTCGATTTAAAACCATTACATTTTGTTCAAATTACAAAATCTTCAATGAAAATTGATGCTGACGTTGTTATACGAAACTGGGAACAACGTCAAATTGAACGCTTTAGAGATTCTCCACCAGGTGCTGCTGTGATAAAAGCAGTTTCAGAACTACATCAAATTAATGAAGCATTTATTCAAAATCCGGAAAGTTTAAAATTCATCAATATGTCAAAGGAAATCAATGTGAATGCCGACACGGAAATGACACAAATACTTTATTTGGAGCATGTATGGAGACAATTGCAAGAAGTGTTGCCTCATACGAATATATCAGGATTTCAGCAAGAATTTGCTGCAGTCTATGAACGAAAAATATTAGAGCAACGTATTGAAGAATTGAAATTTAAAAACTCTACAAAAAATCTTTCCTTATATCCGGACTACTGTAATAAATTGGAAGTTTTAAGGGCTTTAAAATACATAGATGAATTGGATGAAGGTAATTTTTAAAAATTTAGTTGAAAAATCATATAAAATTTGTATGTTTAGTAACTCTGAAGGGTAAGGTGGCATGTGAAATGGGACAAAATGAATTGCTTATAACCGAGTTAATACTTTGTAATATATTTAACGATCTTGAACCAGCTGAAATAGCAGCATTATTATCTGGATTAGTATTTCAAGCTAAAGTTCAAGGAAAACCCGTTATACCTGAAAAGCTAAAAAAGGTTTGCTACTCAATATTAACTAGAAGTAAAAAAATATCATAAATTTTATATAATTTCGCTAGTGCGTTAAGGAGTTTGAAGAAATCAATGATAACATTTTAGGCGAAGAATTAAGACATCATGCTGTGGCGGAATCGGAAGATCGTCTAAATTTTGGTTTACTTGAAGTTGTTTATGAATGGGCTCGTAACAAGGTGAGCATAAAAAGTTATATGTGCGTCATATTCTGCATCCATAAAATGTAAACTTTTTACTAGCCATTTGCTGAAATAATGAAACTAACTGAAGTTCAAGAAGGCATTATCGTTCGCTGTATTCAACAATTAGATGAAACATTACGTGATGTAAAAACCGCTGCCATACGTATTGGTAATCCAGATTTACAATGTAAAATGGAAGAGGCTTCAAATGCTATTAAACGTGACATTGTATTTACGGCCAGTTTATATACAACATTTTAAAAGCTATTGTTGACAAAAATCTTGTAAGTTATTTTATAGAATAATAATTTATATATGCCGGAACTTAATAAACTTTATTATTTCTTTCACTAAATTTTGCTTTTCTGCTCCATAATATTATAAACAGGTTGCTGTAAAAAGAAAGATAGATTTCAGTCACCTTCGGTCCTATAATAAGTTATAAATTGTAATTTTTCGATTTATTTCAGATTGTATTTCTTATTAATTACATATAAAATACCAATTTTACTCAGCAATATTTACTCATTATGAAGATAATAATGTTCATCTTTTGGTCAAGACATAAAAGTAATAATGAAATTGTTGAGAGAGCTAGAGGAAAATAGTTATAAAGGTGGCCTTACAACGAACTTAATTTAAATATAATATTCCACCATTTATCGAGTTTCGGGCTTAAATTTCGGTGGCATCATCATTCCATGCATGCGTTTTTGCTTTTTAGCTTTCTTTGCTGATTTGCCCGACTGAAAGTCATGCCAACTATTAACGCGACTTTGGCGGGATTCTTCAAAGTTTGTTTGCCATTCTTTGTCCGCTTTACGTTTATCTTCTTCTTCTATTTCGGACTCCCTTTTGCGTTTACGTTCTTCTTGGTCACGTTGATCCAATTGCTGTCGTCTTCTTTCCATGTCTGCAAATAGTTTCATGACCATAACATAAATAGCATGCTTATATTTAACAGGGTCATCTTCGGGTATCGTTTCAAAGCAACGATTCTCCTTTTTTATTTTTTTACGCTTTTCTGCTATCTGCAAAAGAATCAATGTTAAGCGTACAAAATTTTTTTCTTTAACATTACCATATGGTCAGTTCTCTCCTTGGCTTCTTCATAGACGTCCAAACATTTTTTGCGACCCAAATCGTTTTCTAAAGTTTTCCAGGCACGATTTATGATATCAAATGATTTTTGAGCGCGATCCTTATCATCTTGATTTTTATCCGGATGCACTAGTATTGACAATTGACGATAACGTTTCTTGATTTGTTCAACTGTGGCTTCCGGTTCAATTTGTAACACCTCGAATGGGTTGAGATTAAAGTATGTTGAACCTGGACGAAGTAAACGATCAATTTGTTGAGTAGATGTTAGTACGGAATCACGTTTTTCAATTTCTTTAACCTGTGAATATGGCAAAATATCTTTTAATTTACAACAAATTCAATTATGAACCTAATTATGATCACACAATGCAATGTTGTGTCTCTTTTAAGTTTTCGTTTGCTTGTTTACATATGGGTTAGGCTCTTTACATAAACAACGATATTGAAAAAGAGCTTAGCTAACTGTGGTTCCAGCCTATTACTTACTTCTGTGTAGAAAACATCAAAGGATTCTTTCGATGTACTAGGTTGATCTGAACTCATTTTGTTTTTTTTTTCTGTATCAAAATAATGAAAAAAATGTTTATTAGAATATTTGTATTGTAAATCTTCGATATGAGGTAATCGGTGTCTCTTCCGCAATTATATATTTTTTGTTAGAAAATAAAAACTGTTGTCAATAAAAGTTCTCTTGATTTTTTTTTCCACCAAATATTGCGCTGTGGTACGATTTTAACAAAATTTCTGAATTTTATTTAACTAAAATGTATAATAAATTTCAGGAAGCTGTGATACACAGTTGTCAAAATACGTAGTTTAAAAAATAAATATAGGGAGGGCTGCCATATACTGCAATTATACTAAGGCGAATTCATTACCAGGTATAAGCACGCTGTCAAAATTCTCCATGCATAAAAAATTACATAAAAATGGCGTCGGGATATATGTACTAAAATTGACAGTGTGGGAAATGAACAAATTCGCCCGAATTCGCCACTGCATCCACCTGACAATGAATTCTCGTTGACTACAAGATTTCAACAACAGCAGTTTGTGTACCGGCGAATTTAAAGTTGACAGCAGCAGCAAATTTATGAAATCAGCTGTGCTATTAACACTACCTGGAAAGACCCGATTTAAAGATGCCAAAAATACTTTGTCTATATTTGCATAATAATGCCTGTTTTGGTCTGCATATATCAACAAAGTTTTTCATCTTCTTCTAGTTTGGATCAGGTGGGATTACTCATGAACGGGTCATGTAATTGTTAGCATGTTTTGCTTAGGTTGTTACTTAAAGCCTATACTTTTATAACAATAAGGTCTGTTTGAACGCAAAACCCCGCATTGGAAGTCATAAGACCTAAGTATGATGTTTATAATTCTCCGTTTTTAATTCCCAAATTCGCCGCTATTTTTATGACTTTGTCCGAAAAATCCCCCAAATAACATATTTAATTTTTTCCCCATTATCAGATACCAAAATAAAATATTTACCGTTACCCTAACTTGGCAAACGTGACCAGTGATGTTAACTAATTTTTTCCAATTACCGTACAGCCTTAAAAAAATTACCGTTTTTTGGGTAAATTTACCGTACGGGTAAAGCGTTGTATAGAAATAGTAATATTTTATTATCAAAATAGGTTATATTTTTTAATCAATATAGGTACATATTTTAAAGACAACAAAAACTTAAGAAACAATTAGTATTAATAAAATATTAGAATTAAAACTTTTACATTCAATCACCATTCTCTTAAAGGCTATATACACACATATGTGTATATACATAGCTGTGTATAGATACATATATAAGTATATAAATTATTTTATATTTAAAGCTGAGTGTTATAATATATAAATATTTTCGGCACACCCCGCAATGTAGATCGATCGATAATGCTGAAATTGTAAACGAAATACAACCGGTTTGCGACCTTCTAACCATCAACTTATTATTATTTGCATATTTAGCTTTTGTGGCAGTAAATAAATAATAAGTTAAATAAAATCGCTTATTAGAGAAATGCAAGTTAATTTTTTTACATCTAGAAAACCACCGATCGATATTGTGCGACACCGCAGGCCAGCCCATTTGTTTCTAGTTTGTCACCCAAGAAAAAAACAACATTTTAGCTAATGCGAGTACCTGTATAAATATTCCATAGGAAAAATTTTTAGCATTTAGCCACAATTGGCATTGTTACAATGTTTTAGGAAAACCGTGGGTTTTATGATTTGATTAAAAATTAAAGCTTTATAAAATTACCGTACAAATATTAAAATTACCTGCCTACCTTTTGGAGGTATAAATTACCGTACAATACGGTAATTACCGTACGGTTAACATCACTGCACGTGACGTTAGTTGACAATCAGCTGCTTTCTAAGGGTACCTGAAAGTAGTGGTCTGAAACTATCGATAGTTTTCTTTACTTACATTTTAGCTGTAAAATTTGTTTGAATATCTCGGAGAGCTGGTAGATACAAGTAAAATAAAGAGATGACAACAAACATAACTTCAGAGATTTATTAAATTCACAAAATTTATGTTTAATTATTAAATTATTCAAAGAAAAATAACTTATTTAAATATGTACATAAATATTATGTACATAAATTTTATGTACCGATTTAAATAAGTTATTTTTCTTTAAATATTTTTTACAATCCAATCATTTTTGTGCATATTTGTATATATAGTCGTCATTGTCCCAGCTTAATTTGGCATCTATTTAATTATTAGTTTTAATTTATATATAATTTTATTTATTTTATATGAAATACTTGCCCTTCCCAATCCTTTTGATGAATCTACATATTTGTGCCAAACTAAAAATCTTTACAATTTTATAAACACTTGTTGATAAAAAAAATTGTTGTAAATGTTCGTTGAAAATTTTCTTTTAATAAAAAGTGCTGCCAATTTGTTTTACTGTCACTACTAGCGCATGCAAACAAACGATAAAACACTAAAATACGAAAAATAAAAACTATCGATAGTATTAAAAACTATCGATGGTAAAACGATAGTCAGAAACTATCGATAGTATCGATAGTGCTATCGATAGTTTCAGACCACTACCTGAAAGAGTATAATAAATTATTACACAATGGTACCTTGGTAAATGTGTTTTGTTTAGAAACGTGTTATTGAATAAATTTTGTGTTACGATAAATGAAAATAATTTTCATGATTTCTGTTTTAAAAAAACTAATTGGTGCTAATAAAACTTTAGTGCAATTCCCGTACAAAACATTAGCCATAAGACACTCGCACACTCCCTCGCGTGAAAACCAAAAAATGATATCCAATGAAGACTTTTGCACCGACATAGTATGGATGGACTTGGAAATGACGGGTCTGGATATAAGAAAAGATAAAATATTAGAAATAGCTTGTCTAGTAACAGATAAAAATTTAAATGTCAAAGCTGAAGGCCCATGTTTTGCTATCAATTACCCCGAAAATATTTTTGAGCATATGGATGATTGGTGTAAAAAACATCATGTAGAATCTGGTTTGGTAGAGAAGTGTTTGAAATCTGAAATAACAAATTGTAAAGGCGAACAATTGGTATTGAATTTTTTAAAAGAACACATACCTAAGGGCAAATGCCCCTTGGCTGGTAGTTCTGTTTATATAGACAGGTAAGCATTATTTCTGTTTCACGAAAAGGAATTGTTGCTGAAATAGAAGCTGGTGTTGGCTGAAGTAGTTAGCGCGTTGACTACACAGCAAATTATTACTTTGGATTCAAGGGAAGGCCGTGGTCACTGCGAGGGAACATCATAAATTTATCGGATGTGCTTTTGTGTTGCAGTGTATTAATTAGTGATGAAGGCATAGCAGTGGTTACTAAAATCATCTCCGGTAGCGATTGATACAGTTCCCGTCTAATATACAATACGGCGACTTACAACGTCATCAGCAGAATCGTCGGGTACATAGACTATCTTCTGTAGTCGGGTCGAAGTTAAACAATTAATAAAAATTACTGCTCACATTGCTTCAAAAATATAGCGCTCTACTTAACACCAAAGCCGCTGCAACGTTGCTCTAAAAATTAACAAAACGCGTATTACAAGAGTTGTAAATAAATTAAGCCTTCTTCTACATTTCCACCATCTATACTCTATATTCTTTTTCTATGGTAGAGACTCTATTGCTTAAATGTTTGTTTGAGGAACAAAATAAAGACAACACGTTAATTTTAAACTTACATAAATCGACATACGTATAAGCAACTTTTCATTATTGCAACAGATTTGTTTAAATTTTGGATTTATTTGCTCTGTTATTGAAATAATTTTTTTATTTCAGAATTTTTCTACGACAATTGATGCCATCAGTGGACGACTACATGCATTATCGTATTATTGATGTTTCATCTATAAAAGAATTGGCAAGACGTTGGAATCCTAATCTTCTGGATGGTGCTCCTAAAAAGAGATATACTCATCGTAGTTTAGAAGATATTTATGACAGCATCGACGAGTTGAAATTTTATAGACAGGCATTTTTTAACACGTTATCAGATGATAACAAATAGTCAGCACGTTGAAGGTACTAATCCAACATAGAAATTGATTGCAATCTTAAGGCCATAATCACAAAATACAGAAAATACAAATAAAAACAAAAAAAAAAAAAAAATAAAAATAGCCATAAAGTTTTGTATTGAAAGCAACCACACAAACTTTGGGGCCATTTTCCCTATATTTTGGGCACATTGTCAAGTTTTATTAACTGCATTATTAACAGTGGTTTTAAGCAAAAAGTTAATATTGTTTAAGGATTTTCATTGCGACTTAACTCTCCAATGCAATGGAGAAAATGGTTAGTAAGCATCGCCGTGTCGGAAAATTCTATGGTAAAGAAAATCTGTAATCCAAATTTTTAATATTTTACGAAATGAAATATAACCCCAAAATAGGAGAAACTACCCCAAATTCAAAAATAAAAATATTTTAGATAGGAAAAATTGTCCCAAAATTATATTTGTTGATATTTATATAGTCTACAGTTCGTAAATTTAATAATCAGAGAAATAGACATTTTTTTTTTAACACATTTGAAGCAACAAAGGAAAAAATTTATATCTAAATTTTAATTGATTATTAAATTCGACATTTTTTATATTTATTTAACTTCTATATATTTCACGCAATAAGGTCTATTTTTTGTACAAAAATGTTTATTTATAAAATTAATCCAATATTGCGTTACACTTTGTGTAACTTCTTCAGGGAAAAATAGAATTTGTTAAAAAATTTGTAGACCTCAGGTAAATATCAACAAATATTATTAATAACAAGCAGTTCGTAGTAATTGCAAAAAATTAACTTTTGTTTTTATTAATGTAAAAATTTTGGTGCCATTTTTCAAGTAGAAAAAACTGAAAAATTAAAAATGGCTCCAAAATTTTTACAATTAAAAAACACAAAAATTTAGATGTCAAAATACTTATTTTAGACATCTCATGGATGAATATTTCAAGGCAAATTGGGGCGAGACCACTTTGAATGAAATCGCCTTGATAATTTCTGTTCAATAAAAATAGTTTGTTTTATTTTCTTTATAGTTATAATTTTGTTTTAAATTATTTATTTTTTATACAGTATCGTTTTAACATGCAATTAAAAACGTTTGCAATAAGAACAAATATATTTATTATATCAATAATAATCAAAAAATGATAAGACTTTACTAAATTTCTATAACGTAACTATTAAAATAAAAGCAAAAAATAATACATTTAACAAACGTACTTAATACATGCAAGCATACACACACACCAAACATTCAAACAGAAATATTTTTAAATATGTAATTATTCGATATTGATTTATGTAAACTTTGTAAAAAATAAATAAATTAAGCTAAACAATATACAAAATTTTTTTAACATTTACGGATTTTTAATTTTTATAATTGTTAATAATAAATTCAGTCACTTAAGGGGAAATTTATAATATTTATTTAATTACTTACAATATTTACAGAAAAATTTATAAAAAAATAGAACTTATGCATATTTGCGTTTTGAAATTTTAAGGAAATCTTTGATGGTGAATCCTGGGGGAGTATACCTTGAATAAATATTAGTACAGTTTGCTGTTTATTTATAATGTTTTTGTTAGATACTCATCAATTTCCAAATTAAAGTAAATTTTTTTTCTGCAGAAGCTTTTTGCTGTAGAGAGATTAAATTAAAAATGTTAAGCTATGTACAGACGATTGGCAGATCTTACAATATTGTCAGAAAAATGTTCAGAAAATGTCTCACAACCGTCTAAACTTACAATTTTTGTCTTGCAACGTTGCAAGAAAAAGCATTGTCAGTTCATTGTAAGACAATAATATTGTCAGACATCTGACAAACGTGAGAACACTCTACTTTGCCATTATCAGATAATTGTCAGACATTGTAAGCTCTTGTTTTATTGGCAGATGTGTTTAAATTAATGCATCTGACAATGGCACCATTGTAAGATAATATTTCTGTTGGCAATGCTTTCCATAAATACTATTGGATTTGACAGTTCTGACAAAGCTTAACAACGCATCTGGCAATTTTTCCACACAACAAGCTGACCATGGTCTAATAATCAGGTCTGCGCAAGAAGGAATATGGTTTTTTGTAGGGTTGTGTTTTGACCGTTAAATAATCTGCAAAAATATGGTAAGTTAATTCGGTCTTGTCAAAAGTTGTTTACATTTTTGGCCGCCATCATGAATATTATTGTTTACGTTATGCTTTTTGTTTTTGCATAACCAATAAATACATACAAAACAACTTTTGTTTTGTTTTGTATACAGCTTTGTTTTGACAATGTTGAATTAATTTTACACAAACAAAATGCATGTCGATTTTGTTGTTGCGTTGATACGCGCACCTTATTATTCCACCATGAAGCTGACAACCGTGTAAACTCACAATTTTTGTTGGCAGATAAATTTATTGTCTGACAATTGTCTTACAATGAAATTGTAAGGTTTTCTTACAATCGTCTGAACTGACAATTTACCTTTTGGTAACAATTTTTCATTGTCAGTACATATTGACATATCTTACAATATTGTAAGATCTGCCAATCGTCTGTACATAGCTTTAATATTGAATTCATTTCGGCATATGTATGCATGTACTCTGAGATGAGTCCCTCTACAACTCAAAATAAAATTCACAGTAGTAAGACGCGAACACGCTAATTCACAATGCGCTCGCTAATATTTTCTTTTCAAATCCTGCATTTTATCATATGTATTTTGATAGGTAAAGAAATCATGTAATCTCGCGATTATCAATTTCTAAAAAGACACATTTATGGCCTTGTATTTAAAAAAAAAGGGGTCAGCCATTGTTAACCTTCCTTAAAAGTTTTTTATATACAATTTACATATACACGTAACAAATTTATGTCATGATAAACGTCAAACTCTAGATCATTGGTGCCCAGGTCCTATGCTCTTCATGCTCATTTGTTTTTGTAATACTCTTAGCTATAGGCTGTGTGTTTTAATATACTCATACATCTTTCAGCAACCTCAATGAGAAATACACAAACAACTTTGTCTTATTAGTTTTTTTTGTCGTTCTTCACTGTATACTCGCAAGAGCAAAGCAACAACACTTTCGTATGCTTTGCTGGTAAACATTGACGACAGCGATCATCAATGTACATTTTGTTTTTGTTTAACGTATGATATGAAATAAATATATGAAATATATTTTTTTGTGTTTTCTTTGCATGTATTTGTTTTTACAACAAAAAATTTTGAATAAAAATTTGTTTTTCTTTAAATGTATTGGTGTTTGCTCTTCCATAAGGAACTTGCGTAGCTGTATAAAAATAGTATGTATATATTTTATATCATGCTATAAATTTGTTACTTGTAGATCTTATGCTACTTCTATTTTACTCAACTGAGTTTTGTTTTATAATTAATATTTTCTTTAATAAACTTAAACTAAAAACTGCGCATGCGCAAATTCAATCTTATTTGTGTTGTTTTATAAATACATATAACAGATAATTTGTTACGACTACAATTAAAATAAAATAATTTAATAATATTTGCAAGAAAAAAAAAACTAAATTTCATAAGATTGCCTACTTAGTAACTAAAGACGACAACGAAGGAGAACAAAAAGAATGTCATGGAAAAATTCACCAGTTTCCATTTATAAGTTCTCTTGGTTTTATCAACTAATGTCTCCAGGATTTGGGTAATAAATAGTTTTTAATCGCATACAAAGCCTTGGGATACCAATGTACACCATTTTGTAAGTGAGCTGTATTGGCCGAACTCTTCTGGGTGATTTCGAAAGATGATCTTAAAAATCTTTCCTTAATAGCTGACCAAAGTCGAATGGGTGCCAAACTCCAATGAGCTAAAGTTTGGCTATTAACTATGGCATAACAGGAAGCTGCCACTGAATTCACCACTATGGTACCTTCACGTGTCAAAGGAGCCACGACCCCCTTTTTTAAAACTGCCTTAAGATCTATCACTTTTTGCGGCCTCAGAAAGCCGGTATGATCATAGACAAATACTTGATCTCCTTCCTCGACACGATCGGCAAATACATAATCAGCTAATTGCTTAGCAGAGTTCCAAACCATAACCAAATGGGCTGGGGTAACAGTCAGTTGAGCTCCAGTTTCGGTAGTTAATTGCACAAATTGTTCAGGCAATTCCAAATTACGATCCATAAATAAAATGATCTCACTGTAAATAGCCTCTCCCTTGTCATTCATGCTTAGCACATGATCTCCTATAACAAGATCACTCATAGCCTTCTGCTCTCCACTCTGTAGGAAAGCAATACTGTCTTTGGTAAAGCAGCCATTTTCATGAGGAGAATGAAAAGAATCTGCAAGAAAGTATGAAAATACAAAACAATTAATATCATACATTATTCTAAGTTTTCAGTTGAAATATAAAAAATAATAGCAAAAAGAAAAGTCAGGCAAGTCAAGTCACTGCTTACGTTTGTTTTAAGCCATAAACCTTTTGCCAATAAAGCTGAATACATATGTATGTATGTACATATATATACTTATATGTATGTGTACCTGTTTTTAAGACTCTTTCTCTCTCTTGCACTCTCTACATCCATTTCATAATCTAATTTGGCGTTAATAATACCTTACCACAAATTTTTCTCCTTTGTTGTTAGCCCATGTGAATATTGGATTAAAATTAACCAAAAAAAAAAGGAACAAAGAAATCCCTAACAACAATTAAAAAGGTGTTCACAGTTGCTGCTCAGCTTGTTTTTAGTCTTCGGTTTTTTGTCTTTGTTAACAGGGTGGTTGCCAATCCGGCAACTGACAAACAGAGTATCAATAACATTTTTTTTATTGTCTGAACATCAAAAGAAATTTAGGTTTTAGGATTTGCCAAAATTGATCTTGTTTTTTGTAGAGATTATTTTTAAAATTCATATTTTGTCTAACAGCAGCATAGATAGAACAAAAAACCAAAAAAATCAAAGACTCGAGCCAAAATAGATTAATGTAATTTTTATCCCCTTAAACAAACAATGGACCGTACAAAACTATTTAAGGATATTTATTTTTTCATTCCTTCTACACAACACTTCAATGACTTACAAAAATTTACCTGTTGCAAAAAAAAAAAAAAAAAAAAAAAAAAAAAACAGAAAAATATATGGATTGATGGAAGCTGGAAAAAGGTAATATTTCATAATATTGTATTTCGAAAATGTTGTTTGAAGTGAAAATGGGCGTTATTTATTACGTTTTTGTTTCGTTGCAATACTCCAATTAAAATTATTTAATTGGTAGAGAAAAAGAACATTTCCACAATTTTCTTCGGGGCCACCCAGGCTCAAGTCAGTGTAATTTAATGAGAGTTTATTTTATGTGAAAATAAATTCTCACTTTATTAGTTTCTTATTCACATTTCATATTAGATACCAATGAAATCTTCTACGCAGAAACAATTATTTTGCAACATTTTCTCATTAATGGACGTTCCATTTTCACAAAAATATGTTGAATTCTGTGCATTTTTCAATAAAAAATTTTTAAATTTATTTCATTATAAAGCACAATGAACAACAACAGCAATTGAATTGTTATTTTCAACAAATTAATAAAAAAATATAAGAAGCACCATATTTGTCCAATTTGTATCCCTTAAAAATTCCCATATATTTTAATCTAGATCACATACCACCTGTCTACCAAATTTCATCTGTATACATTTAGATAATTTTTCAAGACGAAAAGTATCAAAAGTAAAAAAAATTCAAAACAAAAAAAGTACGCAGCACCACTTTGAAATTAAAATACTAAAAATGCAAAATTGCCCTAAAGTAGCAAAAATTACCGGAAATAAAAGAATTGCTGACTTAGTGCTGTCAGTCACCCTGTTAAATACATCTATTGTATTTTCAAAAATCGATCATCTATTCAGAACAGAACAGAAAGTAAAGACAAAAAAACTAGCTTTAATTATATGATCAATGAAAATTTTAAAATAACTTTTTATATATTTAATTAATTTGGGTCAATTGCGCCTCTATCTGAGGTTAGATTAAATGCGGCAAAATATATCCAATTTAACATGCGCACATGAGTGGGGAATAGAACTCTAATGACTGATGCAAGAAATTTTACTGTAACACCTTTTTAAAAGATCACATCACATCAATAATATAAAATCACATCATTAATTGATCCTACTACGGAATTAATTGAAACTAGTATTAAAATGTTGAATGAAAATTTTCATGTTTAATTTTTTCTTTTTTTCAGCAATTTTTTAAATAATTTTTAAAATAATTTCAATTAATTTTTAACTGAATTTCCAAAAGTATTTTAATGAATCTTTAACAATATTTTAAATAATGAATATATTAACAGACATAATATTTTTTCGAATTAGCTTTGTTTTAAATACTTTTGGGCTGGAGATAGATGGTGATCTAATTATTTTTTTTTTTTAACAAATCAACACAATTTTGTGATTGCATAATATTCTTGGGCTCTACTAATAACTTGAAGATCAATTTAAAATGAATTTTTTCACACTGTCGCGTAGTGACTATTGATATTGAGCTGATATGTACAAGTATTCAGAAAGAACGTTTCCCTTCAATTCCGCTACGAATTTTTCAATTACACACTTTCTCTCTACAACATACGAAATACCGTTTAAGCGCCTCGTCTGTCGTAAACAAAAGTTTTGTTTTTTTTTTTTTTTGGTGAAATAAAATTTTTTAAAACCCTAAAACGATAATAACATAAAACAAGACCACAAGACCATTATAATTAGTGTCATAAAGATACAACAAAAGTGTTATAATAAATGAATGAAAATTTCTTAGGAAAATTTCATTAAAGTTTATGAAGAATTTAATTATAAAGTGAGTTAAAGGTTGGTTAGAGACAATAAAAATCAGTTTAAATTATATTGACTACCTTAACGTGTTTTTTTTTATTTTTTTCTATTTTGATCTGTCTAATGACATGATAATGCTTTCTCACACAAAAAAAACCTTGTATCGTGTATACGCATGCATACACATTCCAGCACACAGATGCAACGACTATGCTAAAGATCCCACCTAGCATTTGGAAGATTATTTGACGAGCGCGATTATTTCGCGACTCTTTTTTAATCGTCCAGGCGGTTGTTGGAGTAAAATTATATTTTACTCTTCCAAATGATGCTTTTGCAAGTCATTCTGACGATGGTTAATCGTCGAATTAATCGTCGTTTACGCATTTTGGCGGCCATTGGATGGCTGTTAATAGTTAACAATCGTGTTTCACTCTTCGAAGAGATACTCTTGCAAGTTACTTATGCGACTGTTGGACGTGTGTTTTGTTAAAGGGTCTTAAACGATCCGTAGGCGACTAATTATGGTGCATCGTAGACGATTCGTATTGAAGAGTCGCCATCAGGACACAGTTTCTCCCGTTGTCTTTAACTTCTGCGATCGGAATGCGTCATCATGGACGATCGGATAATCGTCTTCTCCGATCACGGAAGAGTGTTTAACGACTAAAAATGCTAGCTGGGATATTTTTTATTTAACCCCTTGTTGAGTTTTATATGCCGTATACTTAAACTAAACTGATTGAATATTTTATTTAGTATTACTCTTCTGTTGTTGTTGCTGTTGTTTGCTATAATAAACCATAAACACATTTTTTTTTCAAATAGTTAATAAATTATGTAAACTTAAAGACTGGTTTCTAAATTGGGGAGAAACAAACATTAGCCAGAATAACATAAAATAAATTTGTTGTAATTTTCTCTAATCGGTCAAGATACACGATACCAAATTGGTGTGAAATACATGTCGGCTAAAACTAATACTACTACATACAATATTGTAACAAAAATAATAAGAAAATATGTACCTAACCTAATAATATTGGGCATTTTCAGCATATATCCCCATCACAAAGAGAATTAGAGAGAGAGGAAAAGAGAAAAGATCAATTCATAACTTTGAAAAAGTTGGGGTAACAGACACACTAAGAACTCTTGAACGTCTCGGCGATGTTTTTAAGGCATCTAATTTATTTATTTGCCGATCTACAAACTCAAAAATTGCGCACTAAAGTTGTCTATGGATGAAGAGGAACTAATACCAGTGTAGCCAGGTATGGTGCTTTTGAATTTGGTAATTTCAGGTGCTGTTTTGCACTGATTTTCGTAGGGAGGGATTTTGGTGTGTTTTTATTTTCAGTATTTAATACATAATAATTGTTCATCCATTCTATTTATTAAATACGTAAAATTCCAAAAATTGATTTATTTATTTTATGAATGATAATAAAAATATTTTTTTTGGATAAATTTGGGGATTTTTAGTTATTGTAAGAGTATTGTTGGGGACACCATTCTTTACAATTTGGGACATGAGATAATATTTACTTGGCTACACTGACTAATACATGTTACTCGCAACATTAATGTTGCTCAACTTTGCAAGAAAAGCAAAATCCTTCAACACGTCTATCTAACGATTTCTGCAAATTTCATCAACATTTTTAAATCTTGTTGGTAATTTAAACATTAAACATTTTTGTATAGAAATTACTCTTTATTAAAAATATTACAAGATAATGTAATATGATCTCGGCTTTTATAAAAAAAAAAATATCCTTAAAAATTGGCTTTGAACAAGGCCTAGGTGTATCAAAATAATGTGTTTGTTGTTTACATGTTTCTTGTTATTTATGTAGATCTATTAAGTTGGCTGGTGAGACTTGAAGGGTCATAAATTAATAAACCATTAAAGTGGTTAAAAAATTATCGTTAATTTTATCTGGCTTTTACGCTGACGACTAAACTGATAAATTATTACAAAACAGAAGACAATCGGCCAAAAGAAATCCAAGCGGCATCAAACCATTTAAAATATTCGGTTCAAGCCACACAATATACATACATATATATGTACACACACACACACAACACAGCCAGCCATTTAGCCGCTCATACTCGCTCAGTCTGTCAGTTAGTCATTTATCCAGTTTAGTGTGTGTTTCTGTGTGATCCGTTTTTGGGAAAGTGTGACTTGGATCAAAACACAAGTGAGTAAATGACGTACTGATAAGTTTAAATGAACATGAACATGGATGGATGGTATTAATGTGGTGGCTTGACAACATTTCAAACAGAAACATAAATATTTTTTGTTTCTTTTCTTCTTGGGCAATGGTAATTTGTTTTTTCAAAAGGGAAGTAAATTTGTTGGAATTTTCATGCTTCTGCGTGTAAAAAAGGGTTTTAAATACCTAGTTTGTCAATAATCGGTTATCATTGTGTCTTTTAAGACTATTATTTTCGAGCTGACAAAGTAGTCGTTTAACTGTAACCACTTTTTTGTAGAATTTCTCTGATAATTTGTGTCAAATTATCATCAATTATTGTACACTAACAAAATGAAATGCATTTCTCGATCTTCATCAGCATAAGTATGTACGTACACACATATATTTGAAACAGTGTCAGCTCTAAAATTATTTAAAACATTTAGATACTGAAAAGAATTATGAGAAAAAGTATCTTTCATTAAAAGTATGTTTTAAAAAAGTACTTTATTGAAAACAGAATTTTTTATACCTTAACGAGAAAGTAGACATATTTTAGAAAAAAGGTCCTTTGCCTTTTTGTAAAAAAGTATATATTTAAAAAAATCGAAATAAACTTTTTAACCAAGAATTTTTTTACAAAAAGTACCTTTTGAAAAATACCTTTTAAAAACTATCCTTTATATGAAATGCCATTAAGTTAAACCATAGAATAAGTACCACTTTAGAAAATGTACCTTTTACAAAGCACGTATCAAAAGGTACTTTTTCTAATAGAACTAGTGAAATCTAAAGAAAACTCTAATAAGTTCTTTACATACTAAAAATTGTATTCAATCATTTAATGTTACCAAGCTAACGATATTTATGTATGTATGTATATCGTCTTGACTAAATGTCTATATTCTTTTCCCCGTAATAGGTACCATACATATCTATCATTAAAAAATTCCTAAGCAAAAAAGTTAGGAATGTGGAATTTAAAAAAAAGTGTTCATATTTCACACATTCCCGGCGATTTCAAGTGTGCTCTGTGAGAAAATGGAGCCTTGCGGAAGATATTTCATATCAAGCATCATATTACAAGATCTTCTTTATCTCAGTTTTTTCCCACTCAGCTGGTTAAGAAAGAAAAAACAAAAAAAAAAAAAAATAGCGGCATCTTTTTCATCTCTATTTTGTTGTAATTTTCTTAATGCGCTTCTCACCACTTTTTAAAACACTCTCCCAGCACTTGAGTTTCAAGGCAAAGTCAAAGTTAAATCTGAACATAAAAAAAAGCCGCAAAAATTACAAAAACAAAAAGTGAATGTGGTATCAATATATTTTGACTTAAATGTGACATCAGCAACCACCGACAATGACAATTTGTAAATTATTGATCCTTTACTAGAGCACAAAAGCCATAAAGAAAAACCACCAACAGCAACAACTACAACTACTTACAGTATGCCAAAGAGAAACCTAACCACATGCATGAATTGCAAAAGATCAGAACAACACCAACAAATCAACAACAAACACACACACATACATTACTTAAGAGTTAAGAAAAAGTGTTTTTGTAACATTGACTAGCTGGCTGGCTGTCTGGCTGTCTGGCTGTCTGTCTATTTGTCTTTTTTCGGTTTTTCATTCTTGATTCCTAATGTGTGGTCCTTGTTTAGAAAACAAGATCCTGCTGTGTTATAGGCCAACAATTATTTAATTGAAAATCCTGTAAACATCTATTATACGTAGTTTGTTTTCATAACTTGGTCATATCGTATTTTTTAAAAGACAAAGTAGCCGCCTTTTTATTGTTGTACACATTTTTATCGTTAAGATCTTTTAAGGTTTGCTGTTAGAGATTTGTTATTTCTGTTCTGTTCAGTGCTGTTCTGTTGCTCTCTTTCTTTTTCTTGTAATATGAGCCCATTTTTATTGCTTGTTGTTGCTATTGTGTTTAGGGTTTTTTGTCTTTAATTTTATATGTGATTGATGGTTGTTGGTAAAGAGAAAACTACAAATACGGTTTGTTCAAAATTGTGGTTACACAGCCGTGTCAGGATATCCCCTTCCCCTTTTCAAAAGAAAAAAATTCCTTAAATAGTTTATATTTTTGCTGGACTCTCACTTATGAACTCATTTTGCATGCATGCGCATGAAGAAGAGGGCTTTTATTATATTTCCTTATTAAATCATTTCTCTTACTACCGCGACCTCTATATTAAGCAACATTATTCCATACTATGGGATCCATGATTTTAAAATTTTTTTTATACTTTGGACCAGTCCAGTCTAATGTATTTTATTCCAAGTGCTTGAGATTTTGTTCGTTGGGATTCAACATGTTTGTTGGTCTTGTCGTATTTTGCTGTTCGATTTGCTGTTTCGATAGAAAACTGTTAAAATTGTTATAAATAATTTCAATCATAAAGTTTGATCTATGATTTCTTAAATAATTTAGAGCAGTATTATTAAGAACTAGTTTAAAATAATAAATAAGCAAGTAAGAAAATCTATTAAATTTTTTTTATGAAATTTGTGCAGATAATCTTTATGTGTAAATTATTTTGCTTTGCTTAGATTGTCGCAATAAAATAAAATTGGCTACAAAAAAGGCAATTTTGCCACAATTAAAAAAAAAAATGCAAACACACCCTTTCAAAAAAAAAAAAAATAATAATAAATATAATTATGTATGTGCGTGCAAACATAAGAAATCTACAAAAAATTTTTAACATCCTTCTTGTTTTCAAGACGATTAAGAAGAAAAGAAGAATCTTTAAAAAACTACTTGTCTTAGAAGTACCTTTCAAAGAAAGTACTTTACAACATAGTCTTAAATCTACCTTAGTGCTTTTCTCTAAGCTCCACTGAAATGTATCAAAAAAGTACCTTTAAAAAAGTCCATTCCAAAAAAATTAGCTTTTAGAACAGTAAAAATATTACTTGTGACATAAAATCACTCTAAAAAGTACCTGTTAAAAAAGTACTTTTAATGTACCATTTTGGAAAGGCCAAAAACACATTTTAAAAAGGGTTTTTCGAAAATACTACCTTTAAATAATTATTATTTTCTTAAGTGCACTTTTATTGTGTATTATACAAAATGTACCTGCTAAAAACTCACCTCATATAAAAAGTACTCACGCCTTGCGGCAAATCACTGCAATCGATACCGAACGAAATTTCCGTTTAGTTTCGCTTATGGCTGTAATTTGTCATTTATTCTGTATTCCATGCGAAATATGTACTAATAATCGCAATTTTCATAGAATTATTGTTGTTATAAATATTAATTTATAATAACCGTCATAATATTGAACATATCTATTCCATTTGGAATTCAGAACGGTCCTGCCTGTTATTCAATTGGGTGCTTTCCAAAAGGAAATGTAGCTTCTTGAAAAGTACCTTTTAAGAAATCTACAAAAATTTAAAAACGGTTTTCCGATTTCTTGTGAAATTACCCACTGTACTATATTACCCACATCTGTACTTATTATATTGTACATACATATATTTTAATTTCCCTTTTCCTCTAAGACAAACTTTTTTATATATTTTATTGATTCCTAATCCTTTTCGTTATTTAAACAAATTAGAAAAGAACTTGTTATTTAAATGAAAGTTTGCTGTTTAAGGAAAAAAAAATATAATTTTTTTTTTAACAAATGGTGGCTTCTTTTCTTCAAAAGCATCTTCTGTTGTTGTAACTTGTTTAAACTGGCTTTTCTTGTCAGAGTTGTTGTAGTACTACATATTGTTGCTGTTATTGTTGGAAATTAATTTTAATGTGTTTTAGTTGGTGGAGCCAAGCGAGTTAAAAGTTGTTGTTCGTTCTTGTTTTTAATGCCTCTTCCTGCTGAAATTGAAATAAAAAGCCCGGCAAGCATGGGGGAAGTTAGCCCCATTAAAATTACGGGAGGAACGTCTCATTTCTAATTATAACTACTTACATGATCGGATGTTGAAAATTTAGTTTTGATTGAAATGAAAAAAATATGGCTGGCACACACATTAAGTTCCTGGGAATGTGCAGCATCATGATTTAAAAAGTAGCCGGTACAACGCCTTTTTTATTTTTTTCTATGTATGTATTATCGTCAGGAAAGTATCATAGAAAATGCTAATTAATTTTGACAACATTAGAGCAAAACGATACGAGTATGTATAAAGTTTTCAACATCCCCTCTTACTATTTAATGTATTTTAATTTCAATCCACAAATTATTAAAGTATTTAGTTTAATTAGTTAGTAAAATCCCAGATTTAATCAAAATTATTTAAAGAACCTGAATTTTCGTCTCCTTACCACAATTGCCAAATATTTTATTTTATCTAAATAGATAAAAAAAAAAAAAATTTGTTTACTATTTCCCGAGATGGAGCATCATTAAAAATATTTTGATTAATTTTTAACAAAACAACGCCGAAATTGTTAAAACTGCACATTTTAAAATGAGTAATTGTATCAATATTTGATTAAAAAATCTTATATATAATTTTAGTCAAATTGTTGATAATAAAAATCCTGAAAGCCTGACTCCCAATATCGATCGCTGGATTTCTAGATGGAAAAAAATCAAGTTGCGTTCCATTAACAACTGAAGTTATTTAATATAATATTTGTTTACTGTCACAAAAAGTAAACAAATAAATAAAATGGATGATTAAAAAACGTCGCTAATCAATAGTTTTTCGTTTACAATTCCATCATTATCGATCGGTTAATATCGTGCGTCAGGCCGATATTTTCCATGTAGGCTGAGCATTATCAATAAACCGAATTGAATATGCAGTTTTTCTAATTCAAATCAGATTTAAATACTTGGGGCTGTGCACATATTACGTAACGCTGTTTTCAGAGACTTTATACGCCCCCCCCACCCTTCGTAACGCTTATTACTAATTTTTCAGTACAAAATTTTCAATCCGTAACAAATCTTTAACCCCCCCACCTGGAGCGTTACATAATATGTGCACAGCCCCTTCCTGTGTTGGTATCAAAATTAAATTTGTATATTAATTTGTACTTTTAATAATTCAGGCAAAAGCAAATCGTTATATAAGTGATTAAAAAATATGAAAAAAGGTTTCGAAAAAGTGTGTTAGTAATATTATCAGCCGTATTCATATACATACATACATCCTGCTTTACCAAACAAAAGTCGTACATTAAACCAATAAATTAACTTTTATAATGACAAACAGTGCAAAGTTGCTTTCTGCGGCAACTTTATATTAAATCATTTCAAATCGATTTTGTTATTATATGAATTTTTTTACAAGTTTGTAGAAATTTTGATAAATTGTTATGCACTAGGATTAGGCTACCTTCCCTTGGTTGGTTTTTCATCTTTCTTGTTTTATTAGCCCAGCAGCATCTTTTACCGGTAGTACACTGAAGTAGTGGTGGTAGTTGTATATAAATGGTAGTTTACGAAACAGGTATTTCTTTATTTTTTATTTTGATTTTTCAAAAACCTAAACTATTTATATACAAACATTCATACATACATTCACTATAAATATGATCACCATACATATATACTACACATACATATATACTTTAATGAAACATGTTGAAAAGGAAAAAAAATACATAAAAAAGTATAAATATGTTTCAAGCTGGATTCTTAGTTGGTGAACTCAACAAAACAACAAAAAAGAAACATGGTGGATGCCAGGTTAAGGTGGGATTTTTTTATGAAGAATATTTAGCTTTTGTGTACATATGTATGTATGTAGATTTTGGCTGTTTTTTAAGGGTTCAGATTTTTTTGTTTGCTACGGCTTAAAGCTTTAGGTCCAAAACAAGAGCCTTTTGGTCTTTCAGATGATTCGTGAGTTTCGTGAAAGAAAAACAATATACAACCATGTTAATGTCCATATACGAGTATGCTGGTATGAGTTTCCGTGTGTGTTTGTGTTAATACCATTAACTACCATTTGCTACTTTAATTTTAAAAGAAGAATAACAAAAAAAAAAAAAACAAAAAAAGAAAAACGCACTGCCGTTCAATATTAGGCTGGAATAAAATACATCTTGTGATTTTTATAAACATGTTCTTCTTCATTTTTTTTTGTTTTACTGATGAGACTTGTTTTCTTTAAACTTCTTTGGAATTTGTATCGTATTACTGAGATTTTATTTAGTTGCTTCTACAAAATTTTACACTTTAAAAGAAGTGGTAAAAGTTCAAATGTTTTTCGGCAAAAACATACGAAATATATGGTTGCTGTCTGACCTTTTACAATAGTATGTGGTTGTGACAAAAAAATTGTAGTTGTTTGTAACGATTTTATGCTTTCGTTATGTCTTAGCGGATTTACTCTTTTTAAATACCTATCATATTTCTTTTTTCTTAAGGGGTTTCTTAGGCTTTTCATAAGAATTTTCTAATTTGGAAGAAATATGTATGATAGTTTTGAAATAAACCAAATGAGAATTATACCACACAATGCCACAAAAACTATATTGAGCAGTTGCCAACATCCATTTGAGAGTGTATGTATTTGAATATACACATATTAATGATATTTGTGGATTACTATCTAGTCTCAACAATAATTATTTCGTTTGAAACCAAATTTATTAAATTATTTTCTGTTTGATCATGTTTCACTTTTTCTAAATGGTATTTTAATATGATATCGTAAAGTTGTCATGGTAAATTGCTTAAAATATGTATTAAAAAAAAGGAAAAACTAGTTTGTTTGCTACAATCATACATTGCTTGTAGCAATAATACTATATCTATCTTTTGTAATATCCTTAAAGGGAGTGTAGTGTGCAAATCAAAGTTTGAGAAATTTTATATTAACTTAAAAAAATTGAGTTCATGTAATAAATATTTGTAATAGTTTGATTGATTTTAATTTTTACTTGCCCTCCCAATTAAAAATAAGAATTTATTGATTTGACTCTGATTTTCCCAAATCAATTATTCATAAAATGCTGTTCTAATTATTTTTATGATAATGTCCGTAAGAGTGGATTTCTTTATAGACGACTGTTAGCTTTTGAATGGCTTAAACGATCATAAACAAATTTTTTTCAATCTTGAAATTTTTGATTTCGGTTCGATTTGGAACATTTCAAACAAATTTCGAAAATAAAAGACTCGATAAATTATTTTTGTTAAATAAATATTAAATCAGAATTTCGATCGATAACAAGAAAATATGCTCTTAAAATTGAAAAACAGCGTCGATCGGAGTAAATTTCAAAACTATCGACTGCCAAAATTCTCCAATTTGTTTTCAGGATTCGATAAGTTGATATAAATCGATTAATTCGTTTTGTGAATGTCGTTGGCAAAACTTTCAAAACCACCGATTTTTCATAACACCGAAAATTTTTGTCAGATCGGTTTCCTCAGTTTGTTGATTTTTTTTTTTTTTTTTGGAAATTGAAAAATACGTCATTAAATCTAGATCGGTTTGTTGGTTTTTTTCTTTAAATAACCCAAAAAATATAATAGGAATAGATTTTATCCATAAGATCAGACCTTATTTTTGCTATTGGAAAATTGTGCCTGCCGATTGTGGGAAATTTTATAAAAATACGGTAAGCGATTTAATTGTTATCGAACATTTTTAATATATTTTGTTTTCTTGAAGACTTTCCTTTAAGCGTAAATACCGGTTATTTGAATAAAAGGAAAGAAAAAAATTTCCAATATATTTTTATGTTTTATGAGAACCATGAGAAACTCATTGGGTGTCGTATCATCAATTCGTTTAATTTGACAGGCGCAAACCAAAACATGCCAAAACAACATACCCACAAAATCCTACAGCAGCCGGCCAAATATGCACAAGCACACTAATACATATGTATGTAAGTACATACATACTTGCATATAAGCAAAAAATAACACAAATACACACAGCCTTATGCACAAACTGTGCATCTATTTTGTGGTTAAAATTGTTGCAATTGGCCATAAACGAACTTGTTTTAAGCAGACTCTAACCGACTTAATGCACTAAATGACGATCTGTCTGTTGCAGTTTAATTTAAAGAGCATGAAATGTTCCAGCGCTATACGTAACTATTTATCTAACTACATATCTGTTGGGCTGTCTTTTAGTTTTTATTTTTTGACTTCAGTTAGCCAAGTTAGCAATAGTGCGTGTTTACAACAGATTTTTTTACCATTTCTAATTCAATTTGATTTGGGTAGTCAGTCTAACACTTTCAGGCATACGCACACAAATTTTATGTTACTTCGCGATCTTTTACTATTTCTTAACAAAGCTCTAGCGTACTGAATACAACAAAATAAATAAAAAAATATAACAAAACAGAAAGACACCTAAATACCAAACCAAGTTGTATGTTTGGACGTACAAAGAAAGTTTGAAACAAATTGCCTACGCTTGTCATGTTTTAAAACAGCTACAACATTAGCAACAGACACAGCCGGCAGAAAAAGAACAACGAGAAAAAAAACTACAGATACGATACAAATAGTTATCATGAGGAGGCAAAAATAAATACTTTGGTGTACCAAGAATCACAAGTTATTTGTGGCCAAAGTCATAATTGACGTTAAACATGCAAAATTAAAACTCGTTAGTGTCAATTCCTAAGAAAATTCACAAGTTTTTTTTGTTGTTTTGTTTTCTAAACATTTTCCTAAAGCTGTCAATTTTCTGTTGTAAGTGGGAATATTTTGTTTTTCAAAATAGATACCTACAATACATACATACATACATACATATGTATGTAGTACATGTGTTATAAAAGAGTAAAACAAAAGATGAAATAAAATAAAACTTACCCGATTTAACTGAACAGTGTATATGAGCTCTGGTTTCATAGTAGACCCAATCGAAACCAGCCTCTACGGCCAAACGTGCCAACATGCCATATTTACTACGATCACGATCTGAGGTGGTTATATCGACAGCTCTGCCCTCATAATGCAAAGATTTGGCATCATGCAGATATTCTTCATCCCAACTTTCAGTCACACGTAATCTTACACCAGGCCACTGATTCATAACCGAAATGGCCAAAGTATTGAGTTTTTCTTTGCAGCGCTATAAAGAAAAACAACAACAACAAAAATGTTTACAATGAATATTACAAGAAATACAACTAAATAATGGTTTTCTATTTATAATTAATTTATGTTTTTATAACAAAAAAATAATGTATTAAAAAATTAAAAAAAAAAATCATAATAAAATGGTAATAAATTATTTCGCTCTTTTGTGTTAGTTCAAGTATTTAAAAATGAAGATGCCTCTTTTATTTCCTTTTTCTCTTATAGTTTATGTAACTGGCTGTGTATGCATGATTGTGTGTGTGCAGACGAGTAGCGGTTAGTTAGAGGGTTCATCTTCTTTTATACATGGCTGCTTGATTTTTGTTGCTATTATTAGTGTTTTATATATTCAACTCCCTCACTCTTCTGTTTGATTAAACTAAATTTTGTATTTTCTTAAATTTTACTGTGTTTGTTGTTTTTGTATTATATAAGTATTATATTTATATTAATAGGCGTGGTAGAAATCCATAGATGTTTTTTTTCTTTTGGGAAATTCATTAATGCCTTCAAAGTTCATTTGGAAAATTTATAGAAACTCTCAAGTGTTTAAATTAATGGAAAATTTTCTAAAATTTTACACTAGAAATTAGGTAAAATAAAGTTTACTACATATAAGAAAATATAAGATTTCTGCATGAAGAATTTTATTTTGCGCAGAATTTATTTGCGAGTGTTTGCGTAAAGAACGATGATGGCTTAAAGCAAATTCAATAACAAAATCTGTGGTTTTTGTAAATGACTGACGAGCATGTTTATCAATTACCTTTTCAAATTTAAGCAAGCATAAATTCTTTTGTTTCAAACTGGAAAGTCGATATTAAAAATTTTAAACTTTTCTTATAGATATAGGTAATAATATAAAAATAATAAAAAATACTCTTGATTAAAATTCTTATAAGAATGACATCTCAGCATGGTTCCATTAAACATATTAAGATAATAATATTGTTGGCTTTCACCGGCGTAAATAGTCCATATTCCTGGGAGTTGGGGGGTTGGTTGAGGTTCCTGAGAAAAACCTTAACTTATTTTGAATTTATTAAAAACTATGTAAGATTACATGCACCTAATTAGCAAAGACGGCTTTTACACTATGCAACTTTGTTGCATGCAATTTTTATTTTAAGTAGGAGTGTTAAATTGGAAATATTTACATATTATATATTCTTTCTCCCTTTCTCACTTAAAAACAAAATTGCATGCAATAAAGTTGCGAAGTGTAAATGCCGTCTAAGACACATTTATCTCAACTGTGTTGTTTCCGATTACTCTAGGAGTTTCACAAACTTTCGTGATTAAAAAAAAACTTTAAGATAAAATTTATTGTGCTCTCACACCCCACACCCTTTCACCTACGCCTGTGTTGGTTCCTATAAAGCCATAATACGTTATGTATAGTAATTTTACTAAGATATATGTACATACATACATACATACATATATTACAACGAAATTAGCGTTAATAATTCATTTTAATTTGAGTTGCACAATTTTTAAAAATAACAGCTCTTATATAGATGCTTTATTATTTTTATTTAAAACCAAACGAAGTTCGTATTTGGTACATCAACATATTACAAAGTTCTCATGATTATATAACATTTATTTAAGCACTTCATTGTAAACTCATTAATTGTAAATTTCGAATATTTTGCAAGTTCTTTAAGATATTTTAAATATAAGCTTCTAGAAAGCCTTTCCTATTTAATAAGTAAATATAATTAAGAGTGTACGTTTAAGTTCGCAAAAACAAGTCCATGGTTGCGATAACTATATTATGATTGTGGTAAACATTTTATGGTTGTGCTGACAATGTCTTTTTTTTTATTAATTTAAGTAATAAAATAACTTTTTTTTTTAAATAAATTATAGGTTAACAATTCAAAAATTACCATAATATAATTTAATAATTGGTGAAGATGTGCAATTATCAATAAAATTTTGCTCAGAAAAATCTCTTAACTTTAATTAAATTTAAAATAGAAAAAAAAAAATTTCTAGATTTACTAGACCGATTCACTATTACAATGTGGTCGTTTTTTTTTTGTTAAGTACCTATATTCAGAGTTCCAAAATAAGAAAAAAAAACAAACGGCAAAGAACTAGAATCTATAAAATAGAAAATAAAAATTTTGAATCAATAACTTGAAAAATCTTTAGGTAAAAAGGTTTTCGCTTATAAATTAAATTTATAAAATGGTCGATTACTTTGAAAGGCTCTTTAGGGACGAACAATACGACAAGCAATTGTTCATAAAACCAAACAGATTCATTTATATTTTTATTTATTTATGTAAGTATGTACTTACACGTACATACATATTTTTCTAAAATATTCTTTTACTTTTGTATCATCATTACTCACACACAAACACACTAAAACAATATTTACATTGACCCAAAACGAAAGACTTAGGCAAGAAACCTGTTAAGACCAAAAAACTCTGAACATCTTGCGCACATTTAATAAGCAAATAACACTTTTACTTAAGCCAACAACAAAAATCCTTCCTCTCAAAAAAAAAAAACGAATTTCTTAACCTTTGAGCTCTCCTTGCATTTTACTTTAATAATATTGACATATTTGCATTTTGTAGTACAAAACAAGCAACACGATTTCTTTTTGTTGTTGGATGGGTCAAAGCAAAGAAATTTAAAAGTAAATATTTAATAAAAATTGAAAACTCTTTTCAATTTGGGAAAAAAACTAAAGGTTTTTTATTTCACATAAATAATTATACACATTTCTGGGGATGTGAAAATATTTAACACAACGCCGACAATTGTTTAGCACAAATATTTGAGTTATTGGAAGGAATATTTTAGAAAAATATTCCTAGAACATTTTTTCAATATATTAAAGAATTATTCAGAATTTAAAGCCACAGAAGCGCAATTGTCAACCACAAAATCAATTATAAACGGCTTTTGGTTTTTGCTTTCAACCAACAACAAATTTTGCAGTAACTTAGTGGCTTGTAGAGGAATCTACTATACTCGTAAATACATCCCTGTGTGCAACGAATTGCGGCATTAGTTTTGCTTTGCGATTTGTGTACAAACATTACAACCTATTTGTTGCTTTAGTGCTTTAACAAACTGCCAGGATGACGGCTGGGCATCCTGATTGTAAGGCGTAAAATTGATTTTCATTTTCAAATAACTATACAACATAAGCAGACAAGATGTTTGTTGTTTCAAAAAAAAAAGAAGAAAAAAGAACACATATTTAAGCAACTATGTACATACATGATGGTTTTATATATTCAAATATTTTATGATTATGTTAATGTTTGCCTATTTGTCACACTGTTAATAAAAGAAATAAAATTATATATTTTTTATATAAAAATAGAAAATTCAAGAAAGAGCAGCTATTGAATTTTGAGTGTCTAGAAAATGTTTGGTATTACAAATAAGCGCTTTACTTGACATTGTAAATTTTTTTTATTTGTTGATAATGTTGTTGTTTATTGACACCAAATATTTTGGTGTTTTTTGCTTAAGTCTTTTGTTTTACAAAACTCTCTTTTCTTATACACAATTATTAGTTGTTTGTTTTGTTGCACATAAACACACATGTAGTTTTGTTGTGTTCTTCTTAAAAGTTTACTTAATAAAAAGGCTTAAAGCTTGAAGTATGCGCTAAAGCAATAGACAACACTATTTGTTTTTAATTAATGCATGAATTCCAATAATGTTAAGCAAACACTTTAAAGTGTTGTTAAGAGAACATTATGGAAATCCTGCTAATGTCTTTACATTACTGGCCTTTTTTTTTGTCCCAGCAAAACATCTCGCACTTACCAAACTGAGTTTTAAATTGATTATATCATCATTTGTCCATAACAATCAACGTATTTAACAACAACTTCAATATGATTTTATTTTTCACACATATTGTTGTTACTTAAAGTCCACGTCCCTTGATGGTCGGTTTCAACAACAATAATTTAAATGGGCTTTTATACTCTCCAAAAGACTTGTTAGTATAATGTTGATTTGATTGTTAAATAAATATTTATTATAAATTTAACTCTTTCCCGTCCGTTTTAAGTCCAGTGTAATAATTCCCCCATACAAATGCACACACTCTTTCTTTCCATTTAATGTTTTCTTTAGTGAACATTTTTTCGTTGCTGTCTTTTTTTCTTCGTTTCTTTGTCTTTTATGCCATCTCAGTGTTTATATATTATTTAAATTGGCTGGTGTTTATGTTGTTGTTGTCTGTTTTGTATACAAGAACATTAAACAGAGAAGAAGAAGAAAAAAATGGCTAAAAGCCGACGGGTGCGTAAAATAAACAAACCTATTTTTTCTGTGTCTCTTTTCCAACATTCTGTATGTTTAGTGTTAATGCTCGCTCATGTCGGTTGATTAAATATTAATTTTTTTTAGTATTGAAATGTAATAGACATTCAAAACTTCAATCATTTAGGAGAACATGAAATAAAAACGTTAAAAAAATAAAAGTTGGGCAGCAGTTTACCGCCACGCTACCAAAGACGTTAAATGCAAAATAATGTATTTGTAAAGAAAATCATTCAAGCAAATCCATGTTGTCTTAACAATGATGCCCAGACAAACAATATTTTTAATTTGTAAACGATCATTTCGTTAATACTGAAATCATTAATTTTTTTAGTTAAAAAAAATGAGTAACAACTCCACCAGCGATTTTTATTTATCAAACAATTATGGGTGTAGTTTTCTTTTTTTCGGCTGTTAATCAAATTGTACGTAAGTAATATTTAATTTCGATTATATTTTTTTCGATAAAACTGATGCTACTTTAAGTAGCATGCCTCCCGTTTATTGGTGCTTATATCAAATCATCAGTAGACTGCAACAAATGAAATCTTTTCTAAAATGAAATTGGGAAAATATCTGACATAACAAAAATTAATTTTATAATAAAAAATCTTAAAAGTTCTCAGACGCGTTTAATTTTGTATCACTCATCCCTTAAAACAATCCATCTATTTAAGCCATTGATTAGTTGTTACATTAAAACCGCAATAAAATCAACTATTTAAAATTCATATTTCAAATAAATGTGCAAAACGTTGAAGTCTTAATGAGTTTCTAGCTTAATTAGCTTTTATTTAATTTTTTTTATTTTACAAAATTAAAAATTTAATGAATCTATTTTAGTCGTTTATTAAATTTTTATATTCTTTTTTTTGCAATTTGATGTTTGTTTATTTTCTGGCTTTAACATCACATTTTGAATAAACGTTAAAGTAAAAGTCAACAGAAAATTGCCAAGAACAACAACAACAACAAGAAAATTAAATAATAATTGTTTAGTGGCCTGTGTTATTATGGTCATCATCATTAAGAAGAGTATGTGTGTGTGTGTATTCTAGCAAGAAGGAGCAAAACTTACAAAGATAAAATTTAGCTTAAATTTTTAAACAAATCGAAAGAAATCTTAAGGCCATAAAGAGTGAAATGAAAGAAAAAACAAATAATTATTGTATGTAGTTAAATTAAATCGATGTTTGTTTTAATAAAACGACAAACATTATTATTTAAACATTATGTTTGTATGTGTGTGTGTGTATTAAACCACTTCATAATGTTGTAAAACACTTGAAGTGCAATTTAAAATATTACAGTGCAATCCACAAGTCGTCACACACACACACACATTCGAACACTACAAAATCGCTTAAGATAATTCACAATAACACAGGAAACTCCAATAGGAATAGCAACTGCAACAACAAAAATAACAACTAATGAGATTCTGTGTATTTATGTGGCACTTGTATGCTTGATTCGTGTTCTATTAACACTCGCCACAATGCACTGCTCTGCACTGGCACTGGCTTTGCACATTCGATTGTACAAGTACGAGTATTTCAAATGAACAAATTGAAAAAAGGCTTTAAAAATATATTCCATGATGCCACACACATACCAAGCGGCATTTGTACAAAGCCTTAGTGTTGAATGATCGCTTAAAATCTAACAAATTGTTTGTAAATGAATGACTAAACTAAATGATACCCGGGTAGAAGTAATTTAAAAAAAAAAATCATTTAATAAGTGTTTTGTTAAAAAACACAAAACATGAACACCGTGTGCAGCAACATGCCACCCAATTTTTGTACAAGTGAAACGTGTAGAGGGGGGAGTATAAGGGGGTGGAGCTCTAACTTATTGCAAACACTATTGATCGTGGATTTGTGTTAAACATGTGTAATCAATGACACTGATGACACATTTACATGACGTATAACATGTTTGGATATGCGTGTGTGCATATCTGTTGGTATCGATAACCAGATTTTGATTTAAAATTTGGTTTTTGATTTTATTATAAAAAAAATCAAAAGAGCTGGGGTAAGATTTTGTCATAAAGTAGTGTTAGCAGTTCTTTTTTTTGTTGTTTTGCTTTTGTTGTTATCATTTATCATCCAGCAGGGAGTTGAAATTGCCAACTTCCGTAATTGTAAGTTTTCGCTTCCGTTTGCTTTTAGTTAAGCAGAAAAAAGGACAATTTGTTTTAAAAAAAGGATATTAAGTATCTGATTACTTAACAGATTATTTAATTTCTTACTAGTCAAAAAAAAAAAGTTGTAATTAAATGATTTAATAAAGTTTAGCGTTTACCCTCAAAACACACACAAAAAATAAAGTGACACCAAACTGAGCTGCAAAACAAAGATCGAATAAAACACTTGATTTAATATGAACACAAAGAAAAAAAGACTTAATCAGTACAAGTACATATTCACCCTTTTTTTGTTAAAACACACACATTAAGAACTTAAACTGTGATTTACTTTTTGGTGGTGATTGTAATTCTATACCATTTTATTTTTAATTTTTTTTAACATAAATTGTGTCATTTTTGCTATAAAACAAGGGTCCTAAAATAAATAATTTCATGTAATTTTTGTGCGGTTTTTGTGGTATTTGTTTAGTGTTTTTTTTTTTTCAAGCAAATAATAAAAACTTGTGGGTTTTTTTTTTATTTACAAATGAAAAAATATTTTTCACATTTTACCCCCCTCTAATGGATCCGCAGTAAATAAACAATGAAGGAATAATAAATCTCTAAAAATACAATTAGTTTTTTCAATGCAAAACTCATAAATATTCAGACGAATAAAAATTGTTTATTATTTCAGTTTCATTAGAATTTTCAATTAAAAAAAAATGATGTTTATAAACAATTCCAGAAGATGACAAAAGCGACTATAAAAAAAATATGTATCTAAGCAAATAGTTTTGTTATTGAAAATCTTAAGGAATTTCATTAAAAAGTTGTATGAAAGTCTTCAATAATAATAATTATGAAAAGAGTTCAATAAAATATCAATTAAGAGGCAGCAAACTTTCAGCTGAGAGAAAATCCATGCAAATATATCATGAAATAGTTATTTTGTAATAATGTTACACCACAAGATTCGTTCGTAGGATATAGAAAATTTACAATAATTAAACAATAACAATAACAAAGCGACTTAATATCGTTACGGCCATAGAACAGCTGATTCTTACAATGCAAAAATTATTTTTTCTGTAAGCTGAGGGATGGATTTAATAGAAAAGGTTTGTGTGAGCATGGCTTCAACCAATTTTTATTATGGGATTAATTTGTCATTGGAAATCCCTACTGCTGTGTCAAGTTTTAAAATAATTTTTTTTTTTTTTTTAAAACCTAATTCTCATGCAGCAGCTCTAAAAATTATATTTGGCAGTATAGGAAAATTCTGTAAGTTAGTACTTTTTGCAATACTGTTTCATCTTGAAAATACTTCAGTACATCCATGTCAGTTTTAGTAATATTTTTTCTTTTTTTCTTTCCAACATTGACCAAAAATTTGTGATGTAACCACTTCGGTAGCAGACTTTGTTATTCATGTGTTTGTGGCTAAAATTGATGTTGCTGTTAGTAGAAATGCCAACAAAATATAGAATAATAAAAATTACAATTTTGTCGAAAAATTACTTTTTTGGTAAAAATTAAGTACGACATCAAATTTCCATCACTGATATTTGGTGTCAACTTAGCTGCACGACTGAAAATAAAGTCGATTTAAAAATAATTCAAAGAAATTTTTCGTCGTCATTTTGAAGCAATCCATTCAATATCAAAAAAATAAAATCTTAATCTTAATTTTTTCAAATGCCCTCTATTGTGAAACGATGTTTCGGAGAAAAATCTTAGTCCACACCAAATATAAGAGCTCTTTGTTTTTATTTGGATCTGGCAAAAGAGAAGTAAAGTTTTGAATTTTCGATATAAAATTTACAATTTAGAAATTTCGTAGAAATATTCTTAAATATTTCGAAAATTCGTAAAAATATTCGAAATTGATATTGAATTTTCTAAACAAATTTTTAATTTCGAAAATGGTGTTGAAACTGTTATATTTTGAATGCTACTGTTCCTACTCAAATCTAGCTTATGTTCTGTATATAAATTGTAATATTTTTAAATTCGTTCGTTAATAATTTTTTGCTGATCAAAAAAAAAATTCCATAGAGGATTTTCACATCTACATACATACACACATATTTAATCTTCTTGATGATTGATCAGTAAATTTTAAATATTTTATTAGGGGCTTTATCAATGATAGAAATATATATATATACACTCACTTCTCTTTGATCGTAGTCATAATTCTTATGTATCAAAATATTTTTGCAAAATTAGAATACGAGAATTACGTCACAACTAATTTAATGTGTAACATTAAAATTGGCTATTGATGCTCTATGCTGAACTTCGCCAAAGTCTTAATGCAAATACATATTCTGCATTCACTGTTAGTTCTTCCAGAATTTTCAAACAAATCCAATCGATTTTTTTAACATTCCCATAATTTATCACTTGATTACAAAACATTAAATGTTCAAATTTAATTAATTACTTCGTATTAAAACAATGACAAACTAAATTTGTTACCCAAAAAAAAAAAAAAAAAAAACAATAACAATAACAAAAAATGCTACAATAAATGATGTTTAAGAATATAAAAATCTCATTTGAAAACGATACAATATCTGCACAATAAACGTTTAAATGTTTAAATTCTTAAAACCAAACAAACAAAAAGGATCAAAATCTTTAAAATGTGCAATAAAATAATGATCAACACCATAATGACAACGATTTATGATGCGACCATAAAACGGATATTTATTTAGTTTTTCTTTTCCTCATGTTGACCAACTTCAAGTAAAAGCCTGAGTGTTTTTTTCCTGGTTGTTTTGCATGAGCATAAATTTTACACTTCTTGGGAATTTGGACTTGCAGCCAACAGTTGCATCAACATTAAAAAGAGTGAGAGAAAAGAAGCAATATATGTCTGATGCAGGTAATATTTATTTATAACCCAAACAATTTGTTAATGAATATTTGTATAATAAATCATGAATGAGTGGAATAAGCGAAAGCACGAACGACGGGCTGAATGAGGAATGCTTTGGTTTCTTTTTTTTTTTGTTTTTGTTTTTGGTTTTCAGTTTAATCCGTGTATAGAACAAATTCTTTCTAAAGCTGATCTTGTGAAAAATGAGGAAAAAAATCTTAAATTTCATAAATTACATTCAAGATTAAACTGAATGTATGTAATACGATATTTAAACTGTTGTGATTTTTTTTTCTACATATTTTTTTATTTCTGTTCATTCTCCAAAGTTTATAACAAAATAGTTTCCATTGTCAAGGGGTTTTCAATCAACCGTTCAAAACATAATTTTTATGAATTATGAAATGTCTTAAGAAATGATCCTATTAATTGTAAATGGTGGTGTTTTTTTTTCTTCTGTGGAGGGCATTCGAAAAAAAACAACAAATGTTAGATCGTAAATGCCTTTTATGTTAAAGATGTTTAACTGTTGATAAGCTTAAATGTTGATGATGTCACTCCTAATTTGTCTACAAATAATTTGACATCTTTTGCCACAACACACAAACAAAAAAAAAAAAAAACACATGAAATACAAAATACCAAAAACTAAAAAAAGAAGAAGATAAGCCCTCATCTACATCAAATTAAATATTTGTCTTTAGCCATACGTGGGAACTCTATTAAGCTTGATTTGCTACAAACTTTAATTTCCATTCGATTTCAGCTCATATCATAAATTTATAAAAATAAACATAAAAGACTTTATAATAAACAGCACCACTACTCATTAAATCCCTTAAAACTGCCAGCAATATGGGAAATCGTTCAAAAAAAAAAAAAAAAACAAATGAAATGAAATGAAAACGGCCAATAAAATGAAGAAAAAATATTTAAAATTAATTTTTTGCTAATAAAAATATACAATTTATCATCAATAGTCAGTCAGTCAGTGTGTCCGCCAGTCCATCAACCATCAATATCAATTTATACAAAACTAATTTTAAGAGCAACAAAAAAAAAACTCTAAACAAATTGCCCAGATTTGCATAATATTTTGTTCCTAATCAAAGATGCCTAACGTGAATATGAAATATTTTCTAACACTCAACTATGTTCCTCTTTCTTCCCTCAATTTTTGTTTTTTATTCAATTTCAATTTTAAAAGGGATATCAATGACTTTGATGGTTTTATATAAAAGTTTTTATTACAAACTTGATACTTTTTTTTGTTCTTTGTTCGTTTTAAGGCGTCTAATTTAAGTATTACCGACAAGCGGCTCTTAAATAAACTGAAACTTTTATGATCAATTTTATATTGCTAGTATTACTAATGCAAATATAATAAACTATCAAGGAAAAACTAATAAACAGAAGAGTATTAACAATAACAACAAAATTTAAACGTATCACATTGCATACCTAAAAATATTATTAACCCTTTTTGCCGGACCGTACTTGATTTGAACATGTTCTTAATTAAAAGCCTTTTTACTAAATAGATGGCGTTAAGTGTACAGAGTTTACGTTTGATTGTTGCCAAAAGCTAAATGAAAAGTATGTGCTAGAATAATTAATCAATTATAATAACTGCCTGTTCCACGATGTCGACAGAGGTCTTTCTTTCGCACAATTAAATATAAAAAATAAAACCAAATTCCGAAATTTAGCAAAACAAAATTTTTTATAGGTATTTTACAACATACGAGAACGTTAATTTAAACTGTATTGATGAGCAATTGTTAAACTTAAACTAAAAGTTTACCATACGAAATTCAATATTTAAAACAACGTTTAAATACCACTTTTTAGGACTAACACTTAGGGGATAACCAACCACTGGTTTATGCAATGCAATGTGCCAGAACTAGGTGCTCCACGTAATCCAAAAAAAACCATGACCTAGACGAAGAGGATATAAACCAACACAGATTAAGTATTTACAGCGGGTTCATGGAAGCAGTCATAATAAAGCAGAGGTACATTAGCAAAACAGAGATTCTTTACAACTCTTGCTATTTCGCGATGTGTTAATTTTGAAACAATACTGCAGCGCCTCTGGAATTAAGTAGATGTATTAACTTTCTTAAGCTGTTAAGCAGGTATTTTATTAATCAATGAAGGATATGGAAGGATATGGGAACAGTTTTCCAACAACAATCTATACAATGCCACACTGATGATTTATCCTATACAGGGATAGAACCTGGGTCCTGAAACATATCCTGCTTTGTAGTCAACGCGCTAGCCACTACAGCCAACGCCATCTCCATGGATCAATATATATGATTTTTTAGTTAGCAAATAACAGCATCTGGTCTTTTCATTTACAATTATTACCTGACTACTGTAGATGGGCTTAAATATATTTTATATTGTTTAAAAATTAATATTAACATTAACATTAACATTAACATTACCATTAACATTAACATTAACATTAACATTAACATTAACATTAACATTAACATTAACATTAACATTAACATTAACATTAACATTAACATTAACATTAACATTAACATTAACATTAACATTAACATTAACATTAACATTAACATTAACATTAACATCAACATTAACATTAACATTAACATTAACATTAACATTAACATTAACATTAACATTAACATTAACATTAACATTAACATTAACATTAACATTAACATTAACATTAACATTAACATTAACATTAACATTAACATTAACATTAACATTAACATTAACATTAACATTAACATTAACATTAACATTAACATTAACAATTACATTAATATCTACATTAAATTTTTCTCAACCATGGTATTTCCCGAAACGACGGTATTAAGTAGATTTCGTTATGTTTTAGGGGTTTATTTCATTTGAAAAATTGGTATTTAATATCATATGAAATAAGGCCTCAATAATTGGGTGCTACTTAATTTTTCTTTGGGAAATTAATTAATTTCGTTGGGGCTTAACTTCCTTTTAAAATTGGGAATTTATTGCATATGAAACAAATTCCCCATTTTAGGGGTATTATTTCATATTTTCTTTAAGATGCTTATTTTCTGATGCGCTTTTGCCTACCGTCAATCAAACCTTTGATTTATCTACAAAAAGCTTAAAATTTTAAAAAATATTACAAACTTCAAGAAAACGAAACATTTTTAAATCAGACCTTTTAAAAGGTTAATTTCAATATTATGTACACACACACGGCTGCGTAGAAAGGCAAGCTTGAATTTGTACAAAGTCTTTTAAAATACATACCAGCAAGTCATTGTAGCGAATTTAATTTGCAGCTACAATCGCGTCTTAAACTCCAAAAAAAAAAAAAAAAATAAAAACGGCAAAACTTTATAAACAAATTTTAATCACACATCAGGGATTATGGCGCTTATCGTTTCAATTTCAAATGAAAGACAACAAGAAGAAAGAAAAAAAAAAACAATTTGCTGAATCCGAAACCTAATAGATCTTTATTAATGTCATTAAAATGACGCCTTCTGGCAGTTGAAGATCATTTTGATGAGTAATAAAATAGTGTTAAGAAAATTGAATTCTGTTTTTAAACTTTGTTTATTTTTTTTTTTTTGCTTTTTTAAATTGAAATAAACCGAAACAATTAATTAAAAAAATGGTTTGATTTTGTCCTCACAAAGCCGAGATAAACTTAAGCCAGCCACCAACAGTAACACACAAATTCCGAAAAATTAAACTGACATACAGACAGCAAACCAAAAGAACAAAAAAAGAGGAACAAATATGAAAATAAAAGCAAGCAAGACTGAACGAAATGAAATAAAATGATAGACGGTTTATTAAGGTGCATTTTTGTAATTCTTTTGTTTTGTTGTATGTTTATAATTAATTATAAACAGACTCCTTCAAAAAAGCGCCAACAAGCGTCAAAATATTGTGCAAAAGTAGTTGGTTGTTAAGCATTATAATGATTTAAGTGGTTCCCATTAAGCCAGAGATTAAAAATTATAAGAAAAAACACACACAAACACACAAATCTTTTGGTTATTGTAGTATGATTTTTAATAACCATAGACGTGTTCTGGTCAACAAAAAAAAAAAAAAAAAAAAAATAAAGAAAAAAATATCCGTCAACACGACACAGCCAACAAGCAACACACACGCTCAGCTTCCCAACAAACTCATGTTTGAACATGTTCAGTATAAAAATTAAATAAGATTAAAATACTTGTATCCCGAAAAAGAATAAAAAAAAAATAATTGAACAAATAAACAGAAGAGATAGAAAGAAAAGAAAAATGACAACATGCAATCTAAAGCAGATAATGCTCGATCGTACTACCAAAAAAAAATAAATAAAATAAAAAATTAAAGCGACTGCTACAATAAAATAAAACATGAACACACCGAGAGGAAACGAGCTTAAATGCACATGATGAGCCCTCCTGGTTCCCTTAACGATTGTAGAGTAGCCAAGTTTGTAGTCTAAACAGTTGATATTGAAAAAAAATATCTGATTTTATTTTTGGATTTTTATAATTTTTTTTCTGCATTATTTGTGTTGTAGCTTTAATCTGTTTAATCAAACAAATAAAATTCCTGAGAACTTGAAAAGACTTTGTGTCAAAAAAATAAAAAAAAAAAAAATAACGCAAAAAATTAGTGAAAAAAATTGACCTGAAATTATAAACCATAATAGAGAATCACTCATCATTTTTAATCATATAATGTTGTGACATGTTTAAATTTTTGATGAAAACGTGATTTATGAAAATCGAGGTGAAATCCGTAATGATGGGAATACAATTGGGACGAAGGATGAATTTTTCGATGCGAACTTTCGTCATCAGAAATAAAACACATTTGTGCAGAGGAAAATTAACACAACACCGGTGTCGAACGTGACGTGTGTGACGAATTTATTTATTTAGATGTATTTCTATTTCTTACTCCGGCGAACAACAAATAATTTTTTTAATTGCAAATGTTTTAATCGAATTCGGCCTGCTCGACAAAATTCGTCGTTCGTCACAGTTGGGTTCTAAGCATAATTTTAAAATTTACAAAAATTTTTTTTGTGTTGTTTCTTGAAACTAATCTGCTCCTGCTTTTTAAGGACAATAGCATCACATTGTAATTATAAGAGTAAAGTGTGTAAGTAGTCAGCAGTAGCCACGAGAGCAGCAAACGAAAATATATTGTTTGATCTAAACGAATCCTTAGAGTTTAACTGCTTGTATGTCCTTGCTAGAGAATGGTGTAAAACATAAAACTGAATCTCTTTGTAATTAAAAAATGACAAAACATTATTATTTTTCTTTTTGCTTAGCAGGAGAAAACTGCCAACCTCGAAATGATGTTGATGAAACGATACTAAAAGCGATTTGTTACACATTTTGCTACCATTTTAATGTCATTTGTTTAGTAAACATATTAAATATTAAACTGACTTTTGACCTTGGCAGGGAAAAGCAAGGATCCTTCAATCAAAAGAAAACAAAAAACATAAAAGCAACATATATTTAACATTTAACCTTGACTATTGAGGGTTTATTTTTATACTTTTTGGCGCATAACAGTTTCATTTTTTTTGTTGTTCAAAATTTAAAAACTGCCAACCGTTTCACACTGTGTCTTGAGTGAATACAATTTTAAAAATCTCTGTAATTTACTTTCAATGCAAAATGCAACTGTTTTATTGTTCGTTTTAATTTTATGGTAAATAAAAAAAAAAAAAAAACAGCAATTTGTTTGCTGAGATTTTAGAAGACACGCGTCTTTCTGTCTGTTTGCCTCGTTATAGTCATAACTATTGAATGATATTCTTTCTTACTGTTAAACGTAAAATTTATTAGATTTCTTTTTTCAATTTAATGCCAATTATAAAATATTACCAATTAAATTTTCAATTATTGCGAACAGGTTTCCAAAGAAAATTTAAAGCTTTAAATATAAAATTTATCTGGTCAAATGTTTATAAATAAATATCACAAAACAAATGCTTACAACTGTTTTATATTAATAAATGTTAATTGTAAAAGATATTAAGTGATTTTTTTTTTTAATAAAAAAAGATGAAGAAAAAATACAAACAATTTGCCTCTATAGATATCCAACACGAACTTAAATCAGTCTTGCGCAAGTCACAGCAAAGCAGTTGTTATTGTTATTGGGCATATAAGAGATTTTAATTCACAATAACATCTATTCAAAGAAAATTGCTTGGAAACTTACTATATTTTTGAAATTTTTTATTGTTGATTGTAAATGGTATATTTAAAAAAAATTGCTTCTTTGTATTAATGCGAATTTTTCGATTTTCAATTTTAACGATTTTCCAAACATTCATACAGACTCACTATTCACAATAGTTTAACCAATTTTTCATATAACGTTCTTTGGTTAAGCTATCAATGCTAGTAAACTACAGACTACGAGTTCGACCCTTAAGGCACGGTCACACTTGGCAAACATTTTCCCAAAAAGCACAACCACTAAATATATACAAATGAAAGCTTTTTTTTATTTTATACACTTATTTATTGAGTTAAACAGTTTCCAAAAATATTGACTTCTATGACATTTTCTATAAGTTGTGTATGATTTGTTTAACGTAACGTAACGAATTGAAACTTCTTGCAATCAGAATAGAAATCTGGGAAATGGCTGGTAATTTAATTTAATTTACTTCAATTCTGTGGTAAAAAGAAAAAAATGCTTAAGTGGAGATAAGCTGATTCCAAGTTAATATCACCATCGTATTCTCCATATTCAAACGTATCTCTGGGCAAAGTTTTATTTATATTGAACGATTTTTAACGAAGTTCTGGTACAATTACTTGCTGCTTTTCTTTTTCTAAATAATTATCCCATATGGAATAAGATTTTATTTCATCTTATAACATATTAAATTTCAAATTGAATATATATGTTATAGTGCACAGAACCATGTGTTATAAAATCAAAAGAATCGAAAAACGAATGATCAACTTTTAGTACAACGCGACTAAATTTTTATCAAACCACTTAAACATTTAAAACTGCTTTTCTAGATAACTATCAGGCATGTTCTGAAATCACGGCGATATCAAATCACGAACGATTTTAAAATCACGGAAGTGATATTAAGGTGTTCTGAAAAGCACGAGATTTTTAATTTTTAGTGGTGATTTCATTGTTCTAAATCACGAGCAAAAAGCTGGGGCCAAATTACGGCATTCGATATCGATCGAAATTTACATTTAAATTGTATTGAAATTTCGTTCGATATCGAATGCCGTAATTTGGGCCCAGCTGATTTTTTCCTTTACAAACATTTTTTTTGTATTTTTAAAAAATTTATCACAAAAATATAACAAATCTACGAATTGAAGTTAAAGTTTTTTGTAAATATATCGTAAAAGTGCCTGGAGCATGTTCAAGAGCAATAATTGAACAAAAAGCAAAATTTCAAAATAATCCGCAAAAAATACAGCTTCCATAAATTTGTAAATTTTGTAGGTTCTTCTAAGTAAAATAATTAATTTTATTGCAAAAACAAATAAAGAACAAATCATTTTAAATGTGCGTGATAATTTTATTGCAGAGTTTTAAAGAAAACGTATTAAAAAGTTTAAAGTGATTTGAAATCGCCATGCTGTCAGCTTTAAATCACGAAATTTCAAACAGTTTTGCACCCAGAACACCTTTTCAGTGATTTGAAATCACTTTATGAAAAAGTGATTTTCAGAACATGCCTGATACCGGCATAACTTAAGCACTTTTTCTTATTGCCTCAGAATTTAAAGTTTCAATAAATTTTAAAAAGCTTTGAAACCTGTAAACAAAATTTCGGAAATATTTTGATTTCAGTTTTAAATCACTTTTAAGCCCAAGCTCTTCAAATATTTTAAGCTTAAACGATTTGTCATAAAATATGTGTTGCAAGAGACATTTCCCAGTTCTAAAAATTATCAATTGAAAATAAGAAATTTTGCTAAAATTTTTCATTATTTTTTAGAAGGTTTCAACAAATTGTAGTTAGTTCGTTTTATCATTGTGTTCATACATTCATTTGTTATTATTTTGCAATCTCGTATAAAATATTTAACGTTTAACGTTCCTACCTCTGGTTTTACACAAATGATAAGATAAAATGCTTTTTAATGCTAAAACACTTAAAGAAATTATTAGACATTAATGTGATGCTAAAGACTGTAGACTACGAGTAAGGTGCGATTAGAAAGCAAAATAATTGCGTTTGGATTAGATTGAAATCATTTTGAAATAAAGTTGTTTTTTTTTTTTAAATTTTACGTATTGTTAAATTTTAGTTAAATTTTAAAAGGCGGATGTAATTTTTTGAGGACTAAAATTCGGATATTAGAATTTTTAAATTTGAAAAATATCTGATGACATTTTCTTGTTTGCAAGTTTTTGCCGTTTTTTTCTCCTTTTTGGAAGAAATGATATTATAAGAAATTTCTTAATCGCAAGTTTTTTTTTACTTCAAACAAATTTTAAATTACAATTTTCTTTTAATACAAAATATAAAATTTTTAGAAATTTTTCTAGAAACAAATCGTTATAATTGAAGTCAGACTTTATTCCCGGTGTATGCAATTCGCTTGCAATTGCTTAGTAGTTCATACAAAAAAAATATTTTTATGAATATCTGTCATGTTTACTAATTACAGGTAATATTAAATATTTAATGATTGTATGTTTTTATACAGAAAACAGTTGTAAATCTTTTTTGCATTTATTTTTTTGTATCGCCCGCTATACAGCTGAACTTTATTAGCAAATAAAAAAGAAATAAACTCAAGAACTATAAATTTTATTTTCTTTTAAATCACGTAAAAATGGAACAAAAAGTTTTAGAAAGCAAACAATTTAAAAACTAATGCTAGTTAAAAAAGTAAAAGAGAAAATAAGCGAAAAGCTGTGGTCAGACGGTTGGCGAATGCGTGATGTAAAAAGTGCTAATATTTTTCTTTTGTGGAAATATATTTAGAAATAAAAGAAAATGCCATCCGTTAGTTAATAGTCAGTGGGATAAACGTTTAAGAAAAATTCTAAAAATTTAACTAAGTTTAAACTCAGAATCTGGATCATATTTAATTCAGATTTCATTTTCAGTTCTTATTTGGTTTTTTCATTAACAGAATTAAACATATTAAACATATAACTAAGGTCCAATTTCACAGTTCTTAGTTAACTAACCAAATTAGTTTCAGCCACGACATTTTGACCATCATTAGTTAAACCATCAGATCAAGTTAACTAAAGACTATAAATTCAATCCTTCTATGCTAAAACTCATTTCATTATAGAACTTTTTCAAACAGCTGCTAAATTTATAATAAATTTAACTTAAGTTTAGCACTAAACTTTAAGACTTTTTTAAGAAATTTCAGTGAGGTTTTATTTTTGCTCTGATGTAAGTTGGTACCAATTATTTCTTAAAATTAAATCTCCGTTTAGAAAAAAAGCAAACTGAGATTAAGATTAATTTTCTTTACTTTACCAAACAATTTTTTTCATATAATTAAAGACTGAAACCTTATATGGAGCCTGATTTACGTTTATTTTATCGATTAGAAGCGATCAAATATAAAAATATATAATTGGATGGTGGTTTAAGCTTAAATTATTCTCAATTTTTAGAAAATTAAAGATCAACACTTAACAAAGTTGAAGTAGAATTAAGAAAACATTAAATGCTTTTTTTTTTGTCATAAATCAAGGTTAATTTTAACTATTAATAATGGTAAAATATAAGCAAAAATGCATATTTCTATGTAGGTTTAAACTCTGGTTATTGTCAACTCTTTTGAAAACTAGAACTCAATGTAGAATAACTTTAGCTGAGTTTTAACCGTTTTCACGGAAAAATGAAAAGATTATCGCCCCTTTTGAAATTTTTTTAAATTGTTAGCTCAGCTCCTCTATTAATAGAACGCTTGCATTGCAGTCGGTCTATCTGTCTTTCTATTCAATTTTTTATTTTGGTGTGGCATTTTTTAACTACAGAAATATTTTCCTTTTTAAATTAAATTTGTTTTGCTTGAATTTTTTTTTATTATTTTATCATATTACATTTCGATAAGTTTAAGTCAAATTTAAGTTTGGCAAATTTTAATTGAACCATAAGAATCATTATAAGCCTAGCTCATTGCCAACGAGCTTAAAAATTAGTTTTAAATTTAAGTAAAAAATCAAAAAACCGAAAGTTTTTTTTAAGCTAAGCTTTCTTAAAGCTTAAATTCGATAAAAAGAAATTAAACTGAGTTTAACTTTAAGTTTATTTATTAACTGTGCAATGCATCAAAATAAATGTTGGCTTTTATATAGAAAGTTTTAATGCTGAGTATTTTAAGTACAAATTTTATAGAAAAATTATTCTTTGGTTCTTATTAGTCAGTGATAAGATTCCAATATTTTTTTTATTTAAAAAAATTCTTAGATAAACTGGGACTACTTTAAGTTAACGCTTTGATAATCTGATATTTACATGAACTTTAAAACTGACTTTACTTTTAAGTACACGTTACTTTATTTATCAAATATAGAAAAAAAATAGTTAGTTTTTGATTAATTAAATTTAATTAGCAGTTGTATTATAATATTTTTAAAAAATCACTTTCCTGACTGACTGAGCTTTGAACATTAGCAATTAATCAAATATTGAAAAAAAAACACTTGAACTAATTTATAGCAAATTTTATTGCTCATTTTCTTTTCAATTAGAAACAATTATTTTGCAAAGATTTTAATGTATTTATATTTTAACAATTTAAAGATAAACAAACATTGTGCTGCGAGCTTCAGAATTGCAATGGGAACAAACTGCTTATTAAGTGTCATAATTGTTTAGATTAAAAGTTTATTGCACCGTTTAATTTGAAAGCAATTCATATCCCATTCGCACAGTAAGCAAAATTAATGAATCATGGCGACAAATAAATAGTAAATATTGCAATAGCAACAACAACAAAACTATCATAATATTTAGTATGAACTCAAAAAAAAGAAAAGGAAATAAAAATTTACTGTTGCTGTTTATTATTGTTTATCAATTGTATTAATAAACAATTAAGAACAAGACAAAGCAAACAAATCGATTACAAAATTATTGGCACGTAGGAATGAAGTTAAAAAAAAAAATACTTGCAGATAAATAACCTGAAGTACACTTTTCACAAAGTATTGCTTGTTAATCCGCTAATAATTATTCCCACTCGAACCATTTAATGTTTGTAAGCGAGCGATATAAAATAATATAGTAAAAATAGAACTTACCCTGGTCATAACATGATCGGCACCGGTGCCCTCCTCATCCTTAAATATTATATCTCGATTATTGTTAAATTCCAGTTTCTTAAATTTAGCCGACTCACGACTAACGGCACCTTCGCTAATACCCGAAGCACCCAATGACTGTTCGGACATATTTGGTACATGCTGTTTAAATACTAAAGGAGTTAATTTACGTTTTATTCTAGGGCCACCAATACCTCGACCGGGACCACAACCGGCAGCCGTTGTAAAGAGATTTATTAAAATGAAAACAGTACAAAGGCGGCGCAAGCTTAAAGCTGATGCTGCTGTTGCAGTTGCTGTTGGTGTTGCTGTTGCGGCTGTAGAAGAATATGAAGCATTTGTTGTCGTCCTTGATGCTAAAATTTCAGTTGAGAAATTATTTTCATAGGTTGCATTGTTATTGTCGTTGTGCTGCTGTAGTGCCTTGCTGTCATTTCGTTGTTTCGAGCTGCTTAATGTTAAGGCCGTTAAAGAGTTGAGACAGATGTGGCAATTTTTACAAGCCATATGGGTAAAACTTTCAAGGCAGGGCACTCGTAATTCGAATTCCATTTTGTTAAGTTTTGTTTTTTTTAATTATTTTTTATAATAAATTTTTCTAAAATCCTTGGGACTTGTTTTCAGCATTAAGTTTTGTTTGTTTTATTAAAACACTTAATCCAATAAAAGCATATAATTTTCTTAATTATAAAACAGGATTTTTTTGCGTTTAAATTTTATTTGTATGCAAATAATTTCTTTGTAAAATTTTCAAGATTTCTTTTTCAATTACACAACTTTTTGAATTTTCAATTTTCAAAGCCAGCAAAAATCACTTCTTTCTTTAAAACTTTTTCATTGGCGTGGATTAAAATATTACGCTGGCTTTCTTTTTATTCCCACATGCAGATTTCAGGTATAGATTTTTAAATTTCTTAAAACTGTTATTTTTTTCTTCTTTAGCTTTGAACACGCTCAGAACAACCGTTGCGCTTGCTTACTGATTGACAAATGACATTAACAAACGAAGAGGGTGCTTTCAAGAACCCCATACGCAACAACGTTTTTTGGTTTGAATTGCTTTTGTAATTTCGTACTGTTTATTCTACTCTGCTGACTATTACTGTTAACTGCTTAAACATTTTCATACCAGATACACCACTACCAAGCCGATGTTACTTACTTGGTTACCTCTAATTTACACACTATGTGTTCATTTAGTTCACTCAAAACATAAAATGAAGAGTTTTGAATATCAGACATTGAATTTCAAAATATGTGTTCACTACTCATTTAAATGGGCATGCATGAGTGCCGCAGTAGTTCATTCAGTCTCAGCTTAATTTATTTAGTCTTAGTCATGCCTGTGCACAGTGTTGACAACTTTTGGAAATTTACACAAATTGCCTGTAAATTTTATTTCAGGGAAAATAAGTGGAAGCTTTGTTGAAGGAATGAATCAGTCCATACTTAAAAATAATATTAACTCTTTGCCAACGTGCTTCTGCGTTCCTTCTGTTGCAAATATTTAATCTCTAAAATACTTCCAAAGGAATTTTTGAGACCGCCTTTGGAAATTTCATGAAATAAAAAATTAAATGAAATAAGTTCCAAAAATAATTTTTTCTGGTCTTAGTTCATTCGCAATTTTATTTATGAAATGAAATTGTTCCAAAAAAACAAAAAAAAAATATATGACCTCGAAAATAAAACAAAATTACTGACAATATTTGGAAATTGTTTCCTAATGCAATAAATCTCAAAATCTACAGATATTTTTTTGGACTTTTTTTATTCTTTCTTTTTTTTGAATCCTAACCTAAGGGTGATCTAATCATCGGGTTAAGTAGGTACACTGGTCGAGTATCAGCCATTTAGCCAACACTTGTCTCAGCAATTTTTATAGCAGAAAAAGACATTGCCAGTTAGTGGTCACAGATCCCGATACTATTTTCCCCGGAAAGCACAGCACCAAGATGTAGATAGTCACCAAGATGCAGAACCGTGTCTCCAGGGGATTGAATATATAAATAAAATTAAATTAATGAAATTTATTAGACAGATAGGGTACATTAATTGGTACTTTTGGTACTTTTTATCTGTTTAACTAATGTGTTTACCCGTTACCGTACAGTCTACTAGCCGATCAAATGTGGAAAAGCTTGTTATTTTGGTACATTTTGCTTTTGGTACCAATTGTTTCTGGTACTTTTTGATTTTTCAATGAATTTGTTATACAGACAGTTTAAAACTTCTGTAACCATGTAGCGTAAAAGAAGTCACGCATAAAACCTAGTGAAAAATAAATAAAATCTTTCTAAATTTCTCTTAATTTTTTGTATAAGCCCTAATTCTACATACATACGAGTTACATTTGTTTTTGCAGCTTTCTTAATTTTCCTTTTGAATTTGCATTCGTGTCCATACAAGGAAAATTTACTTGTGCACCATGTGTAGTTCTTACCTAAATTATTTTCCAAATACACATATATAAATTCAGGCGCTATTTTACAAGTCAAAATTTCAAAAATTTTAATATAAATACAGATTCTTAAATATTTTTCACTTAAGTGATGTGATTCAGACAATTAGGGCCTTAATAACGACAATCATAAAATTTTAGATGAAAATTCCTGAAGTTCTTAATTCAAGTACGTAATTCGTGTTATGTACTTTCAATTACGCACAAAATGCACTCAAGTTCATATGTACTCGTATTCATATCGAGGCTTTGCTGCAATAGGGTCATAACTTACAAAAATAGTTTTGCAAAAAACAAGTTTAAGGTTTTAAAAAAACTTAAAGGTAAAATAATATATTAGATATTTTTCTGTCAAAAGTTTAAATAAAACTTTTAGACATTATGAAGCATGGATGTGATCATTAATGATGTATAATAAACACTAAACATTTTGTGAGTGAGCAAAGGCTCGATATGTATTTACATTGATTTTGTGCTGGAGACTATAACTGAAAACTATGCATTGTGGTAACACTCAGTGTAGCTATGTGTGGAGATTTCTCCCCAAATTGGGGATTTTAGCTGGTTTTTGTGGACAGATTATCGAGGTGAGGGATTTGGGGATTTTTCATTTTCAGTATACCTATTATCGATTTTGCTTTATTTTACAATTTTCTTTCATACATATATTAACATACATATACGTTTATGTATCTTGACGTTTTTCTTCTCCATATTTCGATTATTTCAAGGCGATGGTATTGAGGATGTTGTCGATATTGCCAAAATGGATGTACTAATTGACGATAAGGAAAGTAATTTAGTTGTTGCTGAAATTGATGTTGGCATTGAATGTTCAAAGGAATCAGAAGCCAAAGGAGTTCAAACAAATTTTTTTAGATTATTTAACTGTACTAGCAAAATAAATGCTTAAAATATTCACTGAGAGTATGGAACATTTTGAGTTATTTATAAATTTACAACTCGAAAGCATAGAAAAAAGAATAAATTTGATTCCGTGTACGGAATTTTAAAATATTCTATTGGTTCAAAAGTTCCATTGAGCACATACAAATGAATGAATGCATTAACTTAAATAAATGTATGTAATATGATGCTTAATATACATATATTTATTGGGGACAAAATTGGGGATTTCCAGTTTTAAAATGGCGATTTTTGGGGACATCACTCTTTAATTTGGGGACATTAGACAATATTTACCTGGCTACACTGGTAACACTTACCATGCGTAAGACTCGAATTAAAAGATCTCTTAGAAAACACACAAAATCCATACATATATACACACACACGCACTCGCAATCACAAACACATTAGCAAACAAAAACACAAACGGTTCATTTTTGTATTATTTTCCCCCAACATAAATGAATGAATAAAAATGAACTTATTTGCAACCTATGCATAGAGAACAGTATAGAAAGAGACAACTATGTTTGAATGCTCACCTCACGAATTATTATCAATATGCTCAATAGTTAACAACTACAACAGCATAAATCGATTGTATGCTCTCCCTGTTTAGGTGTGTGTTGGTTGGTATTTATTTATTTTATCTTGCTAGTATTGGTCAATCGAACATCAAATGTTTAGGTGTATTAATTGATTTATTGTTTTTTCATTTCTTTAAAGACCATGTAGTTTTTGGTACATATGTATTTTAGGCTACATTGATATTTGGTTGTCTTCTTTTATACTCTTCATAACTTTTTTGTGGTCTTAGCCATTGTTATGAATTCTGTTTTAACGATTTTTTTATTTCATAACAATTTTGACTCCTTTCTTTTCTTAACTTGTTATCAGCTCCAAATTGCTTGTAATGATCATTAAATTGTCATATTGAAAATTTGTTCGCATATAACTTCTTTTATTTTTGTTTTGTTTCGTTTTTTTTTTTTGTTATACCTACATATGATTGAAATTTATGAACTCCTTGTTTGTAATACAATGTATTATAACGATCAAACGTGATAAAATTTATTGAGATAAATTTGTGTTTTTTCTTAATACTCGTATAAATTTTAAATTTAGTAAGGAAATAAATAAAATTAATTAATTAATTAATAATTAATTAATTTAAATTAATAAATTTTTGGGAAATACTCATAATCAGCTGAGCAAAGGTTTCTAAATGCAGCATACAACTAGAATCAATGGAAAGATCTGATTGAATAGATAAACAGGAAACGAAGATTAAGAATTGAATAAAACTATTACGATTTGTGATAAGGAAAAATGGAGGCTATTCACATGTTGCGTAAAGCTATTTTCGGAGAATTTATCTGCCACCCCCTCCTAGTGATTATGGTGTCTATCTGCTAATCTGAAGTATGTTTCTTCATTCGAGATCAAACAGACTTCGAGTTTTATTAAAAGGTTTACCCTCCCCCTAACCGGGCAATAAATTCTACCTGTAAAGAAGAAGCCGCAGGGGTTCGAGCGCTCTCCTGACATCACAAGCTTCCTTGTATCGCTGGACGGGGGAAAACAAGAGTAGGTATGTGAAGTTTTTAGTTAAACCAACACCACAGAGCAAGAAAATTAACCACAATTATACGAAAACATTTTTTCTATCCATGGCACAAGGCAATTCATGACGAAATTTTTAGCAATTTTTGGATAACAACAGAAGTGGTATTTATTAATTATTTTATTATAATTACGAAAAGTTTGCTGTGAAAGACAAAATCTATACATATTACCTAACATCAAGAAAAATTTTAAAAAATTTCTGTAAAAAAAGGCAAATTTTAATTAATTTGTTTTACTGTATAGAAGAAGAAACGTTGAACAATATTTCTATTCGGTAACGGAAGTTTCGTAAGTAAAAATTCACAAACATACATTTTAAACATCAACTCATTAAATATTCTTTATGAAACGTACTTGAAACTGAAACAGTTTTTAAGCATTTGAATTTTTATTTAATCCTCTTTTATTGCACATTTGATTATTTATTTTTTATATTTTCAAAATCAATCAAATTAAAGTGCTATAAAATTTATATGTATACTACTTTAATGCGTTTAATAAAACTAATTTAAAATTTCTCACTAACCCATTTATTTGTTAAACGGATTTTGATATACAACACAAATAAAAAAAACTGAATACCGTTTTGAAAAAGTTATTTAATGCCATTTCATTCATGCCATATTAACTGACAGCCAGCATACAAATAACAGGTGCCTGCTTGTTGGCTGACTGTCTACGCTGTAGCATATTTGTCATTTATTCGCTTTTATTTAAATTAATTCTCAAAATAGTTAAACAGAAATCAAGAAGATCGTAGAGGTTTTGAAAGACAATCATCGGAGGCTATGAATGAATAGATGATGTACACATGTATATGCATGTATACATATACATATATACATACTATGTATGAACATGCTTTTATATACAAGTAGTAACAAATAGACATGGGATCGTGACTAAGTTTTCAGTCATGATCATTAATAAAAATTAAATGATCATGCGCCACTTTGATTTCTTGCAATCTCAAATGAGTGGAAGACAAATTCATCACTACAACGAAAATTCACATTCAGAAACTGATCACGAAAAATAAGAAATAAAATTTACGAAATCGTTTCTCAATTTCTGTAAACAAAAATCGAAATCGAAAAATTGAAGTATCAATCAAAATTTTGGATTTATTTTGCATAAATTTCAAATTATATATGTATTAAAATTTTTCGAATCACTTGATTACTTACGTAATTTCATGGGTGAGTCACGGCGTTAACTAGAGCCAATATTTTATGTATGCGCAGTACGCATACGCACCAATATAGTAGTTTTAAATTGAATACAATGACAAAGGCTTTTAGCAGAATACGAAAGTACTCGTATATTAACCTTGAAAATTTGCATGGAAAATTTTTTTTACAAAATTTTCCCAAAAATAAGTAATTTGAAGAAACTTTAAATTATTTTTATATTTTTCTTACGAGTACACGTAATTAATATTTAAACTAAATATATATAAAGTCCATATATTTAAAAAATTAATGTTGCTTACAGCCATGCCTAAATCAGATCGTTGAGCGCTGCGTAAGCAACAGTTTAGTTAGGTTTTGTACATTCTAAGGCAAAAAAACTTACTTTAAATGTACAGAAAGTACGTACCGTGTTGCTTACGCGAACCTGAACGCTTTGATTTAGGTATGGCTGTAACTCTTCAGTTCAGCTTTTTATTGAATTAATGAAAATTCAAATTACTAAGAGATTTTAAGGAACCTTAGAATATCCAAGCTGACCGGTAGATCGTATCAGTACACCGATATCGTGCCAGCTATATCTCTCATCAGCGTTCGTTTCATTCTTTTTACCATGATAACTATTTAACCAATTTTCCAACAGAAATAAAATTCAAAATTTTTTTTTAATTTCTTTTCTATTAAATTTTTAAATGTTGAAACAATTTTCAGTTAGTCCTAAATTCCATTACTTCTGATTGATCATTACTAATATTCCAACAAGCGGTCAAGAAGAAAAATTCTTGAATTCTATTTCTATTGAAGAACTGATTAAATAGTTTTTCATTCGTTTTCAGTTAGTACCCACCTTTATAGGTAGTAAAACCGAGCAATCGAACAAAATTTCTCATTTCAGTAAACAAGTGTCCTCTGTAAATATAAAAATATGCACACATAGCGCACTTGTTCCTCAAAAGCGTAACAACTCAAAATGTTCAAATTTTCACTTTTTGCAAAAAACCAAACCACAGTGGTCATATCTATTCATTGTAAAATTTTTACTGCATTTTCTCCACTCTTTCACCAAAAAATACAGTTGTATCTCTCTTTGTGATAGAAGAGTAGTATAAAAAAAAATTTTTTTTGGCCTCTACTGAAAATTAATGAATAATATTCCTCCTCTAATATACCTCCTCGCTCAACAATAATTTGAATTTATATTAATCACTTAAACCGAAATAATACACTTCATCCTACGCCCAGAAAAATTTAATATCAGTAATTTAGAAATTTAATTTTTCTGTGCGATCCAAAATTAATTTCAGTTTGGATACTCTTGGTACCTCCCAAAATAATAAACATTCTACGCCAATGCTTGCCAGTATCAAATCATTTACGATCATCAAAATGTTCATCATTATCATCGCATTCATGTTTGGACGCCACTTTAAATGTTCTCTTACACATAAAACCAGACCCATTTAACGCCATTGCAATTGTATGTGTTCACGTATGTACATGGGTGTGTATGTGGGGCGGAGCTGCCCAAAGGCATACTTTTATGAATGAATGCAATACATATTTATGTGTGTAAAATACAGAAACACACACATATACGATTCTATAATGGAGATGGTGTGATTTTTTCTATACATGTTTAAAAATATCAGATGCAACAGGCTTTGTATCATCTATGGCATCATCATTGTGTACATTTTTTTTATAATTTTCAATAAAATATAGAATGTATAGACATCCATGGCCAAGCAATCCGTACCATTCATTAGCCATGTGTGTACGATTAATATGATCAGAATTTTGAGTTAAAGATTTCTTTTAAACTTTTTATTGTATATTACAAATTTAAAAAAAAAATAAGAAATTTTATAGTAATATATGGAAAAAACCAGACTGTAAAGGAACTTAAACCCATCAAGATAAACATATGAACTGTAAAATATTCATAAGTACATACCTGTACTTATATAAGCAGAAAAAAGAAATAGCTATGGTTATATCAATTTTATTATGGTTGTGTCAAACAAAATATGATTGCAGTAAACATATTATTGTTGTCTTATTCAAATTTCATTTTGGTTATAGCCAGACAGTTTCTTGTTTTCATTTTACATTTAGGTGATGTTTCTACAAGACGGACGAATGATTTATGTGTAAAATTTCTATAAAAAGCACTTAGTTTTTTTTAATGATTTCCGTAAAAACTTTATACTCAAATCAACCGTCCGTCATGTGGAAACAGCACCTAAAACAGTAAGTCTTCAAAGGTACTAAATCACAGCGAAAGAAAAATCATGCATTTTGATAATAAAACGATTTTGTAATGAAAGTCTTAGTAATTACTATACATAAATATTATGATTTTAACAATAATATGTTATCTTCAACAAAAAGTTTATAAATAAACATACTATTTTACAAACAAAAAATGTTTAAAAATTTTGGCTAGAATGCGAAAATGTATACGGTTAAAAAAAAAGTTGTCGTTCTCCATTGATTGCACGATTTTCCGTCAGTTGCGTATTTGTATTGTATGCTCCAGGTTTATGTCTCTTCAATTGCTGAGAATAATAAAAAGAGCTAAAACTCAAAAGTCAAAGTAACAATAGTTTCGTTCTATGTAATCATATTATGTTTATCAGTTTCTTAAATATATTAATTATGTGTATCGTATAATTTAATAAAATGTTTGTTATTAATTTAAACAACAATATATAATGATTTGATAATAAAATTCATGGTCTATCACCATTTAATTCAATCATAATATGCTAGTCGTACACATAACTTTTTCTTTGTGCGTCATATGTCCTTCTGTTTGTTTTTAAATTAAATATTTTTGTCTTAGAAAATAATTCCGTTTAAATTTTTAATTCTTTTAAGGATCTGTACACATTTTACTCATTGTACTATACGTTCATATTCATATTAAAAAATTATTTATATACATATATATTTAACTTTTATTATAGTTAGGTTCTCAAAATAAAGCAACAACAAATATGAAAATAATTTCAAAATCCTTAATAAGCATAAATAAATGGCAGCCGATTATACAAACGAAAGTTTCATGATGCTTAAATGCCGATCAATATAAAATAAAACATGATTATACAGGATCATAGTGAGTTTGATCATCATTATCTGTAGTATTTGTAGCGGCTCGACTCTTTGCCTCTGACGCGCCACTCTAAAGTAACATTCATTTTATTGATTCGATATTCTTCATTTTTTATTCTTTGACTTTTTTGTCGATCTTTTGTTTTTCTACTCACTTTGTATTCAATGTGTAGTTGTGTTGTTTTACAAAATATTTAAAATATGTTTGCTTTTTTTCCAATCACTTTGTTTTGTTGATGATGTCGGTGGCTGAGAGCTTTTATGTTCTATCATTTTACTTGGAACATACATACACACATATATTAGCTTAAGATCATAAAAATGTTTCCGCAGTGTTAGTACGAGCATTAGTATGTTTAACTAAAGAAATTTTAATGTTGAATTTTTTTATTTTGAAATACATATGTACTTTAAATGACCCCATTGATTTTATTAACATTTGATAGTATTTTCTTCTTTTTTTGACAGTGTTTCTTCTGGTGAAACTAATATGTATAATGTTTTTTTAAATATTTTTACACGAATGCAAATCTTTAAAGGTAATTTTTCCGAGTAAGAAAATATTTAAGCCTCAAACCACAGAAGAGGGGTCTTATAATTTCTAAGATCGTAAATTTGAAAAAAAGGCAAATCTCTTCAGGCGCGGCCTACAAAATCTCAAACAAAGAATGGAGAACATACTTGTCACGATTGTCGTTGTCGTAGTTGAAATTTAACTACTCCAATGTAAAACATATAGCGAACGTTACCACATTTTACAGATTTCGTTACGAACAACGGTACTCGTAATAAGGCTGAATGTCTTTCGTATTAAAATTTAAATATTAATAACAATAATTTATTAATATAAAAGAACACTTCGAAAAATAAAAAAAAAAAAAAATTAAAATTTTACATGTTTTTTTATTAACTATGTACTCGTATCTGTATATGTATATATACATATATATATATATATATATATATTTTTATTTAAATCAGACTGCCGAAATTTAATAACACCTTTCGCTATTAGTCGATTTTTACTGTTTTCAAGAAAATCAATCTACCAGCATTGTTTTGCTTGGAGGCTGCTTAAAACATTTGGTAACAAAATTATCACATTTTCTCAGCATTTAATTGTATAGAAATATTTTTAATCATCAATGGAAAAAAACCGGAAATGCTTACAAAATTCAACAATGTATTCGTGCAGGTATCGTCGAGTCATTTATGATTGGATGGGAAGAAAAATTATTGTTTAGTTCTTAGTTCTTGTAAATTGCATTCGCCAAGAACATAAGTGCCATTTTTCTTTATTAAAAAATAAAAAAATATATATATGCCACGAACAAAAGAAGTAGTAATTGCAAAATCAAAACGTTTAGATTTTTAACGTCAGCTGAAATGAAAAACTGTGTAACTACAAGTAGCTTTAAAAAATATTTAGTGAAAACTAAATTTCGCAATTTAAACAATATATTATTTAACATGCCATCTTATAATAAAACACAAATTAACTAAAATTTGTGAAATTTCACTTAATTTGAGTTAAAATTGTTGTCGTATGGCGCCAATTCTGTTTCTTACAGAAATTCTGTAAAATTTACCCTGATGTTAGAAAATGCAAATTTCGTCTTTCACAGGAAATTTTTCACAATTATTAAGATACGATCACACTTGGCAAACATTTGCTCAAAAAAGCGTAACCACTAAATACTAAAGTAAACCCCTTTCATTCAGACACGCTTATACTAGGTTCAACTGTTTCATATATAACTTATAGAAAATGACATAGAATCCAATAATATTTGAAAATATTTAACTTGAAAAATTCGTAAATAAATACATATGTATGTATGTATATTTAAAAAAATCCCGAAAACGCGAAATCCCGCATCGATACATTACAATTCTATTTCTACATCACGAATTTCAAAAACTTGTACAGCGAACGCATTTTGCAATACGTAATTTTTATAGTTTTCAAGTATGTGTCTTAAGTCTTTTGCATACATACACTCCGGTTCACTTATTTAAAGGCACTAAAAATTCCATTTTCAGCGCCTTTAGCTTTTCCGAAGTTCAGTGAACTATTTGGTCCCATATCTTGGATATTCCAACAGGACAATGTCCCTAACACAACACCAGAGTACTAAAGGAGATCATTGCAAGGCAAAACGTTAATATTCTTGACTGGCTACCCTATTCGCCAGATCTAGACATTATCGAAAATGTCTGGGGTTGGTTATATCGTTAGGTCTATGAAGGAGGTAGACAATTTGATTACAAGCATTCACTAATTCAGGCCATTAAGGATGCTTGGAATCAAATTTCGTTGGATTACATAAATTCTCTTTAAGTTATTAAAAACAAAGGGGGTTCTTAAATAAAGTAAAATAAATTAAAAAACAAGAAAAACTGTTTTTCATTAAAATTAGTTAAAGTGCCTTTATTCAAATGAACCAAAAAAAATAGCACATTTTTGGACTTTTTTATAAATTGCTCAAAATAAGTTCTTTAGTTAAGAAACCACTAATGTCATGATTTTTTTATATCTCAAGATGTCAAGCTTCCCTTTCCATTTTAAAATTCTGCAATCGGTTAAAAATTGCAAAAGATACGTGCTGCTGAATATGGAATTTTTAGTGCCTTTAAATAAGCGAACCGGACTGTATAACCACAACAAAAACAAACTTGCATGCGTCTTAAGTCTTTCATTAGTTCTACATAAGAACAAACACAACGCAGAGTGCTTGTGTCTTAAGTCCTTAACAGCAGATGTTGTAAACAAACCAGCATGTGTCTTAAGTCTTTTGAAATTTTCATACAAACTTTCAAGCAAAATTTAATTTTATAAAATTAATATTAAGATTCATTTATTATGATTAATGATATTTGCCACAGCAAAATGTCAATTATTTTCAATCATTTTATGTAAATGCAACACAAAACGAAAAATCCTTATTTTTCCACCAAAAAGACAAAAATCACAATTTTGCCAACAACTTCTCTGTTGGCAACTTTAAATAGATTTTGAATGTTTCTTCATCCTTTTTTTTTTTTTTTTTTTTTTTTTTGCAAAATCATTATTGGTAGGAGGATTAATTGGCAACGAATAGAACAATAAAAATCAAAATATATAAATACATACATGTACACATAAGAGTACATACACAGAAAACATTAAAATTAACTTCTGCTTTAGAGCTAAAACTCTGACTTCCACAATTACAATTAGTGCCAGCCCGCATAAAAACAACAAAAACAACACTAACTAATGGCTAAAATGTTCAAGTAAATTGTATCGATTTACTTGCCGTAGCCGTAAGAACACTATTTGAAAAATAAAAGAAAACATACAAACAGAGTAATAACAAAAACAACAGCAACAATAAAATAAATTACTAAACAGAAGATAAAATGAGTAGCTGATCAATGAACAAATGATTTTTTGCGGTTTAGAAGAAACGAAACAAATAAAAACGGAAAAGAAATATTTTTAAGGTTTATTGTTTGAGGCAACAGTTGCAGTAGATACATAATGTAGAATTTTTGCAACGTATTGAAGCTGATGTGAAGGGCACATTTTTTTTTTTTTCGTTTTGGTTGTAGTTTGTTTGTAAACTGTTTGCCAATAAGCGCAACATGCGGTCTAGGCAACAAATGCACCAGCAGCAATACATATTACAGCCTTTTCTAGTACACACATCATTATACAAATGCTTGGTTGTTTGACTGTGTGTGTGTGTTGGAGTGTGTGTGTTGGGAAAATTAAAAAGAAAACCTAAAAATGTGCTAACTACTCATTGTGCGAGTATTATTTGGAGAACAATAGCAATTTGCTGCAGTTTAAATAATTTCCTTACTTCGAAGCTAGTAATGGCCTTTACCGCATACATCAATAAGAAAATTGTTCGTGTGCATGTGTATATGTATGTGTATGTATATGTATGATCTTTTGTATGGCAGTATGTATGCCGAGGAATATTATTACTTGCAGTTTTTCTTGTTTTTGCTCTCCTCTTGTAGTTATTACTTGTGCAGCCTGTTGTGCAGCAATTGTTGCCACGATTAAAAGCCTTTTTTTTCTTACATACTCGTATGTATGTGTGTGTGTGTAAGTACATGTATGTACGCTAGCTGATGTCCTCCAATTGCACTCTCGTACAAATGCTAAGTAATTTTAATATAAAATCTGTACTACTCCCAGTTAAGAAGTTGCTGTGTTCAAGTGTCCTGTTTATCTGACGTTAAGTCTGTTTCTGCAACTATTTATCTTAAATTCATATCAGATTCTATTTTGTCTTCTTATTTCTTGACTTTTTTCACTCGGTTCTCATTGTCGTTGATGGCTGGAATATTTGTGCGGTCGGTCGCTTTTATTTAAATAGTCTTTTGATAATTTGTAAATGTTTATGTTACGTTGTATGCCCCTGGTAGTGTTGTTGTTAAATGCGGTGGACAACAAATAAGAAAGAAAAAATACTTGGGACACTAACGCACACACGCACACACACAAGCATACAGATGCCTGATTATTCACATAAACATTTACTTACTTTGTGTTAAACTTGTAGTCCAAGTAAATGTTCTTTGACACATTTAAACGGTATGCCTGCATGTTGTTATTGGTGTTGTTGTTGTTTATGCATTCCTGCTCCTTTATAGGCCTCTATTGTTTGTTTTCTTTTCAACATTTTATTACTTTTTCCTTGTTGTCATTGTTATATTTGGTTTTTAGAACCGTTTTATTGAGTATCCATTTCTTGGGCGACGCATCTTTTGTGTTTCTTTTCCTTTTTGTTTTTTGATATTTCGACAAATTCCTTGGAATTTTGCTTTTAAGTTGTGCTACTGTGACACTATCAATAGCCCAATGACAATTTAGTAAAATTTATGATGCTTAAATGGCGGAGAGATAATAAAATATGATCCTTATTTAAACATTAAAGATATTAAACAAAAATAAAAGTATTACAAAAGATAAATTAAATTTTATTCCGATACGACTTCTTGATTGACTCTCCAAATTAGTCCTGCTTTGTAATTTAGATTAAAATGAAGCAACAAATGTTTATAATAATCAATTTTATTAATTAAAAGCACTCAAGTGAGAGAGAAAGAGAGAGAGGGATTGTAAAACTTTGCTGAATCGATTGGTTGATACAACTTTTTGTATCATACATGTCTTTACATGAAAAGCAAAAAAACTTTTCGGGAATAGATTTTTTATAAATTACGATGCATGCCACCAGAATATAAATTGTGGGTTTATATATAAAATATCAATTAGAAGTAAAGCTGACCAGCAAAATTATTTGTTATACATCAATTAAATTTTAACTTTATTTTATTTTGTTAGAGCTGCCATAATAATAATAATCCTGTAAGAATTTATAGTGTCAAACTATTACGGCTCACAAGTTTAATCGAGTATTCAAAATTAGCATGATTTTTGTTTCTCGAGTAAACTATTGAAAATATTAGTTTTACGTTTAATGCAACGATATGTACATTTATACCTGCGTATGGGATATAAGCTACATCAATTCACACTTGGGAAAATCTACAGGACACATCAAAAATATATTGAAAATCGGGAATCCGAATCATAGATTTTGTTCACGCGAAACATTTCCCATGAAGAAAAAAAAATGGTGATCAAAACTTGAAAATAGTACACTGACACAACAACAACATAATAGGCGATCACAATTTTAGGAAAAGAAAATATGTATGTATGTATATTTCACGTGAACTTTTATTTCCGATAAGGGTGGTAATAAAATAAATATTATTTTATTACGACATATTATGCAACCGTTAGTTACTAAAAAGGACATAGATTATGTTTAAAGTGGGATGTGGTTTTCGAGAAAGAATTTTCTAGCGGCCCGCAGCGATTGATTACACACAGAACATACAATTTCTGAAGGATTCTGAGGAAGGATTGCAAGGTCCTTGTGACCAAAACTTGACATGACATGATTCTAGCTATTCTTCGATATGAACAGAAATCTAAAAGACCTGATCAGAGCATTATTACCAAGTTATTGTTGTATTTGAAAGGATCTGATTATTAATTATAAACAAAGTTGTTCAAATTATAGCCGTAGCTTCCTTTTTATTTTTTATTTTATTTATTTATTTTTATTTATTTATTCAACATAATCAAAAAGCCTTATATAGGCCGAAACCTGATTACAAGATTAATCCAAACTAGGCATTATAAAGATATATAAAAAGAAAATATAAAAGAAAAGGTTTAATGCTTATAGCTATTCTAAATCTTAACCTATAAGATATAGATAACTAAGTTAACAAACAATTATATATACATAGTTATAGTTTCCCAGCACAGATGAGGTTTCGCAGTTTCTTTTTATTAATTTTTTATTTATATTGTGAAGATCATAAATCGTAAAGTCTTGTTATTTACCAACTACCAACAAAGGATTTAAATCGTTTTTTGAAATAATTAAAAACTTGTCAAAGATAACAATAAAACTGCCCACTCGCCAAAGAAAAGAAAAAATCATACAATGTATTAAATTGATTATTTTTTTAATCATTTTTTTTTTTTCATTTTTCCATCATAATTTATTACACAACAAATTTAGTTGCAAATAATTAAAGTATTGAATATTTATGATTAAATTTTGATACATAATAATATTGCAAAGTCATGCCACAGTTAAACATGTTCCACTAACCACACACTACATCATCAGGCTTAGGTCCAAATATATCAAAACACAACTCAGAGTTTTTATGAACATCTATCTTTTTTTTTAGTTTCGTCACGAATTCAAAATCATCTGTAAGATGATTTTGGTGATGATACTTTGGCATAACAGGCTAAAGTCCCTGTAGAAGTGCAGAGACTCAAAGGAACGAGTGGTGTGGTACGAGTATGTATGTATATTGCTCGAAATATGAAGAAGCGACCAGTGTCTCATCATCGTCATGATAATCATCATTAATGTTGTTAAAGGCCATTGTCTAGTCAGATTATGGAGAGGGTTAATATTTGTTTAATAATTTCAAGTTGACAGCCAACAATAAGTGGCGCTTATAACGCATTCATACTTGCACATACATACATACATACTTTCGTACATATACGCCAGCAGACAGGAGTATGAATGGTTGGATAAAACGGACGGACAGACTTCATTAAGTGAATGTTGTGGTAATAACAAGAAAGAGGCTTAAAATCTCAAAAAGCCATCCACTTGTTTGTTTTATTTTTATTGATTTCTTGAGTTTCTGGCTTCAAAAAAAAAATATATATAAGTTGATGATTTTCAAAAAAAGAAGCAACAAAAAAGTGGCCAGAAACTAAATGCTGAAACATTTTTTTCACATACTTGTGGCTCATAAAGTATATTTATACCACTAAAGGTATCATTTTTATTGTAGTATATGCAACATTTGTGTATAATAACAGAAAGAAAAAAAAATTCAAAATAAATTTAAGAAAAGAAACGGAGAAGTATTAATGTATGGGTTTTGAAAATAGTGTGAGAAAATCCATTGCCGAATGAAAAACAACTCAAGAGTCTGTTAGGAATTTTAAAGAGTTCGATAATCGGTAATATCTGTTAATCTAGTTTATTTATATACATTTTTATTTTTGTCTATACAATACCCAGCAGATCTGCATACTTAACTTGCAACATTTAATAACAAATACATATACAAAATGTATACACTGGTAAAAACGGATCAACGAGACTATCAGATGTATTAAAACGTTCCGTTTGGAATGACTTTTGGTACTTGCAGCTGGAACCATTTTTGTTTTATCTTCTTCCGACTTCTAAATATTTTAATTTTCGTTTTGCAGCCGAAAAAATAATCTTTGTAATTTAAGGCACAATTTTAAACTTTATTAGATATTATGCATGGCTAACGCTCGTATATTTTTTTGAACCAAAAACAGTACATTTCACTGAATTTTTTTAAAAAAGCAGTAAATCGATTTGGAAAAAAGTACTGTTTATATTTTATTCAATATATAAAAAAAAAATTAACAATTATTTCCATCATCTGAATCATTTCCATCAAAATCAGCTTTTGTTGTTTTGTATTTGTCGTTTGAAGCAATTTGAATAATCAATGCCGGCTTCGTTTTGAGGTAATTGTAGAAATCAAAGCATTTGTACTTCAAATTATATTTGACGGTCAGAATCGCCTTCAATGTTTGCACATCTAATCGGGTTTTGTCTGACGTCCAAGTTTTGTTCACTGCAGAGAAGATTCGTTCCACTGATGCTGAAGTTCCTGGCAAACATAAAATATATTCAACGATCGTGGCCATTTCTTTGAATACGCAATCGGCGTTATTGATATGAAAAATTATCTCCACCCACCGATCCACAATCGAAACATTATCGAGGAGAATGCTTATTTTTGAAGTAAACAATATTATTGAATGAAAAACAGTATTTTGAGGGAGAAAAGCAGTACACAGTTTTTGATGTCGAAAAACTGTATAATACTGCGAAAAACAGTACAGATACGAGCCTTATGCATGGCTGAACCGACTGATTTTGGAAGAATCAAAGGCATAGAAAATTTATCTTAAAAAAATTTTAAATTTATCTTCTTTATAATATTTCACACACGTCAAATTTTCTATACAAATTTTTAGTTCAGCTGAGAGGATGCTAGATATGGGAATACACAACTTCTCAGTCTCCCTCGCAGCTGAATTAAAACTTAATCGAGAAAACTTGACCCGTATGATATCCAAATTAAATTGAACGAACTTAAGCCTGGATAATTAATGATCTTTAATGAATATTGCATCAGTTAAAAATAAATGTTACTTTTGCAAAATAAGTAAACAAAATAAATTTTAAAATGCAATAAGTTTTTTACTAAAAATGGACTGGTGCCAAATTTTTGTAAAATCAAACCACTCATAGACTAAAAATACAACTTGTTTCAATTGTTGCAAGGCAAATTCATAAGAGGTAAAGCTGAAAACACAGATGATCTACTTTTTTCTTGCATAATGGTGGATCGTATGTCAAAATTTGTACATGCAAGCTTAGGGGATCATATGTCGAATGTTGTTGTAATGTTGTACTTGTTGTAGTATTAACTTTACCTGTTATGAATTTGCCTTGAGTTGTTGTCTGTAGAGTAATAGTATTTTAGCAACGAGAGCAAATATCGAGCGAGATTCGCTCTCTCATTCATGGATCGCATCACAATCGTAATTGAACCAAGATATTTCGCCATACAAAATTTTGAGAGTGAACTATCTTGGTTAGGTTGGAATCTTGTTAAAAAAAATAGATCGGGATCTTGCAAGATGATATTTAAAGATCTTCGGGACTGTATGTAAGAGCTTCGCTAAACTATTTACTCTGTAGAATTTATGTCTTTTGAGGACAATCTCAGAAGTGTTTCGCATTCGAATAGAAATAACAATTCTTAGTTAGCCACTGAATTTCTCTAAGTGCATTAAAATTGTATAGTTGCTGCTATTGGCTTTTGACTTGTTTTATATTGAATTCTTTAACTATCTGTCTTGTTAGACATTCATTTGTTTTTTTTTCATATCATATGTACTATAGTGATTTCTTGTTATTTTTGTTGTTCTTCTCATTTTTCTTGTAGTTTTGTTCACGTTGTTCATTTGTGTGTACGTGTACGTTTTGGTACTGATAGAAAATTCTGTATTTTTATATGTAAAAAGTACTTTTTCTGAAAACCATATTTTACATTATTTCAATAAATGACACTCATTAACCCAAATTAATTAATTTTATACAAAAATACGTTGATTCAATGGATACATAAGTTGTTTCAATGTAAAATAGTTCATTGAAAGCATTCGTTGCAGTCATTCCTTAACAAAATTCATGAACCAATTCATTTACTTGATTCTTTGGTTCAGCGTAAGAACCCATTTATAGTAAAAGTTTTAAAACTTTCTTAATTTAATGTCAAAAAGTACTTTTGAATTCGAAGTTTAGTACCATTTTAAAATCTCTATTTTTAATGCAGATAAAAGTACCACGAACACTACCAGCCATCATGCATCCACCACCAACGTTCACCGTTCGCTCATTCATGAGTGTGTGTTTGTTCCCTTGTTTTATTTTTTTTTACGGTACAGTTGGTGTTATTGTTGTTGTTTTTACTAGTGTGTGCTACAATATATCTCCTCGTTCACGCGCGTTAAACGCCAGTTCAACAATTTTTATGCTGTCAGCGAACGCGTGCCTGTATTTGTGTGGTCTTGGATCTCATGAATAACATGGCTGGAATGATGACGACGACGACGACAAAGGCATTTGTGCTGCTGCGATCAGCTTTCATGTTTTTTTTTCTCTTCTTTGTACAGGGTATGAATGTTTGAATATGTACTTCTGTGTTTTTGTTCACTATGCAGGGCGAATAATTCGATATACAAGAAGGATGGCATTTTTAGTGATGGATAGAGAATTGCTGAGGAAAATAATAACACCTTCATTAAAAATTATTACATCTTCAAAGCCTCTACCAGAACATTTACTCTGTGAATGATGCGATTAGCGAAGTTCTAAATACCTTCCTTGGTGGTCTTATCAAAACTTTTTTTCGCTTCGGCTAATTGACAGCGAAGATAAAATATCACTACAAAGATCATGGGTTCAGTTCCCGCCATTCACCCTGTGTATTTTTCGCAGACAAGTTAAATCGCTTCACGATTTGTGTTTGTTAATACAAATAAAGAGAGAATTTAATAGATAGATCCTGATATTTATTCATTCCGCCAAGTAAAAGCTCTGCAGTTCTACAGAAGAGTAGCACGCTTAATTGCCGACTGTAGTCAGTTATTTATCTTTTTTGCTTGATATCGTTAAAGTTGTTTCCCATGTGTTGGGCTTCCTTGTAATGTGGTTAAGATTGTATGTACTTTTTTTTTTGCATCCATTTCAATTTTTCCTGAAATCGAATTCACACATCTCACGCGCTTGGCCAACAGTCAGACAAACAGATTGAAAATTGTTTTGCTGTGTTCAGTACTTAAGAAGTCGAAGTTATAGTCAGTTAAGTTTGTCTGATGTTATGTTTTTTAGATGTTGTTGTTGTTGTTCTTGTTGCTGTTGTTTCTTTGCCGGCTCATTTGTAGATGTTAACCGCTGATTTCTCTTGTGTTCTGTGACTGTGTTCAGTCTTGTTCTGCACATATTTACAAACATTAACCGATGGACACAGCGACAAACAAGGAACAGGGAGACAGACAGACACACATCTTGGTACGTTTTGTTGTTGTTTTTTTTTTGTTCTTGTAGTTAGTGGTGCTTGATGCCCTTGTTGGTATTTAATTTTAATTTTTCGTTTCGGTTTTATTGAATTTTTATTTTTATTTTTCATGTATATTTAGTGTTGCTTTAATGGATTTTAACATGCGACCCAGCCTTGGGAAGATGAAGCCTTGTGTGTGTGACTTTAATTCAGATTTTGACTGTTGTCTGCCGCAGGATCAGCAAAGCAGCTAACAAACGGTGAGGGTATTCAGTGCAACAATATTTATGCAATATGAGTCAGAAGCGTATAAAATTTATACCATTTGCTTTTTTGTTGTTGTTGTTGTTGTCGTTGTTCTTTTTCTCGCAATTTTCGAAATAATCAGTAATTTAAATACTTGGGAATGAGTTTTATTAATGAATTACACAAATTTAATTTTTATTTGATGGCCAGTAACAAGAAAAACATTAAAGTGGAAGGAATTTGAATTAAATGCTTGAGCTTTTTTTGTTATATATTTTAAAAGGTTGGTGTTGTCTTTAGCCATAAAAGTCACCAAATAAATAATATTATGAAATATTGAATAAAATGTAGTTTGTAAGGTTTTATTAGTATCTAAAATGATACAGAATAAATATTTAAGCTATACTTTTTTAGAGATTTCAATAAGAAACAAAAAATATCTTTTGAACATACGGACCCAAACTGAAAAATAAAATTGATATTAAAAAAAAAACCTTTTTTGTTTCCAGTATGATTCCATTTTTCATACACTGAACCCAAAATTCAACAAAAATAGTTCATTGTTTCCACGAAATGTTCATTAATTTGGAGCGAATATAAAAAGTACGCTAAATAAATTAACAGGTTCATTAGTTTTGCTAAAGAATAACAACAATGGAAGCAACATTTTACATTGAATTTCAATTTACGTATACTATTTTCTTTCAAACAACGCAAGCGTACATTGAACTAAAGTTATTGTCCAAAAACTTAATGAATCTAATTAAATTTTTTCACTTTAAAAAGTTAAGTGAGTGCAAACTGAAAACTTAAAAAAAAACATTATCTTATCCGAATTAAAAATAAAAAACTCAGCAAAGTGAAAGTCTGACTGAAACACGAAGATCCTCCGTACTTGCCACGCAGAAAGGTACACATTAAGAAAAAGGTACCTTAAAAGAAAAATACATTTTAACAACGAATACTTTTTAAGAAAAATTATTTGTTAAGAAAAAGTACATTTTAAGAGAAAGGCCGATTTCGTAAACGCAAGTTTCAAATCAAATTTACAATGCTTAGAGTTCGTAAGCACTCTGCAAAATACTACTCTGCAATATAGTGTGGCTGCTAAAAAATTTTTTGCAGTGCATACGCAGTTTTTTTAAGTTATGCTTTGAGACACGCAAACTCGGCCAAAGTATCTGATTTCTTAAAGCAGGGTTAACTAAAAGTACCCTTTACAAAAAAAATTCTTTTTGAGAAAAAGTCATCTTTAGAAAAAGTACAATACCTATTTAGAAAATGTACACGTTAAATAAAAGTACCTTTTGAGAAGAAGTTCCTTTTAAAAAATACATTTTAAGAAAAAGTACCTTTTAGGAAAAAAATACGTTTTGAGAAAAGTTACGCGTTTTAACCAAATTTCGGTACTGTAAACAGCACACTTTGACAATTAAAAACAGTAATTTTTAAGAAGAATACTTTTAGAAAAGAAAAAACTAAAGAAAAGGAACCTTTGAAAAAACTTTTTTTTTCCAAAATAATTACTTAAGAAATAACCTTTAAGAAAAAGTAACTTAAGAAGTAACCTTAGAATACTTATTACTTTTGGAAAAAAATATGTGGCCTTCTTACACGATTTTTTATGTACTTTTAAGTTTTAAAAAAGCACCATTTGCTTTAAAATAAGTACGCAGGAAACGAAAATAACTGCCTTTTCGTGTTCTCAATTCAGAGTCATGGAGAAAGAATTTGTCTATTCCAGAAGAATTTCATTTTTTGATTTAAGATCCCTTAAATTTCAGCCAATTTTACGCTTCAAAAAAAAAACTGGGGGCAAATTACGGCATTCGATATCGATCGAAATTTAATTTAAATTCTATTGAAATTTCGATAGATATCGAGTGCCGTAATTTGGGCCCTGGATTAAATATTTTACTTATTTTATTTTGCCATTAAAATTTTTTATCAAAAATTGCCCCCGAAACTATTTTTCATGCAGAATTATTCGTTTTATCGTTTTTCATATTGTTTAAAAATTTCATACAAGTAACTTCTATATTTACCTTTTGAGAGTAAAAAATGATTTCTCATTCCATAAAGTTGGATGTAAAATCAAAATTTTAAGTAATTTTCTGCAAAAGAAGTTTCCCCATGAAAAATTGTGAACACTCCGTGATTGCAAGTGCTGAGAAAATTGCAACAAAAACTGCATATGAAAAAAGAAAGCAGCACTTAATCATCTCTTATTTTAATGGCGATGATCATGACGATCGATGTACAACCACTTAAGCTTTTGTGTAAAAACGACATCCTTAACAGCAGCAACATCTTTAAGATATGAAAAATAAGCATACACCTCAGTTGTGTGGAATTTATTCCCATGTCATTTGTATTTATCCGAATAGGTGTATGCAAGCATCACTGAACCACGAACTGAACGAACGCCTTTGTAGTATCACTGAGATACTGACGTTTGTCTCAGCCAGAGCAAAGTGTATGATGACCGAGACAACCGACCAAACACACGAGCAAGGAGAGTTGATTGTGGAGAAGAGGATTTTTTTTTAACTTATTTAGAGAACTAGTTTTACTTTGAATTGTAGGCATGCTGATATTTGTTGATGGCCAAGCCCTACCTGCGATTCATCGCCATTCTAGCGTTTTTAGCAGAACTAAATAAATACCGAAAGCATACCATTGACTAAACTAAAGAAGTTTAAGTGTGTTTAACTATTCCACAGGGTACTTGAAAAGCTTAAAGGCAAAGATGAGTTGATGTTGCTCTTGCTGTGGGGCTGCTTGAGCGTGCACACAAGTAAAACCAACAACAAAAACACGATGAACAAAAGCCCTCAACAATTCATTTGTAAGTAACTCGATATACTTATTTTGGTTTCTAATGGATTTTTTCAGTTTTTCTTCTTGGTTTTTGTTGCTTGCACTGTGGTGCTGCACTAGCAAGGGTCTAGACGGTTGACTGCTTGACTGACTATCTGTTAGTTTAGCAGGCTTTTACTTTGTTTGCTTGCCTGCATGGCTGACTGACGACTAACTTGGCTTTGTCTGGAGCATTATAGGGCAGAGAAGAGCAAAGAAATATTGCTTGGTGTGATTTGTAGTGATCTGATCTCATCTGCAGTAGTGGTGACGGTATTAATGTTATTGCTGTTGTTGTCATTTTCATCCTTCTATACAATACGTTAGTTGTCGTTTATTGTCTTTGCTGTTGCTATTTTCTTGTCTCAGCATGAATTCTGACGATGCTGCAAGTTTAATATTGGTGGCAGGCAACAACATCTCATTAGGCATTTTTAATTTGACAACGCGCACAATTTATGTGGGAATGAGTTAGTTTCTCGATATGTATCCACACGTTAAGAAGATTTTTATTCGTGTTTATTTCTTTGTGTTCAACTTGTTTGTCTCTTCTCTCTTTGAATGTCAACTGCTTTGCATGTTGAATTTGTATTTTGTATTCATTTGATATCAGTTTAGTTCATTTCACTTAATTTCAAGTGGTATTTTTTTTACACGTTTTTTTTTTTTGCCTTTTTGGGGTTTCATTGTGTGCTGTTGTTGGTATTGTATTTCTTCTTCTTTTTGTGATTCTGGGTGTGTTGGTGACACCGTAACATGGTAAATATTTGTTTTGCTACCTCAATACGACACAGGAAATTCATTATAATTAAAACTTGAAATATTGATATTTAATGATGAACAAAACAAAAGACTTAAGCAACAAACACGAGGTAATAAGCAATTCATTTTTACGATTGAAAAAGTCATGTTTAAATTAAAAAGTTGCTCACTTTTAAGTGTGCGCCAAATGTTTAAAGACAAAACGGTATAAATTAACTGGATGGTTTTGGATCTGGAATTCGTAAGAGATGAGTTTTTTTTTTCTTATTTTGGCGAATAGTCCCTTTTTAAAAGAAAGTTTTTTACACTACCGGTTGGTATAAATATGCGGCAATTTATGATCTGACGTATATATAACTGCAATAATTGCATCGAAGATGTAATCGATTAGCCAATAGGGAAATTCTACAAGGTCAACACCAACCACTCTTCACTTTCTGTTTAATAGAAAAGAACACAGTGTTGTTTTATATACTTTTTTATTATTGTTTTTTTTTTTTTAATTATATATTTTTAACACAATTTAATAATATTCCATAATTTGATAATGCTAATAATATAAATAAAATTTTCTTTCTTTTTTCATTCATTAATTTTCGATTTATTACTTTTGCTTTGTATTTGTTGGTAACTTAGTTATTAATAGAAATTTTGCATAATAATAATTGTAATAATTTATTATTTTTTTTAATTTTACCATTTTATATAATTTCTAAATATGTAATTTAATTTTTCTTATATATTTCCTCGTTTTTTTTCACTATTTTTACTGAAATCTTTTATTTTGAAAGAGATTTTGATGACAGCTTGAAAATACATTTTCTTTGTTTTAAATAAATTTATTTCATAAGATTCTTTAATAAATTTTCATTACTCCTTGTGCTTTTCCGTTTGTAATTAAATTTATTATGTATTTCCTTTTTGTAATTTTTATTTTACTTCAAAAATCCAATGCAATTTGTTAAGAATCTATGTGTGTGTATATGAGTTTGTTTTATTTCTTTATTGTTGTACATATATGTATGTATATATAAGCTTTCATTTGATATATATGTTTGTATTTTATATAATTTGTTTTGTTTTCTAGTTTCATATAAATATTTTGTTGTAGTTAAATTTTTTGTTAATAAACCTATTTTTTAATTGAGTTGTTGGATTTGATTTCTGATTATTTGTTGTTGGTATTTCTATTTTTCTGTTTTTTTTTTCTTAATTTTTTAATAACTTGTTTTTTTTTTAATTACATTGTTTTATTTTTTTAAACTATACAAATATAATTTATTTAAAATTTTGTAGGTCTAGTCTATTATGGAATTTCATGTTTAATTCTTGAATAATTTTTTTCAATTTTTTATTATGTAACTTTTCGGCTAATTTTAACCTTTGTTTTTATTAATTTGTTTTAATTTCTAAAATCTTTAGCGTTTGTTTTTTTCTTTTGTTTAACTAACTTTTCTTTTAATGAAAATGAAACACACATCAATTTTTAATTCTATTTTAAATTTTCTTTTTTCGGTTTTTTGTCCAACAATTGTCATTTTATCTATTCAATTTATAAAAAAATATGAATATAAAATAGATCGGTAGTATAGTTGTAAATAGTAAGTTGTTCTCTTCTTTGTTGTTTTAGTTTTAATTTTATAAATTTGTTCCTTTTAATTTAAATTTGGTTTTGTTTGTGTTTGTTTTTAAGTAGCTAAGCCTGTGGTGATGTGTCATGGTTTATGGAGTGAAAGAAATATGTTTTTATATTTATAAACTACTCCACTTTTTTTTATAAATTAAACGTATACATACTTCAATTCTAGTTAATAAATTAAAAAAATTTTTGCAACTAATACTTTTAAACATTTAAAACTTTATTTTATTTTATTTTTGATCATGTTCAGCATACGAAAAGTGCCAATTATTTTTACAGAATCAACTTGTAGAGCAAAGCCAAATTTATAAAAATTTATTTTAATGTATTCCTGCTAATAAATGGAAGACATCGCCCCCTAAAGATATATTGTAGCAATATTTCGAAATTGTAATATTTTTAATTTCCTTCCTTTTCATTTTTGAGAACACGACGCAATAAATATTGACAGAAAAAAACTATTAAATTAATTTCTGTACATGTAAATGGAAATATTTGGATACATTTTGTTTCACAAAAGATCGACGACATCTTTATGAAAATGATTTTTTAATATATGAAACGAAGATCGATCGAGAGTTTAAACGGTTGTCCCATTAGGTGGCTGTGCACATATTACGTAAAGCTCCAGGGGGGTGGGGGGGTTAAAGCTTTGTTACGGATTAAAACTTTTGCACTGAAAAATTAGTAAAAAGCAATACGAAGGGGGTGGGTAAAAAATCTCTGAAAACAGCGTTACGTAATATGTGCACAGCCTCTAGAGATATGGTAAGTGTGGGACCGTTAAATGAATGTGTAAACATACATATGAATGTATGTGTGTGTGTGTACATACATATTTTAATATACAAAATCTTCTTTTTATCTTCCTAATGAAATTTTAGCGATATCTTCTTATTGTCCTAAAAGTGGTTATCTGGCAATAATGCTAGTTTCCATCGAGACACATTCCTTCCCGAAGGAATTATCCTCCGGAATACGAAATCGATTTTTGCCGGAAGAACATTTTTCATCTAGATGTTTGCTGGGAAGTACTAAAGGGTGTCTCCTAATTAAGAATGTACTTTTTCATTTTAATAAATAAGTTTTCACGATTATAACGCGTTGTTCTTTCGTAAAACGCTTAATTTTAGAGTTGCCAGTTGCACAGAAAAAATTGCACTAAATTCAAAAACTGCATTCTTACTGAGACACAACCTTTACAACGAAAGTGTGGCTTTTATAAATACCAAATACTCTTTCAAACAATCTGTCATGTCACAGATTTTGATTCCGTTCGGAAACGAAATTCAATCCGTATTTTGCTGCTCACAAAAAAAAAAAAACGAAAAGATTTTTCGAAACGAAACCATTTTTAAATTTACAAATGAAAAGATTTAATTTTCTTGTTCACCGCGATGGTTGCCTGGTAGCGATGCCGGCCTATTAATCAAGTGGTTGCCACTTCGATACCTGCCAATTAAGAACAATGAAGAGGCAGAGTCTGCGGTCGGTAAGCTATTTTAAGGATCTAGATTTTTCTTAACTCAAACAGGGCATCGAAACTACTGAATATTACTGGGAAAAGTGTATTGAGCCAACATGAAATTATGTTAAGAAATAATCGAAGAATTTTCCCAAATTTTAGGTGTTTTTTTTCGTAAGATCGTCTTATTTTCGGACAGCCCTCGTATTTAACAAGTTAAACTTATAAAAAGAAATTTGTGTGCGATTACTTTTGCTTAGAGTCTGTTAGTTGTTGTGCAAATTGTATTCCTTTTCGGTATTTAATTTGACAGATTGGTAAAGTCAGTTGATGATCAGCTGTACTAATAAGATTACATGGTTAAGGTTGCGGTTACGGTTTTAACCTGACTCGATATTCCACGGAAAATTTTACTGCGGATTTGTCGACGGCAGTAACTAATTTAGTTAGAAATTTAAACAGTTTTTTTTAACAAACAGAAGTTTTTGAACAAATTTCCTAGAGAAAGCAACAGAACGGTCATTTCCTATACTGGTAATAATTTTAATTTAAAAATTAATAAAAAAAAATAAAAAGTTGAGTAGTTTCTATATTCAATAGTTGTTGTTCTAGTTTATTTGTTTTTGTATAGAAAACAGCATACATACACAAAACAGTCTATTACATTTTGGTCAAGTCTGATAGTTGATGGAATGAAATTAGTTGCCAAGTTAGATGAAAACAATTTGTATAAATATTTTTTACCTATTGCTTCTAGTACATTCTTTTGTCTAAAAATTTTTAACAAATTTGGCCACCTAAATATTTGTATTTTGCCACCGTTCTTGACTTTTTAAGAAATTTAACATTTATTTTTTTTTTTTTGTTTTTTTTTCTAGTTAATATTTTATTGTTCTAATTAGTATCGTTAGTTTGTTTTCACATTATTTTATATAAATTTTGCGACTGTTAACTATGTGTCTTGTCAAGTGTTTAGAACAAATTGCGTTAGTAATATATATAAGATTTTTTTCAAATGCAAATAAGGATTATATTGTAAACGATAAATGTAATTTGTATTCATATCTGTTAATCTTATGAATTTTAATAATAAAGAATTTTATAATTCTGAAATAATCCATACGTGGAAAGGACAGCAACATTGTATCTCGTTCTTTATCGTTACCGATTTAAAATTTTAAACTTCATAAGAAACATAAAATAAGTCTATTCGTCAAGAAACTTTACTTTAAATTCGAATAACTTTTATGGGAATAATTTTTATTTTTATTAGAGTTTTTAATCTTGAGACGCAGATCTCAATATTAAAACAAAAATTACTAAAGTTGTGTTTGTTTGCTGTTTAAACTGTATCATCAATATCTTTGTTTGAGTATTGGTATCATTGCTTATCGCTACATCTCTAAGTAGAATAAATATTCGAATAAAATTATTCAATAACGAATTTTTAGAATACTATTCATATGTATAACTAAATAATTTTTAACTAATAAAGTTAGACTCACTGCATATTAAATCGATTAATTTTTATTCGAATTTTAAGAACGTGATCCATTTATACGATTACGTCAATATCTAATTTTTTATAGATAATTTTATTTAAATAATTTTTGTTCGAATAATCACATTACGCAAATTTTGTTCGAATAAATTTATTCGATTAATTTTTATTCGATTGTTTTTTAATGCCATCCATTGATATAAACCTATTTGTGTTATTGTTTGTTTTTGTTTTTTTTATAAGTAATCATATTGCACTAATTTCTTTCAAATAAATTTATTCGATTAATTTTTATTCGCAATTTTTTCATTCCAGTATAATTTTCTTCCAAGTTTTCTTTCATATGCCTGTACAATTTTTTTTACGAGTAATCTGTATTCGAATAAATACATCAGTAGTATAAGCCACTGTTATTATATTTATTCGATCAATGTTTATTCTAACAATATTTTTTTCGATTAATAGGTACATATTAATAATATTTATTATCCATGAGTTTTATTCAAATTTATTCCCATAATTATTTTTCGATTACTGACATTCGAAGCATATATTCCAATTAAAATTTTTCCGATATTCTGTAGATCGCAATAACAAGACTCAGGGGCAATAAAAACAGCTGATCTGTCGATTATGACAAACTGCAAGCAATCCGAAAACATACAGAAACAATTTTGGCGATTTCGTAAAGTAGTCAACAAGAACTTTTTAATGGAACTGCAAAATACTTATATTTCAATTTTGTGATTGGTGCAAATGTTTGTTTTGTGTGTTTTAGTTTTAATATTTTCATTATTTTGTTGTTTTCGTTATTATGACTGTTTCAACTGTTTTATTTGGATCACATTTTATTTTTTAAATATTTTTTGTTTTGTTCAAATGTTAATCACATATCAAATCACTCTTTTGCAGTAGCGTATACAAAAATATAAAATATCCTATTTGCGTGTTGGGAGATAGGAGGTGGTTTTCGTTATCATTTGTTATTATTTTCTTTTATTTTATTAATAATTTTTATGTGAAGCAAATCAGGAAAACAAATTGTCACTTTTTACTTTTCATATGTACAATTGTCACTTTAGATATTTGAGATAGATAACTAATTGCTAATAGATTTATAATAATAAAAATACATACATATGTACATACATAATAATAAACATAGTTTTTAGTTTAACCTTAATTTTCGAATTCAATATGAAAAGATTTGATCCAAAACAGCATTAAAAAAAATTTTTTTTTAAGTCGAATTTCAATGTCAATGGAAAGAGAACAGAATTTTTACATGAAGATTGCAGAATAACTGAACAGTAAATTTAATTTATAAGCTAAAATAGGAAATAAAGAAGGAATTTTAGAGGCTCATGCTGAATTATTTTACTTTCCCAAAAACAAAATTAGTTTTATTTGTCTCCAAATACACTGTAATACAACAAAATAACAAAACTAATCGTTCAATGCGTTGAATAGGGGACAAAATATATACAATATATATGTATATGTATGTATATATATACATACATGTAACGGTGATGTGTAATTTTTCTTTTTGGAAAAGGTGGTCAAAAAAACTTGTCTTAGACGGCGCTATGCCTATCTGAAATATTCTACAAATGTATTTGTATTGAAATTTTAAATAATTTAATTTAATAAGACAAAAAAAGCTCAGAATTCAACCTGAATGCCAGAATTAAGCCAAGGGTTTAATGTCACGCTTATTCACAATTATTATTAAAATATTCCGAAAAAAATTTAAATTTAAGAAGTAGGTTTAGGTAAAATTCTCTAAAAGAAAATTTGGGTTTTAAATGGAGGTCAAAAGCCCTATTCTGAACATTGTTATTTATAATTAGCGTAATTATGAATATCCGCAGGAAACTTTTGCTTCCTAACTAGGCGTCTCCATTAGCCATGAACATGATATGAGCATCATGTCAGACATCGCATATGGCTAATGTACATAGACCGCTCATGTCCATGCTCTGACATCAATGCCCGCACATATGGGTGAGCAACACTGTTCGCCATGAGGTTGGCCATTCAATTTCATTTTCTCTTTGACACTTTATTTTTTTAGGTTATGGCAGCTAATGTTTCTATCAAATATTCGCCTTTATGCTATTTGGCAGCGTCAATGTAACACAACATCGTTTTGTATCCCTTGTGTTAAATCGTTATTTTCAATGTCAACATTGAAAGTAATCGATTACTGTCAACATATATTTTGTATTTTCTAAAAATATGTGACGGCGACGTGACATTATATTGACTCTGATTTTGTCGTCAGTGTTTTTGGTGTTGACGAAGATTTTTTTCGTTTTATTTTTTACTTTTTTACAAAATATAATAAAGAAATGGAAAAGAAAAAAAACAAATTGAAAAATTAGTTGAGGAAATGAAAAAAAAATCCCGAACTTTTGCAAGAGGATTTCGCAGGGGCACTGTTCCAAATAATTTTAAGGAACTGTAGGAAAATATTTCAACATTGTTAAATGCCATCTAGAGTTTCAGACAGAATCTTCGGCACGACAGGTTGTGATAATCCCAAATTGAAATCATTTCCTTGGGATAGAAATCGTAAAGTTGCTGCCAATTTGAACATATGTCGATCTAACCCCGATTTTCAAATGAGGATCTATAGTCTCCAGCAGATGTTTAAATGCTGCTTTGTTCAGCCGAAAATAACTTTCAAACCTTTTAAATAAAGCAAACAAAAAATGTATTACTTCCAATTAGAGGAGTTTGAATTTATCACTTACTTTTCAACAGGCAATTTAAAAATGTCTGATTTCTGCCTGAGAAGTCTTCTTCGCACTATTAATTTTTTTTTTCTTCATTATTACAATTAGAATTAGGACCGGGAAGAAAATCATAAGACTTCAATATATTTATTTATTTTTCCACCAAAACTTTTAACAAAAATTGCAAACAGAATAAATCAGCTGTTTCAAGTATTAGATATGTGTGTCAAAATTATCGATAAATAGTCAACATCATCTCAAGACTGTAAGGGAATATCAAACTAGTGTTGACGTGATTTTGAAGATGAGTAAAAGTGATGTTGACTCAAAATTGAAGACGACATTGACGCCGCAAAGTAGAATAAGGGTGATTGGTTTGCAACAAATACTGCACAAAAAACAGCGAATACCATAAAAAAAAACACTTTTAAATGCGATTAACACTTAAAAAATACCCAAAACAAACCATTAAATAGAAAAACATGAACTATGTGAACGCCACATTCTAGAAAGTGGAAATATTATTACCGTCTCTCTGCCGACGTTATGTTCATGTCATGTTCAAGTAGATGGCTCGTAAAGACGTAGGGTAACAATTATAAATCCCTCAATTCTAAAAAGACGGGAAAAAAACAAAAAGTCAGCGAGAGGGAAAGTATGGATCAAATGTTTTGCAACAGTTCAGCAATGTAAATTCAATAATATTGGGACAGATTATATTGTCATTGGCTAAGACCTTTTATTCAAGATGTCGCAGATGTTAAATCATATTTGGGATTCCCATGGGCTATTTTAAATTTTTGCAATAATTCCTCTGAAAATTTGCGATGAAAAAAGAAACTAGTAAGAAAATGTGTGCCCTTTATACTGACAGTTAGAATAACTTCCATTTTCGCCCGGAATCTTTCCCTAATTCATAGTCCATTTACATGATTTTTTTTTAATAATACCAGCTCTCTGGAATGACCCCTACTTATGCCATGCATTGTGCCAGAGAAAGGAATAGGGTGGGGATTAACGTTCTTTTACAAATTTTTTACAAATGTCAAACTGCATATACTAAAAGAACTTTCATTTTCAAAATGACACTTTATAAAGTTAGTCGTTCATCCTAGTTGTGTTTCTAGCATTAAAGAATTGAAAGTGGAACTTTTTTGATGTTTGTTCAATTTTAAGAGTGAGTGAGAGAGAGAGAGAGAAAATTAGAGAAAATATTTTAAAAATACCTAATTAATGTTTCAAAACTGTCAAATAATCACTTTTTTTTGATAAGAAAAATTAATTTAAAATCTATTAATTTGGACTACAATTAAAAATGCTCAAATCTTCTTAATTTCAATAAGAAAATAATATATTTTTTCTTTATTAGTTTTTTTTAAGTTAATACTTGATTTCTCTCTTTAAATAATTCGCTGTCTCTTTATAATGTATTTTATTATTATTTTTCGTTAACATACAGGGTTTTAAGTTGGAAAGTTTGATTTGCCATGTGGTTAATAATATTTTTTGTGTTCTTTTGTTAGAAAACCCTGTCAAAACAACAATTATATTCATTTTAATATAATTTTAATAATAACAATTAAATTATTGTAATTTTTCATTATTTTAATTAATTTTATTTTATTTTTTATAGTTTTACTGTATTATTATTCTGTCATCACATAAATTTGTGTATCTTTTCTTTTTTTTCTATTAGTTTCGGGTGTTTTTTTTTTAGAAATTCCGTTGCTTTTGTTTTTGTTATTTATTGCATACATTATTTATTAATAATGTTATATTTATATTTTATCTAAACATCAATTTCTACAAAATTTAGACACATAAAAATGTTAATTTATTAATTTTTGTTAATTGATTTTGTTTTAATAAATTTTGAAGTACATACATACATATTTTTTTAAATTCTTGTTTTTAACTTAATTTTTTTCTCAATTTTTTTTTTTAATTTTGTTTTCTATTAATTTCATTTGGTGTTTATTTACTTTTTATTGCAATTTAAATATTTTTATATTTTTAATGAATTCTTGATTGTTGTACTCTATAAAGCTTTCGGAAAATTGGAGAGATATCAAAATTAATTGGCGTTTTCATGTGAGTGTGTGTGTGTGTGTTTTGCCAAAAAACAGAAGAAATATTTGTCATTAAAATTATAAATTTTTTATACATACATACATACTAATTTTTGTTATTTTAAACGATATAAACTATTTGGCCTAAAGTTTTTAGTAACACAAAGCGAAATCATAGACAGGCTATTTTTGTAGATTTACTGTTACCTCTATTATGATTCACAACGCAAATAAATTGAGTTGCCACTGCTAAAATTCAACTCAACAAACTTTTTTCATTATAATTCACAACCAACTTTTGTTTTGGTAAATTATAATACGAGTAACAACTTATCGAAGCCAACTCAGTGAACAGCTGATTGAAATTTAAATTAATTTCTAATCCATAATAAGAATTTGACATCTACAAATCAAGTATCAATTTAGTTGTGATTCATAATAGAGACATGGGCTGTCAAGTAAAGAAAAGAGTTTGCTAAAAAATGTATGTACATATGTATGTAATAAAGTGGCACGTGCCATAAGAGTACTTTTCAATTTGTCGCATTTTCGAAAACAAAATCAGCTGATTTTGATTGGAAAAAAAAGAGCTCTCAAATCTATAAAAATGCGGAGAATAAGATTTTATTTTTTTTTAAATAATTAAATTTCAAATATATCGACTGCAGTAGAAATTGCTTGAAAAGTAAACACACTTTTTGAAATAGAAAAAAGAAATTGTTTTTAAAAGTTAATTTATAAAAGTCTTTTCACAAAACTCTTTTTTAATCTATTAAATACAAACATGAGTTCATTTGCATTTAAATGCTTCGAGGCAGGTAGTTTATTTTCTGATTTTCTAATTTAAAAAAAGTATTGTTTAATTTATTATTAGACTGTAAGAGTGAATGAAATGTATTACTATAAATGTTTAATAAATAGTAGAAGAGCAAAAAAAAAAAAAAAAAAAAAAACTCAACATGAAGTGAGTAGAAGTGTACAGTACTACAATTGACACAACTGTCATTTCAGTTATAAATTTTGCCATTTATCTCGTCTTCATATCAAGTTTTTGTTATGCATAAAGGCCTTAAAAAAACTATTCTTTAGCAAGTTTTGAAATATTCAAAATTCATATAATTTGTGTGAGTTTTCAAAATCAAAGCGAAAAAATAATTTGAAAATGTTTAGATTTAATAAAATTTATATGGCCAATTCACAATTTCGTTTGTGTTGCAAATCATATAAATGTTGACCATATCTCTCTCATAAACATTTGTTGAGAAACATGTTGATTGAGTGAAATAAACTAACCATCAACACTTATATGTACTGCACCACACATTTGGTTGCGAACTAAACAATTGTGTTTATTTAACTTATTTTTGTTGTAAAATATACTACGGCTTTCGCTATCGGTGTCTTTGTTGTAAAGTTTTCAGTCAATATAGAATAGAATTATGTTATTTTTATATTTAATACTTTTGCGAAAAAAAATTAAATTTGTATTTGTTGGTTTTTTTTTTGTGTTTACGTGTAAGAAAAATTTGTTTTGTTGCCTAAATTATTTTGTAGTTTACAAAATTTGATTATATTTTCTAAAACAATTCATTTCTAAATTATCGCTGCTTTGCAAAGATGTTTTTTTTTCTTGTATTTGTTTTTTGTCGGTTAATTTTTATACTTAATGGTGGTTTTAGTTACATAGTTTACATTTTTAGAATTTTTGTTTTGAATATTGAAAAAAACCTGATATTTTATAAAAACTTTATTTAAAATGTATTTTCTTGTGTTTGGTTTTTTTGTTGCTATTATCATCATCATATTATTATTATAGTATAGTTTTCATTGTTATTATAAATTAATAATGTCTCTTAAATAGAGAAAGGAACTTATATATAGAAGAAATAATATTGTATTAAAAGTGTGTTTATTGCCAATTTGTTTGTCAAATAATTTTAAACGTTTTAATAAATTTCTGTTTCGAAACTGCTGTTATAGTAACATTGCCATATTAATTAGACTTGTGATTTAGTCGTAATTTTGCCACTTCTTACTAAAGCAAGTTTTTAGTTTTCACGATACAAATAATATCGCATAAAAATCTGCTTTGCCATACAGTAGAGGTATCCTGGTGGACTTTTCACAAAAACTTAATACAGATACATAAATCAATTTCAAGCAAAGTTTCAGAAGTCTTTTTCAATGTTGTATTTGTTGTGGACTTAAGGTTCCCAACAAATATATATACTTTGACAGAAAAATTTTTGTGAGTTAAATTGAAACCAAAGATGAAGAGAATTGCAAAAAAAATTGAAAGCATTGAAAAGATCTTCATACAATACGAGTATCCGGACAAAGTCATAAAGTGGTTTGTAAACATGATGGTGTTACCAACATCGAAATTTCAAATGCTTCATAAATACATACATTAAGCCTGAAATAAGAGTTTTTATAAATTACACCATCAGCAAATTTAAGCACACAACTTGGCCTTGTGAAGTTTTATTAAAATCAAAAGGAGTAGCCGCTTAGAATATGCGAATTTGTTTTTTCAGTTTTGTTCGTTTTTTGTTAGAGCTGGAAACTTGGAAATTACAAAACCCTCGAAAATACTTTTGTCGGATGCTTTCAACTACATTGCATTTAAAAGATCTGGCTTATAACCGATATGCATATATCTGGATATATTAGAAACTATTTGATAATACATACTTGAGCCGAACTAGTCAAGAAGTGGAAAATGTTCATGGTAAACCATTTATCAAACTAAAATATATGTATGGGTGGGTATATATGGCTTCTATAGAAATTTTTTATACTTTTCATTCAATTTAAGAAAACCATATTTTTAATTTGACAATATAAAAAACAAAATAGCAAAATTTGATTAAAGTACCTAAAAATTTCAAATTCTTTCTGAATTTTTATATTAAAATAATTGCCTAAAATTCGTTTAAAGTTCTTTTAAAGAAAATTTAATTAAATAATTTTTGAAAAAAAGATTCATTGAGAAAAATGTAAATAAATTTTAGTTGTAAACAATAATTATCGAAAAAGTCTAAAGGAGTTGGCGATTTTAAATCAATACTAATATTTCTTTATATATTAAATTGTAAAATAAAACTTTGTTTTATGTTTAAAAAAAAATATATATATGTATATATATAAAAAGAATTAATAAACTTTTTAAGTTATTCTCTTAATAAATATTAAATAAAAAATTGTTGTTGCTGGTGCGAAAGGAAAATAAATTTCATATTGTTAAAAAAAGTCTTGTTTATCGAACAAAAAATACAGTTTATTTTGTCAGTGTATTTTTAAAATTCGTAATATTTAATTATTTTCAATATTAATACAATAAAAAATTTGTTGGTTTATTATATGTAAATATATAATTTGTTAAGAGACATATAAAATAAACATATATATTTATATGTACATACATACATATATTTAATAGAAAAGTAAACATAAAATTAAATTAAATTTGATATTTCTAAAATAAATCTGTACTATTTTTACGCAAACACACTTTAAATTGTCAATTTTTAAGTAAAAAATAAAAAAAAAACATAATAAAGTAGTTACAAAAGAGAAGCAAATGGAGACAATTAATTAATTATCTTCTTTTTGTGTTTAATATACATATGTATGTATATGTATTGTTCACAATTATTTTTCTTATTTGTTTCAATAAATTTTTTAAAATATGTGTTACCTATAATTTGTTAAATTTTTATTTATATTTTGTTGTTTAGTTTTGGTTAAAGAGATAAATCATATTAACTTTTTCACTTCAAACCAACAACAAAAAATATATATATAAATTTTAAAAACTGCCTACCTTTCTTGACTGCGATCCATTTTTTATTAATTCTGGAATCGCTTGTACCCCTGATACTGCTTGTTTCTTACTTAAGTGTGTGTTGTTGCTACTGGCATTTGACAGTAGGGACATTCTGCTACTGATATTGCACAGGAATCGCACAAAATAAAATGATTGCATGGCTCTAGTGTTACAGTGCGATTGTTTTCTTCACACTTCATGCATTTCTTAGCATTTTCCAAATATAAAACTTTTTCAACATCTTCCAAGTCTGTGCGTAACTTTGACTGAGAGAAAAATATTTTAATAGTCAATAATAGACGCAATTTAAATTAATCTTCCACCAGTTACCTGTAGTTGCTTTAATTTGTGTATTGATAAATTTCTTAATTCCGATGATAAATTCATTTGTATTTGTGCTGATTCATAGCGATCTTTCCATTCTAATACTTCTTGTTTAGCTGAGTTGAACTGAAATAAGTGTTCATTTGAAAACATTTTTTTAACTCAGTTTTATATTGTTGTACATATATTGTTTAAACAAAGTATATAAATCTATTATTTATTTCACACATTCACATATATATTCACTATCTCACTATTGTTTTCCTGCAGGGAAGCATTTTTATCAAAATACTTAAGACTTGTTTGTATAAATAGTGTAAAAAAGCCTTTAGAAATTCATATGAAAACTAAATTGTTAAAAAATGGCGCATAAGTTAAAGAAAGTGCAACGGCCGGATAGAATAATAGAACCAACATTTTTCAAAAAGTACTTCTTTTTTCAGAAACCTTTTCAAAAATACCCATTTTCAATAAAAGTCTTTCCAAAAGTAGATTTTTCATCAGCAGAAACCTTATCTACAGTGTACATATTTTTCCAATATATAAACTTCTTTAATAATTATCATTATGACCCAATTCGTTTTGAAAATTATCTACTTACACTGTCAAGAATATGTACCGAGCAATGTGTCAACAAGACATTTGACATATCAACTGTATCACAAATACAAGGAGCGAAACATGACGAAAATAATCCTTTTCATAAAAATTTTTTCAAACTTCTGAATTTCTGTACGTTTGTTCGGTGATGATTTTGCACGGAAAAAAAATAATATTAGAATTGTTATTTTGCTTTCCATTACATACATAAAAGGCACTTGGTGATGTGCCAAAATTTACTATTTTAAATATAGTTTTTCAACTTTTAGTTTATACAAGTTTTCTAAAATATCCACTGATTTTTGGCTTCATTGTATTCACGCGATAACAATTATGGCGCTGGTAACTCTTATTTAGTTCTCTAAAAATATAATTAAAAATTACCTTGCGTGTAATATCTTCCATACTTCTGGACAATTTTAATAATTGAGCCTTTGTGGTCATCAATTCCAAGGTCATGCGATTAACATCACCGTTATTTTGAGTATGCAACGATTGAAGTGAAAATGCATTTTTATTTGTAGTTAAACTATTTCCCACTGAGCTGCTATTCAAATCATCGGTTAAATTATTCAATTCAGAAAGACGAACTGAAGGACTTATTGAGAGGCCATCATTAAAACCAGGCGAAATAATGTGAGATGGAAAGAAGAAATTATTACTGCAATCATTTTGATTGGCGGCCGTCAGAGAGTTGCTTAGTTTATTCGAATTGGAACCGCCATAATTGAAAGCATCAACATTAAATAGATTGGAGTGATTTGTGGGACTGTAGGGAATGTTGACGGCAAAGCCACTAGAGTTAAAATCTATAAAAAAACGGACGATATAAATATAAGTTTTACAAGATTGCAATTGTTTAAATATAATAACTCACCACCTATAGAATTGTTAAGTGCCGTGTTCGGAATGTTTATGGGTGCTGAAGATCGGCTCATTAGACTGCTGTTAGCTAAACTGGCCGATAAAGCATTATCACGTTGCTCATCCATGGAACACGCTAAATAATAATATTTTATAGAGTAAAGAAATTGTATAGATATTTAAAAGTTACTTGAAAGTTATTTAGAAGAAAAAAGGTAAATTAAATTAAAACAAATCCTGTATCAATTAAACACAACCACAAAATTAGGAAACGTAAAAATATAGTATATATAAAAACAAAATCATGCTTTAAGGCCATTTTGCTTAAATTTTCTCTTTTCAAAGTCTTCGATTTGTATGACAAAATTCTTGCAATTTATCCACAACCATATTAAAAAAAAAATACTTAGAAATTCGATCTCTTTAAACACACACAACAATTAATTAGTTTTAAATTTCTTTGTTTTCTGTTTGTTTTTTATTTTTTATTTTTTTTTTTATACTCACAAATTCTGTCCATTGGCAAAGAGAAGTTTAAATATTTGCTCTGATTAGCAGATTTTTCCAAAGCATTAACCAACATATTATTGGTGGAATCATTACCATCAATATTCAATAACTACAAAAAACAACATGATAAAATAATGATAAACATGTAAATGATTAAGATTTCGAAAAAAGTATTTAAGATAAAAGCAGCAGAAATTAAACTACAAAATTCAAAAATGTTCACATGTAAATATTTTTCATTTAAATTCACTTTGAAATAGTTTGTGGAGTGAGAGTAAGTAGAAAAGAACATTTAATGAACATTTCAGAATGAAATTAGTGTGAAGTTAGAAATGTGAGTAAAATAATGGATAGTGTTTTTATACGAACTTGTTGGCTAATTAATAGAAGGAGTTGTTCAGGGTGTGGATATTTTGTTTTTATATCGAATTAAAAATAAATGTAACAAATTTTGAAATTTTTAATCACTAAAAAAGTATCATATAAACAATGTGTTACCAAATGATGAAAAATGTGTATACATCGACAAAGGAATAAACTTGAAAAAGTGGGTTTTATTGCGAAAATTCCGCAAAGCTACAAACACTTTGCGATTGTGGACTAATTACTCAAACCCGAAAAAAATTCAAGTTTAGTAATAAAACTTTAAGATGAGAATTATTTTTTGTTTTCCATTTACCATTTACTTTTGCGAGTGGATAGAAATTTTAAACGTACATATGTATTTTTTTTCATAAATGTTATTTATTGATAAAACAAAAGTTTAAAGAATCTTGCCTGCTGTGGTCAAAGGAAAATATTTATTTCTAATTTTAATTAGAAATCGTTCTAATTAATACACAAAAAGTATCAATTCAGTAACACATTGGAGATTTTTTTCACGCCAAAACAATTATTCGGCAAAGTTTTATATGAAATAAACTAACATGAATCGGTATCGGGGAAAATTCGGAAAAATAATATGTTTATCTATGTGATATTGTTTTTAAAAGTTAAATATTTGTTAATGATTGAAAAATAGTTAGTGTTTTAATTAATTTAATATGCAATACACAAATATATATTTTTTTTAAATGAGTAAAGTAGTAGTAGATATGGGAATGGAGTGGGTTTTAGTGAACTAAAGAAAATCGGAAAATTTTTGTTTCTTTGTAGTAGTAGTTGTTGTTGTTTTTTTTTCATTGTTCAAATTAGAAAAAAAATACCTACATTTTCGCCAATTGTCATTAATCCTGTTTTGTTGTTTGTCGCATCCTTAGTTTTGATATCAGGCAAAGCATTTGATATTAAATCACTTAGAGCTAAATTTGTTGTAATTGCATCTAAATCACGCGTCTTCTCCTCAGTGACAATATATGCTAGGTTTTTCGTATTTTTTTCATACATGTTTTCATTGAATTTTGAATTAAATGTTATTTGTATTTTTTTTCGGTCAGGCAAATGTTGAATTTTGAGTAACCAATCAAGTTTTTTTTTTTTGTGAGATAATGATGATTGCGTTTATTATGTATTTTTGAGATTTTTATTCATTGATTTGACACGTATGGCAATTGTGATGCAGGATAAATAAATAAAAGAGTGAACAAAAGCACAAATCAATTTTTTTTGTTTTGCTTGATATTTTGATTTCTACCAATATTATTTTAATTTATGTAAGTATGTATGTATGTATGTCTGAATATAGAATTAAAGATTTCTTGCAAAAGAAATTATTACGACATGTTTAAAGAATAAAATAAAGCGGTGGTTTATTTAGTAGAAGAGATAAGAACCTTTTAGATGTTACAATGAAAATATTTTAAAATTTCAATATGAAGTTTTTAGCTGACAACAAATTGCTTATGAAAGTACATGAAGAAAAGATGATGAAAATGTTTACAAAAGATAAAAGCACGCTAACTTAACTCCATTTTATAGATCAATCTTTTAATATATATTAAGGCATATTTATTCGCCTTTGAAAATGTATTCTTGGGTTGTCAAAAACTGTACTGAAATATGTATCATCATTTTGACAGCTCAGGACGATCATATATATAAGCGGTGGAATTAGGTGATTATAATCACATCCACTGCCGATGGCACCCGTGCTATGGATTTGAATTAATTTAAATGTCATTGTAACTTAAAAGTGAACAAAAATATCAAAATTCCCATTCGAAAATTCATCTATTCGACGTCGGGAGTTTCATGCATGAAATAATAATTTTGAGGTTTTTATTTTTGTTAATAAGTCAACAAATACTAGTTATTTATCGGTTCCAATATTTTTTCGGTAAAAAAAAAATCTGTTTGTTTTTCATTAAATAATTGAAGTTAAATTTTTTAGTTACTCTTTTACTTTTACCCTAAAACTTTAACTGTTACTTTTCATCAAAAAATAAAAGCCTGATTTTAAAGCCGTATTTTTTAAGTGCAAGTCTATCATAAGCAATGATCAAATGCAATTAAAAGATAATTTTATTATGCATATTGTACCCATTACTTTCGTGGCTTTACAACGATTATGAGGGTAATCGTTGACTTTTTTGAAGCAAGTCTAAAAATATAAATCTCTTAAAAATTCTTATAAATTCCATAGCAAACAAGCATCATGCTTAGCTAATTATATTGATCTCGATAAGATGTTAACAATACGAATTGATTAAGGCCACTGCCGATGCTTTTTTGCACCATTTTTTAAATTTTTACAAGTTCTCATCGTCTTTGAAAAGCGAAACACCACGATAACAAAAACATATAAAAAAAAAGGTAAAAATATAATGAAAAAATAAATGCACTTTTCGAAATAATTAATTCGAAATATTTTCATGCCCTGAGAAAAAACTATAAAACATTATGTACTAAAATTTAGATTAAATGGCCGAAAAGATATTACTATTCAAATTTTTTAGGTTTATACCTATTTAAAATTATTTTCACTATTCGTTTCAATAGAATGGTTGTGGAAAAAAGCACACCAATTAAGAAGAGTATACATATAAGAAATGTATATTAAATATATAATTATGAATAGTCAGTCGTATTTTAAAAGGGAATTAAAAGGATTACCACAACGAATATATGTACAAAAGATAGAGTACTTACGTTCTACATGAGCAAATGCACAAAAAACACTACGAGGACAATAACCAGCCTGTTGGACGTCATTGCATTTTGTAGACTTATAAATTTCCGGATGAAATTGTTGTTCCGTACGTGTATGGCAATATTGGCAATTATCACCAGCTTCACAGTTGCTAGGTTCACCCCATTCCTCGCCGTGTTTAACGTTGGGGCAAGGCGTAGACCTAATAGATAAAAAATTTTATATATACAAATTTGCTTCCGTTATTTTTTCATTCAACGTTAACCTGTATTTTACTTTACGGGGACTACGTCTTTTATCTTTACTATTGTGATATTGAGGACATGCATATCCTTGCCTACACAATCTTGGTGGTCTTTTGCAAGGTTCCGTTTTATAATTAGCCAACACGTAATTTGTATCCTGCCACTTGGGATCCTCATTCATTAGATTTCTTTCCTTGTCTAGTGCATTTTGGGCATTTGCTCCATCTAATGTTAGTTCAGCATTTTGTAATGCTTCTAATTCTTTAATATCATAAACTGGTGGTCTTTGATCTTGGGCACCATGTGCAAATGCGCAATGATGACCATTTTTAACACAATAACCACGACTATCGGTATCATGCACACACATGCATGTTTTATAGTAACGTAAATGATATCGTCTCTCAGTATCGCCAGCAGTGCGATGCAAAAATGGGCAGCTAGAATTAATATTAATTTTAAATATATTATGATACAGACAACAATTAATAGATATATTTTTTTAACAAAATAAAAGAGGCCACTTTAAAACACAAATTTTGAGTTTCGTTCAACGATATATAATTTACAATCCACTATTATTCATCCTTAAATATTACAAAATTCTACAAATTGATGTTCCCCACGACAGTATCCCTATTAGATATGGCAGCTCTTTATTTTGCCACTTTTGTTGTGATACAAAAGAAAACGAAATGCGAAAAAAAAGGAAATATGTAAAAAGAAGCCAATTGAAAAGAGACAGATAATCATATAGTAGGTAATCAGAGTAACGAGGATGCGGTTAATAAAACAGAAAACAAAAAAGAAATACATAAAACAAAACAAGGAATAAATACAAACAAAATAGAAAAAGGGGGGAAATGTTACGAAAAAAAAAACAATACAAATAAAAAATAAATGCGTAAAAATGACGAAACCAGTACGAAATGTTTGCCAAAAACATAAAAAACTTAACAAAAAGCTACATATGTAATTGCTATTTAGAAACGCAAACAATAAGTCTAACCATTTTAAGAACACTGTACTGGATGCGAATGAACTCGAATTTAATCCAGTTTCACCCTATAATATTTTGCCAATTATGAGCACCATTCATCAAGCAGAAGATCACATACATACACAAATTCTTACATACAACCTTTTCCCCATCCATACCCCAGTGTATCATAATTTTCAATACGCAATTTCCTGCCGCTTGAAACATAATTCACATTCTTTTATCTTTACTTACTCGTCTCCATCTGGACATATTCCTGTAGTTTCATCATATTTTGTACAATAATTATCAGCACTATAGTTAAATGTACCATCGCGCTTTCGTATAGGTCTGCGGCGTCTTTGATTTTGAAAATGCCAATTGAAGCATACGAACGGACGGTGCTGATTGCATTTGTGTTGTAGAAAGGATTGACATTGTTCTACCCGAAATTCCTTTAAGTATCTGTGTTTGTCATATGAAATATAAAATAATTGTTAAAATAAACACACTTTTATTAACATTTTATTATTTATTTACGTATAATGATTAGGTTTTTCCTGCTGTGTGGACAGCAAAAGTTTATTCGTCTCAATCGCCATCTTGTTACTAAATGAATGATGTACAAACTCAGTACATAGTGGTAATTTAGCGATTTCAAGAGCAGTTACCGCCGAAAATTTATTAGTGGATCATGTCAAGACAAACGAATATTTATATGTATAATAAACGCATATTTTTATATATATATATATATATATATATATATGTATATATATACGTATATATAAATATGCGTTGGGTCTATTAATTCACGGTACAATAGTAATTATTGTACAATATATTACAATGTAAAATTTTTATAAATTCGTATCAAAAAAATCGCTATAAATTATTTTTAGTTATAGCCAAATGCTTTATTTTCCGTATTTATGGAAAAGGTGTCAACATTGTACAAACTAAAAATTGTATTGTTGCTGCCAGACCAAACCGACTATAAAAGTGGAAAAAGGGAATTGTCAAAATACTTATGTAGTAAATGCTTGAAGGAACTCGATAATTGTTTTATGGATTTCATATATGGTATAATAACAGGTACACGCATCAATGCAACTATGCGTTTCTCTGCCATTTTATTCTGCTGACTGCGACCTTATTCTGCTGACTTGTCAAAAAAACAACACACAACATGTATGTTTTCAAAGCCTAGAACATCATCAGTTCATGCCACATGTCAAAATATAGCTCTGAAGTGTTCAGACACACATACACAAACTGAAAGCAGATGACGAGCAAATCTGCAGATGCGTCTACCTTTTATTGTTGTACCCAGTGTATCCAGGTATCGGGATTTCTCCCCAAATTGGGGATTTTAGGTGGTTTTTAGGGACAAATTATCGTGGGAAGGGATTTGGGGATTTTTTATTTTCAGTATACCTATTTTCAATTTTGCTTTATTTTACCATTTTATTTCATGCATATGTTTATGTATCTTGGCGTTTTTCTTCTCCATATTTCGATCATTTCAAGGCGATGGTATTGAGTATGTTGGTTTTTATAACAATTTGTTCAAAATTTTTAATACCAGAATTTATTGAATTCGATATTGCCAAAATGGATGTATGATAAGGAAAGTAATTTGGTTGTTGCTAAAATTGATTTTGCCAAAGAATGTTCAAAGGAATTAGAAGCAAAAGGAGTTCAAACAAATTTTTTTTGATTATTTAACTGTGCTAGCAAAATAAATGCTTAAAATATTCACTGAGAGAGAGTATGGAAAATTTTTAGTTATTTATAAATTTACAACTCGGAAGCATAGAAAAAAAAATAAATTTGATTCCGTGTATGTAATTTTAAAATATTCTATGGATTTAAAAGTTCCATTGAGCACATACGACTGCATTAACTTAAATAAATGTATGTAATAAAATTAATAAAAAAATTGTTTTTTATGATACTTCATATAGATATATTTATTGGGGACAAAATTGGGATTTTTTGGGGACAACACTCTTTAATTTGGGGACATTAGACAATATTTACCTGGCTACACTGGTTGTACCATGAATTTCATACTAAACAATTGTGGATTTAAGCGCCATGGCCACGTATCAAATTGGCTTGACAAACAACATGTATGTGTTGGTAAATATTATTTTGCTTAACACAGCAACGTGTCAAATTCATGCCGTCAAATTTCATTTGAAAGTTATTTTTGAATGATAAGAACGTGTGATGTTTTTGGTCGCAAAATATTTTTTGCTTACAAAATTTTCTTAATTTTATTTATTAACATTTATAATATTAATTATCTTATATTTTTATATGCGATTGACTTACAGGGCCTTTATATTAAATTATTATGACAATAATTAAATATATTTTGTTAATTTTAATTCAATATATATAAAAATGTTCATAACATTTACATTTTTTTCCACATTTGGTTTATTTTTAATTAATTTAATTTTTAAAGCGATAAAATTTAATTAATTCCAGTATGAAATTTTTTTATCCATTTTTTATTTATTGCGTTATCAAATTTTCCGTGTACGATATTGGCGCTACGCAAACTAAATAAAAATAAGATTTGATGTAATTTCGCAGCAACACATCAAATTTGCTTCAAATTACTGTATAGACGGCAGAGAATAACTAAATTGTTTTGATTTTCGTCAAACTCACATGGACATATACGTGAGAGTTTTTTTTCACTAACACAATCAAAAAAACCTTGGTTTGTCAAGCCAAATTGATACGTGGCCATGGCGCTTTAGTTAAATATTGATAATATAGAAATCCAATTCCTATTAGAACGTATCGCGAAACATCGAAAATTTCAAACTTTTTCGTTGTTGTAAAACACTTGAAGTCGCCTAGAATTTTCGACGACTACGAAACGGCGTTATACCATCGGCATAGCTCTCTTACGATTTGTCAAGAGGTTGCATTCCAACAGATTTCAATTTCCAAACACAGCTGAGAGCCCTTGTCGATGTACTAAAAAAAAGCGCTGAATAAATGGAAAATTACAATATTTAATAGATATGCCAGTAATCAAAGTAAACATTGACCAAATTACATTGTGGTGAACAAATAGAATTGTTTTAAAAATGGCTGAACACCAAGCAACCGACTTAAGTAAGAAAGTTTGTGATTGTACAACACAAATATTGCTGTAATAATTTTTATATTAACGAATGTGGTGGTGTTTTCAGATCGCAGCCAAGAGGAGTACGGTACAACAATGATGGATCAAGATACTGTTAATATAGAAACTAAAGAAGGTATAAAACACTATTCAAGATGTAGTAGTGCTGGTAGTGCACATACACCTAATTCATCACCCCATAATACTGGTAAATTAATTGTTTTTATAATAGTTTTATTTCAAGCGTTCTCATGTCTCCTCCATTCCAGATGATGACGATGACAGTGGTGATAATTGTAGTGGCCGGGGTGGCTCTTCAGTCACTTCGACTTTAAGCTATAAAGAACGACGCCGCGAGGCTCATACCCAGGCTGAACAGAAAAGGCGTGATGCCATAAAAAAGGGCTATGATAGTTTGCAAGAACTGGTACCAACATGTCAGCAAAATGACTCAACTTCAGGTTACAAATTGAGTAAAGCGCTAATCTTGCAAAAATCCATCGATTATATAGGTTACTTGAATCAGCAAAAGAAAAAACAAGAAGAGGAAAATGGGGCTTTACAAAAAGAAGTAATAGCCTTACGTATTATACAAAACAGTTACGAACATATGCTGCAGCACCAACAAGCCAATCCGGGACCAGAAGAGGCTCGTTTAACGGATGAGTCCAAATTTCAAGTGGTAAGCTAAAAAAAATTCGCAATTTCAGATTGTTACATTTTTATTGTCAGTTTCAAGCTGTGATGGATGAAATGTTCGAAACATTTCAACATATACCCATGGACAATTTCAAAAAGTTAACAACAGGAGTAATACCTTGGTTGGAGGAGCACTGTAAGCCTCATATATTGAGAAATATCTTAAGTCATACCTTGCAACAAATGCAAGCTAATCAAGCTCAAGAAATGCAATGCCATCAGCAGAACATCGACGAACAAGAGAGTTGTGAGTTTAGTTGATCTTACATTAAAGCTAAAAATATAAACCATATGTACATACATAAATAATTACAAAAGAAACGATTTTAACTTAGTTTACCTTTTTATTCTTATGACTCTGTTGCTTTACTAAAACAAATATATAAAAAAAATGCAGACACATAATATTTAAGCATTATTACTAACTAAATTACTAAATATATTTGGCCTAAACAGGTGTATTTTATTAAAGAGCATAATTTTATGATATTTTATTTTACATATTTTTCCTTTAATTATTTGCTGCCATAAACGGTGCACCTTGAAATTTGAAATTTAAATAAATTTTATACGTTCAAGCCATAAATCATAACCCAACATTTGATCAAGTTTGTATTCTGGTTGTGCAAATGTTTTTAAGCTGTCTATAAGATTAGCATGATTTAATAGATTTAATAAATCCCACAATTTACATAAAGTGTATAATTTATATGGAAGGTGGCTTAAGGAGAAATTATCTTGCATATTTTGTTTGATTTGTTGTTCGATTTGCAAATAAAGTGGTTTCGCTACAATATGCATTGACTCTTGTTGTAGTTTAAGTATACCTTCTTGCAAGCTATACAGTAAACCTTCAAAGAAATTTTCATTCTTGACAGTAAATAATATAGCACTAATTTGTTGTAATATTTCGGGTAGCTCAACGCGAAACTCGTGGGCTCTTACAAAACATTTTGCTGCCAATTTACGTACCTTTTCCGAATTGTGCTTCAGCAGAGTCCACATCAATTGTCTATATTTGCTAACAGGATTATTCGGGTTTATTGTGCCTTTATAAATATATTCGACTTTGTGTAATAGTTCCAAGAACAATATAATGGATCTTGTAGAGGATTTTTCAGCTAAACAATAGTTTAGTATATGAACACAAGCTTTTGGTAGTTTGCGGTTTATCTCACTGAATGTAACTTCTCTTGATTCCCATAGCAAAGGGTCTTCAAATTCGTTAGCCTGTTTTTGTCCGACGATTTTAGGCACCAACGCTCCAAATAACTGTAGAGCCGCATTGCAAACTGTCCATTCTGGATTGTCTATTTGATTAATAGCTGCCATTATAATTTCATTATAATATTTTGACATGGCTTCACGAAGTTCGGTGTCTCTTACTAATACACAAAGAAAATGCAGATATAAAGCTTCCAAGCGATCGCAATTTATGTCGGTGCTGCCGGTAGTACACTTTATTGGAGGAACTAGAAGGTTCTCTACAGCTCTTTTTAAAATTGGCCTTCCACGGTGCTCCTCATTTTTTACTATGTGTAAAAACATAATGGAAAACCCAGCCCCTCGGCGAGTCGTACTAACATTAGACTCTTGCACTTGATACAACTGTTCCAAGCATATGTGTAGTAAGTTATACTCATCTGAGCTCTCGCTTAAATGCATTGTAATAGATTTGGTTAGCTTTCCTATGGAAACGCCGGCTGCTTCTATGGCTCCCTTATGACGACATTTCGTAAGTACCATGACATTGACTTGTAAACATCTATTAAGGAAATTGCATCTTTGGTCTGAGAGTGTTTTTGCTTTTACCTCATAGCTAGCCATCGAAGAAGTCAAATCACAACATGCTTTTAGGGTTAACCAAAATGACATCAGCAGATATTTACGACACAAGTCGTGGTTTTCCTCATTGTAAGCGCTTTGACACACCAACATTTCAAGACTCTTATCCATATCTTCAAAAGAGGCAGCCGTTGAAATGACTTCTTCATTCTCCAAAACTGAGATATTGAGTTTTTTTAAGACAATGCTCTGTATTTCTTCTACAAGTTTCAATATTTTTATAAATTCTGAAGCAAATAGTTCGGGTTTTTGCTCAGTTAACTCACACAGAACATTGATTAGTCCAAACAAATGTCCACCTTTACTTTTGCACGACATAAGAGGATCCTTATCAAAATGTATAAGATTATCTTGAGTGGTTGTAAGTATAGTGTTTAAAAATTCTTTTAATATGCTCTCATCTTTGCAATTCTGCACGGCTAAGCGTGTGTACAGGAAGCTTAAGTTACACTCATCCACATCAGACAACCCGCAGGATCTTCGACTTAAATCAAATGCTAAATTTATTACAGTTTCTTGTGGCTTCATAATTTTTATTAAACAAACAATTAAATCTAACGCATCATCAAATCCTAGGGGATCATTTAAAAGCTCCAATAATCGCTTGACTGTAGATTCATTATCGATTACTTTATGTTCTTTTAAAAACAAACCCAATTGTTGATTTTGGGATACACAACAGTTTTTGGCATTTTTCGTTACCGATTCGGTATACAAAGATTTCAGAAGGATTTCTAATAATTTAAGACAAAAAATTTTGGGCTGGTATAAATCACAACTAATGCCCCGATCAATATCCGTTTGTAAATTTACGAAGAAATTCAAAATACTTGATTCCAATGAATAAGTTTGATCCGTGTTAACGCACAACCTGCAATACGTTTTAGAAATGTAGTTGATAATGTTGGGTATTTTTCCCAACATGGTATTGCGAAACTGAGCATTATCTACTGAGCTATGAGTCCTTAAAAATGACTCTAAAAATTCCATGCAATCCTCTATGGCAAAACTTGCCAAATTGTCCACAATAAACTTGAATATCAATAACTGGCAGTCAGTGTCATATTGAAAACAGTTGGTCAACAGCTCGGTGCTTAGCTTGAAAAAGTGCAATTTGGATAATTGGAATACCTGTTTCGCAAACATGCTGAATATCAAAATCAAACGATAGCTATGCTCATTATCCATTAAATAGTCTGATGAATTGTCGATAAATAGTGCAATTTCTGGTTTTTGTTGTAACATTTCAAATAGTTCATCCTTCTGTTGAATGCGTGAGAACCACTGCGCATAAAAATTTTGAATTTCTTTTTTGTTCCCTAGTGTTAAAATATTAACAGAAACTTCTAGCAGTTCCATTGACTTTTGTCCACTCAAAGCCTTAATTACATATTGACTTGGAGCCAGCAAATTTTTATAATTTAATGTAGACCTTAAACCAGTAAAGAATTCTTCTTTTGAATGGGAAAATGTTTGTAGAAAATCATCCAATAAATGTTTGTTTAATATGCAACCGAGAACATACAGTTTGTAACGATTTGTCCAGGGCCAAAAATTCACGACACATTGAAAGTGTGATAAGGCCAACTCCCGATTTGAACACATATACTGTAGCAAAGTCATGCACTCATCCCGCATACCCAATTGATTGGATTGCAAACAAAAATATATATGATCCAAAGAAAGTTCCATGTCAAAACTAACCGTAGGGAACTTTTTATGCACCAAATTTAAAGCTTTTAAAATGGATAGTAACGAAACATGATTAAGGTCTATTGACAAAACAAGAGCTTGCAATAATTTTTCAAATAATTCTTTCGGATTTAGAACCAAAGATTGATTCGTTAGTAAAATAAGTTGCAACACTATAAAATTCTTCTCGTTTAGAACCAAATTTCGTACAAAATGGTCTTCAATAAACTGTCCATAAAATCGATCATCCAAACAGTTTTTTCTTAATAATTGATAGTACGATCGAAATGCAATATTTACTGTTACTTGGTTATATTGAATGCTGCTCTTCTCATCCAGCTGCCACAGCTCCCTGTCAATAACAGCTTTTATATGTGATGTTAAATGTTCAAGATTTGCTTGACTACCAACAAAATTTTGGAGTTGCTAAAATAACAAATTTCTTTTTTATACTGATTATATTGATCTTGCATTAGCAAATTACCTGTATATATTTTATGCACTCCTTGGTATCTGCAATTTGATCTTTTTCTATTGGCAAGTCTTTCACATTCAATGATTCTTTAGCCATTTTTAATATTTTATTTTAAAAATAGTTTTTTATGTTTATTTATAACTTAAAAGTTGTATTTATTACTTTAAAGTATTTAAAAACATTAGTCTGGTTAAATTCACACTTTCTAAATTTATTTTTTTGTGATTTAACGAAAACCGTCTACTGCCCAATACACCATATACATTTTTCACGTTTATCAATGGGAGTCAAATTGTTGTTATTTTGGACAGAAATTGTAAATAAAGCAGCAGAGCTGCCATTGCTTCGGGAAAAGTATTAAACCCGTATGTTAAGAGCGAATTTTTTTTACCTTAAAAGAGTTAAATCGTTTAAAGAGCCATATATATAAACGAATTTCAAATTTATGATACGAAAATTGCTCAATTAAGCACAGTTTTTGTATATATGCATCCTATTCTCTTTTATAACTATTTATCTGGTTTTTTTGGACCGATATCTCAAGAGTTTGAGGTTTAATTTATTTTTTATTTTACAACTCTTCAGAAAACAGTAATATATAATCCGAATTTAATATTATTAGGACATACGTTGCAAAGGATCAGTCCTTAATTGAAAACAGTGCGTTGTATTGCAGATGTTGTTGTAAGCTACAATGACTTTTAGATAACCAAGGCGAATTCACTTATCAGGTGGTGTTAATTCGACAACAAATACAAAATTACAGCAAAGTTTGACATATCACCGCCAATGCTTGCATCGTATCGACCTCCATTATGCACTAAAATAGTAGCTCAGCTGTGTTGGAATTCGCCTTGTTAGCTAACAAAGAATCTAATACACAATTTTTTGTTCATTTTTAGCTTACTCTAAATTACTTCAATTAATTTAATAATTTAAGTTTCAAAGTTATAGGAGATTCGTTATGGAGAGTTGGGGGCTAATATTTGCCTTTGCAGCAAAATCGACAACAAACATAATTAACAAGTTTTCCATCCCTGTTTACTAATCTAAAAATTCCGGTTCTGCTTGCCAGAGTATTCGAACCGTCATCATTATTCATAAACGCCCTTTCGTTTTTTCTTCCGACTTTGGGCCCAATAAAAAGTATTAATCGAATAGAATATAAAAAGAACGGTTGAGGCCGGTACGGTAAGTACAAGAAAATAATGAAAAAAAAGAAAGTTCTTTATAAAGGAATTAAATACAAGAAAGTGAACTTTACCCATTAATTATTCTTTATAAAGACAGAGTGGAAACGAAGTTGCTGTATTCGTGTCGATTGAAAAATTGTAAAAATCGAATTGATTGCATTTGGTTGATGGTAAAAAGAATTTTTGTTTTATCGTTGCAGCTATTAAATCTTAAAAAATTGTTAAAAAAACTTCTGAGACACTGCAGAAATGGGTCTTTTATATGCTTTAGGCATTAGACTTATGAACTTTCTGGTCATATATCTAATTGTCATCTTAATGCCGGGCCTGCCGCCACGTACAACTTTCCCCTTCAAAGAATTCGAGTATGTAGTATTTTTTTATGGCATACAAAATACCTGATTTCTCTTTATTTAATTTATTGCTCTTAGAGTGGCTCCTCCAAAATCTTTAAGCGGTGCTTTGGAACCGAATAATCATTTAGACGGTGCCGATCGGTTGTTAGAAGGTCGAGTGTACGGTCCTGAATGTTTGATAGCCAACAAGAATGATATTTACATGGGCATACATGGTGGCGAAGTCATAAAAATGAATGCCGGACATATAACACATGTTACTAAAATTGGACAACCTTGTGGTAAGTATTGACTTGTATTGTCCGATTGCATATTTTTATTTAACAGCTCCTATTCTACAATTTTAGAGGATATAACAGAAGAATCTCGTTGTGGTCGCCCCTTGGGGTTATCATTCGACACTCATAGCAACAGTTTAATAATTGCTGACGCCTACTACGGCATATGGCAAGTTCTTCTTGGTTCTAATAAGAAGAAACTATTGGTATCACCTCAACAGGAATTGCCCGGCATAGACAACAATAATCGAAGAGCTAAAATTTTCAATAGCGTCACTGTTGAGAAAGAGGGCAACATATATTGGACAGACTCTTCATCAGATTTTACTATACAAGATTTGGTATTCGCAACTTTTGCTAATCCCTCTGGACGGTGAGTGAAAAGCATTTTGTTATATTTTTATTTTATGGGCTTTTTACATCATTATCTAGCATATACCTATGTATGTATGTATGGATGTTTGATGCCATATCAGAAAAACGAGTTTTTTTTATCTGTTTTTATTTTGCACTTTCTTATTGTACATTTTTTTATTTGCTTTACATTCATTATCTTATTAGAAACTCTTTTTTTTTGTTAATTAATCACATCCGAAATAACTTTAAGAACAATTACTCGTATACCTAAATTATCATAAATGTCTAACATTTTCACTTCACAATTTTAAATTTGTTTGAAAAATTATAGTTTTTAATTCCAGTTTAAATGTTGATTTGGGCAGAATTCTTCCGTCCTATCCAAAAGATTAAAGGAAATATGTTGCTCTCTGTGCCTGATTTTTACTTTGATAAGTATGTATACTGATATATAGCGAATAACATCTAACAGCGTAAGCGACTCATTCACGCCCCATATCAAAAATAAGGGGCAAATATTTTGTTTAAGTGAAATATTTCCCATGTTATTATTTATGTATGTATTTCTACAAACTAGTACTGGACTTCGTTTGCGCTTTAAAGGCAAACATCCTTTTTATTAATATGTATGTAGTAGCTATTTTTGTATCGCATCGAAAATTCGAAATTAAGTTCTAATAATCTAAGAAAACCGATAATTTTATGACTTGGCACAAAGGTGTCTTACTGCCTGTTTTTAGAAAATGAAAACAAAATAGTGAGTGAGAATTTATATTGAAAACAAAAACAAATTTTCGTATTTTCGAATGCAGGAATTAGTTTTGAACCGAATTAAAGATCTTAGAAAAGCCGAAGATATTTTTAATAGTCTGACATTTTTTTTTCAATCTCAAATACGTAAATATGTATATAAGGAAATTTATGCAAAACGAATTATAAAAATGCGCTGCAAAATTGATCTCGGAATAAAAGAACAGAGGCTAATAATAAAAAAAAGAGTTGTTGCCTTATAAACGCTAATAAATTTTGTACGTGGCGATTAGATTAAGATTTGTATCTTTTTAGTTCTTTATTTCTATGTTGATATAATTGTATATGATTTCGTTTTGTTTAATTTCTTTTTAACTTTCAGTTGTACATACATATATCGAAACTTTGCGAAATTAAATGTATTTTTAGAATATTTTTTAAATAAACAAAATATTAAACATTCACACATATTCGAAGTATGAATGGAATGGAAATAATCGTATGACTAATTAGGGTTAGAATTTTAAGGAACAACTTCAAACAAGTAGACTTCAGATGTAATTAGCGATCCTTTTAATAAATTTTGCCGACATTTTGTTTTTAAATTTTAAATGCCGTATTTTCAATTGCATTCGTTTATAACATTTTAATTAGCATTTTATTTTTTAGCATGTATGTATATAAAGTTGTGTAAGTTAGTATGTGTGCATGAGTGTGCTTATTACGGATTTGATTAAATGCTTATAACTTACATACTTACATATATTTAATTAACAATCAAGCAGACAATCTTCTGATGCATATGTACGTAAGTAGTTCAATGTACCGTAAAACACTTGTTTTACCCGGTATAAGCTTAAAAATTTTTTTTCATTTCTTGCAAATTAAATCGATTTTTAAGCATTTGAGGCAAAAGCTCATAAGCGACATTTTAAAAAAATAAAATCAAGCTCACTTAAGGTTTGGTACACACGCACTAAATAGTTTATTTATTAGATAATCTAAGTATATGCTGCATTTCGTTTAGTGTTAATGTCAGCATAATTTTTTCAGCATATGTCGACGAACTATTTTTGATTTATTTTATAGTTTTACAGACTAAAAAATTCGTAAATTTACTAATCAGAGAAATATTAGATAGACAGACACTATTAACATGTTTCAAGCAACAAAGGAAAAATTGAATATCTAAACATCACTTTAGATTTCAACTGCACGGCTGAATTGAACAAACGTTGTTTTTGGTAGAAGCCACATAACCTCGTCAGTAATCATTGTTAGGTAGCTGTGTTGAACGTGATTTATATTTCATTTATACACATTTCGAATGCAAATAGAATACGAGACTTCTCACTACTAATTTGATGTTAGCTGGTGACTTTATTTTTCACCATATACTAAATATTATAGTGTTGCCAATGAATTATATCCTACAATGCCCAATCTCCTGATTTTTTGTTCTACTTAAGACAATTTTTTTTTGTTTTCGTTTTTTTGTTTCGTTTTTACTTTACTTTTTAATTTATTTTTACAAACACAACCCCGCAAAGCGATTAGCTTGTCTGTATAAAACACCCAGGATCTCTGGCCGGAATCGAAACGGCAACCTACAGACTAGTAGGCTAGCATTGCTACCTATCAGCCACGGCGGCGCTCTATTACAGCTTTTTTTATTTTCATTACTTGTTATTGTAGTGGCCATAGTTACACATATCGCACTCTAAATACAAAAGGGTCACAACTCAAAATTTTCCAAAACTAACTTTTTTCCATAAATATATTCAGAGTACACATCTCTAACTACTGGAAAAATTTCTTTCACATCACTATCTTCTTTAACTGGAAAAATACAGTTATGTCTATTTTTATGTTAAGTGTGTTGCTTCTGCACGAAAACAGTTTTTGTCTCTCCTGAAAATTTCAGTATTTTGGGTGCGATATATATTGAAAATTTCATGTCTTTACGGTTCTCGAGATAAAAACATCTAATAACAGGTAGATAGACAGAAGTGGCACAGATTATTGTGGGATCCTGCCATTACGGCTTAAGTCCACAGTGCTCTTAACACCGTCTGTATATATCTGTTCACAAGCACCCCCTGAGTCACCCCGAGGACCTCAAGAGTCACATAATAATCTCTTTTATTTGTTGTTTCGCAACAGCACGTAAAGGCTTAACATTGGTAGACCGAAGTCCAGCCAGCCACTAGCACTGGTCGAGCATCAGTCCTTAAACCAATATCTCTCCAAGCTTTTGGTAGCAATCACAGCTAACACGTGGACTACCGAAGGAGAGCTCACCAATAACAGATCGCGGAACCATGCCACCAACGATGGTGGTGCGATGGGTCCCAGCATATCTATTCTCGAGGAGAAGAAGTATCCCAATAGCATATCCATCCCCAAGAGAACAAATATGCATCTCGCAATACCGCATCGCAATGTTTTTCCAACATAGGAACTACACTTTACCCCCCAACATGACAAAACGTCCTGCCTGGGTAAGATTAATGGACATTGAAGCTGAAAGAACAGAGTTCCATTGTCACTTTTCCATGCAGTGAACTCTAGTAAATTTATGATCAATCGGTAAAAAAAATTTTACTTTTTCAAAAATTCGATATATAACGGATTATCGAAAAATTGAAATTTAATATCAAAAACCCACAATTTCAGAAAAGAATTAATAAAATTTCAAATTCGAAAAAATAATTTATGTTCGAAAATGCATCAGAAGTGACCGAAACCACCGAAAACTCCGAAAAATTGGCTGTTATTGAAACCATGTTTGACTAAAATCGTGTGGCTTTTTTTCTAAACATGATCTTGTTGTATTGTCAGGGGCAGTTAATCAATGAGTGAGAAAAGTTTCATAAGCAGAAGCAGCGGGGTGAATTTCAGCTAAATGATTTCCTTTCTAATCGGTTGCAGCCAAGAGCACTATCATAATACCTTCTTAATCATTTGGCTTCATTTATTGTACATACCCACATACTTTAAATCATTAAAAAAAATTTTAATTTAATTATAAAACTAACCATCGCATTTTTTCCAAAAAGTTTTATGTTCATATTCGTATGTTTTATGTAAATATTTAATTAAAAACAATTTGCTTTATTATAAATAACACTTGCTTTTTGTTTGTTTGGTTTGTATCGATACTAATGAAAAATAGAAAAATATAAATAATTAAACAGAATCATGAATTAAATTCCAGTCTATTCAAATATGATCGTGCCAAGAACGAGAGCAAGTTGTTATTAGACGAATTGGTCTTTGCCAACGGTCTTGCGCTGAGTCCAGATGAAGATTTCATTGTAGTAGCTGAGACCGGAGCTATGCGTTTGACCAAATATTGGCTGAAAGGCAGCAAGGCTGGTAAGAGCGAGGTGTTTGTTGAGGGATTACCTGGACTTCCCGACAATATAACGCCTGATGCCGATGGTTTATGGGTACCATTGGTAATGGCTGCGGATAGTGAACATCCCAATGGCTTCACCATGTTCTCGCGTTTCCCCACCATTCGATTATTCTTGGCTCGCATGTTGGCCTTGTTGGAATTACCCTTTAAATTAATCAATAACGCTTATCCCAATAAGATCGCTCAACGTTTTATTCACTTCATTGGACACGGAGAAAGTATACAATTATTTTCGCCTAAGCGTTCGACAATTGTCCGTGTTGATTGGAATGGTCATATTGTGGGCTCTTTACATGGTTTCGATAAGAGTGTTGGTTCCGTGTCGCATGTCTTGGAGTTTAATGACAACCTTTTGTTAGGCTCACCCTTCAATCGTTTCTTGGCTCGAGTCAAGAATCCAAAACCTAAACAGCATACTGTTCGAATTGGAAATGTGCGGTATGAAGGTGTAGGCATTGAACCGGTTGTAAAACCACCAGTTCAGACAACAACTGCTAAACCCAAGGTGACGACCACTACTACAGTTAAGCCGACAACCACTACTACAGCTAGACCTAAAACCACTACAACAACGACAACACGAAAACCGTCAACCACAACAACAACTACGCCCAGGCCCACTACTACCGTCAAACCAACAACCACTACTACAACGACGACTACACCAAAACCTAAACCAAGCACGCCAAAGCCAACAACAACTACACCAAAACCAACCACAACCACAACACCAAAACCAGCCTCCACTACGAAACCTCGTACAGGTACCACTCGTGTGCCTCCCAAGAATCCAGCACCCGTAGAAGAACAAATTCCGGAAGATATTCCCGCACCAAAACGAGAAAAAATGAAAATTATTACCAAACAAGGAGAACATGTAGAACTTTAAAAACTTTTCTTCATCAGTAAAACCTTTAACATCCATTCTCTGTATCGTCGATAACCTAACAATCGTTATCGTTATAAATTGGTCTTCTCAACTCTTGGCCATGAAACGATGACAACGACGTAGGCTTAAACGTTTGACTAAAAATATAAATATTACTTATGTATTTAAGGATTAACGAAGTTAGCAAGATCCTTGAAATTTCGCCAAGTCAATGTTCGAAGCATAAAACTTCTCAATAATTTAAGAAAAAGTCATTAACATCAGGTTGATATGAAATTTTAAACTAAAACAATTTATTATTAATTATATTTTTTTGTGAATTTTTTTTTTTGGTAACGGTAACAACTAAAAGAAGAAGAAAAAAAAAACAGTCAACATTCCAAATTTTTTTCGATTCCATTTAGTGCTGATTTCTTATTTCTTTTGTTTTTTTTCTCTCTTTTTTTTTGTAAAAAATTAGTATTCTTTAATAATTTTTTTTACAAATGTATCCAGCAAATACACAAGAGATCTTATATTTATGTTCGTATAGAAATAATAAAAAAAAAATAAAATACAAATATTTGCTATTGTTTAATTTATTTTTTATGGTAACTAGTATTTATAATAACTGCACAATTTGTTTTTAAACTAAAAACAAATTATTTATTCTTGGGACGACTAGGTGGTTCTCTGGGTTCAGTCCATTCCCAATCAATATAGTGAACACATTTACTATGCTTGTCTGAATACAATTCGGATGCTCCACAACGTTTAAGTACGGCCGGTTTACCTTTTCCCTCGCATTCCCAATAAGATGTGGGGTCCCAGAAATTCCTAAAGTATTTTCCAACTTCATCTGTTGTGGCACAGCCAGGTTCACCATTATGTGAACTGTAATTCTTTTTTACGCCTCCTGGTGAAGACATTATCTGGAATATATGGAATAATAAATTCGGCTTAGTGTTTCTAGAATAAAATTTAATTTTTGCAAAATTGCAAATAAAAAGTTTGTTTGCTAAAGTTTAAAATTAATATTTTGACTTTGTAAGGAATGGTCGATGACTAACTGCCTGGCCCACGATGTTGAACGAATTTTTCTTCCATACAAATCACATTTAAAACAAAAACAATTCTAAAAATTTTGTGCACATGTTTCGAAATTCTTCGGCAAATTTTGCATTAAGTCTTTTCTGTTCTTTTCTATATACAAAAAGTTTAATAGAAAATTGTAAAAAGAAATTAAGAAAAATGAAGCCTAAAATTTAAGAAAAAGTTTCACCAGTATATACGAATTTCGAAAAAATGGCATTTCGATTTTGAGATTTATCAACAAAAATAAAAATTCTCTAATATTTAAAAATGAATAAAAATATAAACTAACAAAATCTTGTAAGAAACAAAATAGCGAAACTTGTCCAAATTTTAAACGAACCGTCCTTATTTACAATTTTACACGCGCCTTCTCCGAGTGAGTGTGTTACCTACCAAGTTATCTTTTATTTAAACAAAATAAGATAAGCAATTAAATAATAAAATGCATTAAATAATAAATGTCATGCGTTACCAGACAACCTGGCCGACCCACAACATTTGGAAATTTTTGGGAAATGTATTTGTATTGGAATGGAATTAAATTATTTATTGCCTGTAACCTCGATTGCCATATTAGCACAATTACCAATAAAAGTAAATTTTAATAATAGTGTTGCAGTTATAATTAGAATCTTTAGAATCTAATTTTTTGGGGTCTTCTAAAGGTTTGTCTAAAACACGTCACGCAGATGAAATTTAAACAGGGAAAGAGAAAAAAAAAATTTTTACGAAAGTTTTCATGAAAAATGGCCCTAAACTAAAAATGGAAAATGGCCGCAAAGTTTGGTATTGAAAACAACAACACGAATTTTGGGAACTTATTTAATTTCTAATTTTTCAAAATTTTGGGACCATTTTCCATTTTTCGTTTGGTGCCATTTTTCACTTTTTAGTATGGTCCCGATTTGCAGTTTTAGGCAATTTTTCATTTTTAAATTTTGGGGCCCAAAAATAGTTTTTGTTGTTTTCGATGTAAAAATTTTGGGTAAATTTTTTTTTTTTTTTTTGTTTGGTGTCATTTTGCATAGAGCCTATAAATTCGTGTGGATTTAAAAAAAAAAAAAAATTTTTTTAAAAAAATTGTTTGCTGCTTTTTGGTTTCAATAAATTTTTTTTGGAATATCAGGGAAATTTGTTATCGTAAAATACTGATTGTGGAAAAACTCCTCTATTTACAGGGCGATTTTCCAAATTCTTTTATTTGAGTAGAATTGCTGCATTTTCTTCATATACATTTTTCTAAAATGCGCGGCAAGTTGTGCTCCCTTCCAAAATGTGTTTTATCACATAACTTCTTCTTTTATGACCTGATTTTTATAATTCTTTATGTTTGTTTTAAAAGGTTTTGTCTACATTTTTTTTTAATCTGGGACAAGTGGAATAACTCCCGTTTACGGTCCGATTTCCAAAAATTTTTGTTTTGTTTGATGGTATTTTCTTGCAGTTCGGTTTTTTTGTTCGAAAATAGGAGGATGGGCAAGTTGTTTCCCCGAAATATTGATGACCGTATAGAAAAACATTTATGGTATATTTTTATTAAATTTTTTAATTAGAAAGGGGTTGCTTGTCGATTGCAGCTTTATATTTTTTGTAAATTTAGGGGAGCAAGTTAGGTAGCCCCACCGGGTATTGATTTTGGAGTAACTTCCGTATTTATGAAATGATTTTAAAATTTATTTTTATGTTAGAACTGGTTTGCTTGCGGCTTGTTTTTATTTTTATAGGGCAAGTTGCCCCTTTGAAAAATCGCGTAACTCCATCTTTTTGTGTTCTTGTAATTTGGTTCATTAGAAGTATTATTAGGCGTAGTTTTTGTAATAATTTCTATTGGATTTTTGTATTGAAATCGGTTTATTTTTGGCCGAAAAATTTCAAAAATTCCAAAAAGTCAAATTAAAGTCCGATTTTTTAAAAGTTTGTTCGGTGGAGAATTTGTAAAAAAATCAAATTTATAAAATTACAATGAATAGTAATTTTCATTTATAATTGTGATAATACAATTAAATACACGTATTGCATGCAGTTGAATCTGACAGCAGCTTGTCATTTTCAAATCAGATCTTATGCCGATGATAAGAACTTCGAAAGAGGGGTCTGTCACAAATTTTTTATTTTTAACAAGCACGTTCTTTATGTTTGTCATGTTTTAAGTAACATGTGATTTCATAATTTCACTGTTAACTTTAATGTACTCGCTGTTAACTTGTTGGTTGAGCTACATATGTACATACATACATACACACATACATCCATTGTTGGCATAACACTTTTCAAAAAAGTTTAGGTTACAAAAACCCCCAATAAAATAAGCTTTTCACCAACACGATTTCACGTACTCGTACATTAGGAGATGCAGTTAATAATTGTTGCATTTAACGTCATGAAATGTAAAAATAAACACTGGCTGGTTATTAAAATTTGAATTATTGTGTCTTAAATTATTAGCGTCAGTTTTCAATTGTTTTAACACACAATTCATTTTGTTATGTCTATAAATCAATATTCACCTTAAATTATTATTAGCTGCTTAAAAGTATTATTAAAATTATTCAAAATTTTTTTACACTCGTCGTGTTATACGACCAAATAAATATTCTTTGTTTAAAATTTAAAATTTTTTAAGTGACTAGTTTCTTTAATGATGGTTCTGTCGTTAAAAAACTGCTGTTGTTGCAAATTTTTAAAATATTTTTGTTGAAGAAAGTTTAAAATCCCATATAGACGACGACGTCTTGATAATGTCTGGGCGAATAAAACTATTTTGCCCGTTTGTAAAATTATGAGGAAAAAAAAAAAAAAAAACAAATCGTCATGAAAATATTCTTGTTAAATCTTTATTCTCACAATTTTACCGCCTAGCTCTGCTTCTCCTATCTATTACACAGGAAAAAAATTACCCAAGTAGCCAAGCCGTTCGAAAGCGATATTGACACAAATCGAATGTTTTTTGCAGAAGTAGTTAAATATTAAAAAAAAACTCATCACTTAAGGTATTTTCCAAATTTGAATTAAATAAAGTTTTTTAACTATTCAAGTACATTGTTTCTGGGTAAAGTCTACTTACTGATGATTTGGTATAAGCAACAGTTTGCAATAGATTTTCTCTAAAGTGTTAGAAGGCATTTCAAAAAATGTTTTTACCCACTTGCTTTAAATATGTTCAAGATATCCGTTGCAATTCGCTATACTGCATTGTTTTTCCTGCAAACCTTCACAATTTGAATCTTTGGTCAAGTGGGTCTTTGCTATATGAGACAGCGAAAAGTAAAAAAAAAAAAATAGTCTGTCCATTAATAACAATCACATGAAAATGGTCTAAAAGTACGGGATATGTGTGAGTATGCGGTTTGCTTGCTACCAAAGTATTTGTATAGAACAGAGTTGCCATTGTAATTTGGTAAATTTTATTTTTTCATTTCTAGGATTTCAGGCTGTGAAAACAATTTTTGAAAGACACTTTAGAATAGTTTTACACATTTATTAAAAGTAATTTGAATTTAATACGAAATATATGTATGTGCATATACATAGTATGTACGATCTTGCAAAATTTTTAATTTAATTTATTTTAAAAGATTTTCTGTTTCGGCTCATATAAATAAAATATTTGTAGATTTCTAACAATTTTGATGTTTTTATTTTGAGAAAACTTTGGTAGTAGAAAACAATATTCATTTAATAATAAACTAGTTACACAACGAATGAAATAAAATATAATATTTAATAAGTAAAGAAATATCGAGAAAACATAATAAATAAAAATTATTAAAAACGAAGCCCTCAAGCTTGATAATTTATTAAATTCGATAATTAAATTAAAAAGTTCGAATAAAAAGAAAATTATAAAAAAAAAAATCATTTTCCCATTCTTCATTGAACATTTTGCTTTGAGTGTAAACAAAAAATTATAAGCGAGGTCTTCCTCAAACAAGTGCTGATCAGCGACTGGTTTGATTTACTTTGACGAAATGATAACAAAGCAATAACCGAACGTTAATTCTCATAAGTTACACGAAGATGCTTATAGTATACGTGTGTCGACGTAGCGCAAACAGAATTTTCTTGCTAAGCACGCGTGCTTAGCATTTCAAAAATCGCCCGACACTGGTGTAAACTCTTAACAATCTACGTTATTATATTTGGAACTGAATTGGTTTTTAATCCCAACTGATTGTTAATGGCCCAAAAACCATACATATTAGTGATGTTGCGAATATCAATTTTTAGTATTCGCGAACACGAATACGAATATTTGAAACAATATTCGTCGAATACGAATATTACTTTTAAGGTTTAGAGCCACATAATATTCCAAATTTAATTGGAAAAATCCCTCCCTTTTGATCAGTAACAACAATTGCAGAAAAATGTCACACTACTTTAGAACTGATTACTAACTTAACATGATATGAATTTACATATAAGACTTTAACTTTTAAATGATGGTTACGAAATATAATTTTCGTTTGTTTTTTAGGAAGATTATTATCTTGCGTCAAAGATAAAGGGCTTTCTTTCTTTAAATAAAAAATATTATAAATTAATATATTTTTGTACTTTTTAAACTTTTTGTATGATTTTTGTTTTTTTTTTTTTGGGAAAATGTGTGCAAATTATTCGAGAAATATTCGCTTGAATTTGGAGAATACGAATATCTTAAAATAGGCGAATAGCCGAATCATCGAATACGAGTGTTCGTAACATCACTAATACATACATATATATCACAGGTAGACTCGCCTCATTTCGCTTTGAACACCATTCACTTCAGTTTTCCATGACATGCCCCGAACAATGTGTCAACAAAGCGTTTGACGACGCAATTGGATCACAAACACAAGGGTCGAAAGCAGACAAAAATAATCATCCGTTATGATTTTGCCTTGACTAGTAAGATTTATTAAGATAGAAATATTTGGAAGTTCATGTTAATTAATGACGATCGGTCCAGTAGTTAAGACTATATTACGATTTAAAAAGGGATCTAAAAAGGGGCGTGGTCCAACCCACTTTTCTCCTGGTACGTATTCCAAATTATGCCAATACCATATGTACCAAATATCATCGACGTAGATCAAAAAACGCCCAAATTATGGCGATTTAAATTTATGGGTTATATGGGCGGTGTCACGCCACTTTGTCCAATCAAAACTTCATATCGCCTATTATTCCTTCCAGAGTCACAGTAAGATGCTGTGAAAATTTCAGGAAGATCGGTCCAAGGGTTTGGCCTCCTATAAAGCACAAACAAACAAACAGACAGACCTTAATTTTTATATTCACAGTGTCACCCGCCTGAATATTTTGAAGATTCCTTGAAAATTTCATCAAAATCGGCCCAGCCATTTTGGAGTCCATACGATACATACATACACACATCCTGTTTTATAAATATAGATTTATTCAATTCATAACTGAAAATTTTTCTCAAATAATATTCATACGAGAATTATTAGAGGTCTTTGTTAGTGTTATTTTACCTTCATGTCTGTCGCCACTTTTTAGATTGTAAGTGAAATTTATTTAATTCAAAACTGGAAATTCAGTAAAATAATATTCATACGAGAATTATTAGAGTCCTTTGTATGACAAGCAGCCATGTGTAATAACTCCAAAAGCTTCTACCGTTTATACAGACTGTTTGCAATAAAATTTCTGTAACTATTTCCACTGGTTTTCGTACAGTGTAGAACACTAAACAAACAAAAATAATTAAAAACAATTATACCAAAAAAAACCGCAAAGTTATTTGTAAGCACCACTTCTCTTACTCACTGTAGATTGTGCACGCTCGCATAATTATTTGTACTCGTATGTATGAATAACCCTGATAATGAAAAATCTTTACATATGAATTATAACACATTAGAATTATTTAATATTATTTTTTTTAAAAGACAACACCAACAACAGCAACAATAAGAGATACAAAAAAGATAGTTTTCTTACTTTATCTACTATTTATTTTAATTTATTTACTTACGAGTACTACATTTAGAAATGTGATAAATTACAAAAAAAAAAAAAAAGAAAAAAATTTGCTATATTTACTCTTGACACCTGGAATAGAGAAAGCGAGAGATTAACAAAAGAGAGAGACTAACAGCTAAAAAGAAAACTTGAAAATGTCATCTTTATGACGGCCATATTTTGGCAAATGACTGTGCATTGACACTCTTTGTTTGTGATATTCAAGGGGACTGCATTATTAGAAATGACTTTGTGATGAGGATTATTCGCGACTACATACAGGTGGTTGGTTGTATTTGAAAAAGAGAAAAAAAAAAATAGAAAAACTATTAAGAAAGCATTTCACATGTGTATTTAGTATATTTTATATTTGTTCAGAAATATGTGTAAAGTTTTTTTTTTTTTTTAATTATTTCAATAGAAAATATGTAGTAATTTTATAGTTTTAAAATTATGTATTTAATTTTGCTGTTGCTGGCTTGGCGTAGATTCTTCAAACGATTGGTAAGGGGGCTCTTTATATGGGGATGGTACTTAGGATGTCAATCATTAGATTCTCGAACGAGTGTAGCAACTATTCAAATGACTGAGTAATTTCCGGCAACATAATTGCGAAGATTGTAGAAACCTTATGACCATGGTCACGAGTTATTTTACTTTCAGAGAAAGCGAAAAAATGGATGAAGAAAACATCATGCCTTTTATGTACTCCTATTCCGCACTGGCAGATTTCTTCCTTTCTTCAAAAGTTGCTACAGTAACCTCTTTGACTTTTCCGAAATGGAACTTAAAATTTTATTCCACTCCAAAAGCAGTAAAGTGGCTTTCTTCCGCTGACTTCCTTTTGGCTTAATATCGTACAATCCTTCCTTCAATTATCGTTATCTGCTGTATATGTCTTTCATTGGCTTTCATTTTACTTTTCTCTTCACTTAATACTTTCCTTAGGTCATAACTCTTACATGAGATTATATTTAGCGAACAGGAGTAATTAACGCCTGAGCTTACGGACTACAAGATCCTTGAGATTGATTTTAGCAGGACGCTCTCACTAGTTATTTCGCATTAGGGATGACGATGATGGTCGATAATGGAAGTAGTTACGAACGCTGGCGTCGATCTGGCATGCGAAACTCTTTAGACTACCGAATGAATAGAGTGTAGTTTAGGCTGAGATCCTAGCGATATTCAGATCCACGGAATTGATGGGTGAAAATGTAAATGAAGGCGGAGAGTAATCTACGTTGAGTCATGCGGCGCTAAAAACTTAGAAGGGACGCAGTGTCAAATCTAAGCCAGTCTGAGAGTTTAGGCGTGCTCACAACTTACTTATGAACTAATAAAGAGTTAGGTTGTGTTGGGTTCCAGGTCTTTGCAATATTGAAGGGAATGAAACTGCTGACGAATAGGTTCAGCATTAGATGAAGAAGTTAGGGACAGATCGGGTAAATTGTCAATCGCTAACTTCTATAGTTAACTCAATATTTCGGAGATTAACAGAAGAAATCATTCCTGGAGGAGTAAAGGGGACTGTATATTCTCGAGAGCCATATAGTCAAAAGTTGACTAAGGAAAACTTGATATTTTGCTGGGAATGTCAAGAAAGGATTTGAGTCTTGTTAGTTGGCCATTGCTCGATTAGAGCGAGGCCCAGCAGATGGATGTGAAGAGATGAAAAGGACCAGTTTCTGGGCGTATCATCTGTCATCGCACAAGGCTGCAAGACATAACTTGAGAACATTAGAGTGGCTAAATGATAGATAGTAGTGGCTTTTTTCTTTTTTCTTAGGCATAAAGAATGTTTTGAAAATGGATACAATTGGTTCTGCGATTATATGTGTGCTTCATACTACAATTCCTAAACTAACCGAACTCTTTCTTTCTTTTGTATAATCTTCCTCCTCTTTCTCTATTCATTTGTAAAATAACTCTTTCTCTAATAACATAAATACATTTTTGCATAGCGGGCTAAATTAACACTGCTGTGCTTAGAAACGTTTTTTTTATATTAAAATTAAGATTGTAATAACAAAGCCACTCCGCCCAAAATCCACTTCGAAGGACGTTCACGAGTTTTCAGTTTAAAAGTCCAAACATAAGTGTTGCCACGGGATCTGAAAAAAAAATCAATTTAATTACCATCATAAGCTTCTCTAGCAATATATTTAACCTTGTCTTGTACAAAGGACATTCATAGATCCGATAAAGGTCCTGCTTATCTTGAACAATGGACTTGATGCAAATAACTGGCATGGAACACAGTAATTCTTTATGATGTAGAGGTACAATAGAATTTAATTGACAATCCCAACTGGCACCATCTAAATATAGGCCATGTATGAAAGCACCTTCCAAGGGTGGCAGGCTAAAAAATTAAGTTTTTAAAAACATATAAAGGCTTTTGGCCAGCTGTTAGAAAAATTACGTTATACTATCCACATCGTTTTTGGTAACATCACAGGTCAAGCACATACGATCCAAGGGTAGATCATGTTTTCTAGCACTTTCTTGCATGATGGCTGTAAGAAAACTTTGAGGATTAAAAAGACCGCCTAACCATATGCTGCAGGGCAATTTGAAATCGTTAAGCCATAGTGATAACTCCTTTATGCGATGTAGCAGATCGGCAAACCAGCTCTGCAAGCCTAACATACTGGGATAAGCTAGAGTTGTCCAAGAATGCGGTACATGATCATAAAAGAGAGCATGATCCAAATGTTCCATTTCGGAAGTTATGGTAAGTTCACCCTTAAGACCCAACAACAGCTCACGGAGAGATCTTTTGATTTCACGTATTAAATTGTTCATGCGCTCACATTCTTGCAGAGCCACCACAACGAAAGGAGTTTTACGTTCCACGCGATTAAGCAGCGCTTGCAGATTAAATTCTACTTGTAATTTATCTAGAAAATCATCAGCCATTATTTTAACCAACTCCTCACGAGGAGCATCACAAGAAGTACTTAGCTCCGATTGACGTGGTTGTAGCTCAAATACGGTCTTTAGAAGTTCCTCTGAGGCATTTGTTAGAAAGCCTATTTCAGCATTGGGATGTAATCCGTACAATACAGGAGACTCGGTGGGTAACATTTCATCAATATAGTTGTGATAGCCGTTGAAATCTAGATTTGGTGGCATAGGAAATCCAGGACATAGTTCCATATCGCCATCAACCAAATCTTGCTGTAGCAACTCTTCCAAATAGGTCTGACACAAACGTCGATCCCAATCATCGGTGATATGGCCACCATACATAATTTCGCCAAAGAGATAGCGCAAATCCTCCCACGGTATACGATTACTGCCCTCCAAATAGTTGTGCAAAACCGAAGCGGAAATAGTTAAATCTCCTATATTAAAAGGATAGACTTTATTCCAACCCAAAGGTCCAAACTTGCGTCTTTGTCCTGCCACAGCATGAAAGTAACATAACGAGAAAAGTATCGATTTAAATTCAGCTTCTTGGGTGCAAGTTTCTAAAGCTTCTTGTGAAAAATTATCCCAAGCTTTGTGCATATTGGCTGCCATACCGGAAGGTGGCTCATTAACGATTTTCATAGACGATTCTAAAATTCCTTGTGGTATTATGTGGTACTGAGGATCAGGTGCTGGCTCTGCACTAATAAACAATCTAAATTTTGACTCTGACAGACTTTCATTGTCCGAAGTAATGCGCTCTATTAGCTTTTCTAGTGATGGCAACCAATTTGACACGAGGTGTATGTTTTGTAAAACAACCCACTGTTGCCCGTTCTCCAAGGCATCAGCGATAGCTTGTTCTGCTAGGATCTCTTGACCCTGACCCAAAGAAATGTTAATTAAGTTTTCTTTTGTACTACTGAAGCCCAATTGTAGTCCAAGCCTTTCTACATCATATATGGGATCCACTCCGGGACAAAGTATGAAAAATATCGGAGTAGCCGCTGTAATCTCATTTAAAATATCCGCAAGCTGAAACGTTTTTACATGCGAATATTCATATCCCATAGTTTGTTCTACAAACAAGTGAATAGCATTCGTAACACGATCCGGTCTTAAAGCTCTCATTATGCACAGCTTTTGTAAAGGCGAACGATGTTTCCATTCGCCTGGAAATTGTTCACGTTCTGGTATATTACTGGTGATGAACTTGCGCCAACGTTTAGGATAATTTTCTATGTCTTTATCTATGCCGTAAAAACTGTCCATTAAAGCCAAAGATTTAATGCCACTCCAAGCAATACGCCCAATAAAATCTACTGGCGGTAATGTGTTGGGATCATGAGAAAAACGCAGCAGAAAATCAATTTCTTCCAGAGATATCTGTTCACTAGCAGCCATGATACGTAGAGTCATGTGAGCGGTAAAAGTTAGTTTATCAATCTCAAAAAGTCCCCTTAAAGCGTAATAAAACGTTTGACAAGTAATCGAATTGACTAAAAAAGCAACACGCTTTTCATATTGTCTATGTTGGGGAGCTGCAATAATGGCTTGCTTAAAGACATGCATAAATGATTTGAGAGAAAATTTGTAGATGGGATTTATGCGACTCAAGTCGGAAAGAACAAAATATAAAACGGCTGCACGTTTTGATGCTGCTCTGTACATATTGCGGGCCTCATCGATTTGCAAGGTAGTAATACGAGCTTCATGTACCTTTATTTCTATCTCATCTACCGTATGCTTAGTGGACTCTAAATTAGCTACCAATTCATAATCATTTAACACATTTTCACCAGCTGAAGCTAAACGTGCCAAAAGATCATCTTCCAATTCTTTAAGGGAAATTTTAAATTTATTTTGTTCCATCGTAAGTTCTGTTTTCAATTCTTCCAAATCGGGTCTTTCAATTTTAACAACCTCCGCCAATAGCTGCTCTTCCAGGCCATCTTGGGTAACTGTGAAATTGATGAGCGTAGTTTGAGCTTGCATTTCCGGTTTGTAATGAGGATTTGCCAGTTTAGTGTGAAGTATCAAACGAAATTTGGGATTAAAATCAATTTCCTTATCGCCGAGCCTTATGAAACGTCCACGTTTAATTAATGCCCGACTTAGTAAAGGTTCCAACACCGTATCCAAAGTTTCCTCAATTTGCTCAAGAAGTACTGTGTCCCCATTCGACATGGCCTTTTCTAAAGTGTCCAGAAAATTTTTCTGTGCAAGACGAACGATGTTTAAGGAGTCTCCGTAACGATTCTTAATCCATTTGATGCCTTGTCTAGACAAAAATCAATAAATTAAAAAAGTTCAAGGGTTAATTAAAATTAAATTTTGTAACAACTTTTAATTGTAATTCATAATAGATCTTTTGCTGCAAACAAAAACTTACAATTGCGGATCGATCATCAGTGGCCAACGTGTGGAATGTACGAGTATAGTGGCATTTTCTGTGGACATACGATCCATTGGCAGACCTTCATTATTCCAAGTAGCTATCTGGGCATCATCGGTAAACAATGATAAATGGTCCAAACAGTCCGTGTGAGGAATAGGAGGCTTTAAGAAAATTAAATTCATATTTTATTTTAATTTTAAGAAAATAATGGAACAAATCTTTTTTGTTATATTTAAGAATTATAGTTCTAAATCGTGTATGTTCTGATTCTTCGGTCAACTGTGCGAAAATAGTCGTAACTCTCTTTCGTTTTTAAATTTTGATTTTCACTAATCTTACAACATCTTTCAATATGTTTCGTTAGCGATGGGCCTGCTGCAGCGATGTAGGATGCATGGTGTCCTTACACATTCTTACCTATTCTTATATTTTAATAAGTTGGTTTCTCTTTCCTGTTCGCTCGTACTTCCACTTCTAGAATGACGCCCTCTTTGCAATCCTTTTTTTTTTCGCCGGAGTATAACATGGTTTCGCATGATCTAAGGTAATGGGGCTATTGCGACCGTAGTACTCTTACGACGGCTTATTTTCCTTTTCAGCATTTGAAGTTTCTGAGGGATTCGTATGGAATGTGAGTTGTCGCACAATGCTTTTTTTTCGGCGCTTAAATGATTCTCAAGCAATATGTGAACCATACCGAGTCTAAGATGCTTTAAACCGCTCACATTCTCTTCCTTACAATTACAACGATTCTTAATCCAGCTTCCACGTTACTTTGTAATCGGCTTTGGCTCTGAATTGTCGTCACATGACGTATTTTGGACAATAGTTATTGTTGCATTAGTGCCGAAAATTTCTGTTGCTTTTCTCTGCGATTGAGACAACTTTTTTTAAAATACCGTGGCTCCGCTACTGCAGAAGATCTAACGATAAGAAGGAAGAAGAAACAGTTATTCATCTTTTATGTCAACGTTCAGCGAAAATAGCATAAGGGCGCTAAGCAGCATATTACTTTGCGCTCTAGAACTTTGGCAGACCTAGACAGTCTGTCAGCTGGCTGCCGGTGAAAATTGACTCTCAACTAACTAATTGACTATGTCCTCTCTGCTATAGGCTATCCCGAATGTGATCGAATCAACGAACCCAAGTGTGTCACTTCGTATGTTGTGACGGCCCTCGAAACCTAACCGACATTGTACGCATCGGCTTTGAGGTTGAAGGTAGCTTTTACTGGTGTTAAGAAAACCATGAGCATTCTTCCGAGTCGTGGGAATTCATCTTTAATTCCCTTTCCTTCGCTGTTTCTCAGAAGATAGTGCATTTTCCTTCAAACCACTTCGAATGTATTTGATTTCGAGCCCACTACCTCTTGGATGGCCATCTATGCGTTGCTGGTTATTTTTCCTTTTTGGAGTAGGATGATTTTACTCAGTCATAAATTTATAAAATAATTTATAGACTTTATTATTTGCTTCTTTTCGTTAAAGCTTTCCCGCTAACGTTATTTATTAAAATGTTACAACGTTCTCATATAAATAACTCAACATGATGTTGAAATCCAAAATAAAAACCTTCGGGATAAAGGAATTAAAACTGAAATTTGCTAAACTAATAAAATCCGAAAGATTTTTTTTTTGCGGTCTATTTCCCATGTATACAAATACTGTTTTAATACATACAACTGCTCGTATCTATAAAGTTTTTATACTCACTTCAATTTTACGAAAGTTTGACATCCACATTTTCTGTTGCAATTCTTCGCGATAACGACGTGTAAAGCAACCAGCATATGACAGAAAAGAGGAAATTAGCAGGATATCACCAGGTAGTGTCGAACTCTTAGACTGTAGACTTTTGACAACAAAAAACAAAAAAAAAAAAAAAAACAACACAACAGCACCAATACCATCCAATGAAAAAGACGAGTAAAAAAAGAGAAAAAAAAACCAAACGCTTATAGTGTGGGTGAAGCACAAAAATAAATAAAAAAGGAAATGTGTAGCATAATAACGAGTAACGGAAATCGAAAAATGAAAGTCAATTTTTTCATCGTCATTTTCAAGAAGATTAAACCAAGTACATGTTACACATTCATGGGATATTGATGGCAATTCGTATTAAGAGTTGCTCCTTTATGGTTGAAGTAAAACGAATGAAAAATAAATGCCATAAAGAAGGGTAATTATTTGTAGTACAAACGATAAATTGGTCAAACGTTCGTTATATGTTCTGTGTTTACATGTGTTGCAAATGTGTGATTAAGAAGTCTGCTTGTGGCCACGATAGATAATCGCTAATATAATCGATGTGACATTTAACAGAAAACAACAAAATATGAGGAAATTTATGTTTTAGTTGAAAAGTTGTTTGTGTCAACACGTTACCAAGTGGATGATGGTAAATAATATTGGAATATATCAATTGAAAAGTTGTTTGATTTTATTACAACACAGTGAAGGCATATCTATTAATATTGGTTGCCTTAGGGAGCAGCGGATGTGGATACAGGATGTTTAGAAGAATAACTTGTTTTTAAATTAACAATTATGGAACTCTGTTTTCTATTAATTAACCATTTAATACAAACATTTATGTACCCATCTATTTGACTGAAATATTTCTAGATGTTGTTCTTACTTTTGAATTGACTCCTTCCAACGTATATTTTCATTGGCCAAACCATTAACAAGTCGATGTGCCAAATCAATGGTAAAATTTGTTTTATCCGCCTCTTTCTGACACTTCTGTTTCTCGCGTACTGCATCTTCGAACTCTGCTTGAATTTCACCAAGTTTGTGCTCCAAATCATTAATTTTCACCTTCAAGTACTCCAGACGTTCCCTTGCAGATTTCAATTCATTTTGAGAGTCCTTGAGTGCCTGCTGCTTTGGACCAACAATAAGAAACACTTGATGGTAACGATAAATGTTGGTGACCCACGCACATAAGCCGGCAGCTGCAACAGATTTTTGAACGATTTTGTCGGGTTTGAATTCGGGATCCTAGAAGGCAATTGAGCAATTGATTGAAGAGAAAAAAGGATAGAGGACATTTGAATTAAGAGAGCTCATAAATGAAAGTAACAGAAGCAAAAATATGTAGAGGGAAGAGAAAAGAGAAAGTATGGATGCAAAATGCGATCAATATTCAAAACAGTAAGATCAAATGATACAGCTGCTAAAGCAAAGAAGAATAGTAGAAAGAAATATAGAAAGGAGCCAAGTAAGAGAGCAAGGAAGAAAGTAAGATATTAAAAATGGAAAAATGAAAGTAAGGAAGGCAGATTGAGTAACAAAAAAAAAAAAAAAAGAAGGAGAGAAGGAATGGTAAGTTGAAAAGGAAGAAACAGATGATGGGAAAAACAGATGGTTGGGAAGAAGGAAGAAAGTAAATTAAGAATTTGGTTAGGAACACAGAATCAGGATCGAAGAAAACAAATAAGCGAGTAACAAGCAAGAAATGAATAAAAAAAAATGTGATTTTCGTGATTGGTTGAGAATTAATTAACAGATTTTTGTTTTACTTAAAAATAAATTGAAACAAAATAGTAAAAAAAAACAAAGAAAAAAGTGCACAATTTCCAACTTACCTTCAAATACTCTTGCAACACCTCTATTATATTCGGATGTATATTATCCTTATTGTAATTCACCAAATCATTCAAAAACTGATCGACTCGCACCATCATTAATTTGGCTGCTTTCCAGCTCCGATCTCTTGGTATTTTACCATTTAAAGCAAACAGAACCATCACAGCTGCACACACATTGACCACAGCCTTTGGTGGCGAACCAAACGATTTCAACTCTGTCAAGTTATTTTTGTTTAAAGTATTCAATGCTGCCTGTGCAGCTACCAAAGCTGGTTGAGCCTGCCGTAAATCATCTTCACATAATTTTGTCTTAAGCGAAACATCTTCCTCAATAATACGAACACGTTTCTCTTCTTCTGAAGCAATATGTTTCTCATATCGAACCTTTTCACTCTCGGCACTAACAATCAGTATTAGTTTATCAGCGGCTGAATTTTTCGCATTTAATTCAATTTCCTGTACAGCCAATTGATTCTGCAAAAAAAAAAAAAAATTTGTTTTGGAGATTTTGTTTTATTCTGCATTTATGCTTGATCGAAACTATTGAGGTAACCTGTGGTAGTTTGTGTTGTTTTCAGTGTTAAAATGCCACTGGCTTCTTTTTGTCCATATTCAACAAATGTAAACTACAAACACTCAAAGGAAAAAAAAAAACATGATCTAAAATTTGGAAAACCTTTTGATAAAATTCGAAATGTCTATAAGGACTCGAACCGAGGAACATGGGCTTAGTAGATAGATACTTTTACCACCACACTACTTATACACCTTGCTACATACTACCTGCCACCACTAATTTCGTAATTTCTCACATCAACAAAGTTAATTTTTTGAAACTATCAAATCATGAACTACACAAACACAAAATACACAACATTTTTTTTAATTATTGGAAAATTTTAAAAGTTTCCATTTTTAAAAAATGCAAATTTTCTATAAACTATTCAGGAGTGTGTTATTTCCTATATCATTTTTTTAAGAGGTAAAATAAAATAATTTCGTTCCTATGAGAAAAATGTCATTCAAATTACAAAAAAAAAAAATTCTAACTTTTAGAAAATGTGCTTTCAAATCACATGAAAATTTCCTTGAAAGTATGATTTTTTGCAGTAACAACATTTGCATTATTTTCAAAATAAAAAAAATGTTATTTGATTAAAAAAAATTTATTAAAATTAGAAATTTTTTTACTAAAATTTAGTTCATGTCTTTTTTTTTTTAACTGTACATACATAAATATTATTTAGATTTTATACAAGTTGCCTCTCAAGTAAACAAATTAACAGACCAGAGCTGCCTTTTATGTTTTAGCAAAATGACACATTTCTATTGTCACCCTTATCAGTCTAAATCAGCGAAGGCCAAATGGGCACCAGAGTGCCAAACTTCATTCGGCTTTTTGTATATATACAACCGAATGAAAATAAAACTACTTACGAATGATATCTTTCGAACAAGCAGGGCGGTTACTCTGTAGCCCGATTCGAAAAGAAAACTGTTTGAATTTGTATCTTATTTACATTGAAATTCGAATGCATTTGCTTCGATTCGAAATACAAAGTAACCCCCCAGGTTTATGTCGCATTGCCTTTTGATATTTTTCTTTAAATTTTATTTTATTAGATACTCGTACACAAAGAATATTTGCGACAACGCACAATTTCTTTATTTTATTCAAGTTTATAATTTATAAGGAGATTTTTAATAAAAATAATGTAGTAATGATGATAATTGTAGGAAAGTAATTTTTTCTTTTATTTTAATATTTTTTTTTAATTTCTGCGAACATTCCAATCGTTAAACGTTGAAGTGTTTTAAGGTTTGCATATTCTTATATTGTTTCCGATGAAATACTTGTTTGATGTAATTTATTGTATTAACTTTATTGTATTAAATTTGTTCATTTATCTTCCAACATTTATACAAAAACAAACAGTAACAAATTCAATGTCCGTTTTGAGTTACGTTCATGCATTTTTTTTCACTGTAATTACACTAATACATACTCATAAACACTACTCCTACTACCTATATTCTCTTTTTGGCCATCACTGGTCGTCTAAATGTAGTTAATAATCCAAAGCGGGTAGTTAAGGACTCTTTTTGTAATTACAAACTACACAATTATAAGTTAAACTTTTTTTTAATATTAATTTTCATCAAATTATATTTTCATATGTTTTTCATTGCATCATATGTACGTTCAGATGTACCACTGCTGATATCGTTATAATGATCCAAAAGATGCATATGGACGTTTAAATTTATCAATCGTTGTCGTCCGTGTACAATAATGGTACGTTTTTAATTCAATTACTAGAGAATATTGAAAGTTTTTCATTTCATAAGCATTAATAAACTGTTCGATTATGTTGTGTGCATGAGGTTAATGAAAAGCCAATCTGAATGCAAAAACGAAGGCCATTAAACATTTGCAACATTTTTCATTATGAACGCTACTGATACCAAAGTAAAAATTGAACCAGAAAATTTATTTCGATCTCAATTTATTTATAGTAATTCTGAACGCAAACACAATACACTCTCATACAGAGACAAATGTACGCTCGGTCGTTTCGAATTGTTTAAGGGGTGCAAAAAACAAAGCTGGCAAAATAAAGATGACATTAAAACAAGAAAGAAAAAAAAAATAAATAACATTTAAAAGAATTTACGAATCACATTTCGGTTGGATTCAACGTTTCAATTACGCGCACTAATTGAATGTCGTTCGAAGGTGTGTATGACTATCATCATGTCCGCTTTTCGTATGAAAACTGATACACAATGTGTGATAGTCGTGTAAAAGTAAATGCTTGCATGTACATTTGTATGTATGTATGTGTAGGTGTAGGTGCCCTTGTGCATGTGTGTGAAATTGCAACAAACTCATAAATTAAGAGTCAGTGGTCACGATACTTTCTTTCTCCATGAAATAGATGAAATTTTTAGTTCGAATATAAGTGCCGGGTTGGTTGTCTTTAGAGTTCTTGGTTATTCGATTACTAGAAGTATAACGAAAAAAAAAATTCTCCTAAAAACTGTAACACATACAATCCCAAACAGAAAAACAACACATGTAATAAGTTTAGGTAAAAAATTTCCTTCAGAAAAGTTACAAAAAACAATTCCTAAATTTTATTAAAATTTACAATTTTTTTAAATAAAAAAAAAGTCGTGTGGCACTCGGGGACTGCCGCGGTAAAGCTATTGCACTTGCATTTTTTATCAACTTTCAATTCAATTCAATTTCAATTTCAGCTTTCCCATACAAAGAAGGGGCACCCTAGTCCCCCCAGGTAAAAAGTGCCTTACCTTAGTATCCTATGTCCTTCTCCTGGTTCTAAGCTACCTGCCCACCAATTTTCAGCAAAATCAGTTCAGCCGTTCTTGAGTTATAATTAGTGTAACTAACACGACTTTCTTTTATATATATATATATATTTTTTTTTTTTTAAACAAACACAACCCGCAAAGCGATTACCTTGTCTGCAGAAGACACCCAGGATCTCTGGCCGGAATCGAATCGACAACCTCCGTATTACTAGGCTAGCATTGCTAACTATCAGCCACGGGGGCATATATCTGCTTATTCGACGACACTTGCTAGTTTGGAAACACTTAGCCAAGACACACTTGTGTTTAGTCGAGACACAAAGTCTTAGCAAAGACACAAACAACCTTAGGGAATCCCCAAAAACTTGACAAAAATCCCCTAAAAATCGCTGAAATCGCGGAAAATTTCCCGGGAAAAGTGGCAACACTGGACGGGAATACCAAAAAACTTGGACAAAAATCTGCTCAAAATCCCAGAAATCCCGGAAAATTTCCCGGGAAAAGCGGCAACACTGGAAATTTAAAAAATTTCCAAAGCGGCAACACTGTATAGTCATCATACATAGACTATACAAAAAGAAGTTTTCACATCAAAAAACAAAAGACTTAAGAAACAAACTTAGTGTCAGGTCTTTTCGTCTCAAAAACAAAAGACTTAAGAAACAAACGTTTCAAAATTTCTTGATGCGGTCGCCTCAAAGCCTGCGATAGAAGCTATGCAATAGCTTAATAAAACTTCTTTAATAAATCATGTCTTTGACAATAGTTGTTAATTTTACCACAAAAAACCTACTTTTAAAGAAATGTTTAATTAAATTATAAAATAAAGATAAATTCTTTAAATTAGTTTTAGTTCAAAGATGTCGAGGAAATCTGCAGATGACAGCTTTTACTCATAATTACAAACAACTATTCGCAGAAATCGGATCAATTTTAACAACAATTCTTCTGCACTAACCTGAAAGTATCATCTAGTAGTGTATGCATTGTTACAGAGAAAATAGATTTGTTGTGGCAAACGAATTTTTTTGGTTGCTACAACTACAATTTTCATGTAGTACCACTGAAGTTTAGGTTGCGACAACCGGTAAAATTGCTTAACACCCTGGAATCTTAAATGGGAGCTAATCGGAGTTATTTACGCTCATTCTTATCCTGAAACACAATTGAATTAATATTTTTAATACGTAAATATTGTAAATTAAATTCTTTTATTTACTCATTTACAAAAATTTAAAATTTATTTTTGTCCTTTATTGGTATTGAACATAGAATTCACCTGTTTGAAACACATCTCCTTAGACAAAAGAATGAATTCGATTGAACCAATCAAATATTGGTTACAACAACCGTATGATGGTTACAATTGTGATATTATGGTTATGATCATAGAATGTTGGTTAGAATATTGGTACTGGCAACCGATATATAATCTATGCTACTGATATTCTATTGACACAACCAATTTCCAACCAATCTTTTTTCTGGGTGTATAGATGAAAATTATTGTCTATGCATTTTTGTATCTATGTACGTACTGCACGTACACACACATTCACACACATACACACAAGGAATAAGTTAACATGAATTAAATACATAGTTTTTTTTTCTTCTCACCTTTAATGTATCTACTTGACGTGCACATTCTGCCAATTTTGCCATGCCGCTTTGCAAACGCCGTATACGGTTTGTATGTTCGCCACTTCTATCCACCAGTAATTTGCGGTACAGAAATATATATTCGAGAAATGTTTTCGGTGTTGTATAATTGTAACGTTTTTCGTTTTGCAAATAAATCTTTGAAATCTGATTCACTGTACCATGTACGTAGGCCATAAAACAGCCGACAGGATTAATAAGTTCACGCTGCAAGGAATATATTTATGTATGTGTATGTATGTAGTATACTCGTATGTACAATGGAAAATGGTAGAAATAAAATTGAATTAATGTTCATTTGTAATTATTTTTTTTATAAAATTTCCTGGCTGCTATACCAGCACGGCAGCTTTTACACACTCATTTTTGTTTTAATTTTTTTTTATACATTTTATTAATTTTTTTGCTTTTTGGTTTTTGGTTTGGTGTCATACTTACTGGCAGCATTTCTGTGTTAATTTCACTTAAAAATGTTTGCGATACAGATTCTAAAGCGCTCCTTGGCCATTCATGAAACCAATCAATGCAGGTGTGACTCAGTATGGCGGGAAATTTACGAGCACGTACACGTAGAGTTTGACCCACCGGAGAAAAGCAAAGTATTAAACGTAAAAGACGCCGTATTTTGTCCACAAAAAATCTCCAGCAATTTTCTTTGGTATCTAAAGTACCATGTTGTTTAACTTCATTACGTATGCCGTTGATTATCATCTCCAATTGATCATCGGTAAATAGTTCTGGTATTTCACCAGCTGATAGCAAATCGTTAATAAGCATTAGCAGAGACTCATCAGGTATTTGGGCATCGGACATCAAGAAAACCGAGGCGATATTTTTTAAACCAACTTTCATATAAAGCATACCAATTTCTTCCTTCATGTCCTGCAGACAAAAGCTTCGTTTAATTTGTATTTGAAAGACGCTAAAGGACGAAATAAAAGAAGCTAAACGAGCCAATGTTTGTTTGCCGGAGCCACCTACACCCACTAGCAGGGCATTGTTGCGTGGGCTTTCTAAAATACGATTGATACTGAAAATATATAAAATTAAGGAGGGTAGATCAGCAAGACTAGATAAAAAAAATAAGTAATTTACAGTCTCTTCTTGGAGGATGCCAAAATACGCAATCATTTGTGGTGGAAAAAATGTTTTTATTCGATAGATGTATGAAGAATAAGTTGGGGGAAACTTCACAAATATACGCCCGAGCATTGTCTTAATAGGATATGATATTTTTTTATATGAAATAAGAGTGTCTTTAAACTCCGTGCTGCGTTATACAAAGCACGAAGATGTTCAATTAATTAGTTATTAGTATAGCCGATACAATCGATTGCATTCTACATTTATGTATGTGCGGTTTCTATAATACAAACAATTGGTTTGAAGAGAAAATTTGTATGAAAACCACTCAGCTTTTTGAGTGATTCCCATACAAAATTTCTACATAAGTCAATTGTCTGTATTGTGGAAACAGCACCTTAAATAATATTTTATTATCATAGAAAATTTCTTAAAAAATAGTCATACAACAACCCCAACTGCAATTTTTGAATGATAAATTTACCTGAATTCACATGTAATAAAAATAAAACCGAACAGTTAAATGCAAAAACAAAATATCTTCCAAAGGACTAAATCTATTTAATGAGCTCTCTTCTCTTTTGTTTCTTTAATATTTCTAAAGTTCTTGCCCATCCAAACATAAGCAAAAATACTATTGTTATAGTAGTAGCAACCTTAAACGCTTATATTTCCAAAACTACTGAACCCACAGTAAACCATAATATCTCGTTCACGTCTGTAAATATAGATTTTTCATTTGATATAAGTTTTGTCCAAATTGTTTGAATACTGAGGCCATAAAGTCTATCACCAAAAATGCTCTAGCATATTAATTATATAGATTTTTATATAAAAAGATCTCAAATAAAAAATAAATAAAGTTAAAATAACTTTTTAATAAATAAAGATCAAAGGGTCCATAAAATCACTGAATTAAAATATTTAAATCACTTACCGACAAACATGTTTCATTGCATCTTCGAATAATACCAAATTCATGTAACCAATAACTTCATTGTAATTTGCCTGAGCCTCCATCAACAGCTGATACAAACAATTCCAGCTCTTTAGCGGCATATACTTTTGATCGGCCAATGACTGGGCAAAATGACAATAGATTAAAGGTTCTGCGAATACATAGTCCTCATCGAAATCTTCGATATCTTTTTTAAATGTATCTCGAATAGAGCTGCGAAATGATTTGATATCGTATGGATCCACAAGACGATCGCTATAAACGCGAAAAGCTTCATGAACATACAAACGTATAAGATCGGCTGGCTTATGGCAGACAGTGCCACCGAAATTGTGACCACAAACCAAATTGCTAGAGACGACATTTGGAGCACCCATGCTGTTCATAAGACCCTGAAAGATATGTGTCAAATCACGCAAATTAAAGATGTAGTGAAATTTAACAGCCGTTGGAAGAAAAGCACATTCCATGCGTTTTTGCAGGGCTATGCCCACTTTAACCAAAACCTGACCAATGGATTTTATTTCTTTGCTAAAGTTATTCAAAGGATTATCCAAGTGGGCACTTAATATGCTGCCATATACATATTGAAGGGTAAATTCACTAGGCGTAGCCACAGCAAAGACACAAAAGTGACGTTGCAAACGTGGATCAATGGTGAAAGAACCGGCAGTAGGATTCATACAGGCAGCAAATTGACAATAGCGTATGTTTTTCAATTGCAAACATTGGCGATCGTACCTGAAACATAAAAAAATAAAAAAAAAACAAAATGTTGTTGAACTGCATGAACATGAAATATGCCCAGAACATCTTTCCAACCCACCATTGTTTGTAGTCCATAAATTGTCTCATTATAGTATGCGGCTGTACGGTACCATATGCATCAACTTCCGGCATATTTAAATCATTGATGAAATAAATTAAACGTTTCTTAGCCCCCAAGGGAGCATACGTTCTACCCGACTTCTTTTCCAAAGGACGATCAAGAATTTTTTGAAATATTTCCGATGAAGTGTAAAAGTTAAAGTGTGTAGTTTGTACTGCAGTGGAAATGAATGGTTTGGTTTCCACTGGCGCCTGAGCTAAACGTTTCACATTTGATATTTGCTCGATGTCTGCCAAACTATCCATAGAGTCTTGACCGTTGGCATATAAAGAGAAAAGTTCACGGAATATCGCACCTTTGCCGCAACCAGAATTACCCACTAACATACAGGGCAAATTACGATTGACCAAAAGTTGTAAAAAATACACCAAACGTGTGGTTTCAGTTGTGTGTATCATTATATTCTGTATGGGCAATTGCGGTTCGGGAATAATTGGCTCTTGCTTCTGACCAGCCAATTCAGACCAAAGCTGAAATTTCTCTCTTCTTACATCTAAATAATAATCGAATACGGTACCCTGGGAAGGAAATTTAATATCCTTAAATTCCATTGTCCACCATTTGTGGAACTCCTGACGCCAATCAATAATATGGTCTTGATATAAAGCAGAACCGAAACCCCACATAACAGCGTAAACAAAAATCAATTCAATATATAATTCTAAAGAGTCGGGTGCCACAGCGCTTTGATGTAGACTATGAGGATTCACAGCATTGTTAGTGGGTAAAGTCTCCTGCTGTTCATTTTGTGTATCCAGTAAACATTCAAGCAGACTGCAAGACATTTGTATAACGGCTATATCCGAGATGGGTATAATGCGATGAAAGTCCCGATGTTTTTGTAAAAGTTTGGGAAAATATTTTTCAAAGAGTCCCGTCAAAATACCACGTTCGATCATATCGATGCGAGTTTCTAGCCACGAAGAAACATAACTAGAAAATAAATAAATTTAATAAGTACGAAATCAAACTGAAGCAAGCGAATGCTTACGGTGACCATCCCAAATCTAAAGGATTAATATACAAAATTCCCGCTCTCGAAACTGTGGCCGGTGTGGCAGCCTTCAAGTGACCCACTTCAAAAAGCAAACGCATTTCCTTTTTCAACGCGATGCGTTCATTGTTGGCCAAAGTTAATATCTTATTATCGTCCATAAGAGTATTTAAACTTTCAATCCACATGGGATCAATATCACCATCCAAAACAATCCATTTGGGACTAGTGCCCGCGGTGTTGGCCTGGTCTCTCATTATTGAAGAGAAGAGACCATCCTTCCATTCTCTAGTGGTGGGATTAACAATACCAAACAGTTCGTCATTACTTAACGCTTTTGGATTAAGTATATTGCAAATGGGCTTAAGCTTTTGAAAGCGATATGTTTCACATAAAGTTTGCCAAATTTTTGTCTTTCCCGTTCCAGCATTGCCAACTATAAAGACGGAATGTCGAACATCTAAAAGCTCCTGCAATTGTACCACCTTCATGAGAAAACCTTCCTCAGGTTGAAGTTTAATGTCACTAACGGCACGACGTATAGTTTTTTCAAAGTCAAAAACTCGTTTGCGCGGCACATCCAAAGCTGGAAATAGATCCCCTATCAGGCCCATAAAAATCGCAATATCTTCGGTAACTATTTTGGGTATATTAAAATCTCTTAAGGCTCTCATTAATACTTGATCCTCGGGACGACTATGGTCGTCTCTTTTTAAAGTACCCGCCACAACCAGCACAGATTTTATAGCCCTCAAGCCCCAATCATAATGATCTTGTTTGGAAAGCAACTCTTTGCACAAAGTATACAAAGTAATAAACTTTCTAGCCAACAGACGAGCATCTTGAAAACCTTCCGCCATAAGCATTATTTCACAAATCAATGCAAAATCAGGCACAATCATGGCACAAGGACGAAACAGGCTCTTTAGGTTTTCAGGCAATTCGGTGCGGCCAGCATAGCCAGGGTTCATGGTAATAAAAATACCAATCGATGGCACCAAAGATATTGTTTCGCCCATGAACACGAATGAGGTTTTGTGCATCTGTAAGAGTGAAATAAAAAAAAAACAAAAAAATTTAAAAGAATTTAAACAACAAAATGGAACCACAATCTTTACTGTCATCGACAGCCAAAAAAGAAATAATCTTTGGCCAAACGTTGAAATACAAAAGCAATCAATTCACTGCTTAAATATTGCACAAATTCTGTCGCACACACACATACACGCATGTACACACAAACTTTATACTGGCAGACAGTCATTTACAGGCAGTAAATAAGAAAACATCTTTCTCAATTTCATTTTCAATTAACAGTTTTAAAAACATGTTGAACATAACTCAGTAACGCTCTAAACACACACACACACACACACACACAAATCCATACACCTACTCACCTTTATGGCCTCCTGTATAGTCTTCACTTGCACCGCAACCACAGACAGAACTTCCACCGAAATACGATTAAATTCATCAAAGCAACCCCATGCACCTGTCTGTGCAAGACCTTTGTAAATATTGCCACAGGATTTATAATCCATTTGTTCAGAACAATTGAACACATAAACCATTACACCCAATGCACGTCCTAGATCTTTTGTGGTTTCAGTTTTTCCAGTGCCAGCTGGCCCAGCAGGGGCACCACCCATTACAAGATGCAAAGACTGAAAGTATTGTAGCATTGTCATTGTCGTCGTCGTTATCATGATTCGTTTTTTTTTTTTTTTTTGGAAATTTATTTTTATTTTTATTTCTGACAGTCGTTTTTGCAGTCACAGTGCGATAGTTTGGCGAATATGAATATTTTATTTGGGAAAAACAATTAAATGGGAACAAAAGACGATTTTGCAATAGTTGGGCAAAACTAATTCGTTTTAGCTTCATCTGTTGCAAAATAAAAAATTTAATTTGTAAATTAACCTAAAAGTGAAATTCAAGATTGTAGGAAGGAGTTCCTTAAGCGGTGGTCAAACCACTTAATGTTGTTCGATCATAAAGTGGTTTTATGAAATTAACTATCGAATGTTAAAAAATATTTTAGAGGGAATTTAAAGGATAACCGATATGCAACATCTATTCGATTACCAACAGCGCAAAGACTCTTATATGGTAGCCCCAAATCCAAATATGTACCTTTCGATTATCAGTCAATTAACCTTGACGACTTCTTCCAGTGCTTTTGCTAGCAAACACTTATTGCCTGTGTTAACTCAGACCTCAGCACATAACCGGTCACTGATGTAACGTTATTTTTTATCGTCCATGGGAACAGATTATTCGAAATTCATCCCGTGATACAAGTGCATGGTTACTGCACGAGGGTGGAAAGAAATCCACCTAACAGTAACTGTCTATTTATTTTGGTATTGCATGAGACCATAAGTGCCCGGGGACTTTAAAACAGAATCGCATATGTTATCCACCTGCCTTTGAAATCGCTAATTAGCCAAACAGATCGTACGTATAATAACATCATGTCACTCCCGAACTTTAAAATTTTAAATTAAATTAATTTTAATTAAACTACACCAATTTTTTTTTTGTTCGGGAAAAGTGTAATTCATAACTGCCGCACATTAAAAACACAAAAATCCATTTATCAGCAAAAGTCTGACCATCCAGTCAATAAGACTGGACAACTATAAAAACCTACTTTAAGGACATTCCGGAATCTCTTGCTGACATCTTTTTGTATGAACGATTTTTTTGGTTTTTTCTTTGTTAGTAGTCAAAAAATGAAGTGATTATCAATTCTATTGCTTTTTTTTTTTTTAATTAGGACCAGCACTCAGGGGGTGACCCCTACGTATGCAGTGCATTCTGCCGGAACTCAGTGAGAGGGATAGGGTAGAGAAGATAGAAGGCTTAACTCTTTTAGAACTCTGCTTTTCGCGTTATGTTAATTTTTGTAGCAGTTTTGAGGCGCCTCCGGTGTTACGTAGACGCATTAACTTTGTTAAGCTGTATTGGCAGGCATTTTATTAATTGTTATACTTCGCCGATGTTTCTGCTAACCGGCATAGGAGGGCGATGGTGTGTTCAGTAGCTTTGTATAGCATCAATCGCTGTCGGAACAGTTTTTTAGTGACCAGTGCTATCAATCACTTAAATAGTCCGACAACAATTAATACAATGTCTCACTAATGTACATTAGAGAAATTAATGATGTTGATTGATTTGCTCTGGCCAGGGTTTGAACCCAGGCCCCAAGTCATTCTTTGCTTAGTAGTCAACGCGCTAACCACTTCAGCCAACACCACCCTCTTACATCTATTTGGAATTTTTTTTTTAAATTGTCCGTCTGTCCGTCTGTCCATCTGTCGTCTCTTTGTTTCAGAGTTGTTTTCTTTGCAAGAATTATTTCCAATAATTCTTTCAAAGTTTACCAATTTCCATATAAATACCTGTGTCAATGTAATATAACAACGATCCGTCAACGGCGTGATAACCAAACGTGATGTATTGCCCAAATATTCGTAGGCATAACGAAACTCTGCGTCACATATATTAGCAAAACAATCTGCTTCTAAATCACCTGAACTTCCACTCATCAGACTGTCATCATCCCAACGATGTCGCAATTGACTTTGCCATTGAAAAGCCACCGAACTGTCAATACGTGCCTGTATAATTTTGCCAACCACATCACGTGAATGTACATCTATCGTACACATAGTCATTATTTTTTGTCGATCTCCTGGTGAAAGTTCTCCCAATAGTAAATTTATTAAAGAATTTAATTGGATTATTTGTCGCTTATGTAGTTCTTTCATAGCCGTTTCATAGCCTTCTTCTATCCAGGCAAAAGCTCGATTAACATCAGCTGTCCAGCAAATTTGACTGCAACATAAGGCAACTTGAGCTGGCCAATCATTTAGCCACTTGTCACGTGCTTTTTCCAGATAAACGCTTAAAGCTCTCTTGAATAGCTCATGTAGAGAGCTGCGCATTTCTATGATCAATTCGTTTAACCAAACCTCAACACGGCCAGTACATGAAATGCCAGCGGCAGAGGTGAAAAGCACAAATTCATCATTTTCTTTGGAAAACATACCCAAGGCTCTTTTGGAACTGGTGTCGTAACGCAAACGTAATATTGAATCGAATAGTTTGATAAAATGGCGATCTATCACTGAAGGTTTGTTGCCATTTGATAGAACATCTAAAAGATCCGCTGAAGATATGAAATAGAAACGGGGAAAGGCTAAACGTTTCGTCTCCAAATATTCATTTAATGCCTTCTCACAAGTAGCTAAACGTTTTTGCAGCAATTCTAGTGAAGTGAAAACATTCGCGTGGTCCTCTACGATAGTGATGGCGACACGAAATTTTACTACTTCAGCGAGAAGTTGAATAAAATCACGATCGATTTCTTCAAAAAATTCAGCCTCATTTGGTAGTTGAGCCCTAATGTCGGCCGAACCAATAAATATGCATTCCAAATAAACCCATTTTCGTTGGACCTCAAACCAATTGTTAATGAAAAGATCCACATTGCTTAATAAACGCTGCCAATAAATTAATTTATCCATCAGATATTCTACATGTTTTGAGGTGGAAATATTTTGAATTTGCATTTGATTATCGTCCAGAGTTTCTACAAGACCTTCGGATATTCTCAGCAATTGTATGCTGTTACGTTCTTGATGCATTTCGGTATCGAATTTGATATCGGACCATGTTGCTTTAATTTCATCCAAGATTTTTGTAACACTCATTTCTTTGATGGCACGATCGACGGTATTTTTTATTTCCTCCTCATGCTTGTGTAGCTCTAATTTGAGTAGATCCTCCAGGGTCGTAGATTGATTTGTTTTGAAAGTGAGCTGAAAATGAGAAATAAGTTATTTGTTAGGATTGTCTACAATACCATTTTTATTTGGGGGACTATATACTCGTATACATACGCGTACATACATATGTATATGTATGTATATCAAAATGGATCACGATTTGTTCGGATGTTAAAAACGTGAAAACGACTAGACGAAATTCTTAACTTCCTTTGGCGGTTTTGTTTGTAATTTTCGAAGGTTTAGGAGTACAGACAATTAGCAAATTTCTCAACAGGTGGTGCTGTAGGCGCAAAACACAGGTTGAGAAGTTTTGGGAAGTTGTGGGAAAAAAGTAACACGATCATTCTTGGCAATCGGAGCCTATTCTGACTATTTTTACGATGTGTGTTTATCCGTTTGGAAATATGTAACTCCTCACTCCACTCTAAAGGAATTGACCCCACCTAGGTGTCCTTAAAATAATGAACCGATTTTCTTCAATAGATTTTCAGAATTTTCGAATATAAAAATTTCGAAAAAATAAATTTTTTAAAAAAATTTTTAATTATTGAACTTATCAGATCCAACCTCTAATCAACTGTTAACCTCAAAAAACAACGTCGAACACAAAAAAATTGATTTATTATCGATAGTCTCGTTTGGCAAATTTCGAATAAGTTGCTTTATATTCGTTACTTCCAAAGCAAATTAATTTTTAAAATTGATTTTTAAAAGGTCAACCGTACTTCATATCTTTTTTTTTTGCAATTTAACATTTCAAATACGACAATTTCAGTAGTCGTCAATTATAATTGATTATATTTTAAGAATGCAACTCTGTACGTATTTATATAATTTATAGTCTCTACTTAAATTGAAAGTCAAGGAAAAAAAGTACTTCTTCTGAATTCCGACTTACATACGTAAATAAATAATTAAGTCAACAAATTTAATCAACTTAAATATAATAAATATTTTTGTATAAATTTTAATATGATTTCCTGCTTGGAATCGACCCCACTACCATGTTTTATAATGTTTTAAAATTTATCTCACTTATTTCATTGTTTAAGTAATTTATGTTTATTTAATATTAATAAAACAACAATGATTCCTGACAAACATGCCTGTGCACGCTCACATTTTAAATAAAATACAAATTATAATAAAAATAAATAAATGAACAAACAAATAACAATTTCTACATACTCATGCACATGCACTTATACATACATAAACATGTATGTGTGTGAGTGTGTGTGTACATATCCGTATCCATATTTACAAATGTATGGGTATGTACTTTTTTTTTATATGTGCATGTATGTGTGATCATGTGCATGTTTTTATGTACTATGCACGTACGAGCGACCCAATTTAAGTTCAAATTAACAATTTTATTTCACAACAAATGCCATCAGTAATCAAAGGAAAAAAAATTATGGAGATCTGTTGCCCAGACACTCAGTAAGTCAGTCGGTTGAATAGTAGGAAGTAAAAAGAAAAAAGTTGATTTAAGTCCTTAACATAAATATGCTTATTGTTTCTACAAATGTACGTATGTAGTATTTTCAGTGTAACAACATTTTCTATACACACACACCCACGCACACACACACATCCCAACATACATATCGGAGATAAATGACGAGAGTTGTCAGCAACTAACACTTCTATTACTACTGCATTAAGATAACGAATTCAAATAGCTTTAAGTAGAATTGTTCATAAAATCCTTAATCGAGCAAAGAAGGAGCTTTTCTGTCTACGTAGCCCAATGTCCAACTTAGCATTATTAAATCCTGGCTTAAAAATGCATAAACCATACAAAGTAAATATATGATTGTGTCCACTATGTCGTGTTTCCTGAAATTTATTACTGTTCTCAGTATTCTTTTTAACGATAACCAAACAAATGTTTACATTTAATCAACACCTTGTTGGCAATCATAAAAATTCCAAAAATGGTTTCTTTTACAATACATAATATAATCATGTTTTTGCTTAAATCGCAACAAATAGCATAGTTCTACAATAATTATGGTTGTCTCTACCATGTTTAATTATTGCAATATACCAGTAATTGGCACTTTTTTTATCCAAGATGGCCAAAAATGTAACGTTAGCACAAATCTAGAACAACATACTAGTTTATATGCAATCATACTATGGTTATAAAACGGACAGGTGTTTCTCTGCTTTTAAAACTGTGGTTGATATAAAAATATGTGAAAATATATCACATAATTAAAACAAATAATAAGATGTATGGAATTTTTTTTTGATTTTACTTCAAATATATAACTTTTCAGCTGTTGTCAATATTTTTAATCAAAATATGGTTAAGAAAACATCATGTACAATGATACTCATGGTATTTTTATATATAACTATAATATGATACAACAAATCATATCATATTATATCATATTATTTGAATATCCAATTACATTTAAACTATTATGGTATCATATTATTGTTACGTGAGACATCTTGATTATTATTATTATTATTATTATAGTTAGAACAGATTTATAGGTATTATAACATAATTTAACTACAATCATAGTATGATGCTATTAGGTTATGGTAGGCCTCAACAATGTTTTATTTTCAAACTAAGGGTATTTTCTAAATAAAAAGAAATTGTTTCCCCCTACAAAAATGATCGCATATCAGAGGTCTGAAAAAAGTCTTAGCAAGTGATCTTTGTGGCCCGAAACATAATTGAATTTCTAGTTTAATCAAGCAAATTAAAACAATATTATTTGTTAAAATCATTTTGTGCAAGATCACACAAACATCTAAGCATGTGGATTTCTTTTTGTTTTATTTTTTTGGTAATAAAATAATAAATTTTAATATAATTTATGTTAATTTTTGAACACATATATAAAGTACATACAAATACAAATCATATGTAGAATTACAAAAAGTTACTTATACATTTTAATGTATTTTTATTGAATTTTATAGAAATCTCCTGCACTGTGTATTCTTCCTTATAAACTTGCATTTGCATATTTGTGTTTGTTAAAGCAGTAAATAACTCTATAAATATTTTGTATATATGTACTTATATATTTTCATTTAATTATAATTTCAATTATATTTTTGTGAAAATTATATTTAATTTAAACAACAACATAAGCATAACAAAAGTTGTAAATTAAAAAAAGTTCTTGTTTTATTTCACAAAGACATACAATTCATAAATTCATAATTTTGTATGGTCATATTTTTCTTATTTATTACATGAATATTTATTTGAATTTATTTTATTTGTATCTTCTTGTATTTGTGATATAAAAATTTACAACAATTTAATGGCTTAAATGTAATTAAAGATAGAAAAGAAAATGAAAAAAAAGATATCAAGGTATGGATGGACTTAAATATTTTCTAAACTACTCATGGTTATTAAATGAAAGAAAATAATTTGTTAAAGACTTTTGTGCTTTTCTTTTAAAAGCTTTTCAGTTTGCAAAATATTTATATATTTTTCTACATAAGCTGAACTAATATGAACTTACCAAATAATCCAATTTGTAGCGTTTGTTTAACTGAAAAGAGAACAAAAAACAAAAAGAACAGATTAAACTCAAACCTGTGTGCTTCGCATGAATTAAGTAACAAAAATTACAAATTGGTCTTTGTTTTCTGTTATTGTATACCATAATAATTCATAAATATTTACATTTACTTAATTACTTCTAAGGAATGAATAAAAAACTAAAAAGAAATTAGATATTTGAAACAGCTCCTTTGAAAGAGAATGAACACTAAAAAAAAAAAAAAAATTATATATGGGCAAATCCCAGAAACAGTCCACCAACCAAAATTTTTTTAAATTTATCCAACTAATTTTTTAATTTTTTCTATGGAATATTAGACTGGATATATAATTTTATAAATAAAAAAAAAATTATTTCGATATTTGAAAGAGGAGGAGGTAGCTCAAACAAAAAATACGGTGGACGAAGATGTAAAAATGATTTATTTATTTATATACTACTGGAAAAAATGTAGCGTGCGTAACGTTGGGTTCACGGCCATTGATAAAAAACTTATATATAAAAGGTGGACAAATTTGAGGTTAGAAAGTAAATTGGCTGAAGAACTCACTTTTTTTTACAAATTCAGTTTTATTGATTCCAATGTAAAGAAAAAATATGGGAACTAATAATGGAACATGATGTCGGGCAAATTTCCACCTCTAGCACATCGGCAGACGTTCGCTCTTTTCACGAAATTTTGAAACACATTTTGCAACAAGACTTCGCTTGTCTCGTCAGTACAGCGCCGAATTCATCTTTCAGAGCGTCAAGTAGAAAATAATCCAGCAGCGTTAAATCAAAAGAACGAGGCGGCCAATTGTCATCGCCAATTCGAGAAATTACGCAACCGGTACATTTTTCATGTTAGTAAATTTTCACAATTAAAATTCTTTGTTCAAGAGTGTAGCGTTGCATGGTTAAAATTTCCCAACTTTCTTCCAAATAAATGTCAAAGGATGACCAGCTAAATTTTGACAGCCAATTTACTTCCTAACCTCAAAGTTGCCCACACACTTTATATACATATCTACTAAATTTTAGTTAAAAATTTTACTAAGAAGTTATGAAAGCGGCAATGTGTAGTAGTGTGATGTTCAGGTGTACAAAGAAGCATCCTTTGACATTCCAGCGCTTTCCTGACATCAAAAGCTTTGTTTTACCACAAGAACGGTTCAGGAAGCGCCACATACGACATAAAACATGGAAATGAGAAGCACTTAGCAAGATCATAAAGCACTCATGAGAAAACATTATGGTTAGAAGAGTGGGTATTGTCACGCCCAAAAGTAGTAAATGTTCTTTTGCAAATACTTTTCCTTTTAAAGATTCTTATAAAACTTTGCACTCACGTAAAGTTCCTGGGGCACTACAGGAGTGTGGTTAAAAAAAGTGGACAGTGCCGCGCCTCCGCAAAGAAAATATTCTTTTTCAACAACTTCTACTAAAAAAATTCTTAGCGGCCTTGAAATCGGTATACTGATACGTTCTGCTAAACTGATTGGATATAATATGTAATAATATTTTCAACATAAAATAACTCTTAGTTATTTGAATTTTCATTAATTCAATAAAACTGAACTTGAGACTGATAATATTACTTTTCATATGTACAAAATATTTAAATTTTAATTGAGAGTTTTATATTGAAAAGTCAGTACTACTTACAAGGTGGTTTATAAGTTTCTTCCCCTTGTGAGCAAGTGTCTGATACTTTCCTTGGTTACGATAATTTTTTTATTAAAAACATATTAAAAATAAGTTTAGAAATCAAAAACCAAAAAAGTTTGTCTTAAGTAGAAAAAAAAAAGGAAAAATCAGAGGCCAAATTACGGCACACGATATCGATGGGTGCCGCCGTGGCTGATAGGCAGCAATGCTAGCTTAGTAGTACGGAGTTTGTCGGTTCGATTCCGGCCATAGGTCCTGGGTGTTTTCTACTGACAAGCTAATCGCTTTGCGGAATGTGTTTGTTAAAAAAAAAAAAAAAATAAAAAAAATTTAAATTTACATTTAAATTGTATTGAAATTTCGATCAATATCGAGTGCCGTAATTTGGCAACATTGTGATGTTTAATATATGCTGAAAAATAAAATAATAAAAAATTCCCCAACTAGCATCCAATTAGTAGTGAAAAGTCGCATATTGTAATGGTGTACAAATGGAATATGTAATCACGTTCACAGCCGTGCAGTTGAAATCTAAAGCGATGTTTAGATATCAAATTTTTCCTTTGTTGCTTGAAACATGTTAATAATGTCTGTCTATCTAATATTTCTCTGATTATTAATCGAACTTTAGCTTGAATAAATATTAACAAATATTAATAATAATAAAGCAGTTCGTAGTTATTTAAAAAAATTACAATTAAAATAAATATAAAAATTTTTAAGTTTCACAACTAATTAAGTCATTAAATTAAATTGTCAAGCGTTTTGTAGTCAGTAGCACCGTATTAGAATCCTTTTGAAACGCAACTGAAAATATATTCAAATCTCTTTCATGTCATTTCCTTCGAATATTTATATTCGCAATAAACTTGACTTATAAACTTCTATGTAAACAGCTTATAAATACAAATACACATGCAACTATTTATGTGCGCATACATGTGATGTGATGATAACTGCTGTCAAGTATGTAAAATTGTATGTATTTTCATAACTATCACGCAAATTAAGTTATCAAAATGAATTATTAATTACATTTTCTGTTTGAATACATGTTCACTAAGTCACACATTGTCTATTTTAATAATTTGTCTTTGATGGCCGCACATACTTAAGTTGCTTTTTAATTGTTGTTCTTGTCAGCGTTTGACATACTTTACATTTACATACTTTACAGCAATTGTCTTTTGCAAGATCTTATGGAATATGTAAGTCTCATGTAATGTGCACCTTTAGCTGTTGGTTTTCTACTTGTAATAACTATACTTAGGACTTGAACTTATAAACATATAAAGTATATTATCAAGATTAATAAATGGCCAATTATAGATGCCGATATCGAGACTCTCATCAAGGCATTAAATTTCAGAGACAAATCAAAATTGAAAACAGAAAATAAATTTTAATAATTTGCATAATTATAGTAAACTACCCAGCAGAAACTTAGTAATAAGTTGCAATTAACAAACAACATACTTTAAAACATAAACATAAACTACTATTCTCTTATTAGCACAAGTGGTAGTGCTCGCGCTCATCATCTACATACTTGATTAACTGTTCAATCCGGAATTATTTTATAATGAAGTAGTTTCTAGCGTTAATTTGTAAAAAGTAGGTCAAAAAGCTCTCAATCAAAATCTTTTTTTTTCTTGTTTGTTCACTTCAAATCTAAATCCATTTTGTCGTTTGCAAACAGCGCTCTTTAACTTCTTTCCCCTTCGAAAGTGTTCTTGTTATTGTTGTTCAAACATTCCACTCATGTATTCGATTAAAACTTTAAATTATATTTTTTTATGCTTCATAAACTATTTAATCATATTTTTAATAAATACATTTTGGACGCACATACATACATGCATTTCTGTATGGCCAGACAGATGACGATGATTCGTTCCTTCCTTGAGTGGGCGTATTGGGATTTAAATATTTGTTGATGGCAAAAAGCTTAGGTAACAACAACAATGAAAAATAGATTCATATTTTAGGTAAAAAGAAATACTGAAACATGAAATTAAAAAACAAAGTTTGAGCAAAACAAAATGCTATTTTCAATTTATTTTTGTAGTTGAGGAAATCGATTATTTTAATATCCATCCGGTACGATGGATGAATTATGATTTTTAATACCAAAGTTAGTTTGATATCAGATGTAAAAGCTTTTTGATTTGAAAACTGTTTGTTTATTGAACAACAAATAAGAATTTTATTAGCAGTTGTGTGGTTTTGCAAATAGTGGAAGTGATTTTAATTAAATTTTCCTTTGGCAAATTCACTTAATAAACTTGCAAATAGAAAATACAAATAATGTGCCGCAAAAAAGTACTGCTGGTCCTGGCAACCCACGCACACACACACACATACACACAAAACATATTTAATTGAATGGCCGGCAGATGTGACCTGAACAAAATCAATATAAAAACAGTCGCACATAAGTACATACATACTTCATACATCCATAAATACTTCGAAGAGTATATGAGAAAAGTTTGGCTTTCAACAACGTAATCATTCGTACCTTTGTTACATGCATCAATTCCATCCAATGACGTTCGGTAATTGCTGGATTCTGCAATTCAGTAATAGTACGCAATGAAGCAACTAATTCCCTCAACACACCCACAATGTACAAATAGGGAGTCCAATCGCGTATGCTCTTGTCAAGAGTGCGTAAGTCGCGCGTAAATTGTTTGCACTCGTTTTCGATGTCATCTGTGTCAATGTGCAGCCATGGAGATGAGCGCCAATCATCAATACACGATTCGATGACATGAACAAAGTCCCACAATTGCTGTGCCACACGGACAAATATTTAAATTGGAAGAAATTAATACGTTGGTTGGTTTGTTGGTGTGTATATGCAACAAAAAATAAAAAAAGAGAAGAAACAAGATTTTTAATCTTTTTTTTAAATAAAAAAAAAAAATAAAAAAACGTTGAAAGTTTTTTGTTAAAGATTTATCGAATACGAAATCATTGTCTTTCGTTGTGTTAAATAAAAACTTTCTGGCATACAATTTTTTTATTCATTCAAATCAAGCATAACTTTAAATTACAAACTCTACTTCTTAAGCATTCGATTCTCTTTCCTTTTAAATTTATTTTTTGTTTAACAAAACTTTCAATAAAACTATAAAAGTGTCTGTAGCCAGTTTTCAATTCAATTGAATGCTTAAGTTACAAAAAGAAAAGAAAAATTTATATTGCATTCAATTTTAAACTAAATATTTTACTTAAACTTACTTTGACGCGTCTCACTTCAGCGGCACACAGACGCAAGGCATCATCATCTGGCGCAGCAATACCCAGAAGTTGGGAGCAATAAGTAATGCGTTCATGTTGTGCAGTGAAGCGTTCCATTTTCAAACAAACTTCATCGCAGAGGCGATAAACTTCAGAGCAAGGCGTTTGGAAAAACTACAAGTTGGGAATAAAGAAAAAAAAAAGAAAGAAAAATTAAAAAAACTAAAAAAAAAAAACAGATACAGTAAAACAGAACAAATTGAATTAAAACATTAGTGCAAATAATGGCGAAGAATTTATAGCCAGTATTATCAAAATAAAATATAGATGAAAAACCATTGTCCATAACGAGGGCTGGGATATGTTTGTTTGAGGCCACTTTTTGGGCGTAAAAAGATAGTTTGTGGATAGAAAGAAAAAATAGCAAATAAACTATATTTATGCACCCTGTCTTCTGTCGAAGGCAGGTTGTTAATACAGGATGTATTTATATTTGTTAAAAAAATCTTAAAGCTTAGCTTCAAAAACCAAAGCATTTGATGGCCCTTAAACTAAATATCAAATTGATGTCCAAATAATGAAGAAAAATAGCGATTTTTTTCCCTTTTTCCATTCTTCTTTCTCTTCCGGCGATTTTCATAAGGATAAAAAAGTCTTTTGAGACAATTTGTTGTTATGTCTTTCCTTTTAATTAAATCACTTGTTTAAATTAAAAAAAACATGCATACTTTTAGGTGCGTCAGTAAAATAAATAGCTAATGTGAACCTTGCTATTAAAAACAATTTAAACAAACATCTATGGGTACAAAAATTTTATCAGGGTAAATTCAAAATACACAATATACAGAAACTATCGAAATTCAGAATTATGAAATTCTAACCATTCCGATCGGAATGTATGACTTGCGTGTTAATTAAGAGTTAATTGGGAATTTCTCTCCAGAAACCATTTATTTATGCTTTATTTAAATAAAACTATGGCACTAAAAAAAAAAAATCATTTACTAAGACACGAAATGTCTGGAAACTTGAAATTTTGTTGATTCGCTAGGAAATCTCAGGAATAATTCACGACTGAGTTCATTTCAAAATGTCTACTAATCGGATTATAACTTTAAAAAATGGCTGATTGATTTTCAAATGAATTTGATTTTGACCCACTGTGCGTTGCAATCAAAAAGAAACTTGATCAATATTCTAATAAATATTGATTAGCATCAATTTGATTTGATAAAAAAAAACAAAATGGGAAACTAACTAACGCCACTGTATCCTGTTGCTAATGACGATGCAAAATATTTAAATACATTTTTTGTTCTCCTTTTATTTCTTTGTTATTGTTGCTGAACCACTCACTTACTCTCGCTCACTTACCGGCATTTTTTGGAATTTCTTTGAAAATGTCTGCAAATGACACGTATGAAGGATAATTATAGTTGAAACTCTTTGTTGCTGATGTCTTTTGGTATCTTGCAGCGCCTCGGCTTTTGTAACAGCATTTGCTTTTAAATGTTGCCACTGCACGGGCAACTGATCAATGTTGCGTACTAATTGTCCATCGTATTGTACATTGTAGGTCTTTAGCAGTTGCATCATTTCCTTGAGTGGCTTAAATAGATTATCAGCATAAGCTTCGTACTGTTTAATTTTTGCCATAACTTCCAGCACTTGCAGCAAAGTGCGAAAATCATTACGTGCAACATGAAGTTGCAGTAGCTCAAAACCATTTTTAATGAATTTGTTAAATTTCTGATAGGAGAAAAAAAAGGAAAGAAATATTAAATATGGAATATTAATGAGTTGTAAGTTTGTTTTCATAATTAGCCCGTTGATTATGGAAGGGGTATAAAGATTTTTTTTTTATTTCTGTTATTGAAATTGATTTTAATGGGGAAAACGATTAATAAAAATTAATATAATTCGACGCAGCATGCAGTTTTTTGAAACAATTTATGGCATTTTTATGGACATAAAATTAAATCAAAGTTCGTTTTCTATTAAAATAGAGAACTTCTTTTATTACAGAAAAAAATTTATAATTATTTTCTTTAAATTGTACGGAACTTTTTTTATACGAATTGTATGAAATTCTTCGCATACATTAAAAATATTAGAGGTGCGTAAATATTTAAAGAGTCAAAAATATTTTTGATAAGAATTTAATTGCCTTCGTTTCTGCGTCAAGCAACAATGGAGTTGTATGAAGTATTTGATTAGTATGTGTCAGTAGAATGTCTATAATTTGGAAAGTAATTTATCGATTTTGCTAAGATATTAAATGTGCACATCTGCAAATAAACGTCTTTAAAATTGAGTTTGTTTAATAAAATCATAATGCCTATTAAAATTTCCAACAGCAAAGAAAAATGCTTATTTCTTTTTAATCTGAACATCCAATTTCAGACAGTGGTGATGGTAAGAAAATGTTGGAAATTTTTAGAACTTTTGAAATATTTTGTAAATATAAATGAAAATTACCTAAATTTCGTTATTTTGATTATCAGCCATGTCACAGAACTAAATTTCAATCGAAAGTGGTTTCAATACGAGTATTAAAAGTTGACTCAAGAAAACGGAAAAAAACGTAATCACACCACTTTTAAAATTTAAACTAGAATTGACAATGAATTTTTCTACTAAATTTATTTTTAGTAAGCAATAAAAATCATGCATACTTTTTCGAGCGTGAGTATAATAAGCTTAGCTTATCAATAAAAAAGTAAAAAAAAATTAAACAAACGGCTTTTGGTATAAAAAACGTTACACTTGTAAATTCGAAACACACAAAAAAAAAACAGAATCTGAAGACTGCAATAAAAAATCGATTTTAATGAAGCTACAGATTTCATGCTTTTCCGACCGGCCTGTGTGACTTGCCCGTGTATTCTACTATAAAAAATAAATTCAACATTTCATCCAAGGTGGCTTGCATATAAGTATGCAAATTAACAAATAACAAACACTTGCTCTACCATGGAGTTACTGCTGTGGGGACTGTACTGAAAAAAGTACCGCTGTATTGAATTTTTCATCCCCGTTTTAAAATGAAATATTTTTTTTTGTTAAACTTAATGTGCATACTTTTAGGAGTGATAAATAAATAATTACACCATTAGTTATAATTGTCAAGAGAAATTTAACCTAACACCTTAAAGTATGCACTGTGATGTGGTGTGATAAAAATAAACAGCTGGAATGTAAATTACGGTAAATTAAATAAACTATATTTTTATATTATTATTATTACGAATAAACGTAATTATTATTTGAACTTATATTGATTTATGTATGAAAAGTAACATTATCAGGCTCAAGTTCAGTTTTATTGAATTAATGAAAATTCAAAATTACTAAGAGTTTTTTTGTGTTGGAAAATATTATTATTTATATCCAATCAGTTTTTAGCAGAACGTATCAGTACTGGTTACAAGGCCGCTACACCTCTCATCAGCGTTCAATTGTCCATCTTTACAATTTTCGTAAAGTGGATACTAATTGAGAAGAATATCAACTATTTAACCAGTTTTCAACAGAAATAGAATATGAGAATTAATTTTTAATTCAATTTTTATTCTACAATGAAACAGTGCTGGTTAGTACGAAATTCCCTCATTACTGTTTGGAAAGTACTAATAATCAACACAAACTCATAGTCCGTTATCATCAAAGTATTCTACTTTGTATTCTAACGTTTTTGTTGTTTTTACTCTATATTAGGGAAATTTACATATTACTGTGACCCTTGTTATTAGGGTATTTTTAGCTCGTGCCCAAGCGGAATTAATATTTTTATATTATTATTATTATTACGAATATAGATAATAATAAACTTGTAATATATAGTAAAAATAACAAAAACGTTAGAATACAAAGTAGAATACTTTGATGATAACGGACTATGAGCTTGTGTTGATTATTAGTACTTTCCAAACAGTAATGAGGGAATTTCGTACTAACCAGCACTGTTTCAAGGTAGAATAAAAAATGAATTAAAAATTAATTCTCATATTCTATTTCTCTTGAAAAACTGGTTAAATAGTTGATATTCTTCTCAATTAGTATTCACTTTACGAAAATTGTAAAGATGGACAATTGAACGCTGATGAGAGGTGTAGCGGTCTTAAAATCAGTACTGATAGGTTCTGCTAAAAACTGATTGGATATAAATAATAATATTTTCCATCATAAAAAAACTCTTAGTAATTTTGAATTTTCATTAATTCAATAAAACTGAACTTGAGCCCGATAATGATACTTTTCATAAATAAACTATAATTTCAAAAAGAAATGCCAGTTGTGGCATTCTAAATATTATTTCTATTTTTTTTTGTACCAACTTACTGTTAGTGTGGTTTCCACATAGAGCAAAAGCCTTTTTTTTAAATACTGAGACCATTTACAGGCCATATTCAATAAAGTGTATTTGAGCGGTTTAGTGTCAATCGATAGCCAACCATTTATATTGTGAAAGTCTGGAAATTGTTCAATTTCGTCGTGCAGTTCATTATAGCGTGCAATCTGAAAACAAGAGGATAAAATTTTTATAAATAAAAATATCAACAACAACAATAACAATAATATTATTCAAATATTTTCACGGTATTAAAATATACAAAATTATGATCAAAGTCTCGTTTATACAAACGCTGTTTTAAGGGCTTAAAAAGGCCTTTTGAAACTGGTATTGTTACTCGTACTTTATGTATAACATTAATCAGCCTTATAATTTTATAATTTCTCAGTTGGCAGGAGTCTTTCCTGTCACCTTCAGTATGTTTAAGTACAAATTATATGTTCACAAATGCTACTCCTTCCTTATCCTCCTTCCCATAGCCAATTATGCTGAAATATTTACGGTATATTTGCGATGGTCAGGATGGAATAACAGAGCAGTTATTTTTGATTGGGCGTGTCGCTTTCCATGCAGAGGAACCTTTAATGTGTATGAAACTTATGCAGCTAAAAACTTGTAATACTCTTCACAGAAAAAAATAAAAATTGATTTCAATTAAAAAATTTATGATGTCAATTAAAAATTTAATTAAATTTGCACCAGTAAACAAATTAATAGTATCAATTAAATTTTTATACATTTATTAACTAAAATTATTTATTGCAATTAAAAATTTAATTAAATAAATTAAATATTTAATCAAATTTTTTTATATTTTTAATTAAAGGGTTAATTGAAAAAAATAAAAATAAATATTTTTTTTCGTGTTAGCATGACATAATATTGATCCCTAACAGCGAAAAAAACGTAAATAACCATTTTTTTAAATAAACTTTTCCATGTAGATCTACACAGAAATATAAGGTTTTCCAATAGGGTTGATATGATTTTGAAGTCACGTTTCGGATATTTGTAATAAGTTATGATCTGTCATTTGTTTTTCATTGTATTCAGTAGTGTTTACAATTTCATCATGGAGAGATAAACACAAGAACAACGTTTACAAATTATTCAGTTTTATTAGCAAAATAATCGTTCTCCAATTGCAACTTTTCGTGCGCTTTTGCAATTTTATGATCGTAATAATCGTCCAAGTGTGCTCCGTATTCGTCGAAGTGTTGAAAATTTTGAGCTTACATTTTCTTTACATAATGTTCAAGTGCCAATAAGAAAAAGAACCGCTCGAAGTAACGCAAATATTGCTGCCGTTCGGGCAAGTGTTGCTAAAGACCGCAATTTGTCGATTCCAAGACGCTCTCAACAATTGGGACTGTCTCAAACCACAATCGATCGATGATAACCAACTTTTTATGGCCGAAATTGGAAGAAGTTGATCTTGACAACATTTGGCTCCAACAAGAAGATGGGGCTACGTGCCACACAGAAAATGCAGCAATTGAATTATTGCGAGAAAAGTTTGCAGACTCGATTAATTCAAGAAATTGTGATATTGAATGGCCTCCAAAAAGTTGTGATTTAACACTATTAGACTTTTTCCTGTGGGGTTATTTGAAGTTATTGGTCTTTCGAAATTAACCACACTCTCTTCAAGCTTTACAAGTCAATATTGAACATGCCATTCATGACATACGACTTGATTTAGTGGAAAAAGCGCTCGAAAATTGGGTTTATCGAGATCGTTCCTGCAAAAGAAGTCGGGAAGGCCATTTGAATGAAGTTTTATTTAGAACTTAATTGCATCGATTCAGCTTCACATTAAATAAAAATCTTTTGAATTTTCTTAATAATAAGTGTGTTTTTGTTTTTAAAGAAATCATATCACTCTTGATGTGAAACTTATCTGTAACATGAAAAAGATCATTCGCAGGCAGCTGTTTAATTTTCATTAAAAAATTATTAAGAAATTGGAAATAAACTAAAAAACTTCTCTTTTAAAGTTTTGTTCTTTGCGGGTTAAGATTTTTTTAAACAGCTAGGAATCGATATATGTACATACATATATATTGGATTTAACGAAAATGTATAAACCACTTAACAATTTTGATACACATCTTGGCAACTAATGAAATAAATGACCTGAGATTTCTTAGGACTTAATCTGTGTATTATTAAAATAGAATAATATATGTGGGCGTGGCATCTTTTACATATACAATATCGAATAATAGTATTGGAATTTTTGAGAGCTAATAACCTGGTATTTATGAATAAAGGTAGAGACGAAAAATCTAGAATTTTACAATACTTCTGATTTGTTTAATATAATTTTTGTTTTGTGAGTTTACATTGAAACCAAAAAATCGATTTTGATATCTATTCTCTTGGCGATTTTTCAATATAACTCTGTATATTATTTCCAAAAACAGACGCTAAAGTCCATATGAAAAATAAAAATCTAGGATAGTTCTTATTCTAAATTCTAATCCATAAAACCTCAGCTTATTCAATAAATCTCCCTTCTCCACAAACCACTATTAGGGCATACCTTTTTAAAATTAAAATCAAATTTCTCTCAAGTGTTTAAACCATCTTTTGCTTTGCCTACGAAATTGTTTATGGTTGTTTAATTTATGGTCTATAATTTATTATTCTTTTATTTTAGCAAATAAAACTGCGGCTAAAAACACTAAAGTACAAATAATAAAAAAAAAAATTTCAAATATTTGTCACACACACACACACACACACACACATACACATGTAGTAATGCTAACAAAGTCAATTGCAAAACGACAACTAAATACAACTGCTGACTGGCACTAAATCCCATTATATTTGTCGCAATTCCAACCAAAGAGAAAATAAATATGCAAACAAACAGAAAGAATAGAACAAGTTATAAGAAAATAAATAAAGTAAAAATATGTTGAAAATATTACGAATTTAAATTGACCATTTGACTGAGGCCACAATGATATATGCAGCAATTTCTTAAAGTTTAATAGGCTAAAAACCACAAAAAACTTTAACCTCAACCGCAAATATTTTATAAGTTAACAAATCCATATACTCTTATACTCTTTCACACATCTACAAATAAAAGTACATGCATACATACATACATTTATGCAATAAATGTATTCAAAATAATGGCAAATAAAAACGTATGTGTGTGTTTATTTGAGGTTGCAGTTTGGTCTTTGTTCTATCCTTTTCCCATTGACCAACTCAAAGTCTGTGGATATAAAATTTGTAGCCAACACCAACAAAATATTCATTATTTTATTTAAGCCACTGTTAAAAAAAAACTTAAAAATTTTACAATGAGATTAAATTCTTAAACGTGTTTGGTTTAAGCCAACTAATAACAGCAATTATTATAATTCTTTAGTAAATTTTAACTAAAATATTGAAAAAAGTAAAAAAAAATGTGTAAAAACTCTCAAATATGAAATGAGAATTACGTCGCTTTATTTATGTTTCATTGGAATCCATTAGTATTTTTTACAATCTTCATGAATGGTCCAGCTTAAAAATTCAATATTTTTTTGCCGTTTTGAGAAAACTACTTGCTTATTTTCTAATCACAAATTAAAATTTTAAAAGAGGATTCTTATTAAAGTTTTTTTTTTTTAATTTCCGTCTATCTTCCCTCTATCAAAAATAAGAGGTGACAGATTTCATTTCAATATTTGAAAATTGTGTAAAAACACAATCAATTGTGTAAAAATTGTGTGTTTATGTGTGGATATAACAAATTTTGGCTTCAGAATGCCTCAGATGATCGAAATCACCGCTATTCTAAAGACCGAATCGATTCAATAGATTTTGAAAATTTTCGAAAGAACAATAAAACATCTTTTTAAACTAATTTTAAGCTATTGAACTGGTTAAATCCAAAAGCTAGACAGCTTTTAAACTAAAAGAAATAATATTCGCTAGATTTTTTTCAACTATGTTATCAATTATATTATTTCATGTACACACACACATTAAGAATATAGGATCTAAAATTGAAAAGCAAGCTCACATGTATCTTCTTTAATACTGTCTGAAATTTTAATTAAATCGGTTGACGTGTTGATTGTCTTTTTAACATTTTATTCTCTCACTTTAGTTCTTGGGATAGATATTGGGTGCCGTATGAGTAATATTTAGTATGATTTTATGAAATATTACGTTCTGGTAAAAGTTTATATGCAAACTATGGCATACTTTTTGGTGTTGCAAGCAATTTGTAAGCCTGTGCGAATGAGTAATATGGAATATATATATAATCCAAAGTATGTATATCAATATCAAGTACATGCATATCGGCAACAACATAAAAACTAAAAAACAACAGGCTTTTTGTTTGTGTAAAACTGTAAAGGAATTATTCCTTTTTAAAAGAATCTACGAATCATAAACTCTTTTGAAATTTTTTTTAAAACCTTCATGAGTTTTTTTAATAATGATATGATCATTATCCTAGTGAAAACAGTAAATTAAAAAATTGCTTTTCTTTAAATCACCAATAAATTCACTCAAAATTTAATTCAATTAATCTTTTTAGTGATGAATTTTTAATTCATGAGGAATGCATTCGTGTTTTAATTAAATTCATATTTTGTGTAAACCCAGCAAAATCTTACGTGACAAGAAAGTAGTTTAATCATGCGTTTGAATGGCTACGAACTGGCTACGAACTGGTAGGTGAAACATGCATGATTTTAGCACAGGCGTGACATTGGAGATCACGTGTTTATGCACCAATTTAAATAAAAAGCAATACTTCAGAACGCATGAACTAAACTAATGCAAAATCGATGATTTAGATACGTTTTTTCATTGGTAAAATAAATCAGTTGTAATACGTGACAGATATTTTTCATATGAAACAATTGCAGAATTGAATGGGTTTTTCACTAGTTCGACAATGACAATTATAATGAAATCTATGAATACATTAAGAACGCATTATAAAAAATACATTCTTAAGAAGTCATGAAAAATCACTTCATTTTGAACCCATTCAATTTTATTTTGCTGGGAAATTAATCAATTAAACTTTTTGTAAATCATTTTAAATTAAAAACTAAATTTTAATCATTTTTTTAGAGCTCTGCTCAGCAGAACTTAAAGAAAATTGTGTAGAAAGAAAAATGAAAAAATATTGACAATAGTCAAAATGAAAATATGTATAAAAAAAAAAAACACGATTAGCTGTGCTCTTGCATGTACATACTTGTATAAATATACTTTGATATAATCCATACGTTTTTGTTATATGTGACCTGCTCCACGAAAAGGGACCTCTGCGCCGAAAATTTTTTTTTTTACTTTTTGAGTGATTCTTATAGGAAAAAAAACGCTCTTTCAAATGCCGCAAACCGCAAGTTTCTATGTCTTTTAGTTTTTTTACAAATCACCTGTAAAGATGAACATAATTAATGAAAATCATCGGTGCAGATACGTAGCTCAAAACGAAGCGCTTTTTTTAAACGCGTTTTTCTCAATAATTTCTTTTCGGCGCAGAGATCCCTTTTCGTGGAGCAAGTCACATATTATATTTGTTCCATTATAGCTTAAAATCAGCTTAAGGGATTTTAATGAAATTAGGTAGACGGTTACGATATGACCCACATTAAAATATAGAAGACGAAGGCCCTAATTTTGTAAAACGCATCACCGAAGTGACTTTTATATGGAAAGCAAAATTGTTTTCATTAAAATTTTTGAAATTTTTGAAGGCAAAGCAACGCCTTATATTCTGTGTGGTAGTTCGGTGATGATATTTATTGTATGAAAAACAAAAACAAATTTTGAAATATTTGAATATTTTTTTTTTGCTTTCCGTTTGCTTTTCGTGCTTTTTTACTGCAAAATGGCTGTCGTAAAGCCGTTTTTCAGAAATGGTTTGTGACTTTGCTAAGCATTTTTTTTTGCCGTGTTTTCCCCCCTAGAGTGTACTTTCTGAGCGTCAACGTTGATGTTTTCGAACTATTTTAAGAGACATGAGCTGTTTAACTTTTTTTGCTTACATTAAGGAAATTTTATTTGATTTAAATAAAATTTTGTAAATTTAAAGGAAATATAAATTTAGAAAAATTTTTTTTAACCATTTTGCTAGAATTTTTTCTCTCTTCAATTTAGTACAACCATGTTTTTCTTTCTAGAGTACTTTTGATACTTTTTCGCTTTTCGAAAAATTTAGTATATAGATACGTTGTTTATTTGCTACATTAACATGTAGTGGTGATTAAAGTCACGAGTAAGCGGTAATAAATTTTTAACTTCTAATTGAAGATAAAATTTTCTTTGACTTTTAAAATAAAACTATCGTAAAATAAAAATATATGTAATTTTCGCAATATTTTTCTTAATCGAATGTTTTAATTATTAAACTTCTGTTGAATGACATCGATGATTTTTAAATTTAAATTAAACTTAAAAGAAGTTTGGTATGCTACGCTAACAGATAGTTAAACAACGTATCTTTGTTTGATTTTATTACAACACAAATGGAGCAGATAGGTTTTTGTAATCATATAAATGTTAAACTACAAAAGCCAGAAGTATCAATAGTGTAGGAAGTTTAGCCCTAAATGTTTAACATTTGTCAAATTTTATTGGTCTCGTGGGTACAACTTGTGTGATTGTGGTCACATTTCACATACATTTCATTGGTTTTATGTTCATTTGGCTGTGTGTGTGTATATATGTTAGTTTATAACAAGTATATAAACTATATAAGTGTTAGTTTACACATCTCGAAGTGTGTGTAGTGGATACATGTGTATTCTAAGTAAATATGTGTAATTTCTTTAATAGTTTATACTATGGTTATTATTGCTGTTGAAACTTCTTGCAATATGTGGCAGATTAATATTAAAATTGACCACAACTAATACATACAAACATATGTATTTATTTACACACAATCACAGAATATATGTATATACCATAAGAAATACAAGTGCCGCATTATAGCAAATAAATAAAGGGAAATGGGGGGTAGTCTTTATGTACAGTGTATGACAAAACTGTTTCAAGCAAGTTAATTGATTAAACCATTTTCTCATGCTGCTTTATTGCGGTTTTTATTAACAACGCATATAAAAATACCTGCAAATATATTTAGGAAAATTCAATTTAGACTGGCGCGAAAGTGCTTTCGTACGGGCTCTTATTTCATAATCATTATTTTATTTTAAATATTAGCGATATCATTTTGAGTTTTTAATTTTGGCGATTTTTTCGTTGCAATTTTTTTTGTTCAATCGATTATCAACACAAGTTGGGTCACTCGCGCACTTAAGCTTTTGCACGAGTTTTAAGTATTTTATAAATATGTTTGTTTTTGGCGATTCTTTTGTTTTAACGATTTTTTTTAATTTACTGATTTTATATCGATTTTGTACTTTCTTTTTTTTGGGGGGGTTTATTCGTTTTGGCGCTTTGTTTCGTCTTGCTGATGTTTTTGTTTTGGCGACTTTTTTCGGTCTGTCTCTTATTTATGCTTTGATTTTATTTTTAATTTTTTAAAAAAAACTTATGACTTTATTTTAGTATGGTCATATTTTTGTGCATTCAGATTTTTAAAATTGTCATTTTTTATTTTGTCGATTTTTTAAATTTTGACGATTAAATTTTTCATGTCGATAATTTATTCGTTTTGGTGATTTCTTTAAATTGGTAGTTTTTGCATATTTTTCTTGGTCGTTTTCTTTGATCATTATTTTCGATTGTGTGACTTTTGTCGTTTTGGCGATATGTTTTTCGTCTTGTACGTAGTCCTGCTTTGTTAATGTTGTGGTTTCTGATAGCTTGCCTCTTAAATTACACGATTGCCGGCTAAAATACGTTTGAGTTATTCCTTTTTTTTCATTTTTAGAAGACGTTATTGTTGAATATAAAATACTGTACTTTTAGGAGTTACCTTCTAATTGTTTGTAATATGCAGATCGTTGTGAAAAGTACATTATAAAATATAAATTAACTGATAGAATAAATACCATTTAATTTTAATTTTATTGAAATTTCAGTATCGTATGTTGTATGTTGTATAAAAATATTCTAACTTCAATAATTTTAATATTTATTTTCTACGGTAATTAATATACATAAATTAAAATTTCAATGTATTACGCTGCTCGCTAAGGCACACCCTTTAACTTTTAAATTTTTGTAGAATTTTAATATTTGTATGTTTATGAGTGCTCATAATAAAACATATTCTGTAATTCTTGTGGTCCTCGCAGTAGAATTTTGTTTTAGTTAGACGGACGGAAGGACGGAAGGACGGACGGGCAGGAGGACAGACCGACGGACGCATGGACAGATAGACATACGAACGTATATCATGCTGTCACTTTTGATGTACAGAACCCTAAAAAGGAGAAAAGTAATATTCAATTACAAAAACTTTTGGCGCTTAAAAAGTTGTTCTAAAACAATTTTTTTTTTTAAGAAAAAATTAAGAATTTGGAAACAATGAAAATCCCTGTCGGTTACCGCTGGCATAAGGCGAGACATGATATAAACAAAGTGATCCATATTTCATTAAAATCGGCGGAAAAGTTTTCTTTTATTCACAATCAGCTGAAGATATTTCATTAAACTTTTTCATTTCCAGCTAAAAGGAGTCATTCCATTCTAAAACTTTAACACAATAAAAAGAAAGCGTACTGGTAAGTCTAATTTATGCTTGCCACTGTTCTAATTTCCATATAAAATCACATCTTTATTGTTTTCCTTAAAGTGTGAGTATAAATGTAAGTATTTTTTCTTTGCAAACATGTGTGAGTAAGTGAATTGTAATGTTCAAATGAGACCACATGTGTGACCAAAATTGCTTTTCAGACAAACAAATTAAAAAAAAAAAAACAAAGACAAGGAAAATAAAAGAAAACTCTAGGAAATATTTTACTCAGGTCCGTTATTTGTAGAGAAAAACAAAACAAATAAAATGGCCAAAAAAAGAAAAAAAGAAAATTGAATGCATATTCTTTATGTCTCTTTGTATTTGTACACACATATTCATTTACGACTATCTAGTAAATGTATTTGTGTACTTATAAAAGTATGAGATCCGTTATAGAATTGTGTGTATGTGTGTTTTAGTTAGCAGTGCTTTGCAATTTGTAATTTCCATTTCCTTTCGCTGGTTTTTTTGCAAATTAAAAAAAAAGGAGCGAAGACCAGGAGACATGCCAACATTATTTATGAGCAGCATAAACATTTTATGAGAATTTCAACTATAAATAACTCGGTGTTTGAGTGTGTATTTGTATGTGTGTGTAAAACATTTTTAGGCAAGTGCCAACAAAAATTATTGTTTTGAACTAAACTGATTTGATTTGACTCAGCTTAATCTTACTGACCACTTTGTGCAACTAAAGAATAAATTTTGTTGAACTAGCAGTTTACAACACACACACACACACACACACATATGTTTTGTATGGGAATGTATAAATGATGTAAATGAAAAGATACAAAACCAAAAATGAAAGATGAAGGAATTATATGAAGCAAGATGTGGAAATAAGAACTGTCTTCGGATATGATTAAATTAGTTTTTTTTTTTTTTGATAGGTTTCCTTTAATACTTGGAAGAAGTAAATAAAACAAGAATTTCGAATTTTATGTTATCTATACCTGTTAAGATTTTGTTTATCTTCAAATTTATTCATAAACTTGTGTTGAAGAACATCACAGTTTCTTTCTTAGCAAATAAAAAATTAAACATTTTCTCTCATCTTTTGTAAGAATTTACAGCTGCAGTAATCAACACTTTTTTTTAAATTTCTTTTAACATTATTTTATGGATTTCATTAAGGAAATGAAACAAAAAAAAAAAAAAAAATCAGCAACACAAAAAAGAGAGAGAGAAAGCATAGAAAATTGTAACAAAGACATGCCCACATTTTTCTTTTGTTTTTGGCTCATTTGCACATACCTCACGTTTAAATGTTTCCATTACACAATATTCTTTATTTATAGCCAAATCATTTTTATGCTGATTAACTTCATTGTGCTGCTGCTGTTGTTGTTGGTGTTTTGTAGTTGTTGCCACTGTCAGTCTCTTAAAATGCTGATTTAAAACATTCGAATATTTTTCACACCACAAATGTTTATAGGCCTCGAACTGCTGGGCATATAATTTGGCAGCATTTAAAGTTTCATTAAGAATTTTTCTTATCGCCACCTTAAGTTGTCTAATTTCCGAGTTGTCTGCACAGAAGAAGAACAAATAAGAAATAGAGATTGAAAAGAAAAGAAAACCGACATTCATTTTGAAAACTCTCAAAAGAAGTGGTAGTGGCATGTAAGTGGAAAATTTAATTTGAAAAATGTTTTTGTAAATTAATTTGTACATTTGTTAGCTGCAAGTGAAGAAGTTGTGTCTCTTGATTTAATAAAAAAAAAAAAAAAAATTGTGTATGTTAGTGTTAGAGAGAGATTTTGGTATTTATTTAGACATTTAGAATTTAACAAGGAATATCATGGCTCAGGATTTTATAGAATCAATTTCTATATAATTAATAAGACCGTTTTTTTTTCTTGTTATAAATTTCGCGCACTCATGTTGTACATCCATACATTGTTTGTGGGTTTGTTTTTTCTCTGTTTTAATGTGGTGTTGTTGTCCACAGTCATAAAGAAGCTAAGTCCTATTTTTTTTTCGAATATTTATCTTATTTTGAAAAAAATATTGTTAAAACATTTTTTTTGCTTGTTGAAGAAAAAGTGCTAAGAGCTTTCGAATTATATAGATTTGGAAGTAAAATATTTACAATGAAAAAATTTTTTTGTCATTCGTTGGCTTAAGAAATTGAAACAAATCTATTGCAGAGTTTGTTTCGCACGACGAATTTCGTTCAACTTTTTAAAATTTAAAACAATCAATTTCTCTACTAAAATCATTTGTAGTAACCAATAAAATAACATGTATACTTTTAGGAGCGTCAACCAAATAATCTTTGCATAAGAGTATCAATAGAAAAGCTTAATGTGAGCTTAATTTTAACAAACGCCTCTAGGTATTAAAAACTTTACCAGTGTAAAATCGAAATAAAAACAAAATAAACGAAAACTAATAAACAATAAAACTGAACTTGAGCCTGATAATATATATTACTTTTCATAGAAAACTAAATCATTTAAATAAAAAACGATCGGAATAAAATTACGGAATTGTAACCATTTCGATCCCGAATTTGTGATCTGCCCGTTAATTTAAACTTTTAGATAGTTTTAATTTGGTTATTTAATATTTCATTTATCTCTGCCATTTTCCTGCTAAATTTTTTTTTTTTTCAATTTTACTAATTGTTGCTTCTTCTTTATGTCTTTGCCACAAAATTTAAACTCAAAAGAAAGCCATGTTGTTTATTTTAAATGTTCTCCTAATTGAAATAACATTTTTCGAATATTGGAGTTTTTCGTTGGACAAAAACGGATACTTTTAGAAGGAAACTCGAAATTTTTAAATGGAAAAATATTGTTTTATTTTTTTTTGTTTGACAAATCTAAAAAAAAAAAAAAATAATACCTTTTGCGGTGGCCTTTGTCAATTTTGCATTTGCCAAACTAATAGTTTCGATTTCGCTGTCTATCTGTCTTGTATGTGTAACGTTGCCTTCATGCTCTTTGCTATTATCCTGATGGTGTTGTTGCCGAATTTCGTATTCATGAATTGGTTTACTTTCATTTGTATGCCCCACATGAATATCAAGCCATTCCTCGTCTGAGGACAACGATGTGCTGTTGTCAGGATATATACGTGGCATAGAATTGCCAGCCATACTGATGTCTTGCAATAGTTGTTCGACAATTTGTTGAAAGTTATTTTCCACATTTAACTCAAACGTTGGTTCAAAGCGTATTTGCATACCCACCAACTCCAATCTCACCTCAAGCAAAGGAATGTTATTGATGTTCTGGCCTACAACTGCCATCTCTTTAGGGTATGATTTCGCAAAGTGTAAGGAAGAGGAGGATACAGGTCTCTGGTTGATGTTACTTTGAGAAGACTCCTGGAGAAGAATATTAGTAGCGGGTGTGCACGTTGCTGAAAATCGTAATTTATGTTCCTGTTTGTGTTCATAAACATGTTGATTTTGGCTGTGACTTTGTCTGCTTTTAAGTAGTTGGGGTAAAAAGTGTTTGGCACTTGTTGTGGTTCCCTTAGTTTTGGATAATGAGTATGGCTTTTCCACAACAAGTTGAAGTGTTGAAGTTGCAGTTACTGCTGCTGCTGTTGTTTCCATTGATTTTGTCGTTTTTACGGGGTGGCAAAATGTTTTCGTTTTAGTTTCTGTTGCTGTTGCAAAAGCTAAATTTGCTGTTGATGTTGCTGTATTAGTTTTCTCCTCTTTAGCTGTTGCTGATTTCAATGTCTTTGTCCTTGTTGCGGTTGTAGACATTTCATTGTACAAATACTCTAAGCTGCAACCGTGTGTGACGAGCCGTATGAACGTTGTGTACATTAAGTTGAATTAAGTTGAATTTTGGAGTGCATGTTGCATGCAATTGCAAAAAAACCACAAAATGTTAGTCTGTGTGGGTTTTTTAAAATTTGTTTTTTCTTCTTTCATATGGTTGCTTTTGTATGTCAGCGTTTGTCTTCGTGATTTTTTTATTTTTACTTTTGAATTCATTTGAAAATGTTTTGAAATGAATGACTACAACAATAGCAATGAGTGATGATTCTACTTGACGATGAGTATGTGTATAAAAATGTTTGCCACTATGATGAGCATGACGATGGTGATGATATTGCTGGTTGTTTTTGTTGTTTTTGTTGTAGGTATCATATCAAGCAATTTACCTGTCATCGTTTGCCGGTTAAATGAGGTGCATTGATATTTAAATTTATTGTTTTATGAGAGCCAGGAAGTACATACATAATTTTTTTTGTTTTTTTTGGAAAATAAACTTTTGTGCATGTTGTCTTCATTTGCATTAGTTTTGCATAGAAAAAATTTCTTTATAATAGAAATGGAATTTTTGAAAATGATTTATGCAACAGATATTAATGCCTTTAAAATTAAATAAAATTTACTGGTAAAAGAAAAAAATAAACTTAAATAAATGCTTCGTTTCACACTCAAAATTATGAAATAATTAAATTGACTCTTGTATTTTTTACAGTGGTATTCATAAGTGAAGTCATATATTATGCATATTTTGAATTCACTGATTTATTCAAAAACTGATTAGAGAACTCTTCAGGAAATATCTTTCTCTCTTAAGGACTCTTTTACAAAGTGTCTGAAAAAAAATATGCATAAAAGGCATATCAAATTAATAAAAGTTTCTTTTAAATTCGTGTAAGGATAAGCGGTTGTTTGAAAAATAAAAACAAAAACGCCAATCTATCCTTCTTTGACATGGTTTTGTTTGCATTGTTGATACACAATTGTTTGATTAGTTTTTTGCTTTCTGACACGAATACTTAATTCAAAATATGACATGTTCGTGCATGCAACAACATATTTGCTTTTATATTCCCACTTAACTAGAGGTGTTTTTAAGTGGAGGCGTTTAAAGTAAATGACGCTTTTATAAAGTTTTTTCCTGCCAAACAAAAAAAAATTTATATAAATAATGGAAGTGTGAAATTTGTTGAATTTAAACAAAGCGAATTAAAAGAAAAAAAATTTGCGATAGAACTTGAGAGTCTTTGTTAATTGTTGAACTGAAAACAAAACTGCTTGTTAAATGTTTTGAAATGTTTTACTTATGAACGATTTTAGCAATTTATTTTTGTTAAAAGTTTTGCTTTAACCTGATTTTAATTGAATGAACAACTGCCTGGTAAATAAGATCATCAATGGATTTTAAATACAAAGAGTATTTACTACGTTGGTTAGCTGGATGCATGCGTAGAAACTGCAAAATGTTCTTTAATTAATGAAAAACATTCTATTAAAATTACGTTTTTCTCTGTCCCTGATTTACCTCCAATATAGTTTTATCACGTATATCCTTCTCTGGCTTGGTGTTTTCGAAAAACAAATAAAAGTTTTCGATCAACAAACGATTTAGCAACAACTTGGTTTCGTCACATTGCAGTAGACGGATCCTTAAACGCTCCTTTTGGTGTCTCAATTCCAGCAGATTTTTACCATAAAGACTACGCTGATGAAGAGGTTCACAACTCCATCGTTTAACGTTATCGAGAATAATTTTGATATTTTTTCTCGATTCTTGTAGGCGTGAGTATAATGATTGTGTTTTTTCAAAGATTTCATCGATTAGTTCACAATCTGTGAAAGACAATTAAGAGCGAATATGAAGAAAAGTTAAGGGAGGTTCATGTTAGCAAAATATATGGAAGAAAGAAACAGCGTGAAAAAAATTAGCAAATTTGACTATTTACTACAAAATTTAAAAAAAGAATTATAAATAGTAAATGTTGTAAATAGATGTCTTGGCTGCGAAACTTTAGAAATTAGACTGAAATTAGATCAATTGGTGATCGTGATTAACTTACATCCTGCAAAGGATATGCATTTAAAGAAAGTGCATGATTTGATGGTACATTAAACCACTTTGAAAAAAGATCTCCATAAGAATTTTTTTTACCTCAGCTGGGAATTAATCGGCGTTACAGCAAATTATCAATAATTCAAAATTTTTAAAAACTGTAAGAAAAATAACTTTTTCATCCAATGATTAACTGATTCAATAACGAATTTTTTTGAAACTAGTTTTAAATTTTGTTTAAGTATATTAATTGAAAAGTTTTTTTCAATATTTTTTTCTCTGAGAAAGTACTATTTAATCTGCACAAATGCAATTAATTTTTTTCTTGAAGCTCAACTTATGACGAAACTTTTGTATTTACACCCTAATTCATAAACGATTATTAAAGTTATTTTGGCGTTAATGTACGAATTTTGAATGGGAAAACCGCTTTTAATCTGCACTTTAACTTTATGAATCGTTTATGAATTACGGGGTAAGTCTCTAAAATGCAAATTTTCAATTAAGCAAAATTTTTAGAAACTGGTTGATAAATTTGATATGAATCACATGAGTAATTCATTCAATTACGGAATTAATTGAAACTAGTATTAGTTTTGATTAATGGTGTTTTCTTTTCTGCACACCCTGGTAAAATGTACATGCATCAAATGTAGAGCCCACCCTGTAATAATGCAACTTCTTGTTTCTCTAGAACAAAATACAATTTATGAAAAAGTAGAACCCCTTGTTTTTAACAGCTAGTGAGGGTAATTTTTTAAGAATAAAACGCACCACCCTTTTACAGAGCAAAACACTTTTAAGAAACGAACACAAAAGTACACTTCTTACATGGAGATGTTCCATTTTTTTGTAGAAAAGAAAACACCATAAGTGTATATGATTTTGATTCAATTATTGTTTTAATTGAAATGAAATTTCCGTTTTGGTTAACATTGGATAAAATTAGATAATATTTTTTCCTGTGTACAGGGGTTATCAGTGATATTAAAGTTAAAGGCTTATTAGCATTTTAGAAAATTATCCCAGACCTTTGAATTCTCTGCGTTTCAGGAAATAATTATTTTAAATTATGAATAAAATTCGAATAAATTCGAAATTATTTCAAATTACTTCTTGGCACCACAAAAAACTACCTCCTTCATTATTTTTTTAGAACCAGCGACCCTTACTTATGCTGTGCATTGTGCCAAAATAACAAACGAAAAATCTTTCAATATTGAATATTGCTATTTAGCTTTTTAGTTTTATTTTTGCAAGAGAGTCAATATACGGCTTTTTACAAATGACTGGGCCCCCGTTCTCTAGCAGCTGGCGACTACAATGCTAAACACACATTCTGGGGTTCAAGTTTAATCACTCTTAAGGGACGAGTTTTGTTTGACGTAGTTTCTAAAATGGGTTTAAACGTAGTGTCAAGTGGTCAGCCAACATATTGGCCAACAGTTCGACAAAAAATTCCTGATGTTATTGACTACCCGCAAGCTTTTAAAAAGCTATTTAAGTAAACGAAAATGTATAGTTCGAGAAGGCAACTTTTTAAGCCCTCCGCAGTCGATCGAAGCCGGAGTCCCTCAAAGCAGCATCTGCGGTCCTTTACTTTTTTTAATATATGCCTCTGACTTACCGTTAAGCAGTAACATTCACACGTCAACATTTGCTGATTTTACAGTTTTTCTAAGCGTTCATGAAAATCCTGTAGAAGCTTCGCGGAATTTTCAAGGGTACGTATCAAAACTGGAAACATGGCTAAAACAAAGGCGAATAAAAGTTAACGAGCAGAAATGTGTACACGTCACTTTTACGTTACGAAGGGAAACATGCCCGCCTATACAAATCAACACCGAGACTATACCGCAACACACTGTAGTAAAATATCTAGGCGTTCATCTTGATCGTCGTTTGACGTGGATACCGCTATAGACGCAAAGTTGACACAAATGAAATTAAAAGCAGCACAAATGAATTGGCTTAATGGAAGGAATTCCCTACTAAGCCTAGACTGTAAACTTTTGTTATACAATGCGATCCTGAAACCAATATGGTCCTATGGTATCCAGTTATGGGACACTGCCTCAGCATCGAGTGTAGAAAAAATTCAAAGGCGACAAAATAAAACTCTACGTGCAATTACAGCAGCCGCCTGGTATGTCAGAAATCATCGAATTCATAAAGATCTTGATGTTCCGTTGGTGAAGACAGTATTTTCAAAACACGCGAAAAAATATGTGAAAAAACTAGAGTTGCACCCAAACCCACTTGCGCGCAATATTCTACAGAGGTCACACCCGGCTAAGGAGGAGGGATACTCTTTATCTCAGCCGTACACGAGAGATGTAAATCAACAAAAATCAACCGTTGAAATTAAAAATGTTGTTTAGTATTGGCTAAACATATACATATGTATGTTTGTATGTATGTATGTATGTATGTATGTATTTAACATTTTTTATTATTTAGATTTAAGACTTGAACAACTTAGTGATGTTTCAATTTATAATTGAAGATTCAATAAAAAATAAAATTGATGATTAGCATTTCAATACAATTTATTGCAAACAACATTTAATTCCAGTAAAATGCAAATAAGAAAAAATATATATGTATGTATGTGTGTATGTCAAATCAATCCAAAAAATATGTTTTCTTGATGACAAATCATCAAAATTGCGTAACAAATTCAAAGAAAATGGTTTTGTGACAGACGAAAAAAAAAATAAAAATTAAACGAACAAAAAATTCAATTATAATTGACAAATAATTACCAATGGAAGTGGAAATGTAGTAATGGAAACGAAGGAAACGTATCATGTTCACAAACACATGCTTAAATAATGATTACTACACTGTGCTTATGTGTGCGTGTTTGGGTGTGTTTGGGTGTTAATGTGTGCGGGTTAGACGATGATAATGGGTACTTACCATACAAACGCCATGTCAATGTTTTGCTGGCGCATTCCACACGTTCGTCGATGACATCGACAACAGGCTGAATTAATTGCATTTCGTTTGTTGCATTTAAGCCTTCCCTGATGCTGTTGTAGTATTCGGCAATTTTCATTAGTTTGATCTTGCGTTGCCAAAAAATATCGCGTTGTGCGTACAAATTTAAAAGTGTTAATGGCAATTGATGAGCATCTGTATGTGGATGTTGTTGTGTTGCTACAACTGTTAATTGCGTTGTTGTTGACGAGTCGCACTTGTTTGTACGCTGAATTTCTTGCAGAGCCAGCAAATATTTCGTTTCTCTCAACAAGATAAAAAGTTCGAAGGATAAATTGATTTCAAGGATTTTCATGTCACTTACAAATGATGATTTATTTAAACCATCATCAAACTCATTTCCTCGAATTGTAAATTTTTCATTCGCTTTTTGTAAATTAGAATCCTTTTGATATGCTGCTGTAGCATCAGTTCTATCATTTGAAATTGTATAGACAGGATGATGATCATCATCGTCATCATAAGCAGCTTCATATGCTTCATTAGTGGGAGAATGTGTTTGGTTTTTGGTCATCCAGGTGTTTTCGACTTTTCTATTTGTTTTGCTGCCGCAAATAACATTCGCATTAATATCGCCTTCCATACAAATGCCACAATCTTGCTGTAAACTAGATGCAGCATCAAGTTCACTATGGAACTTCTTATATTTATATTGTTGCTGCTGCTGCTGCTGCTGTTGCTGGTGTTCTTGTTGTTGTTGTTGTTGTTGTGGCATTATTGTCAACATCATCACTTGCGCTTCGAGACCTTTGGCAATGCGTTTCTCCACTGTTTGTTGCCAATTGTTCCAAATTTTCAATTGCAAATTACTAAGTTTTGTTGTCAAAATATCACGTCGATTAGTCGACTTTTCATATTGAGAACTTAATGTGTTGTCAGCAATAAGACTTTTTCCACAAGGTGTGTGTGTGTGCGTGTGTGTGTATGTAAGTGCGTTGTCATTGGTATATTGTGTGAGTGTTAGGAAGTTGAGAGAAAATATGGTGGAAATTATTTGATGGTATTTTGTAAACCGACCAAAAATAAATTAACAAGACAGGTTTTTTTTTTTTAAAAAAGTACTCTTGAAAACATGAACACCATTCACTTCTGTTTGACATGTAATAAAAATCTGAATTGAAGTATGAAAGGATTTTAGCAATTTTTTTTTCAAGCTGTTATCAAGAGGAATGTCTTTGTCATTATTTTTATTAAAAAATGCAGACTGCGTAAAATTGTGTGTAAAAGAGTACACTGGAAGAAAAACAAAACACTAAATAAAAACATATAAACTACCCCGGCAAATTGTATTTAATTACAAATAAACAATTAAATAAATTAAAATCTTTGATCCGATTTTTTTTAATAAATTCAATAATTTTCTCAGTGTAAATCGCTCTCATAAATGCACCTTTAACAAATTTATTTGAATAGTTTACCTCGTCTCTACAATTATCAAGTACATATTTACTTACAGTGTAGTTATTAAAGCATTCAATTCATTGCCAGCAAAGACATCGCATCTTTTCATGTGATTCTCCAACCACATCATGGCGCCAGCAATAGTTGGAAAATTCATTTCGATTGGTATGGCATCAACACCTTTATATTCAGATGCCAATAGCACTTCACTGACAATGGTTTCAATCAAAAGCAATTCTTCCTTCAATACGCTAAAGATGTGCGGCAGAATTACCATTAATTCGGTTTGAATGGTTTTTCGTTGCACGATATTGGCAAACATTGTTGTCAGCTAAAGAAATTTTCTTTCGTAAAACCAGCAGCCATTCATGTCAACCATTATTACCACGAAAAAAACGAATCCATACACATACACATATTCGAACGTATTTACAACAAATACAAACAATATTGTACAAAAGTAAATAGAATGGGAAAAATAAAATATATAAAAATTATTGAAAATTTTGGTTGAAAATTGTTAAAAGGTCGAAATAAATTTTTAGAATACTCTTACGGTGTTTGTATGTATGAGTGTATGTATGTATGTGCGTATGTATGTACGTACAGATGAAAATAGTATTGTTATAGATAAATGCGTATTTTTCCATCCTACTGGTTAATTGCATAAAGCCAATAATTTTTGCCTTCTAATTTGTATGCATAACCTTTGGCCTCTTTAACCTCTAGACAAAGATAATTGCCTACAAAATAAGGGCTTAAATGGCTGAAATACTCCATTAAATATGTTTCCATCCAGAGACCTAAAATTTTGATTGAAACAATAAAAACACTTTTTGTGTATCGCTGAAATAATTTTACCAAGTAACCTTTCCGTTAACTAAATTGCAATTAATGAAAATTTAAATCTGAAATAAGTAAATAATTAGTAAATTTCGGTAAAATTCGATAATAATAAAAAAAAACTTTAAAAAAAATGTACCCATTTAAAAGAGGTACTTTTTAAAAAAGGTACTTTCTTAAAGAGACACTTCTTTGAAAATATACGCTTTACGCAAAAGTACTTTAATAAACACTCTTGTAACAAATTTCCTTTTGTTTTTCGAAAATGTAGTTTTTAAAAAATTTCGTTTTTTAGAAAAGCAACTTTCGCCGAAAAAATTTTATTTAACAAAAATATAATGGAATTTTTGTAGAAAAGGTACTTACTAGAAAAGTAACTGTTTTTAAAGAATTAAGTTGCTTACAAAGGATTCGTGTTTAAGAAAAGGTACCTGCCTAGGTAAAACTTTCATAAAAAATGTCCTTATATAAAATATAACATTTTTAAAAAGAAAATATAATTTTTCCTTTTAGAAAAATCCCCCTTGGTTACAAAAGGTACTCTTTACAAAAAGTACTTTTACAAAATGTACTTTTTACAAAAGGCACTACTTTCTACTTTCATAAAAATTGTTTTTATTTGCAAAATAACCTTTTTTTTTAATAATATGTGACAGCGCATAGAGAAAGGGACCTAAGGGTAAAAAATCAATTTTCACTTTTTTTTTTGATGTGGACAACATTTGAGCATCGAATGAGACCGATCCCATGCCCCAAAAACGTTCCCTCCCAGAGATATGCGCGTTTTATGAAAGTGATGGTATACCAAAGATACACGTATTTAAATCTTTAAAATGGCTCTCCTGAACAAAACCGGTTTTTACCCTTAGGTCCCTTTCTATTTTGCGCGTCACATATACTTTTTTCAAAATACGTCTTTGTTACAAAAGTTACTGTTACCAAATCTACTCTTTACAAAGAGTACTTTGTACCAAATCTACTCTTTACAAAAGGTATTCTTTACAAAAAGTACTTTTTACGAAGGTAATTTTTACAACAGGTAATCAGATAATTTTTACAAAAGGTACTTTGTTATAAAAACTGTTTTCTAATGATAAGAATATTTTTACGAAAAGTTTTATTTTAGAAAAAGTATCATTTAATAAAAGTTATTTCTTTACAAAAAGATGTGTTTCTAAAAAATGATTAAAGCAAAAAGTATTTTTTGGGTAAAATGTATGTCTGAAGAAAAAAATTCTTGGAAAATTATCATTTTTTTTTTTAAAAATAGCAAAATGTTTTTTTTTTTATCAAGTATATGTTATTGTTGTATATTTTTATAAAGACACACTTTCAGCAAATATACACAGAAAATTATTTTATAAATTATCTCTTCTCGGGAAAGTTAAATTCATTTGCATTAATTCACAACAATTTGTATCGTCTATCTTGTATGAAATACACTTTTGTTTATATGTTTGTGAACACCTAGTGGATATTGTATCGGCTTGAATCTTGTATTGATGGAAGAAAGAAGAACAAGCACCATACAAATACTCTCTGAGAGTATATACATATACTCTGAGTATTGTATGAAATATGATTTTTGCAAAACATATGAAATAAATGTGTAATTGTGTATTTCCTTTTTATATGAAAATTACCAACAACAAATTTTACACTCGATACAATGATACAAGAGGTTTTGTGAATTCAGCAATTATTGTTTGTATAAATAAATTACTCTGCTTTGTGGATATTAAATTGTTGCAGATTAATTTAAAATCTATCCTTTCATTACCTTCGTTAATTGTTCCCAGTTATGACAATCCTTATAGGCCTGCTGCAAAATGGTGGCTAATTTTTTCTCCAAAATATTCATGCGTTGGAAAAATACAATTTGTTCCCTCTTAAAAGTTTGTCTTTTATTATTATTTCTGTAATTATGATTTGGAATTGGCAGTTGTTGGCCAATGTCAATTTCCAGCCTAGTCCACTCTTCTAAAAGTAGTTTAAATTCATCGTGAATCTGGAAAGATTTCAAATAATTAATATTTTGAATTTATTACAATTCTTACACTTGGCCAAACTTACTTTTGAGACTTTTGAATTTTTGAAATTACCTGACGTATCCTGTCTGTTAGTATTTTACCACGACAGCCACCAATTTCGAGTTTTTCTAAACTTTGAAAAGTAACAGCGGCTTCAAAAATCGTTTGTAATTCCAACAGCTGCTCTATGAATCCATTTAAGGACAAACCAAACACTTCATCGTTTGAAAAGCGCCAAAACTGTTGCAATTCCACAGAAGTTGAAGCCATTGTTAATGATTCACCACCGGATACTGTACTAGAAGCTGAGTGTGGCAAAGCCGGTAATAACGTTTGATTGCTGGCATACTTCGCCTTATAGTCCAATAATTTGGATCTGAATTGAAGAAAAATAAATTTATAAGTTTTTTTTTCTTATAAAAAATCCTTCATTAGAGGACTTACTTAAATTGGTCTAAAATTTTAATGGTCTTGGTAATTTTCAGTAGACCCTCATCGGCTTCCGTTTGAAAAAGCGTGGATACTTCTAAATCTTCGCCTGCTCTGCGGACCATTAAATTACAAATACAACGCAAAAGTACCGTCATTCGCTGGGTGGTGCGATAATGACGCGCATTTGACCAAATTAAATGAATGACATGTACTAGAGGTCCTATCAATTCCTGAGCACTACTAAAACTGACCGTATTAAAGGTGGCCGTTTGACGCAGCACTGGCTGCAACCACAATGTTATATCTTTGGCCTCTTGCCAGGCATAAATAAGTTTCTTGAAAATCTTCAGATATGAAGGAAAATAAGAGGAGTCTATGGATTCTAATAAAAATACCAAAGATTTATGCGTATCAGTTCTTAATTGATCATAAATATTTTGTAGATTTTGTTGCCGATTTATCCAGAAATTTATTTCCTGTTGTGGCATGTTCAGTGCAACTAACAAACATTTTGTGGTTTTCCCAGACAAACTTGCAGAGTGCAGCACACAATCGGATTTCTCTTGTAGTATTTCATATATTTGTGTTGTCCAATTGATAAACATTTCTTCAAGTTGAGAGCGAAACTTTGGTTCTAAGGCGGTTTCAAGATGTCTAAAATTGCCGAAATTGTAAAAGACAATATCGAAAAGTTTATATGTAGAAGAAAATTTTCCTTAGAGCAAAAATACTATTAAAGGATAAAGTGAAAAGTTTAAATTAAGCGTTTAAGGAAAATTAAAATTTTCAAATAATTCACCGATCCTGGTTTTGTTTTTTAATTCCTCATATTGAAAACAGGAACTAATTGATTTTACCCCAAAATTAAATAAATCGAATTTTTATTTTCTGATCTTGGCCATGGGAATCTTATTGATTTAAAGTGATCGATAGTTTTGGGAGATTTTCCTTGTCACAAATTGATTTTGAAAAGTCGTTAATGTTTTTGGGCTTGAAATTTTAATCAAAATTGTTGAAGTGGCGGGGTGGCAAAATTAAAATATTTTTTTAAGCTATTGCATAGCTTCTATCGCGGGCTTTGGGGCGACCGAATCAAGAAATTTTGAAAAGTTTGTTTCTTAAGTCTTTTGTTTATGAAACGAAAAAACCTGACACTAAGTTTGTTTCTTATGTCTTTTGTTTTTTGAAGTGAAAACTTCCTATTTGTATAGTCTATGTATGATGACTATACAGTGTTGCCGCTTTTGAAAATTTTTAAAATTTCTAGTGTTGCCACCTTTTTCTGGATGTTTGAGGGGATTTTTATATATGTATATAAAAGAAAGTCGTGTTAGTTACACTATTTATAACTCAATAACGGCTAAACTGATTTGGCTGAAAATTGGTGGGCAGGTAGCTTAGAAACAGGAGAAGGACATAGGATACTAAGATTAGGCACTTTTTACCTGGGGGACTAGGGTGCCCCTTCTTTGTATGGGACACTTCCAGCATAGATAGAAAGCTGAAATTGAAATTGAAATTGCATAACTTGATAAAAAATGCTATGCAATAGCTTTACCGCGGCAGTCCCCGAGTGCCAAACGTCTTTCTTTTAAATTAGCGTAGCGTAAATTAGCCACATCTTTTTAATTGAAGACAGCGTCTTATTGTTGGTTTTTATTAAAAATTTACGATATTTTCTATATGTGCTTTTGCTAGACCATTTGCATTCAGCGGTGTTTACAGAACGAGAACATTATTGCAAATGTTTCTTCTCTTCGTTTGCGCCACGTTTATTCTTCATGTCATTTTGACCTTGTTGCTTAATCCATAAAATTTTCCATTAATACCAATTAATTTGCTAAAATAGTCAAGTTCAGTTTTTCCTTCTTCTTAAATTAGCAACAATTTGTTAGAATTTTTAATTAAATTATGAAACAAAGTTTCATAATTTCACTTATTAAGTTCATAAGGAATTGTTTAAATAATGAAATACTATTTGCATTTAGAAAACTCTGTAATATATACCATTTTGTTTTTGCTAATTATTGTGTAACTAAAACAACAACAACTATAAACAACTTGCGTTTCCTACTTAAAAGTTTTGACTGGTTCGAGTGCGCTAATTAGCTTTTTTAAACAGCTAAAAATTTGCAACAAGAAGCAGTTTTATTTTTACAAAACAAAACTTTAAAGTACGCTGTAATAAGCGTTTAATTTACACATTTTTTGTAAAATTAAGAAAAAAAAATGATTTAACATGAAATTGGAATAGAAATAGAAATGTGGAAAAAAAGAGTATGCATAACGTTTTTTACTTCCTTATGTAACAAGTGGGGCTATTTTTTTTTTTTTTTTGGTGGCAAATCTACATCTATATAATTATTAGGTTAGAACATTTTTGTAATGAACTTCTTGGCCTCATTATTCTAAGAATTTAGATAAAACTTGTACCAAATGAAAGATATTTATTTCAGGAAGTAAATGAGATATTTTGGATTATTGTGAGTTTAATAGTTTAGGAGTTATCGACGTTTAAAATTGCTACAAATACATGCACACGTATTACTTATGTATGTTAGTTAAAAAAACAATCAAACCAACTAACAAAACATGCAAGTATTTTTCTCCTATTCTTTTTTCAAAGAAAGTAACAGCAATAGTATTTGCCTTTCCCTTTCCCTTTTTTTTATAGGACCAACACTCACAGAATGACCCCTACTTATGAAAACCATTGTGCCAGAAGTAGGAAGAGAGGGATGGGGTATAGAGGTTAGATAGTGAAAATGTAAAAGAAGGCTTAATACTTTAACAACGTTTGTTCCACTAAAACTAGAAAACCGCTAAATGTATTGTAATGAAATTTGATAGACGAATTGAATATGACGCACATTAAAATATAGAGGACTATTTAAGGTTTTAAAACGGGAAAAGTTGATACTTTTTGTGTTTATTTTACAATTTTTTTTAAACAATAAACACAGAGAGAATCTTCCGGGAGGCAAAATGAGACAGAGCTGGCGCTTTGGTACCTTTTTACTCTTCGTACTTTTTTCCCTTTTCGATAAATTTGGTTTTTGCCTACCTTAGAATAGAAAAGTGAATAGATCTGGTCCAAGGACCGGCACTGCGACACCTATTGGATCTTTTGTGTCATGGATCTCTAAATTAAACCAAGCTCTGAATGACTCTCCTTGTGAAAGTCAGCAGAGAGCTTGGAGAAGCCCGCTTAATATCATCCGCACACACAAATTCAGAAAGAAAAACACGCCTTCTATTATGACATAAGACTATACATTCACAGAGAATGTGTGCCGTTGTCTCATCCTCTTCCATGCATAAACGGCACAATGGTGAGCGAACTAAGTTACTTTTCCAAAGATGGTAGTTCAGTCCATAATGACCGGATAGGAAACCAGTAACTAGCCGTATGTCGTTTCTGTTGAAATTCAGGATGCCATTGTATGAAAATGGTTGTATCAATGATTTGGCCTGCCTTAAACCGGGAGAAGCCACCCAAATTTTCTTAGCGGTCGACATGTCGTTCTTTCTGATTAGAGTTGTTACAGTCGACCAATTTACGCCACAAAAGGGCTCTGGTCCTATAAGAGGAGCGGCAGAGGCCCTCTCGGCCAATTCATTCGCTACCTCGTTACCCGGATGACCGCTATGACCAGGTATCCAGTGAATGGAAACCTTGTTCCGTATCGATAGCTTCTGTAGTGAGTCAAAGCACTATAAAACAATCTTAGAATGGAATTCCCATGAAACTAGGAACTTAAGGGCTGCCTGACTATCGGAAAAGATAGCTATATGCGCGCCTTTAATGCCTATGCTCAAATTAATATGAACACATTTGGTGATTGCCTGCATTACCGCCTGAAATACCGTGGGCCATTTACCAATGGGCACTGAGATTTTCATTTGGGTCCAGCGCCTACTCCATCTAAAGTTTTGGATCCATCCGTATACCAACATAAACTGGAATCCAAAGAGGAACCATTACCCTCCCACGTGGCCTACCTTATCTAATTGATAAACAAATATGTATTTCTTGTTTTCTATATTTGAACCAGGGGTGGAAAACTATTTTTTTTTTTTTTTGCAAAACAGAAAATATTATTATATTCACGTCATTATTGATCAGTAATAGAAAATTTTGTTAGGCACATAAAATATCATCGGCGATTTCAAAATCAGAAATGGAAAAACTTTTCGAATACTATACCCGAGTATGACAGTAAAATTTTGCGAATAAAAATTTCAACATTTTTAATATCTGAGAAAAATCTGTACAGAAGAGTTTTATTCTTTAAAACTAATATTATTATATATTTCGTTAATTTCTATGCATATAAAGCTTTAGTTTGATCTTTCAATTATAAACATTTATTACTTCTACACGCAGAGAGAAAAGACATGATTGCAAAATGTTCATATCAACTAAGTATATCTGCCACAACCAAATAATTATTCATTGAAGCAATTATGGTTGCATTAAAAATTCTTCAATTATTAAAATATTTGATGCGACAATAAAATAATCGTTCTGAGTTTCGTCCCATAAAAATTTAATGTAGCAAAAAAAGTATTTTCGCTGCTACAAGAGTATCTTTTGCAAATGAGAATAATAAAAGCTTATTTATAATAAAGCTTATTGTGACCATACATTGTTTGTCTTCTGAAAAGAAACAAAATAGCTGTCAGTCGTATGTAACTTCAGTCGTTCATAGAATTTAATAAGACGAGGAGGTGATGTCAAGTGAAAAAAATTAATGCTAAAATTATAATTATATGATGAAAGTTATTTAATTTTACAACAAAATAAAAGTGCTCCTGGAATCTGCAACATCAGTGATTTAAGGTACATATACGAGTACATACTAATATATGGAATGAATAAAATATACGAATGTATGTTTCTTTGCAGCATATGACGAAAACAATACTACGGAACAGCAAAAGATGGCGATTGGATTTTACATAAATATGCTGATAAATAAGTTAATTATTTTGAATTTTATTAAATTTAATTTGTCCAGAAAAGTTTATTCGATAACTATTTTCAAATAAAAATATTTATCAAAAATATAATTTGATTTAATTTAATAAGTATTCTTCTATCTAAGCAAAATGTCAAATTGTTTACATAAACCAGGAAAAAAAAAAAACATTTTCATTGTTACTATAATGCGCTCAAATTTCTCAGCGTTTGCAGAGCATACTATGTTCATACATTGGGATTGTCAGAGGAGATTTATGAGGATCATATTATGGTCCTTGGATGAAAGTTGCAAAATATAGTAGACTCAATCATTTATCTGAACATGAAATGATAGTTTGCGATTATGATTCCATCAACCATGTTTTTTCTTTGCGTGTACGTAAAGAATAGTGAAAAATATATTTTATGACTGCTAAGGTCCAGTGCAAGCGAGATTTTTAGTAAAATTTCCTATTTGATATCGATAAAATTTGATGGGAATTGAATGGAAACCAGGAAACAAAATAATACGCGGTAAAGTGTGTATACTTACTATTGGGTATGTGCACAAACTATGTGTATATGATGTGTGCTTTAGCTATTTTACTATTGATCCACAGGTATTTATGTGAATTTTAGGAACAAAATATTAAAAGGTATGTAAGTAATTACATATATTAAAATTCCGGCTACCGTTGAATGCATTGAAAACTTTAAACGTATTTGTAGCTCTAAAATTGATCTGGTTTTATGCGCATGTCGTAGTTGGAATACTTGCCAAACTCAATATTTGTAATTTTATCTGAATACCATTTTATTTAACAAAAAAGAAATCTATATAAAATAGGATGTGTGTATGTATGTAACGTATGGATTCCAAAACGGCTGCGCCGATTTTGATAAACTTTGCAGGGAATCTTCAGAATATTCAGGCGGGTGACACTGTGAAGTCTGATTTTTGATTTGCGGTCTGCGGGCGGAGGGGCGTGGCAAAATCCAATATCTATATATATAAAAATGAATGTCTGTCTGTCTGTTTGTTTGTGCGCTATAGGAGGCCAAACCCTTGGACCGATCTTCCTGAAATTTTCACAGCATGTTACTGTGACGCTGAAAAGAATAATAGGCTATATGAAGTTTTGAATGGACAAATGGGCGTGGTACCACCCATATATCCCAAAAATTTAAATCACCATATTTTGGGCATTTTTTGACCTACGTCGATGATATTTGGTACATATGGTATAATTAGGAATACGTACCAGGAGAAAACTGGGTGGGACCACGTCCCTTTTTAGGAAAATCAAAAATCGTAATATAGTCTTAACTACTAGACCGATCGTCAATTAATTTTCACAATAGGATATTCTTATGAAATAATAATTTCTTGAATATAACGAAGGGGGTAGCGAAGCACACTGGGTTCACCTAGCTTTATTTAAAAATTTTCTAATAAATTTTCCTATTTTCGTGTTTGTATAACACTGTGAACCGAATGGGAAAGTGTAGGTGAAATACATATCAAAACACTTTTCACCTCAGGTAACACAAAGGGAGCATTAGGACCCAAGTAGGTCAGATCCAGAACATAACTTTCTCTATTTTTCTTTAAAATTTTTTTCTATTTGTTTTTTTTTTTCAAATATTCTTAATAACTAATAAATTTGAGAGAATATAATAGATCTGTAAAATTCCAGAAAAAAAAAAAAATAATTGTACAAACACACACAAACACGCACAAATATTCATTTCCACATTATTTCTCTGCAAAATGTTCTTTCCTAATATTTTTCTTCTTGGCCACAAAAATATTATCGTTTGTTTTTTTCTATACTACGAGTGCATACTTTCAAATAATTGAGAATTGAAAAAAAAAAAATTATTTAAAATGTTAAATAATTTTGTTATATTTTCTTATTAAATACAAGTGGCAAAATGTAATTGTTTGAAAAGTAGCCAAGCATTTTTATGTTACAATTTTCTTTTTCTCAAGAGCTAAAAATTCGAAATGTTTTGCATAATGGAATATTTAAATACTTCTTGTTTTATCAACCACTTACATAAATATGTATGTATGTATTTATGCACATATGTATGTATGTATGTATGTTTCAAATTCAAATGACTTTTATAAGTTTTAAGTTATTTTCAATAGTCCTTAAACTATAAATTTTAACCAATTTGTTCGCATTTAAATTGTTCTTTTGTGTACTGCCATTCTAAACTTGTACTCGTATGTGTGTCTGTCCTTTAATATCTTTTTAAGTAGATGTGAGCAATACATACGTACATACATACACACGGATATGTATGCAAGAATATTTCTCTGGCTATTCAGTTTCTTTGCACGTTCTTTAAAGTGCTCTTGTTAACTATAAACACTTAAGTTTTATAGTTTTTCTTCAACTAAAATAAAATAATATTTAAATGCGTTTTTAAGGATTTATTTATGTACTCTTGCTACATCTTTTCAAAGTAGTTGAGAATATAATCGAAATGCCTAGAAATTTATTGGTTATTTTTAGTTGGTTTTAACCCTCAAAAGGTTTACAGCTTTATGGCCACAAAATTGTGTTATGGAAGAGATGATTTGAATTACAAAAATTTCAAAATTATTTTAGTAGATCCTACGTTTTTAGAGTAGAAAAATAAATCTTTGACAGTGCTACTACAATGATAGTATTATTGAAGTAAAAAAAACATGGCTCCAACAAACATAGTATTGTTCTGTTTCAATGTTTTAAGCGCATGAACACAATTATCTTTGAAGTGTTTTTTTTTGCTCGTTGGTGCGGATTTTCAATTTTGTTTTGTTTTTATTAATTTGTCATAAATAAATTAAATTTGCTTTCCATTATATTTTGTTTTGCTGTAGGACACTATTGTACAACGTAAACCAGATAAGAGAAAGTTCTGTTTTATAAAAAGTAGGTTTTAAGGAAAATAAAATTTAAAAAAATACTTAAAAAATAGTACCATTTAAGAAAAAGTTCGTTTGAAAAAAGTGACTTTTAAGAAAAAGTACTTTTTATGAAAATTTACCGCTTCGTTAAAACAGCCAATTAAGAAAAATAAATAACTGTTAAGAAACAGTATATTTTTAGAAAAAGATCATTTTAGAAGATAAAGAAAATTTTTAGAAATAGACACTTTTTGAGAAAAATACGGTTAAAAAAGTATCTTTTAGGAAAAAGTACATATTAAGTACTTTTTAAGAAAAAGTACAATTTTAAGTACTTTTTAAGAAAAAGTACATTTTAAGTTAAAGCACCTTTTAAGAAAAATTACCTTTTTAGAAAAATTACCTTTTTAGAAAAAGTACCTTTTTAGAAAAAGTACCTTAAAAGGATAATTATCTTTAAGAAAAAGTACCTTTAAGAAAAAGTACCTTTAAAGAAAAAGTACATTTAGAAAAAGTATATTTGTAGAAATAGAAAACATTTAGAAAAATTTTTTGGAAAAATTACCTTTTTAGAAAAATAAACTTTTAAGAAAGTTAAGTTTTAAAAAAATGTACCTTTACCAAAAATTATCTCTAAAGGAAAAAAAATTTCAAAGTTAAGCGACTTTTTAAGCAAAAATTATTTTTTTAGAAAGGCAATTTTTTTGAGAAAAAGTTAAAAATTTCTTAGGACTATATTTTTATATTATTATTATTACGAATAAACGTAAGTATTATTTGAACTTATATTGATTTACACACATATGAAAAGTAATTTTGAATTTTCATTAATTCAATAAAACTGAACTTGAGCCTGATAATATTACTTTTCATATGTGTGTAAATTTCTTAGGACTATTAAGGGTTAAAACGATATTTAACTAAAATTTACATAGAAATCTTCAAATTGTTTGGTTTTGTAAAAAGCACTTATTCAGTTATTTCTCTTTAACAGAAACAAAAATATTATCTATCGACTTTAATGTTAACTTTTGTTTTTCAAAAAAAAAAAAAAAAAAAAAAGAAAATAGAACAAATAAATAAAAGTAAAAAAGAAACGCAATTATTAAGCCAACTGGCAGTTTTTAAAAGAAAAAGGTGGGACGACCAGCAACCAACATTTCCACTTACCCTTTCTTAACATCACTTACAACTTGTTCAATAACTGTTGGCGAAACTAATAACGATAAAATTGTTCGATTGTTGGTTTTGCCTTTAATCTGTAAGTAATAAAATAGAGCAAAAACATTTTATGGAAACATTTCAAACACAAGAAAATATAATACATATAAAAAAAACCTTACAACCTGAAAGATAAGCAGTTGTTGCAATAATAATAAAGACCTGACTAGACAACGTTTTGCAAGATGGCTAAGAACTGTACATACAAAACCTTGATACTAAATATATTAGTATCTATGCAACAAGACATTCGAATTGACGTAACACGCAAAATTCTAAAACCCGATGAAATTCATTTCTAGTTTTTATTTTACTGCCACAAAAGATTAAAGCACCTTCTTTAAAAAAAACATTTTTCAATCGGCCTATTGCTAGCGGATTTATATCTATAAATTAATATTTTAGGCTCAAGCTTATTTTTTTTTGAAGGATCAACCTTGGAGGGAGGTGTTTGGGTAGTATAACTTACCCCTTCAATTAAACTTACACTTCCCAAAAGATTACTTCAAAATTTGGAAAACTTTAGTATTTTTGATTTTGTGTTTGTTGGGTTATACTTTGTTCAATAAACTATAAAAATTTATTTCACTTGCTACAAAATTGTTTTCGTATTTGGCAGTTTCCTGGTCGATTTTCTGCATAAAAAAAAAATATGAGTGTATTTGGTAACCTCCCCTTCTGTATACGCATACATGCATATACACACTTAGGTACGTACATACATACATAGTTAACCCTATGTTACCCAATATACTTTTTAACTGTTTTAAAGATTTTTAATTGCAAAGTCTTGCTTTCTGCTCTCTTGGTTAAAATATAGAAAAATATGTAATCTTTCGTTTCTCTTTAAGGTTTTTTGCTTATGCATAATATTGGCCATTAAAGGGTTAATCGGAATATTATCATAACAATAACTAAGAGAAATACATATATAGTAGATATTAAATTAATTTCTTTTGAGTTACAAACTAAACGAAGGATGTATTTATTTATTAGCAATTTATTACGAAAGAAAACATTGATGATTTTATAATAAAGAGTCTAATGATATTTTTCTCATCTCTGGCCACTTACCTGTGTTACCGTGTTTCTAACATCTTTCATGCGTGCATTTAAATCTTTGCCAACAATATCTGGCCAATTTTTGCGATTTAGTGAATTCTGCAATACTGGTTGCAATATTTCATCAAACAATATGGCTAATGTTTCGATTTTACTGTGTATGGGAAAATCGCCACAAATAACTTCACTGCAATAATTGTCTCTGGTTAGGACTGTGTGTAGTTGGCGTTTCAAAAAATATACACATTTGCCGCGTGGTACACCATCCAGAGTTGAGAAACTGCTCGAGGGTGGTGGTAGGGGAGCCAACAATGCTGTGGCTGCTGTCATAGCAGCTGTGGCAGCTACTGTGGCAATAGTAGCACCAGTCATTGTGGTCGAGGTGGCTGCAAATGAAACTTGAATATTTTGTTCTACTTCTATTGCTGTTGTTGTTGTTGCTTTTGTGTTCTCTACTAAAGCTGATACTGGTGTTGGTGCTGTCGTTGTTATAGTTGTTGGCATTATTATGGCGTAATTATGCTGATACAAATCGTTTATTGAATTTTTTGGTATTAAATGTCCGGCCGGATTGAGTGTCATAACAAGTAGACGTCTTTGCGGGTTGTCCAACCAATCCAACAAAATGAGCTGGAAAATTAAATTGAATAAACAAGAGGATAAACAAAAAAAAAAAAATCAAAATAAACAAGCAATTTATTCCTCAATATCATAACAAACAACAACAACAACAAGAACAGCATCCTAAGTATTATTAGCCATATTTTTTTTTTTTTTTGGTTTGGCTTTCCAAACAAACTTTACAACAGATTAATTGTAGTAAAAACTAAATTTTCAAAACCAGAAACCTTTTGTGCAATTGATTGTGAATTTCGTTTCAGAATTTAAAAGATTAATGTTTTAGCTTCAAGGCAAAAAATCATTATTTGAGAAAAAAAAAAAAAAAATTAACTTCCATTTTTCTATATTTCATGAAGTCTTATCGCATGTTCAAACTGTCTTTAACTATAAATTTCAAAGCTTAAACTTGTTATATGTGTATATGCGAATACTTTATATAAAACGATAGTTTTTTGAAGTGTATTTTATACCAAAAATTTTGTAAATTTTTTTTCGTGTAATGGTGACTAAGAGGATTAAGATGGACAGACTACATTTACACTAATGTTGAAGGAGTAAAATAAATTGTATGAAAGAAATGGAAGATAGGGAGGTAGGAGGTTTTGTTAAAAAAATATATATTTTAAGACGACAAGTCGATATTTTGTACATATTTTTTATATAATCTTTGATACATCCGTAAAGGGTATAAGCTTTAAGTGTACACAAACATACCATTTTTTTATCTCTGGCTAAACTAAAAACGAAAATAGAAATACATTTTTTTTTTTGAATAAAATTACTTATATCCTTGAATTTGAGATTTTATTTTTAATAATTTTTACACAGCGTTAAACTTTTCAAAATGTATTTATTGTTGTACACTTTTAAGTGTGCTACTTACTGTCTGCCAATATTAATGAAACATATACTCGTATATGGTATAAAAGGCATTTTTCTCTAGATCTCTAAAATATGTTGCATTTTACAAAGAAAACCGGTTACAAAACCGGTTGAAAACCCGGTTATAAAACCGGTTGGAAACCCGGTTATAAAACCGGTTTGCAACCCGGCTACACATAAACCCGGTTACGAATCAAGCATTCGAATGTTGTAGATAACTTTTATCGTATCACTATTTAATTACATGCACGGCTTTAAGGTAGTACCATTATTGCATCGTTCGTTATTTAAAGGGATTCAATATTTTTTTCCCTCATTTGCTGCCATTTTTAGCACTTTTATTTTAATTTTAATTAATCTTAAAATGTAAAAAATATATTTATTATTTATTATATTGAATTGTTTTCATACATTTGTGTAAAATAATTTACGTATTTATTATCACTGATGCCATTTTGTCTGAATTATGTTTCTTGTTGTTTATTTTTTGTAGCTGTTGTTGTTCTTTTCGAAATACAATTCTGAACTACAAACTTTTTTAGTTGTTGTTTTTTTTCATGTTATTTTAATCGAATTGTTTGCGTATGAATTGAGTTGTTCATTTACAAAAGTAAAAACAATTTAAACATATTTATTAACACGAAATTTCCTTCTTAACTGTGTTTTAATACAGTGGGTTAAATAGGGAAACCTTCACTGCATGATCGGGTTATTTTCTACGTCTTAATTAAATGAAATATGCGTGGTGGGTACATATATCGTATGGGACACCTTATATCTTTGGAGATAATTGGTACTTGATTAGGAAGGTGTACGATTTTTGTGTGGCATCTTTTTAATATTGGCTCATAGTCTTAAGACATATTTTTTTAAGATGGATAACTCTTTTATGTAGTTGTCATATGTATTCCTGCAAGGACATGTTTTTTTCCAGAGAAGTTACACAATTAAGGCTTACTGTTTAATCGAATTTGTTAAGGGAAGGACAGTGTATAGAAGGCAGCGGGCGGAAATTTACAAAAAAATCTCAATGAAATTTTTAAAGCTGCGCCGTTAGTGTTAATTTTACATATTAATTTCCTTAAGCTGTATTGCGTAAGCCGTTGTGTTGAAGAATCCGACTAAGTGGTCGTAACAAAACCATATAATCCTTAAACGGGTTATTTTGTAACCGAGTTTTGTAACCGTGTTTTTTAACCGGATTTTGTAACCGGTTTTGTAACCGGGTTTTCAACCGGTTTGTAACCGGGTTTCTTTGTAAAAAAAAATATTTTACATAAACCACAAATGTTTCATCAATATTGGTTAACAATATCATACTAAAAAGTGTACCAAAAAATATTCTGTTCCCTATTTATATACGAGTTGAAATTTATTTTGCCAAAGATTCTGCTAAGAATACGATCGCTGAGCTGTAGCGCTACATTTGATTGACTTGCAAAATTTAAGCCGTTTAATAACAACTAATACAACGCAATATTAATGCACATGAGAAAAGTTTACAATATCAAAAAGAGCTGCCCTAAGCAGGGTCTTAGCAAATAGATTGCTTCGCTGTGAACGCCATCAATTTTTCTGCCAACCCTTGTCCCTTGTTTATCAAAGTTCTCGGATTTTTTGAAAAATGAATAAATTTTTCATTAAAAACCTTTTATATTTCCTTTTTTTTTTGTTCTTTAATCTTATTAAGAGTTTTATGGAAGCACATAAAAATATTAATCCGTTGTTTAGTTGCGTCCACCATACTGTATTTTAAAATAGTTGACGCTCCTAAAAGTTTGCATGTTTTATATTGTTTACTACAAATGAAGTCAGTCGAAAAATTCATTGAAATTTAAAAATGTTTTAATTAAATACAAATTTTTTCATTTTCGTTTTCTAAAGACTCAATTTTTAGAATTGAAAGCACTATCGATCGGAATTGAGGTGTGTGTGATATGGCTGTATGTATATATTTAACGGTATATATTTAACTGTTAGCTACTGTATTGACATTTTTTTCGTATCAAACTATTGTTTGTACTCTACGTATGATAAACAATTATAGCACCCAATTAACCAAAGACCAACATATGAATTCTTCTTAAATTCTCAATACTAAAGTAACGCGAATGATTTTTATGGAATTTTAGCGGATAACCGGCGTGTGTTGCTACGCTAGAAACAATTTAAAACATTTTGTGTATTTGTTGCAGAAAAATAAATTTATTAAAAAAAAAATACTTCCTTATTCAAAGTCAAATTTAAAATCGGTCTAAAATTAGCGGATTTATTTCGCTCGACCACTTACATTTTGATGGGATCAAACCAAACTAAGCGATCACTTTCGAAATCGATTCATAAATTTAACAATAAAACATTAAAATCTATATATCGAGTGTATTTTTAAAATTAGCACATAAATTAAGGAGAATGTAAGTTCACAGGAGCCGGCAACTTGCCCTGCGGTTAAAAAAGAAAAAACTTATGGCCCATAGTGCATGCAAATCTTTTCAATATAAGAAATTACTTTTAAAATCAGACTATAAATGGTTCATGAGTTAAGACTTCACAGTAAAAAATTTTCCAGAATTTAACACAGGAGGCGCTGAAGCACTGCTCTGAAAACTTACAAAATGCGGAATAGCAGAGTTGTAAAAGAATTAAGCATTCTACATTTTTAATATTTATTTTCTCACCCTTTTCCTTTCCCTAGTAGTTCTGGCATAATTCATATATTGCAAAAGCTAATTAAGCTTCCTACATGTTGCCTTCTTTTGTATTGGAAAGATGACTAAAAGCATTTGAAAATAATTTCGTGTTATAACAAATAATTGTGAGAAAAATAAAATGCATTCAAACACTTTTTTAAATTTCATTGCTTTATCTATACTAATATTATAAAGAGGAAAGGTTTGATTTTTTGTTTGTTTGTTTGTTTGTTTGAAATGAATAGGCTCCGAAACTACTGGACCGATTTTGATGAAATTTTCAGGGAATCTTCAAAATATTCAGGCGGGTGACATAGGCTATATGAAGTTTTGATTTGACAAAGAGGCGTGGCACCGCCCATATAACCCAAAAATTTAAATCGCCATATTTTGGGCATTTTTTGACCTACGTCGATTATATTTGGTACATATGGTATTGGCATAATTTGGAACACGTACCAGGGAAAAAGTGGGTGGGATCACGCCCCTTTTTAGGAAAATGAAAAATCGTAATATAGTCTTAACTACTGGACCGATCGTCACTAAATTTTCACAATAGGAATTTTGTTTTATAACGAGGGGGTAGCGAAGCGCACCGGGTATACGAGTATATAGTATGAAAATATTTTGAATAATTGAAAATTTCGACATAATAAGGACAACTTGTTTCTTCCCATATATTATACAGAAAATCCCATTTTGGTCTATTGGGTTGTAACGATGACAATAACAGTAATTAATTGTTGACGAACTAAAAAAAAAAACAAAAGCAAAAAAAAGTAAATCCACAATAAATTGTTTTAAACAATAGAGTATTAAAATGTTGTTCATATTGTTGGGTATTAAAAATACAACTGTCTATTTTACTTTCATGAATAGTTTCGTTGTTGCTGTTGTTTGCATTCATGTTTTATTTACCTGATACTCCTGGGTGGCCATCATTTTATGCCATTTATCATGCTTAAGTCGTAAACTGGTTAATGTATAACTTGTTATAAACTCTAATCTGGCATCATTTGACAACGGCAGACCACCAGCTCCTGCACTATACAGCGGTATGCTGTCACTGTTTGTTGTGCTGCCGCCACTGGTATTTCCGGTGCAATTGCTATTTAAGTTGCTGTTGATATTTTGTTGTGGTATGATGCTGCTGCCATCTATGTTAAGAGGATTTTTTACCTCTTCTGAAGTTGCAGTTGCACAACTATCATTCATGGTCACGAAAAAATTTTAATTTATTAAAATCTCTTGCAAATCGTGTTTCTTTCTTTTTTTTTTCTTTGTACTCTTATGTGTGCTGGTAGTAAGAGTGTGTATGTATTGCTTTTGTAATATGAAGTTTGGATCTCAAATTTAAGTGTGTTTTCACGGTGTAACGATTTTGCCAAAGAAACGTCTATGTGAAAGCTTTTGGCTCAAATGAACATTTGGATTTTAACTTGATGATAAATGACCTGGTCTGTGGAAAACATTTGAAATACTAAAAGTGGCCATTAAAAGGATATTAAAGTGCAACAAAGAAAGTAGAGAAAATGTTTGTTGCTTTGATTCAGTCAATTGCCACTAACCTAGGTGAAACATAAGCTTGCAACAACAACACACAAGCACACTCCTTGTGGAATATTCACTCATTCAATAATATCGATCAAACTTCAAAGTTTCTAATTCAAATTAAAAATTTATACTTTGAAAATTTTTCATTTCCTTTTCTTTTTTGCCGTTCACACATTCATTCGCATTCTCACTAGAAATCGGCTCTAAAATAATAAGGTTAATGCTTGCCTAGTTAGAATCCTATAATGAAGTTATAATTTCATTTAATATTTGCAGCAGGTTGCTTACAGCCGCTTTGGTTTGGGTCTTGTTAATACTATAATTGTGTGTACTTACTTGCTGTAATAATTTGAGTTTTGTTACAACATCATCATCATCATCATCATCATCATCATCATAGTAATGTCTTAAAATATCCGTAATTTCCGTTTATTTAAAATGAAACGGATGTGATTTTGTGTAAGAGAGCACAGAATTGAGAAAGTTGTTGTTGGTTGGTTGCATATACACATTTGTAATGTAATATCCCAGGGGCGAATTTTTCGATTACAGAAGCAATAATGTGATGCACACGTGTAAGACAGTAACGCACACCATCTCAATTACAACCTGGTATACTTTTTCGAATGCATTGCCGCATTCCTGGAGTGAACGCCTACCACTTGCACACAATGTAAGCAGGATAGTGTGGTGTTCATTTACTAAATATAAAAACTCATTACTGTTTCACATACTTTGTAAGTAGGCAGTAGACACTCTATATCCTTATCTATCCTTACTTCGTGGGAAAGTAGAAAGCTCATTGCCCGCTACTTCACACACATTGTACGCTAGAATTCATTGAATACAAAGTGTGACAAACTTCATTGGAGAGATGTGATGTGGTATGCAAAGTTCGCCGCTGGGATAGTGTGAGAGACAGTGAGAGAGCGAGAGTTCTGGGAGACGGTTTTCTCTTTTTTTTATGTGATTGAAAATTTGAAAAATATAATTTTGTTGTAATTTTTAATTTTAATTGCAGTAAAATTTAACTTATTAAAATTCAAAAATTCTATTCGGCCAGTGCTGAAATCTAAAAAAGGGATGTTGAAATATAAAATTTTTCCTCTGTTGCTCGAAATATGTTAACAATGTCTACTTAATATTTCTTTGATAATTAACATTTACGAACATTAGCCCGTATAAATATTAACAAATATTAATAATAAGCTACAAAATATTTTTACAAAGTTATTTTGATAAGTTAAACATATGTATGAATATATCGCTCATTTACTGTAATAGAGTCATAACTCAAAAAAACTAGTTTTGCAGAAAACGCCTTTAAAGTTTTCATTTTACATTCAACTCAAGTTAAAAATATGTAACATTAAATTATTCCCTCAAGAGGTAGTATACATGATAGTTAAACGAATTTTTTACACAACCAATATGATCAATATGATTTTAATTATGCATTATTAACTCAAAAATCACTCTATTGCAGTAAATGAGCGATATTTCCATTTTTGTACTCATGAAAATTGCAAAAGTTATTTTAAATACTTTTGTAATTATGGGTACTCTAATATATATCGATAATTTCTAAAAAGCAAACAATTCCTGCAGCTAAAATTGTAACTAGTAGTGTTTTAGGACAGTCATAATACTAGTTGAAACGATACTGTTGAAAAACAGGTAAAGTCGTCCTGCCTGCTGTAGAAGAATATTTTTGTTTTAAATGTCAAATTGTATGCAGCAGAGCAACAAGCTGATTAAAAATTGGTAGCGGCGACTAAGCAAAAAATACCTGTAAAAGCAGTAAAAAACCGATGTATTTGGCAGCGGCTCTAATTCATTAAAGTGGCGATGATGTCCGGCTTCGAAGCGATCGGATTGTTTCTCTGATTTTGACACACAGAAAACATTTTACACTAACAAAATGCCTGTTGTTTTTGTGACGTTGTATTTGTTTTAGGGACAAGTCTACCTTATATATTTTACCATGAGATTTGTCCTAGTCAAAAAATTTAAAAAACAAAAAGTAAATGAAAAAATGTTTTTTGAATTGTTTTCAAAATTGACAGGAAATCTTTAGAACATACATATTTGCGGCTGCAACATTGTTATGCGCTATAACATTGCCGTGATTCACGGAAGATTGAGTTCAAAATAGTATGCAAATTTGTATAAAGCACTATTGGTGAGTACAAAGTTTATATTATTATTCTAAAATTCTAGTTGCTTAAAATTTGTCTAAACCTTTTCCAGACTCCATTGTAAGTTTAAAAAATATGAAACAAAAAGGACCAGAAACAGTCAGCAACACCCTACTAAAAATAATGAAGACAAAACGGAACCGAAAATTTATTTTTTGACTTTTAGTTTTTCTATGTATGTATGTATGTATGAATTGGTTTTAAGTTTTATGTGTTTGACATTCATAAATTTTTATTCAATAAAATCGATAATTTTTTAATATCAATACAAATATTGCAAAGGAAACTAGTATACAACCTTGTACCATCGTTATAGTCCGAAACTAGTATAAATAATACTAGTATAATACCAGATATAATAACTAGTTGGCGCACTAGTGTTTGACCTGGTATTTTTATATGCACAAATGGACTCGTTGGGCTCCTATGACAACCTTATGTGAAAATCGATAGTTCGATATCGAAGAAGTTCTTTCTTTCGAACAACTACATTTTAAATAAAAACAAATTCAATAATCCTTCGATATCGATAATAAATAATTTAAAATAAACAAAATGAATAAATAATTGCTAATTAATATTAAAATTGTTTAATTTTGTGTTTATTTGAACTAATTTTTATTAAAAAATAGTTAAAAATCAAATTTTAATGCAATCTATCATTCACTTGTAACTTGTAAAATATTTTCTGATGGTCTCCGTCGACCCTAAGCTTTTTTCTACAATTCTACAAGTGTACAAGTGCAAAATTTAGTTTAGTGAAACAAAACCACTTGTAGAAGTATGACTTGTAGACTTGTGACTTGTAAAATTCACTTGTAGCCACAAACTTGTAATTGTATTTTTATGAAACACAATTATTCACAAGTTCACAATTTTACAGGCAAAAACACTAGTAAGTGTGAACTTGTAGCTTAGTGAAATAGGCCCCTGTTCGTAGTAATTTTAAAAAAATTTCAATTAGTATATAATTGTGTTTTTGTTTCAAATGTAATTGCTCGAAAGAAAGAACTTCTTCGATATTGGCGAACAGGCACTTAGTATTTCAATATCTTAAGGGTTTTCTTAAAAGTGCATTAAAATTAATTTTAAAATTTTTCAATGCAAACTGGGCGGAATTCGAAAACACAATTCATTTTATAAGTTTTAAAAATGATAATTTTAATTGATACAGAAATATTTTAAGTATAAAATTCAATAATAATGATGCCAATTTAATTTTCAATGTTCAAGCAAAATCAAGAAAAAAAAAAACAGATGGCGAAAAATAACATAAAAAAACCAACAAAAAAATGACACATTTAAGCATTCATTTTGTTCTTTTTTTTTGTTTTTCAATTTTCTCTATCCTGCATTCATTTAAAAAGGTTCTTGGCGATTTGTTCGTCTGTGTGTGTGTGTTTTATCTATTCGTCAGCACCATCAAAGAGATTTTATCAAAAAATTATATGTGTTTTTTTTAGAACAGTTTGTAACAAAAGTAATAGTTAAGCAGAGTGGTGTGTTTTGCAAATTGAGTCGACATCAACTGTCAGGCCGACCGACAAACACTTAAACTTAATTTGCAACACTAAAAATGCTGAATAAACATTTTAAGTTTGCAACAGTAGACAAACGCCAGCCAATGTCCATTTGCCAGCCTTTTCCTTCGTTTTCAGATTGAATGTCCAAACAAAAGTGGGTCCACGTTGTCTGCAAAAAAAAAATATTATAAAAAAGACAAAAAAATATAAAATAAACTAAAACAAAATAAAAAGTAATAGAATACAAAAAAGGTACTACTGAAAAGAAAAAGATGTGCAGTAAAAAAAATCTTTATATGGAATACTTGTGTGACAGGCATACTCGTGCTATGGATGGAATCTCTAACATGAATGGGCGGGTACGACTGTGTTGTCCAAATAAAGTAAATATAGCTAATGCTTGGCAATAGATTAAAATTCGTTAAAAGATTGTATTTTAAATGAAAAAAAAAAAAGAAAATAAAATCTTAAGAGAGTGTTTTAGCCAATTGGCCAACAATCATTCAAATATTTTCACACAAAGATGTCATGATTACTACATGCACATCAATTTGCTGAATTATTTGGCGCAAAAGAAAAAGTTGTTATCAACCACATTTGGATAAAGGAAATTAAAAAGTAGAATTGCGGGACATAAATCAGATTATAAATACAGAAACACTACATTAACACAAAAGACAGCTCTGTCATTACATTGCGCTAGCTCAAATCATTGTCCTGATTTTAAAAATACATTAATTTTAAACAAAGAAAATAATTATAAGCGTAGATTAATGCTAGAAATGTTACAGATCAGTAAAGTTCACAATACACAACAAATTAATTACAAAATAGATACAGCAAATATAGCTCAGAATTATAGATATTTAGTTAATAGAAGTAGAAATTTAAGCTAACTTTTTGTAAAATATGTTGTTTTGTTTTTATATATTAATGTTGTCTATAATCCTTAAGATATGCTTTAAAATAATTTTGTTAATTCGTTCATACAAAAATTAATTTTTTGATTTGGCGCCAGAAAATGTGTTTTGAAATAATTTTTTCAATTTCCTATCAAAAATTTGTAAACAAACAAAACATTTTTTCATATAAATATTAACGTAATATAACCCTGAAGAAGCTACCCATTGTTTGGTAGCGAAATATTGGTTTTTAAAAATAAAGATTGTTATTGTTATTTTTTATAAAAAAACAAAAAAGTGGATCTTTAACTCGGGAAAATCAGACTGAAAATAAATTTTTTAGAAAACATTTACTTTGCTCACATGAGTTATTGATTCTATTACGAATTTAATTAAAATTTACCTTCATTTTGGATTAAGTGTTTAATTGAAAAGGTTTTTATGCAATTAATTGCGTTGCTAAAGTACAAAAATTTAATATTCTGGCATTTTAAATAAAATTTAAAACTTTTAATTTTAAACATTGAATCAATTAAATTAATTAATTGAAAGTTGCTAAAACTATCAACTAAAACTATGTTCACATTTATCAAATATTTGTCCAAAAAAAAAACGTAACCACTAGTTTTGCTTATTTAGTTTTGTCTCATATAATTTGGTTTTTATATTACAAAATAAAATTAATTATTCTCCAAAAAATTTTTTTAAAAAATGCGAACCCAAACTTAAAACATAGCGGCATTAAGATAACAAAATTATTACTTTTTTGTTGGTTACGTTTTTTTCGACAAATATTTGATAAATGTGAACGTAGTCCTTTAATTAAAATTTATTTAAGAATATTTTTTCTCTGCATTCAAAGACTTTGTTAAAAATTAGTTATTTAGTTTTAGTAAAGATAGTTTAGAGTCTAACGCGGCTAAAATTGAATTAAGATCGGTAATAACTTTTTGCGGTCATGTACTTCCTTAACGTTGTCTTTTTTGGTTGAAGGTCACGCCAATGAACAAAATAAGTCGAATTAAAACCAGAATATAGTCGTTTTATATTTTTGTGTAGTATTTCTTCAGAACTCAGCCGTTTATGAAACGATTTATGATTTTTTTTCTTTATTTAAAAGGATGTAGTACTTCTAGATTAGCCCCGTGTAAACGTGGCCAGCGTATCGTCTACAGACTTTTTCGAACAACTTATGCTTTAGCGGTTTTTCTAAAAGTTTCCATACATACTCGTATTTAGTTTCCGAAGCAACACAAGATTATATTGCCTAAAGTCGGCTGTATGACGCCATTATAAAGTAAATAACCTTCTTTTTAAAATAACTTTTACTTTCAACGGTTCTTAAAAATTTTCGCAAACGAATATAACGTTCGCGAAGCAATAAAATATTATAATTTAAAAAGTGGGCGGTTACACACCCATGCTAAGTAGATATTTTTCTTAAACTACTTTTAATAAATAAATTTTTGTAAAAATTAGCACGCGACGATATAGAATTATAATAAAAAACGGGGCGGCGACACGCCCATTCTAAGTAAAAAAAAAATTCTTCGGCAGGTTCTACTAAACCGCGTCTTAAAAAAGTTGAGAAAAATACTAACACAATTTAAAAGTGGGCGGTACCATGCCCATGCAAATTGAACATTTGCTTGTATCGCCTTTTACTAAACGGATTCTTTTAAAATTTCCCACACGCATAAAACGTTCGCGGAGCTATTGATATTACAAGTTAGAAGGTGGGTGGTGCCACGCCTACTTTACCACTACATATTAATACTTTAACAAATTAAACTAATTCTTATGAAACTGATATACAAAATTCTCCTGTCACGATGTTTGTTATTGAACTTTTCCGCAACGGCTCGACCGATTTTAATGAAATTTTTTATGCATATTTGGTAGGTATGAGAATAGGTCCTAAGTTATATTTTAAATCGCTAGGGGCACGAGGAGGGGAGGGAGGGGGTAATTTCTGTATTTCCGAAACGGCTTGACCGATTCTTATGAAATTTTTTATGCATATTAACGAAGTCTAAGAATCGGCTGCTATCTATCTTTCAAACCGCTAGGGGCACGAGGGGGCAATTTCTGTATTTACTATACTATTAACCCAACAGATGGCGCTATGTCCGCCTCATAGTTATTTTTGTTGTTGAATGACAGATGGCGCTATGTCCGCCTAATGCTGGAGAATCGTCGTCGTTCGTATTTCAAACAAAACTAAATTATTGTTTTGTATTTTTTTCATCGGCGGTCATTGTCACACTTACAATACATTCGCTATTTTTTTATATAACACCCAAAATATGCACTCGAAATATTTTGTGTGGCAAAACAACGTTTGCCGGGATCATCTAGTATACTTATGAAAATTTATATCGATTAGAAAACTGATCAGGGCCATGCGTCTTTTATCAGAATTACTATTGGTAGAATTTTTACAATGCTTTTATTAGGACCTTGATGGTTCTAATGCACCATATATCAGATGCTCATGCAAACTCTGATGATATAAGAAAAAACTTGATCACATTAATGTCATGATACATGATCCATAAAAGTCACTTGGGTTTTAAAACTTTTTTAATAAAGTATAAAAAAAAATTAAATTGGAAGCGATCCAGATTTATAATCATTTTATTTGATTCTATAAATATTTTGTTTTAAACCCTTGACTTTACTTTCTACAAAGCCAATCGAAACTGATATTTTTTTCTTCAGTAGGGCATTTTCGCTTCTCATTGAATCTTTTGTTAAGTAAGTTTTCAAATTCTTGCTTTCTATTTTGTTTTGTTTATTTGTTCATGAACTCTACTCCAACCATTTCATATCGATTAGCAGTACACAGAAAAGGTGGATACTCATACTTTTCGCAATGAAAATATACGATGGCATAATTGGAGATAACAAAATGATTATTTTGTAACAATTTGCTGTGATGTGTTGTAACCAAATGCTGAGACACAAAGACAGATAGACAGACAGACATATTCATGGACAGATTAGATACATACATTGTCTGATATGTGTATGAGTATTTATTTCATTTTCTCTTTTAGTTTACAAAAATCCATTTTGTTTTCTCACTTCTTTATGTTTTTTTAAATGTGAAAATAGTTTCTTCTTTTGGAAACAAATTGGTGTCATGTTAAGTTAAAATAAAAGAATAATAAAACTCATGGATAATTTTTGGTACTTAAAATTTAATACGCAAGAGAAAAACGGAGATTTTAAGCATTTAAAAAATTTGTATGCAAATTAAAAATTTTAAGCTGGTAGTTTCTTCATGTATAAAAAAATTGCATGAAATTTTTTAAAATCTGTTTCAAGTATAAAGTAGTAACTAAGTTTTGTATAAACTTTAACAAAGTAATGGAATATCAGCAAATGAGGATTTTTTTTTTCAATTTTTTAATAAGGGTTTTATCATAGATTTTGTAGTGTTAATAAATAAAATAAAATATTTGTGTACTTATATGCAGATATATTAGTAATTAAGTAAATTTTCTTTTATATCCTGCCAGGACGAAACAGAAGCAATATACTATTTTTATACCAAAAAAACAAATTTATCATTTACAAACTAGAATATTCTTCAGCTTTCAGCTGCTTTATGCATTCAAATTAATTAGCATCCGTTTGCTTTAGGCTTTAAACATTAAATTAAAATAATTTGTTCTTTTTTTGTTCTTCAGAAAGAAGTGAAGATATAAAATCTTTGTCTAATATAATTTGTATTACTTTCATGCCTCCATCCTAAACGAAATTAATACCTTGTATTTGAAGAAATGGTGAATATGAGATGTGAGATGTATGTAATTACATTTCCTGTCTGCATTAAAAATTAATTGTTTGTTAAATTTGCACACGTTTATCTTATGTATTCTTTTGCCGGATGTTAAAAAATTTACACTATACAACAAGAAATATAATTGTAAGAGAATATGATCCTCTATCTACAAAAATAAAGAAAGTTTAGTGTTAAGTTTTTAATATGTTTAGATTTTTTGGAAGAATTCTTCATAATTTTGCTCCATGAAAAATGCCCCCAATGAAAAATGGCCCCAAACCTTAGGATAAATGGCCCCAAACTTAAAAATAAAAAATGAAAAATTGCCCCAAAAAGGAAAAATGGCCCAAAAGTTTGGGGACATTTTTCATATATGGTTTGGGGCCATTTTTCATTTTTGGTTTGGGACCATTTTTCATTTTTTAGCTTGGGGCCATTTTTCATTTTTTAGTTTGGGGCCATTTTTCATTGGGGACATTTTTCATGGAGCCGAATATGATCCTATATCTAAAAAAATAAAGAAACCTATTTCGTTTCGAATCTGCCTCCCAAAAGGACCCCACATTTCAAATTTCATATTTCTGGGACCATTTTTAAAAATATTCTCTTTTGGGAAGCTTTTACCCCTTTTTACCCCCTTAAAGTGCGAATTTCTAAAAATTTATATTTTGGTTTGAGTCTACGTCCTGAAAGGAACCTACATTCCAAATTTCATATTCCTGGGACCATGTTTAAAAATGTCCCTTTTTGAGCCGTATTTATCTCTTTTTACCCCCTTAAAAATCGAATTTGAAAAAATGCTCAAAATATTGCGATTTAAATTTTTGGGTTATTTGGGTGGTGCCACGCCTCTTTGTCTAATCAAAACTTCATATAGCCTATTATTCCTTCCAGAGTCACAGTAACATGCTGTGAAAATTTCAGGAAGATCGGTCCAAGGGTTTGGTTTTCCTAAAAAATGGGCGTGGTCCCACCCACTTTTCTCCTGGTACGTATTCCAAATTATGCCAATACCATATGTACCAAATATCATCGACGTAGGTCAAAAAAATGCCCAAAATATGGCGAAGTTATTTGATAATCAATTATTGTGGCATGCCATTTGCAACGCTCTACCGCCCCCCGTTCTACACAACAAATAATTTCTAAAAACAAAAAAATATTCTGGACCTTTTCCATATGCAAAAAGAATTTTGAAAATTGGCTCAGAAATGGCGAAGTTATTTGATAAACAATTATTGTGGCGGGCCATTTGCGACACCCTGCCCCTACGCACAATTTTCAAAAACAAAAAAACTTAATGCACCTTTTCCATATGCTGAAAGAATTTTGAAAATTGATCCACAAATGGCGAAGTTGTGCTCACTTTACATTATAAAATCTAAAAACTACGTGGTAGGAGTACATAATTTAAAAAAGTGGGCGTAAAAGTGGGTGTGGTTGAAAAAAAGTAGCGTTCCAGTTAAATACTGTGAAAATTTCAGGAAGATCGGTTCAAGAGTTTGGCCTCCTATAAGGAACAAAGAAGCAAACAAACAAACAAACAAATAAACAGACACACATTCGGTTTTATACATATAGAAGATAGAAGATTTGTAGCATTTCGTTCTAGAAAAGCTAAACTCGATATATCGTTTTTACAAAATTTTGGTACATTATCAGCCCTATCGTGAATAATTTTTCCCTCGTAATTTTTTTCACTTTTCACGTATTTGCAATAATGGAAAACTCCCAAGTTTTTTCAGTCCAGAATAACAACGTGAAAAAATTTTTAGTGAAAAACATTCTCCTTTCGTGAATAATTTTTTTCTTTTAGAATTTTTTCACTTCTCCCTTTGATATTTTCACTTTTTTTTTTGATGGGGAATAGAACAGAACATGTATGCAGTTCTTCTTCTTGTAATTCGAAAATTAAAGCTTGCAAAGTTTATTTTAAGAAAGAGATCTGATAATAAGGCACAAACTGATGTATTGATCAACAGAATGCAAAGCAACAAGTCGATTACCTGCGGATTTTTAAAGCTTTTGTTCTGTTGGCTTTCCAAAAAGTAGCTGGATTTTTTTACCACATAAAAGTTAGAATGCCACAAACAAACGCTGCAAATAAACTATCGCTCGAATACTGAATATATGCCCGAGTATATTTTTAAACAAAAAAATTCTTTTATTTCTTATTCTCTCTTTTTTACATTCACTGAGAACTGATAGCGGGAATAATTTTTCATGTGAGACTCATGATAGGATTTTTCACTTCGAGTGGAATAAAAATTTCACGGGAACAAATATTCCACTTGCTATTCACGATGGCAGTGTATGTTTCTTGTCATCATTATTATTGACATGCTGTCAAGTTAATGTCTGCTATTTAATCATTTTCATTTTTCAATCTGTCAGAAAAATTCACAAACATGCATGGCATGGCTCCATAAAAATAGAAAATTCTATACATCAATGTAAGTATGTATGTAATACATATCTTGGCATTCGTATGTGTATATAAACTCTTTTATGCCACTCTAATAGAACTCTTTGTGTAGATTCAACAAACTCCATCATTTGTACGTTAAATAACAATCAAAGTGAAACAACCACAAATCGATCAAATTAAATGATATATTTTTTTTAAATTGAAATTTGCCAGCAAAATAATTGTATCAACGTATCGAAAAAGTATTTACGCGAATATTTGTGGCCTTAAATATTAAATGGCAACTGTTGTTGTCACATTAAATGCAGAGGCACACAAGAAATAATGTTAAAAGGAAATTAAACCACCACATCCCATCCCACACTCCATCAAGTAACGACAACAAATTTGATTGTGTGGCATTAAAGAAATAACTTGAAAAACATTTGCACAGAAAACACATCAGGATTGAAAATAAATGTAAATGGAAAAGAAAGAAATTTTTATACTAAAACACTTTGGCATACAATTGGTACGTCGATGAAGTTTACAAGTTGTATTGTTCTGGCTGACAGCCACAAAACAAAAAAAAACTAATATGAAAAAGAGAAAATAGAAAAGAAGTGCTTTGGCAAAACGTTCGCCATTCAGTCAATCAATCAATCAGTCCCACAGCCAACAAAAACAGCATGCACATCAATACCACCGTCACCATCATTATCAACATTGCCATTCATTCAGCCATGGAAACAAGAATCAGACTCGATACACATACTAATACTCGTATATGCACACAAATACACAAACCGTATCACTCTCTTGTTTACTCACAGGACTGACTTAAAAAATGTGTTTTTTGGATCACAAAACACACACACAAACACTTATATTTATCCAGCTAGCAGTCCTATCATCTATACCATCGATTGTCACAAAGAGAACAGAAGGAAATATCAATGTATTGGTGATTTTACACTTGTAGAAATTGCGTGTTTATGGACGAAAGAATGAACGAATTAATGAATTTACATAATTAAAAAAATATTTACATTAAAAAATATATATACAAAAAAGCTTCTTCCCACTCTACATTCCACATGCTGAAAAATTAAAATATTCAGAGTGTACTGTGAATAACAAATAAAGAGACTAAAATGAATAAATATTTTCTTGCCCTCTTTTGCTTGTGTTTTGTTGTTGCAAATTCTAAAATAAAGCGACAAAGAACCTCATTCATTGACTGCTATCATACAACTGATTAAGTTTCGTATTTTAGTTTGTCTCTTCTGTTTGGTTCGTGTTGTGTATGTGTAAATGACGATTGGTGCTCGGCCCCTAGGGGCTAGTTTGACGATCAACGATCTATACTCGTACGAAAAAAGAAATAAAAAAATAAAAAAACCCAATTTATCGGTATATAGCGGATATTATTTACCCTTCATAGATCTTGAAATACAAGATAAAATCAGTCAATATAATGATCTAGAGATCACGATCCTTGATCAACTCATATCAATTACTTCGTTAAAAAATATTTGAGAAATAAAAATTTTAGAAAATACCAAAGAATGTAGTAACAAACAAACCTCAACAACTAATGAAACTAACACCAGAAAAAAAAGATTTGTCCAATATTGGCAAATGTAAGTAGTCAGTCGTTGATGGATATATTGAAAAGACTGTTGACAAACTCTAAACACTTTGTGGGTGTAAAAAAAAAAAAAAACGGTTTGTGTACGTCCAAGAGAACGAGACTGAAGTAAAAAGCTGTGGCGAACTCTGTCTGCATGGTTGTCCAAAGAAAAAAATAAAATAAACACTTTTTTTCCCAATGCAAATTTAAGCAAATGAGTGAAAGTATAGTACACATACATAGACACATACACATTTAAGCTAACACAAAACTTCCACTATAAAATGTCCTGTCCTTGGACAAATTCTATATTCTGGGTGTTGTCAATACAGACTATAAAAAAAATATTCCTGCTAGTACGCCATGCATTTTGAAAACTTTTATTGAGTTCATTTTTGTTTTTGTTTTCTTTGAATTTTAGTGTTTATTGTTTCTATCCACAAACAATTATTTATAAGATGCTCAGCAATATCCATTAGTGAGCATTTGTTTTTAGCTTTTAGTTTTGTCGCAAAAAATTTTTTTTTTTAAAATTTAAGATTAACAAGGATTTAATTCTTAAATACAAATATTGAGTAAAATGAATGCAGAGATATTAAAAAGTTCTGGTAATAAAAATTTAACTATCAAATAAATTAAATGATTAAAGGAACGATCAAACAAAATAAAATATAATTTGGGGAAAATAAAAACCCAACTAACAAAATAGGCAATGCCCATTTCTTTTAAAAAAATATTTATATATATACCTTTACCTAAAAATAATTTTTAAAAATTTTTAATAGTGAAAAACTGATAAATTGACAGACAGACAGACGGACATCTATTGCAATATGCAATTAAGACTTTGTTTTCAGTAATCATTTTCAAAAAAGGTTTCTAAACTTCTATCGTTCATCCTTGAATTTTGTGTATTTTCTAAATAACAAAAACTCACCGAATTTTGTACACCGGACACTCGTAAATATTCTTGACATCTTGTTTATCACGTTGCACAGCCTTGACAAATATGACAGGCATGGCTGGGAATAGTTGTTTAAGATAAGAATCGGCTATAGAATTTAAATTCATATCCCAACGTGCTCCCTCCATGTACAGGCCGTTAATGTAAGCACCCTCACGAGGAGCAGCCCTAAAAAAATTTCATATAAAACTAAGTTTTTGTCAAAGAACACAAACTCGCTGTTTTCCATTCATTACTCACGTTATTTCTTCCTTGAATTTTTTCGTAACATCTGTATTTAAGCACATGCGATCCAAAGGCCATTCATTTTTACGAGCTGTCTGTTGCATAATGGCGGTAAGAAAACTTTGAGGATTGAAAAAACCTCCCAGCCAAGCTGATGAGGGCAATCGAAAGTCGGCCACCCACGCTTCTAACTCATGTAATCGCAGCTGTAAGTCAGCAAACCAAGACTGAAGACCCAATGTGCTGGGATAGGCTAATTTTGTCCATGACTCTGGCACTTGATCCATAAATATCGATTGCATTAGTTCTTCCATTAGTGAGGAAATGGTTAGTTCACCTTTTAAGCCCAACTCCAATTCATTTAAAGATCTCTTAATTTCAGCCATTAAAATGTTCATGCGTTCACATTCTTGAAAGGCTACCAGAACGTACGGAGTTCGATCTTCAACACGGGCCATAAGTTCGGGTATACTAAATGGTGTGGGTATTTTATCTAAAATATCCTCAAGCAGACCTTTTACCACATCTTCTTGGGACTGGACCTCGCCACCAGTATCAGAGCTACTGGCCATGCGTGGCTGCAATTCAAATACCACACGAAATAGGCGTTCGGAAACAGTGGTTAGAAAACCAATTTCAGCATTTAAATGCAAACCATAAAGATTGGGACTTTCTGCTGGCAAATTTTCATCAATATATTTGTGATAACCATCATAACGGAGAATGCCAGGCGCCGGAAAACCGGCACAAAATTCCAATTCACCATCAATTAGTTCCGGCTGCATAAATTCTTCTAAGTAAGTTTGACACAAACGTCTATCACGATCATCCGTTATATGGCCACCGTACATGATTTCACCAAATAAATAACGCAAATCTTCCCAAGGTACTCTGGTATTGGCCTCCAAATAATTATAAAGAACATAGACGGAAATTGTAAGATCTCCGACATTAAAAGGATACACACGATTCCAGCCCTGGGCGCCAAACTTGCGTCGCTCAGCGACAACAGCATGAAAATAGCAAAGCGAAAATAAAATTGCTTTAAATTCGGTTTCTTTTGAGCACATTTCCAAAGTTTCTTCACTAAAGTTATCCAAAGCTTTATGAATATTGGCCTGCATACCAGTCGGTGGCTCATTGGTTATTTTAATGGCTGATTCTAAAATACCTTGCGGTAGTATATGATAAGCAGGATCTGCAGCTGGTTCAGCGCTTAAGAACAGGCGATAATTGGGATTAGCACCAACTATAGAAGATTCCATTTTCTTTTCGAGTGAAGACAACCAACGTGACACCAAATGAATATTTTGCAATATAACCCAATGGCCATGTTGTGAGGCAATTTCAATGGCTTTTTCAGCCACCACTTCCTGGCCCTGCCCTAACGAGACACTATGAAAATTATCATTATCTCCATGAAAACCCAAAGTTTTGCCCAGCTTTTCAACATCTTTAAGCGGATCTACACCGGGAGATAAAACAAAGAACAGATGCGTCTCGGCACTAGATTCTTCAAATGTTTTGGCAAACTCTATGGAACGGCCTTCAGTATATTTTGTACCCAATTTTTCCTCTATAAACACGGTTACTGAGTAGGACATGCGATCGGGACGTATGCAACGCATAATACACAATCTTTGTATGGCTGTTTTAGTTTTCCATTCACCCGGAAATTTTTCCTTTTCTGGACACTCGGCATCAATAAAGTTTCGCCAGCGTTTGTGAGAACCTTCAACGTCAATGTCTAGACCCTTAAAGGCGGGCAAGTTACTCAAAGCCTTAATACCACCCCAACCCATGTTGGTAATAAATGGCAGACTAGACGTGACATTAACCATGTATGGAAAACGCAATAAAAAGTCAAGTTCCAAAGGCTCCACTTCACCGGCAGTAATCAGAATTTGTATTGTCAGTTGTGTTAAGAAAATCAATTTATCGGCTTCAAAAAGTCCGCGAGAAGTGTACATAAAACTGCAGAATGTTATGGAATCGATGAGATTTTCCACGCGCTCTTTAAGCTTTTCTGATGGCGTGGACTTGGCAATAGCATTGCTAAATACCACCGTAAATGCTTTTAAAGAAAATTGATAAATCGGATTTATTTTAAACAAATCATTGAGTATGAAATAAATAATCGATGCTCGTTCAGCAACAGAGCGATAAGCTTCGCGGGCACTATCAATTTGTGCCGATGTTATTTTGGCTTCGGCCGCTTTAACCTCTATCTCATCGGCTGTTCGTTTAGTTTTCTCCAAATTCATGACCAAAGCCACATCTTCCAAAACATTTTCACCAGCCGAAGACAAACGCTGCAATAGATCATCTTCTAGCAGCTTTAAAGTGATTTTAAACTGGTTCTGTTGTTGTGTCAGTTTAGTACGTAACGTTTCCAGATCTGGCCTTTCTGCCTTCACAACTTCGGCCAGCAGTTGATCTTCCAGACCATCCCTGGTCACTGTAAAGTTGATAAGAGTAGTTTGGGCTTGCATTTCCGGCTTGTAATGTGGATTGGCCAGTTTCGTGTGCAATATAAGACGAAATTTGGGATTAAAGTCTACCTCTTTATCGCCGATCTTCAAGCAGGTACCCCGTTTTATAAGCTGTCGTCCTAGCAAAGGATTCAAGACAGCATCAATGCTCTCGCCGATATTTTCCAAAAGCAAAACACTGCCATTAATAACGGCTTTTTCAATTTGATCCAAATATCCTTTTTGTGAAAGACGTAAGATCACCATATTTGAGCCATATTTTTGTTTAACCCATTTAATACCCTGCCTGAAAAGATAAATTGATTTGAAATAAGTTTCTCGTATTTCTTTGCATTAAATGTTCTTGTTGTTGTTGTTGTTGTTGTTGTTACTTTTAGAAAACTTACAATTGTGGATCTATCATCAAAGGATAGCGTTCCGAATGCACTAAAATTGCTGCATTTTCGGCTGACATACGATCACTGGGTAGACCCTGATTATTCCACTCGGCTATTTGAGCATCATCACAAATCATTTCAAAGGGATCACCACCTTCAGTGGATGGTATTTTGGGCTAAACAGAGAATTATAATAAAAAAAAAACATGAAATTTTTTTACAAACTCTACAAACAGACACAGAGAACTTACATCACTGGCCTTGAAAGCCGGTATCCACATTTTATTAAGCAATTCAATGCGATACGCTCGTGTAAAACAACCAACATATGAAATGAAACAAGCTATAAGTAGAATATCTCCTGGCATTGTACCCTGGCTGTGTTGTAAACTATAAAATTGAAAACGCAATTAGTGGCGTCAGTAAAATGTAAATGTGGAGGTGGGGAAAGTGAAGCCCGCTAGCTACCTTTGCACTGACTCTGTCCAACGTATCTTTTCCGAGGCCAAGCCACCTATCAAACGATTGGCCAAATCTATAGTGAACGCTGTTTTGTCTGCTTCATCTTGACACTTTTGCTTTTCGGCCAAAGCTTCTTCATACTCCGTTTGTAAAGTATTAAGCTGCTCCTCCAGCTCATTGAGACGATCATTGAGAGCCGTTAATTTATCTCTGGCATCTTGTAGTTCTTGTTCCGCTTCGACTAGGGCACGTTCTTTCGGTTCTACTATCAAATAAACATCATAGAATCTATTTATATTGATGACCCACGAACATAAACCAGCTGCTGCCGATGATTTGGAAAGAATGTTCTCTGGATCAAATTCCGGATCAGCCAAATATGGTTGCAAAGCTTTAATAACTTCTGGATGTATATTCCTTTTGTCGTAATTAATTAAATTATCCAGGAACTTGTCCGTGTTACCCATAATGGCACGGCACGACTTCCAACTGCGATCTTTGGGTATTTTTCCCTTCGGGGCAAATAAAACTAAAACAGCTGCACACACATTAACCACAGCATTGGGAGGAGAACCAAAAGATTTCAATTCAGTCAAGTTATTTTTGTTTAAAGTATTCAAAGCCTCTTGAGCGGCCAACAGAGCTGGCTGAGCTTTATTAAAGTCTTCTTCACACAACTTGGCTTTGGCTGTGACATCTTCCTCAATTTGACGTACATTTTTTTCTTCTTTAGCCGCAAAAGCTCTCTCCTGAAATACTTTTTCATTTTCTAAACTCACCACTTTAATAAGATTGTCAGCTTCTTCATTTCTAATTTTCAGCTCGACTTCTTGCTCCTTTAGAACTTCCTGTAAACCATCAACTTCTGTAGAACAGCTGGCTAATTTAATGAGACCATTTTCTAATCTCTGCCGTCTTTCCAAATTCGATTTGACTTTTTCCTTTAACAGTTGACTATACAAATTAACCAGTTCCAAAAAGGATTTGGGTGTTGTATAATTGTAACGTTTGTCATTTAGCAAATAAACTTGAGAAATCTCGTTAACCGTTTTATGGACATAGGCCATAAAACGTGACACTGGCTGTGCCAAAGTGTTCGGTAAGACTTCAATATCCGATAAAAATCGTAAGGAAACAGATTCCAAAGCATCTTGCGGCCACTCATGAAACCAATCAATGGTTGTACAATTAACCAAAGAAGGAAAATTGCGTGCTCTTATCCTTAGAGTGTTGCCAACTGGCGAAAAGCATAATACTACTTTCAAGAGACCTCTAACTTTTTCTATAAAGTATTTCCAACAGTTTTCTCGATTGTCCACAATACCCAACTGTTTTACTTCATTGCGTACAGCATTTACTAGATTTTCTACTTCATCATCGGCAAACAGTTCGTGTATATCACCCGAAGCCAACATATCATTAACCAAAACCAAAAATTGTTCTTTAGCTACTTCAGCATCGGTCATAAGAAAACAGCACTGGGCATTTTTAACACCACACTTGACATAAAGACTGGCAATGTCTGTCCTTAAATCTGTCACACTATAATCTTTGGTAAGTTGTATTTGAAACACATCCAGGGAAGATATAAACGCAGCCAATCTAGTTAACGATTGTTTGCCTGAACCGCCAACACCGATTAGTAGAGCATAACCACGAGAAGATTCCACAATACGACTTATGCGACACACATGACACATGGCATCTTCGAAGAGTACCAAATTCATGGCACCCACAAAATCATTATAGCGCTCTTGTGCTTCTTCTAGTAATTGTTGTAAGAGCTGCCAGTTACTAATCGGCATATATTTATTTTCTCCCAGACCCAAAGCAAAGTGAGAATAAATGAGAGGTTTGGAAAACACCATTTCCTCATTGTAACCCTCAATGCCTTTGCGCACCGTTTCTGCTAAAATTTTAGTGAAATTTTTGATATCGTTGTGATCTACTAACTTGTCGCCGTAGACACGATTACACTCATGGACCCATAAACGCAGCAGCATGTTGCGATTGGGGCAAGTTTTGGAGTTTGCATACAGCATGCCCTGGAAGAGGAAAAAATTGCATAAAACTAGCAGTTAGGTGGTCCAAGGCAGGAAAAGGGAGTTCGGATTAAATGTGAAAAAAAAAATTTTTTTTTCTTGCGATTCGTTGAAATTCATTTGTGAATAGTCTAGAATTCAGAAAAGCAATTTTCTAGCACTTACCGTAAATATATTGGAAATATCACGCAAATTAAAGTTATAATGAAATTTAACAGCGGTGGGCAAAAATGAAGCAGCTACTTTTTGATGCAAATTTATGGCTGTTCGTACCAATGGCTCACATAGATTTATTACTGGCTTATCAAATTTGTGAACAGGATTATCCAAGTGCTGAGACAAAATGGAATTGAGGATGTGAAACAAGGCATCGGCACTGGGAACACTAAAAAAATGATCACATTCAATATTAAACACTCGTATATGGCATACAATTTCATTATTTCTCTCACGACTTACTTTACAGCAAATGAACAAAAATGCCTCTGCAATCGAGGATCTATTGTAAAAGAGCCCGCTGAAGGATTCATACACGATACAAATTGGCAATTGTGTATATCCTTAAGGGTTAACTTGGTACGATCATACCAATGACGATAGTCCATAAATTGTCTAATGAGCGTGTGAGGTTGCACAGTGCCATATTTGTCCACTTCCGGCATATTCATATCATCGACAAAATATAACATTTTCTTATTGCCCTGTGGACCAAAATTGCGTCCCGCTTTTTTCTCCAAAGGCTTTTCCAAAATGTTCTGCAACATTTCCGAAGAAGTATAAAAGTTAAGCGGTACATTGGTTACATCATATTTTTCCGTCGGCAGAGAATTTAATTTCAGATTCATGATGATACTTTTTCCCGAACCTGGGGGACCTATTAGCATAATAGGATAATTGTCAGCAATTAAGACATCCATGAAATAACTTAAACGTGTAGTTTCATTGGTGTGCACTAGATTTGATTGCAGGGGAATATCGGTATCCAATTCAAATTTGGGTACCAAATCAGTCCAGGGTCTAAATTTTTTAGTTTCATGATCCACATAAAAGGAAAATATATTTCCAGTGGTGGGAAATTTTACAGTTCTAAACTCATTAACAAACCATTTGCTAAATTCATTGCGCCAATCAATGATTTGATCTTGAAATAATGTCGAACCGAAACCCCAAATTATAGAGAAAACAAAGTAGATTTCATACCATTCTTTAGGGCAATCGACCGGTACATTGTGCGGTGTTAAAAGACTATTAAGCAAAAAGCAAGTCATTTGCAACATGGCTATATCGGCTATGGGAGTTATTTTTTTAAGTCTGGTCTTAAACATTTCCAACATTGACGGCACATATTTATCGAACAACACATTAAGAGTAGACACTTCTGATGGATTAGTTCGTGTATTAAGCCAGGATAAAACAAACGGAGTCCAGCCTAAATCTTGAGGATTTATATATAAAATACCCGCCCTGGAGACAGTGGCTGGAGTGGCAGTTTTCAACGTGGATATTTCGAATAATAAACGCATATGTTTCGTCAAAGGTATGCGTTCGTTACTGGCCAGGGTCAGCACTTTATTATCATCCATAACAGTGTTTAAACTCTCTATCCACATGGGATCAATATCACCATCCAACACTATCCATTTGGGTCCAGTGCCACCCATATTTGCTTGATCACGCATTATAACCGAGAACAAGCCATCTTTCCATTCGCGAGTAGACGGATTCACAACTCCAAACAGTTCATCGTTAGTCACCGCCTTGGGATTTAGATCATTATAGTAGGGTTTTGTTTTCAAATTCGCATACGTTCTGTTTAAGGTCTTCCAAACTTCTGATTTACCCGTGCCAGCAAATCCAATTATAAATACTGAGTGACGTACTGCAAACAGTTCCTTGAGCTGCACAATTTTCAAAATGAAACCATCATCTGGCTGAAGTTTGAGATCTATAGCTGCTGTTTTCACTGCAGCCTCAAATTCTAAATCACGTTTGCGCGGTACGTCTAAGGCTGGAAAGAGATCACCTATTAAGCCCATAAATACCGGTACATCATCAGTTATAATTTTCGGGGTATTAAAGTCACGCAAAGCTCTCATTAAAACTTGATCTTCAGGTCGTTTGGGGTCATCGCGCTGTTATAGTGAAAAAAAAACATAAAAAACAAAAAATGTTTCAATTGTTTTGAAAAAACAATTAAGTCCTTTTAAAGCCGCAAATTAAAAAAAAAATCGTTTAGTTCGAATAAAAAAATTAATCTTCTTCGCATGAAATTGTGTGGTAAATGCTTATACGAATATAAAAAAAATTATGCAGTTATAAAATTATTATTATTATAAAATTAATCGAATATTATTCGAATAAAAATTATTGGAATAAAATCTTCTAATGGAATGAAGATGTGATATCAGAAGCAATAAAAAAAAGAGATAACATTTTGAAGCAGTCAATAGAAAAATTATTTTTATTCGAATAAACATGATTGGCATTACTTTGTTCGCAGAATCATACAAAGTTATTCATGTAAGAAATTTTCAATTAATTTGATGAAGAAGTCCTCCGATTATAACATCGCGAAAAACCACGTCCATAGAGTGCACATACAAGCAAAAATATTCTTCTACAATTAAGTGAGATTTTTTTTATGGTGATGTGAAATACATCAGAATTCACAAAATTGTCCTTATTCTAATTTTGGTTAGTCAGTGCGTTCGTTTTGCGTTGTATATAACGACATATAGAAGATACTATGGACAAGTAAAAAGGTGGAAACTGCACGTGGTATAGAATCGAGTTAGCGTGCAGTGTAAACATTTATTGGAAACTAAATTATTGTATGACACATGAAAAATTTAAATTTCTGGGAAATGTTATTTTGTGCGGTTATCAGTTTGTGCGATTTTTCTTAAATATTTTTATTGTGACTCCTAGGAAAATTAAAAACAAAAACTTTACTAAAACGTGCTCTGCACAGAAAAAATATTAAATGTTTTTTCAATTAACCCTTTAATCAAAAATATAAAAAATTCGATTAAATATTTAATTTATTTAATTAAATTTTTAATTGTAATAAATAATTTTTGTTAATAAATGTATAAAAATTTAATTGATGCTATTAATTTGTTTACTGCAGCAAATTTAATTAAATTTTTAATTGCTATCACAAATTTTTTAATTGAAATCAATTTTTATTTTTTTCTGTTTGAGCTCTTGTTTAATTTTTTCTCATTTCTACTTTCTTCAAAAATAAAACTTACTTTCAACGAACCGGCCACCACCAATACAGATTTCACAGCACGCAAACCCCAATCGTAATGATCCTGTTTGGACAGCAGCTCCTTGCACAATTCATATAAAGCAATAAATTTGCGCGCCAACAAACGGGCATCCATAAAACCTTCACCGACCAGCATAATTTCACTGATTAACATGATATCAGGCACTACCATGGCACAAGGTCGATATAATGCCTTTAAATTTTCCGGCAATTCTGCTCGGCCTGCATAGCCTGGATTCATGGTAATGAACATGCCGACAGTGTCACGTAATGAAATAATTTCTCCAAGAAAATTAAATATTAACTTTTTGGCTTTAATGGCATCTTGTATGCATTTGACTTGTACAGCAACCACCGATAAAACTTCCACCGAGATGCGATTGAATTCATCGAAACATCCCCAGGCGCCAGTTTGGGCTAGACCCTTGTGAATATTACCCACAGACATGTAATCCATTTGTTCAGAACAATTAAAAACGTAGACCATCATGCCTAAAGCTCTACCTAAATCTTTAGTGGTTTCAGTTTTGCCCGTGCCAGCAGGGCCGGCTGGAGCACCACCCATTCTTAAATGCAAAGATTGGGTGAGAGTGATGTAACAACGATCTGTTAAGGGCGTGATCACTAAACGGGCTGTATTACCCAAATACTCGTAGTCATATTGAAACTGAGCATCACAGATGTTGGCAAAACAATCATCGAATTTATCATCCCAGCGATGACGCAATTGCGATTGCCATTGAAAGGCCGAAGCTGATTCTATTTTAGACACAATTATTTTAGATACAACATCACGACTGTGCACATCTATCGTGCAAATTGTGGTAATTTTTTGTCTATCCGAAGCACTTAAATCCAATAACAGCAAATTTATTAAATGATTTAATTGCAGCACCTGTTTTTTGTTGTAGTCCTTCAGGGCATTCTCATAACGTTGTTGTACTTTGGAAAACGCCTCATTAGTTTCGGCGGTCCAACAAATTTGTGTTGTTACTAAGGCCGGCTGAGCTGGCCACTCGAAAATCCAAATATGTCGGGGCTTTTCATCATAAGCTATTACAGCTTTTCGTAATTGATCTTTTAGGGATTCGCGCATACTGTCAGTGACACGATTTAGCCAAACCTCGACTTTGCCACTGCAATCACAATTCTCTGTAAATGGTATATATTCCTCATGCTCCTTGGCCACCATGCCCGTAGCAAGTTTGGTATTCGGTAATATCACTAGATTACCCAAAGAATCATAAAGTTTAGTTAAATGTTTGCTTACCATTTTCGGGTTATTGCCATTCGATAAAATATCTAACAAATCCACCGAAGAAACAAAATAAAAACGTGGATAAGCCAAACGTTTAGTTTCCAAATAGTCATTCAAGGCTTTTTCACACAAAAGCAAAAGTTTGGCAAGATATTCTAGGGTTTCATAAATTTTACCAGCCGATCTATTGGTGGCTCTCACTACATTCCTGTCAGCATTGATTTGTGCCAGCAACTGTTTAAACTCTTTGTCAATTGTATCGAATCTCTTAGAGTCCTCGGGCAATTGAGAACGTATATCTTCGGAGCCTATAAAAATGCTCTCCAGATAAACCCATTTACGTTGAACTTCAAACCAGGCGGTTATTATTTGCTCTGCATTGGATAATTTATTCTGCCATGTGTTTACTTCGGATTGGAAAAACCCCACATATTTCGAGGTGGCCATATTTTGTAATTGATTTTGATTCTCTTCTAAAGTCTCTATCAGTTCTTCACTGGACTTGAGTAATTTCTCGCCTGTACGTTCATGTATTTCATTTTCAAACAGCATCGTTGACCAAGTATTATGTAGATCGCGTAAAACTTTTTCCATGGCCATTTCTTTAACAGATTTTTCAACAATATCCTTAACTTCTTCCTCATAGTTATGAAGATTTAGTTCTATTAAATCCTTTAGAGTAGTAGAATCATCCATTCTAAATTTGACTTGTGTAGTTCGCATCAGTTCATACCAATGACGATCGCGTATAGCAGGATTTTGTAGTTCAGTGACAGCCCTCAGCGAAGTCATAAGATTTTTAAGCGAACTCTCTGTGTAGATGTAAGGCTGCCACTGGCGCATATCTTTATCTAAGGAACGTAGTTCTTTACCAAATTTCTTGCACTCTTGATCCATGACATCAATATCGATTTTATTCCACTGTGTCTTTTTCCAATCCTCTATAGTCGAGTCTATCGTTATAAAGAAATCCCACATGATTTTAATTAGCTGCAGATCTTGGCGACAGCGTTTAATTTGTGTGCCATCTGGACCCTGCAATTCGAAGAGAATAGCCGAAGAGTTCAGTGAGGCATAGCGGTCTTCATGTTCTACTATTTCCTCATCAGCTTCATCGATAAGTTCATAGACCTGTGGGCAGGGAGCTTGGAAGAACTGCAAGAATAGAAATAATTTACAAAAGTTTATAAAAGAGACAGAAAAAAATACGAAAAACCTTTTTCTTAAGAAACTTTTTGCGGTACGTAGAGGCCATGTTATCGCTTAATAATATACGCTTCTCTATAAGATCCACCTGATACGATTGTATGGGAGCAATGATTTGTTTAACTATGGCAGCCTGTTTCTTAACATTCATCCATTTCTCTGGCAGCTCACTTATCTAAAGCCAAAATTTAAATTAATGATATTTATTTTATTGGAAAAATATACAGGCAAGCATTCCAATCGGAATGTTTTCAATTTCGTAATTGTATTGCGATCGTTTTTGATTTACAGTCTTCAAATTCTCGTTCTATTTGATTTATTCGATTTTTGTTTAGATTGTCTTTACTAGCAAAGCTCATTCAGCCCATAAAGGGTGGTGTTGGCTAAAGTGGTTAGCGCATTGGCTACTAAGAGCTAACAATGCCTTGGGGCATTGCTTCAAACCCTGGCCAGAGCAAGTCAGTCAACATAATTAATTTCTAATTAATTAATTGTATTAATTGTTGTCGGACTGGTCACTAAAAAACTGTTCTGACAGCGATTGATGCTGTTCCAAGGTAATGTAACCAACCTCGCCCTCCTACGTCAGTTAGCAGAAATATCGGCGAAGTAAAACAATTAATAAAATGTCTGCTTAACAAAGCTAATGCATCTACTTAACACCGGTGGCGCCTCAACACTGCCATAAAATTAACATAGTGCGCAAAGCAGAGTTGTAGAAGAGTTAAGTCTTCTTACAGGTAACACAATGGGACCACATTAGGACCCAAGTGGGCAGGAATCTAATTTCTAATTTCTAGCAAGCTGCCAATCTAATCTAGAGCTCATACATATGAAGCTTTTTTTTTTTTTTAAAAACATGAAAAGCTTATTCTACTGGAGCTTTTAAAAACATAATTTTATATCATGCATAAAAGTATGCATGTTTTTTTGTTGGTTACTACAAGGAACATTCAAGTGCCTCGGTTTTTTAAGACGGTGTAGGACATACTTCACTCCATCTGATCTCCTTAATATTTATACCACCTTTATCCGACCGAAAATGGAATACAACTCTCATGTATGGGCCGATGCTTCAAAATCTATTTTGAAGTTACTCGACCGCGTACAGGATATGGCGAAGAAGCTTATCGGTGACAGTAGGGTAGCCAACTCTATTGACTCACTGGAGCATCGACGCAATGTTGGGTGTGTTTCGTTGTTCTATCGCTACTACAACGGAATGTGCTCTAATGAAATCAGGGAACTTGTTCCCGAAACCCGTCACTTTTCACGTACAACACGCTCTTCATCAAGATCACATCCCTTTGTGGTCGATATGTCAGTGAAACGCACCACGCATTACAGAGAGAATTCGTACTTTGGCCGTACTGTTCGTATATGGAATAAACTCCCCGCAGAGGTCTTTCCAGCCACTTTCAGTGTGTCAGGGTTCAAATCGAATGTCCACAAACACTAATCCCTTTATCATCCTTCCCAAAACCTATTTTCCTAGTTCCGGCTCAATACTTTGCATACGTAGGGGTCATCCCCTGAGTGCTGGTCCTAATTAAAAAAAAAAAAAATGAAGTTAGGAGCCAGGCATATTGATAGAAAGTATACTCGCTGCATTTTGCTTAAAAAAATGCCTCCCTGAGATGTAAAAAAATGTACATCTGTGGGAGATCAAAAATACAAGAGTCGAAATTGGGCGAAAATAGTCAGCTAAGCTCTCGAGGCCACCTTGTATGATTTCGCCTTGGTTAGTAAAAATAATTCATTGTCAATTCCATTTTGAATTTGAAAAAAAAGTGATGTGATTTAATTTTCTAAAGACTCAACTTACGGCATTGAAATCACTTTCGATCGGAATTCTGCATTCTGTGGACATGACCAATAAATCTTAATTATTTCTCGTTATAAATTTACCATTGCCATATCATTTTCCCCAAATTCATAATTATAAGCTTTCAATAGGTCCACAACTTCCTTTAGGGGCTCAAACATGTAATCGTAGATAAATTGTTTTTCATTGATTGTATTCAATACCGATAAGATTTTTATCAGACCATCAAAATCATCCTTGTCCAGTTCAATTTTCAAAGCCATATTAGCTTGTTTAACAAACTCATCCAATTCCTGTTGTTGTTGATGTTGTAGTTGTCGTTGTTTATAGTTTCAAGATTATTTGGGTCATCAACTGATTGGTGGCATGTCAAAATATCTCACTTACCTTGAGGGAATTTTTAACTCTATCGATAAGATCTTTTTTAAATAAGCTTATCCATTTGGCCACTTCGTTGAGTACAGCATTTTTGAAATTCTTCTTATTCAAACGCAACCAAACATTGAAATCTTGATATGTTTCCCATTGCCGTATTTGCTCTTCCAAGGCAATAAATTTATCCAACTGAAAAAAGGCAAACAACAACACAACGATGACAAATGCGTTGTCGTTCACGTTAGAGAGTGTGAGTGTGAGAGAGAGAGAGAGAAAGCAGTGATTACAAATACAAGGAAAATTCCTAAAACATTTTAACAGAAAAACAAGAATAAAAATAAACATATAAATTGAAGATGGATAAAGTTAGTGGATTAGTGTTGCTTGGAAAATTTAATTTTAAGTTCATGCATTTGGAGAAATGGTGGAAATTGAGCTGTTCATGGTAGTGGCAGGCAGCAAAGACGAGAAGGATTTCTTAAAGAGTTGTTGTTGCATTTGGTACGCAGGCACTCACATTTTTCACACCTTTCTTAGAAGTATGTAAAAATTGAGCTTTTTTTTCTGAGTTATCTTTAAAATTTATTATTGATTTCACAATTTATTTAATTGAATCAAACCTCTGATTAAATTAAATATAGAAAAAAATCATTTGTGAGATAGAATAAGAAGAATTATTTTTTGCGAGTTCTAGGACGCCGCACGATTTTGAGTAAATGCCAATTAACTTAAGTGTTCCAGCTCCTTGTTTCAATCGCTTGCTGAAGAACCTCTCTTGGCGGGCCTATGAGAGAGTACCAGACTCGACATAAATCTCGTGTAGAGATTCCACGTTGTCCTAGAACCCTTGGTGGTGTAAAAAAAAAAAAAAAAAATGGCTCCACTAAGCAATTGCCCTAAACCGAAAAATGAAAAAAATTTGCAAAAAAAAATGGCCCCAAAAATTGTGATTGTTCCTACTGCAGCAAAAATGCCGCCAATGAAAATTGGGACCAAACTGAAAAATTAAATATGTCCACAAAATAAAGAAAATGACTACAAAAATATTTTTTGTTATTCATTTTGGGGACATTTCAAATTTTTAGTTTGGGCCCATTTTAGTTGGGCCGTTTTAAATCTTCAGTAATTCATTCATTTCAGCCGTGGAAATATTAATTTGACCATTTTCATAGCTTAGGATAAATGAACTAATAACATTGTTCTTTTTCTCAATTTTGGTTTGGAATCAGTGCCTCGTTTTTGTAACAAATATAAGAGTTTCTCGTATTCTGTGAAAAACAGGATGAGTGAGAAGAAAATTGTAAATTTTCATATTTTTATTGGTATTGTAGGGTGGCTCATATAAAAGTCCTACTAATATTATATGAGTCATCCTACAAAAGATTGGGTGAGAAGTATATTCTCACATTTTTGTTTCGATGTGAGAACTCATTGGCCCCATTTTTCATTTTCATGTAGCCCAGCAAATTTTCCAAAAAAATTTAAAAATTTTTTAAATCATTTAAACCTTTACTTACTTACCTGTTCTTTATACAAACTTAATGGCGGATTATTTTCATATTTTAGTGGTGGCACGCCAGACAAACCATCTTCCTCTAGTTCTGCTTCACGTTCAACCGCTGTCAATGGTCGGCCATATTTCTTAACTTCTGCTAAATACTCTTGTTTATCGCCCAGCCATAAATAGGAGTAGTCCAAAAGACTTTTACAATGTGTCCGTATGGCCTGTATACCAAATTTGACTTTAGTCAAAATCTCACTCCGTTGTTTGTGTATTTCCGTTTGATCGTTAATTTCATCGCCAAAATCTTGAGTTTCCGCACCCGGATCTGGAGGATCTTGGGCACAACGTGGCAATAATCTCATCATATGATAAATATCTTCTAATATATTTTCAACTTCAAAGAGAAAACCATTTTGTGAACCGCTCTCTAAATTAGGAAAATAACAGACTTCTGTGTCTTGTAAATCCATATTAATTTCAAAGACGGGAGCATTATTTTCATAACGATTCTCAATTTCCATACGCAAATAAGTCAGACTAGTGATGACAGCATCCAACAAACATTGAGTTATTTCGTTATCCACATATACCTCATAATCCAAAAATAGTGCTCTCTCATCCGGCGCCACTGTCTCCAGTAGTTCCCAACGTTGCAAAATGGTTATTAGCTCCTCTTCTTGGTATTCCTCTTCAACTTCTTCCAAAAGCTCCGATGTTGATGGTATTGATGGTTCAATCGATCCAGGTTTCTCTTCAGCTGCCCCGATTCCTTCAGCTTCGCCTTCCATATCCTCTTCTTCTTCACCATCTTCTAGATCGATCTCATCAGGATCTGATTTCATCATTTTATACCGTCTTGGTATATCGAAAAACCACTTGATGTTGTCATACAAGATTTTATCTATTAAAGCTGCTGTAATGCAAGCTTTTTCCACACGCTTCGTTATAATATCCATGCGTGGTTGTGTTTCGAGTAAAGCTTTAGGATTTTGATCTTTGCGCATGTACAGCGGAATATTGCCCCAAGAATTAATGCTGCGTTTTATAGTCTCCAAATTTGCTTGACACTTCAGCAAACGTTTGTGTAAATATTTGATTCTTTTGAAAACTTCCTTAATGAAATCTTGATCTGTGTGAAATATTCGAACCAGAATTATTTTTCTATTTTTAAAATTTAACAGAGAGACAGATGTGTTCTCACCAAAATTATTCCATATTATTTCAGCTATCAGTGGCTCCATACGACGTTCATACGATAATAGTTCTGTTTTTATGAGAGCCATTTCACTCGGTTGGGCTCTATTGTAGATGTCATTGTACCATTCGGCAATTCTTTGTAATTTTAAGTGAGCCTCCTGTTGATTAAAATATTTATAATAATTCGTGCCAGCACAGTAGAGCGCTTTCGCTAACAAAATTTACCCATAAATTTTCTTCCTTTTCGAAGAATTTTTTAGCTTCCTGTGGCACCTGAAAATCCATCATCAAAATATATTTCGTATCTTTTAAAGCATTCTTTAGATTTGCACTGAAATTCACAGAAAGGACATTGTCGTCTTTGGACAGCAGATTTAATTGCATGTCCTGTTCGATATCTTGTCTCACTACTCCACGCCATTTATTTAATATTTCATCTCTTAGATTATCAATACTTTCATTCATTTCCTCGTACAAGGCTACAGTATACTGGCCATGTTCATTGTCAAACAATCTTCGAGAAGAGAGAGAACAAAATTATTTGAAATTTTTTTCCACTAACTGCGAGAAGAATTACTCTTGAATTGACAGTGCGAATTAAATTAATAATTAATTTTAAGTTTTACACTTACGGATAATCATAAAGTTCATGTTCCGAATGCATCCAAGTAATTCTGTGTTGCAGTTTGGCCAGCCATGATAAGGCTCCCGTAGTTGGTGGGAAACAATTGTCGGTGGGTAAAGACTAAACGACAAAAATATATATATAATTAATAGCAAAACATTTGGTGATCCTTGTCCGAAACTTTACAAACATACATTTAGACCCGACTCCCCATACGTTCTTTCAAACTCATTAAAATCCACTTTAACAGCATTTATTTCTTCAACAAAATCATCCACTATTATGTGCATTAGTGGATCCATATGAGCCTTAATTATTGGCCTTAACAGCAAACTACCACACAACATCAACTCATGACAGCTCTCTAAAGCCTTTTCGAATTGATAAGCTATTTTACTTTCTAAAATGTTAGTTTTTTTCTTAAATGCTGCAAGATCTTTGTCAAATGTTGAATGCTTAGCATCAGGATCTAATGGATTATAGGATATGTTAGACCATTCTCTATAACAAGCATTATATTCTTCTAGGATTTTCTCTAGAGCAGCAGTTATTTGTCGACCTTTTAAGCCACCAACAATAATCTTTTCCAACTTGATAAAATCGCGGCCAGTGCTAAAGAGTTCTTTTAAAATTGCCAAACGTTCGAGAAATTTATCGAAACGTGCAAAGATCTCTTGAGGATGCCAAGTCCAATCTTGTGAATTGAATTCTGTTCCAATTTTAAATTTCTTCAAAGAGTTACGAGTTTCTTGGTACATCGAACGATAGTATTCCAAGTGGTCAATGGCAGCTGTAACCTTTTTGAAAGCCTCATCAACATCACCTTGAAAAATTGCATCCGATTCTATGGTACGCATGGCACATTCAATTAAAGTATTGTGTAAAAATTGAAACAATAAAACCATATTGTCAAGACTGTGAAAGTATTTCGAATGTCCCCAGACTAAGCCAACAGTGAGTAAAAGTGGACGTATATTTGGACGATTTTCATCTAAATCTTCCGTTTCAAATTTATCCACGATTTTACGCTGCCAAAAAAAAAAAAATTCATTTTAACATAAAATTTTCTGCTCTTAAGTAATAACCTACCAAAGATGACAAATATTTGCTTATATCCCGTGCTTCGGCCAAGGCTTCCAGTACCAATTCAACGATGAGCCTATAATTGCTTTCGAATACCGAATGTATTTTCTCTAAAACAAATCCTATGGTTTTTATACGCTTATCCCCTAACTGATCGGTTAAATTTTCCAAATTCTCTAGTCGAGCATCCCAAAAGTTAAACAAGTGTTCGGGTCGTGGAAAGTTTTCTTTGGCGAAAATTTTCTTTCTCGATTTAATTGCTATCAAATCTTCTACCGCATCCAGCCATTTATTCACCATAAATTCCAAAGAATGTTGCATTAAATGATTGACTTTGCTGAGGTCGCTTAAAACAACAACCAAAACAATATTAAGAAAAAAAAAAAAGAAAAAAAAAAACACAATTTATTTGCTTACCCTTTTGCTATGGCGGGCGCATTTTGCATAATTTCATCGATTCCAATTGGTAAAGGCAGAGTGGTACGATTCATTACCAAACCCTTCATTTGAGCGATGCCATTACACAAATTCTGTGATTCAGTTTTCATATCATTCACGATCACAGAAGTCCAACCAGTTTGATTGATGGGATTATTAAGCAGTGGAATAATGACATCATCAGCCAGTACGGACAAGTTTTCCAAAACGTTTGGCAATAAATCGCCAATCATAAGAGCCTTTAAAGAAATAAAATGTTAAAAAAGATCTACTAAGCGAAGAAGAAGAATTTTCAATACGGTTCTACTTGATCTTACATTCGATAAATTTTCCATAGTCAAAGTAGTGGGTCTTTCGTTGCGTACAAAATAAACGATTTTACTGATGGGCTTTTCAGGAAAGTTAAACGAAGGCACCAATACAGCTGCTGAGTTCATAGTGAATATGAGTCGTTCCTGATACGGATCATTGAGAAAATCCATAACAATGGCCTGAAATTAATTAGTGCATTTTTTAAATTAGTGAAATTTATAAATTAGCATGAATATAAAATCGAATATCGATTAAAAAAAAATTACACTAGGCAACAAAACATTTTTTGGAATGCTGAAACAACAATCTGCTAATATCAAGCGAAAATTGGTAAAATTTTTATAATAATTTGTGAATGCAATCATTTATAGAACTGTTTTCAAAATTAAACTTATAATGGCGTGAGTTTTCCTGAAATGAATTCGTTTCGATTAAATTTTGTTTGTTTTGTTTTTCTACAAATGGTTGAAGGTTGGGAGATAAGCGAAACATTTTTGTAACTTTTCTAAATAGAATTTCTTGATGATTTTGTATCAACACCAATGAAATGCAGGCATATAAACATGCTTAAGACACAACAAAGGAAAAATAAAAAAAGTTCTTTTATATAAAAAAATAAAAAACTTTTTCCAGTATTTTTCCAATAATATTTATCGAATCACTAAATCGACTTAAAATAAAATTTTCGACCTTCGTTGAAGTTTTGCAAAACCTAAAAAATTTAGAAAATTGCATAAAGTTTTTCGTTGTTCAAAAATTTTCCAATTTATGTAAAAGATCTACACATGAGTTGGAAAAAGGGGCTGTACACATATTACGTAACGCTCCAAGGGGGGGTTAAAGATTTGTTACAGATTGGAAATTTTGCACTGAAAAATTATTAAAAAGCGTTACGATTGCGGGGGGGGGGGTATATAAAATCTCTGTAAACAGCGTTACGTAATATGTGCACAGCCCCTAAGCAGGCAACGAAATGCAGTCATAGAGATTAGCTTAGCTACAACAAATAAATATCTTTTTGAAAATGAAATTTTTAAAAATATCTCAAATAATTTAATAAATGTTCTGTTTTGAACCCTTCACTAAAATGGTAAAGGTTTGTCATTCTGTGTATAATTCAACACATTCATATGCGACCCATTAAGTATATATATTCTGGATCTTGATAAGAAAGAAAGTTATATGAGCCATGTCCGTCTATCCATCTGTCTGTATGTGAAATCGGTCTTTCGAAGCCATCAAAAGAGTTGAAGATTCGGGTCTTGCTTGAACTGATATATAAGGATTTGTTTTAGGACCAATCGTATTGAAAATCAGCAAAAATAAAATATCGGTTTCTATATATGGGTTAATATAAGTTAAAGGATCTTAAACGGAGATTACTAAAAAAATTAATCTTTAGGCGCTATCAACTGCGCCTTCAACAAATAAAACACTTGTACCTGTATTCAATTAATATAATAAAATTTATTCAGGACTTTAACAACAATTAGATTATTTACTTTGAAACTTTAAATAGAATTTACTTTATTAATTCACAACCGTTCTCATTTACACCGTAGCCAAGACTGCCAGTTCTCAGCCAACTTTGTTGGCTCGTTGAATTCTTAGATCATGTTGCACCAACATGCGCGAGTATGCAGACGCTGATCATGCAAAATTGTTTTCCCATCATTTCAGCAAGACAGCAATTTCGTAATCGGATCGGAAGCGCGTGTTAAAGTAAAAATACTAAGATAGCTTAAGTTGCAGAATTATTCTTTAGCGACAGCGTCGCCAACGTTGTTAACTCCTCCCTCCTTAAATGTCTGCGTCCCGCAGATCTGGGGGTCCATGGTTGGTAGTGGAACGAGTAGCTTTGGGAGGTTTAATTTTTTTGTTTGTTGATACCAAAGCCATCCAATGCAAAAGGTCATGGAGGCAATGATCATAACGTTAATTCCAATGGTACCATTGAATCTTACTCCTAACTGGTTCAATCGGTTTATATTATTGAGGCTTACCTCATGGACATATTTGATGTCTAGCAGCAGGTCGTCATGTATTACGTTCGCTAGTACTGGTGGTAGGGCTTGAACCTTTATGATTGAGTTGCTTGAGTAAGTATGATTCTTTATCACTACCGACTCATTGGAGAGTTGCAGAAGATAAGTCCCATTTAAAAACTCGGTTTTCCCATTTGACTCGATTAAACCCTGGTAGTTTGACAGGTAGACAACATCGTCACTCAATAATTCAACAATTTCTTCTTGGGTACGTCTGTATTTACATCTTGCTGATCCGCCTTTAAGAATGCGGTTAAGGCAGTCATTTTCTTCCAATTTAGTTACAGATGATCTTTTGCAGACTGTTGAATTACTTATGAAAAGGCAATTACCTTTGATACCATAGGTCTCAGTCTCACTAACAAGCACCTTCTCGAACGGCAGATCTATTTGCTTTCCTTCATTAATAGTAGCTCTAGTGAGAAGCAAGTTATAAAAGTTTTTTTCAAGTTTTGGTATTGATAGGATGTACAATAATAATGAACCATTTGTATAAATTGACGGGGTTCCGTATTCCACTGCTTCTATTGCATTGCCATAAGGCAACGTCTCAAGCTCATCAATTATTCTATTTATCTCCGATTGATCTAGTAGATTTGTATTAACAATACCACTCTTAGCCAGCTGACAGGCTCGGATAATTTCATTTACTTCGTCCCTCAGGATAATGATCTCGTTGATGGTACTTTGCTCGATTAAGGTGTAGTCTTTAACGCTCGTCATATTTTTTAGTCTGGTGATGATTTCGTTGATCTTTTTTGCTACTTGGTTCGTTGCTTGCTGAAGCTCTTTATTAATTTTGTATTGCTCATTGTTATTCACGATGATGTTTTCTTGACTTCTTAGTATATTATTCCAATCTGTTGAATCCGGACTTCCAGCAACCCACTTCCAAGCCGATCCGATCCAATCGATTGATCTAGGCGTTCTCCTTTTTACATTTGTCAATTCATTCAGGCGTTCTTGCATCTGTAGCATGTGGTGCAAAATGAATTCTTTGTTTTTGCTTGGCGGAATGTGCCTTTGAATAAGAGATGATATATTTGCAGCCATTTCCGTGTACTGTTCTAAGTTGATGACATGTATTAATTTAAAGTTCCCATCGATTATCCATCCGTTGCCGATCTTTAATGACACCAGCGATGTTTTATACCGGTAGATTTGCACACCATTTACAAAAGCCATCAGGTTGATTGCGATGAAAAGAATAAACTTGAGATGCATGGTTATAGAAATGAAATTTCTGAAAATAATATAAGTTAATTATACCGAAAAAAATGCGGTGGAGTCATGACAATGAAATGGTTATATGATAAATAGTTAAATTTAGAGTTTCATTTTGTTTGGTACCCTTCCCCCTTTTTTAATATGTTTTTTATGATTATTTCCATCTAAAAAAATTTTTTATGTTTTCATTTTCAATTTTTACATTAATTTGTTATATTTCTTCGTCAGTCAGTTTATGGAAGTTCCTTGGTTCGCTTGGAACACTAAATGATGATCTTATACCCTGTCGCCATTGCATCTGTAAGCCTTGATGCAACTCGTCACTCCAAGGCATTAGTGCATCATCCGGAAACTGACCAGGCCTGAGCTGATGTTCTCTTATCTTGTTATATGGAATTTATATTTGATTTGCTCTTATATGTTTATATAAATCTTTTAATTGTGTAATTTTTTGTTTTTGTTCTACGTGCTTTAATTATTGCATCATACAAGAATATTTTTTAGAAGTATAGTTTAAATGAGTGAGACGAAAAAGGATCTATGATTATTTATAAAACAACGTTTTTCTTTGGACTTTGCCCATTTAAATTTTTTATATGTTCTTTGTGAATTTTCCTTCCACTCCTTGTCAGCACAGTTACCCTATTATCTTTCTCAACTATTTCTTTCCTATATAGCGCTTTGTTTTTTCCCTTAATTGTTTTAATAGCTACATAGATTCTATCACCCTTCCTATATTTTCTGGGGCTTTGTCTCTTTTTATTCATTCTTGCGTTGCGAGCTGCCATGTTTCTTTTAAGCAAATGCCTGAGATCTGTATTAATTTTCTTTTGTTCTGATAGTAGATTTTCATAGTTTGCTCCCACGTTTCTATTGAAAAATAAATCACGGGGTCTTTTCTTTGTAGTTGAATGGATGGTATTATTGTACCTATCGACACAGATTTCGATTAATTCTTTTACTGATAGGTTCGGGTATTCAACTCCTAAACATCTATAAATTTCAATTATTGTTGAATGCAATCTCTCAACTTGCCCGTTCACCTCACTTCTTGGTACTGGCGTAAGATATAATTTAATACCTAGTGATTTGATGAAAGTTTCAATTAAAGGGCTTAAGAAGCTGCGTTCGTTATCAGTAACAAGAATTTTTGGCACTGTGAAATAATGCAAAATTTTAACTATCTTTTTTCTCACTTGTAGCAACGATCTGTCTTTAATGCAAAAGAATTTAGCGAATTTTGTAAACTTATCTATGCAGGTAATGAACTTCTGTCCCTGAATTTCCATAATGTCCATGTGAAGAATTTCGCATGGATATTTCGGATCAGGTGTTTCTTGGCGATGTATTTGTGGAGGTTTCCTGTCATATTTGCATCTATTACAAACGTCGCAGCTGGCAACGTACTTTCTTATACTAGACCGCATATGCGGAAAGTAGAATTGTTCTAAAATTTGTTCACCATTTTCTCTGGGATTACGGTGCGCTCTTTTATGTTCTGTTTCTATTATTTCAAATTGACGTTCTTTTGAAGTAATGTCTGTAACTAACTTCTGCGTAATTCTTACCTTATATCTAGAAAAATGATCAATGTAAATTTCTTGTAGAGCACCAAGAAGACCTTCTGGTGCTTTTATTCCGTTAAGGATATTTGGGCGAAGTTTTTCTTTAAGCAACGCTAAAAGTTCTTCCTTAGACCAATTTTTTAAGGAAATAAAATGTCTAGTATACCCACGGTGTGGTTCCTCCATTGCTGTCATATCCATTCCGACTCTTAGTATAATCTGATTTCTAAAGACGTTTATAGGTACCTCCACGTGGGGTATTAAGTCAGAAGCATCTTGTTCTGCACTGTGAACTGTTGCCGCTGATGAAAGGCCATCATCTTCTCGACCCTCTGAAGCCGTTATAGTTTCATCTGAACTCATAGCCATTCCTTCGCTTGCTGTATCAGTAGAAGAATGGTATAAATGATTTGAAATGGTTTTTAGCCTCGAAAGGGCATCAGCCACGTGGTTTGATTTACCAGGCTTATAAATCAACTCGTGGTTATATTCCTCTATACGTGCTTTCCATCTTTTCAATTTGGCATTAAAATTCCTATTTCCCAATGCAAACGTCAAAGGTTGATGATCAGTATAGATCTTGATTTTTTTTGCACCATACAAGTAATTTCTGAGGTTGTCAAGGGCCCATACAATAGCTAGCATCTCTTTCTCGTTTGTGGCGTAGTTCTCTTCAGTTTTGTTGAGGGATCGAGAAATATATGCTATGGGTTTGTCCTTGCCGATTTCACCTTGTGACAAAACGGCACCTAACGCAGTATTAGAGGCATCCGTTGTCAGGTTAAATGGTTTCTCAAAGTCTGGAAAAGACAGGAGCTCTGCTGTAGTCAACATAGATTTAAGTCCATTGAAAGACTTCAAAGACTCGTCATCTAAGGTAATTGGCACTTTCTTAGACTGACTGGCTTTTATTTGAGCATGTTCCCCTCTTGTAAGGTTCGTAAGGGGTTTCGCTATTTTTGCATAGTCACGAATAAATCTCCTATAGTAGGAGGTCATTCCCAGGAAACTTTTCAATTCCTTCAAGTTCGTAGGCGGCAACAAATTTTCGATGGACCTTACTTTGGCAGGATCCGGTTTGATGCCATCAGAACCAACGATATAGCCAAGAAATTCCACCTCAGCCTTCATAAAATGCGTTTTATCAAGATTTACCTTCAGATTAGCATCGTGAAGCCTTCCAAAAATTGTATCTATGTTCCTCAAATGATTCTCTACATTCTCGCCAATTACTATTATGTCATCAATGTAGACAAAACAAATTTTTCCTATGTACTCGCGGAGGACATCATCTATCATTCTCTGAAATATTGCCGGCGCATTCTTTAAGCCAAAAGGCAATCTTAAGAATTCAAATTTACCGTTTGCCGTTGAAAAAGCAGTTTTTGGGATATCTTTTGGTTTCATTGCTATTTGATGAAAGCCTGATGTAAGATCTATTGTTGTGAAATACTTTGCTTTACCTAAACTAGCTAAAGTAGATGTAATGTCTGGAATTGGGTAGGTGTCTGGAATCGTCACAGCATTTAGACGTTTGAAGTCCACTACCATTCGATATTGTTTTTCACCACTGGGTTTTGGCTTTTTAGGCACGACCCAAATAGGTGAGTTGTATGGACTTTTAGAGGGTCTTATTACTCCCTCTGAGAGTAGTTCTTTTATCTGTCTCTCTACTTCTTCCCTCATACAGACAGGGTACGGATAGCTCTTTGTATATATTGGTTCTTCCGTACTTGTCCTAATTTCTGCCTGAACGTTTGTTGATGCAAGTTCGCTGCCATCGAGCGGTCCAAAAAGTGGTTTGAATTTATTAATAAGACTCTCTATCCTTGTTCTAACTTCTGGTACATATTCCTCGCCTAATATATAATTTGACTGAGTAGTTACTTTTTCTTTCAATGGAATTTTAAAACTATTTTTTAAAACTAAAACATTTTCCTTTCTATCAACTAAAGCACCTAGATCTTTAAGTGTGTCGTCCCCAATAATTCCATCAAAAGTTTTTAATTCTGGTAAGACATAAAATTGAATAGATTCATTTATACCTAAAAATTTAAAAAATAGTCCAATTATCTTTCTATCTATGCTAACATCTCCCCCCACTGATCGAACTTTTATTGGTTTTTCTAGAATTATGCTACCGTATGACAAGCGTGGGCTACAAAAGTTCTTGTTAGACCCCGTATCGATCAAAAAACATAAAATATCACCGGTAACAGAAGGGTATTCTATATAGGGTAAGCTTGATGGCCTTCCCCCATAAAATTTACTTCACCTGCAATTTCCTCCTGATGGGAGTCTTCCTGTAACTCATTCTCAGCTATTTGGTCCTCATCAGAAAAGGTTTCTATGTGATAAAGTCTAGGTTGCTTGTTACCTGTATTTGTTTCGAATGCACCTCTTTTTTCTGTTTTTCTAGGGTTGTTGATGTAATTTACACGACGAGATTGTATTGTTCTATCGACTTCCATCGGTTCATGTTTTATGGCCGGATAACGCGGGGGTAACGCTGGCTTATTATAATTCGTATATCCGTTTACCCGAAAGTTAGAATAGTTGTTGTTATGTTGCCAATTTCTAGGCCGAGAATCTTGATTCTGCCACCCCGATCGCACATGAAATGACTTTGTTGGCCTTGGAGGTCCAGGACGATAAGTTGCTTCTGGGGTTGTCGACTCGTGAGGCTTCGTTTTTGAATAAATTATGTTATTTCGCATAGTTAGGTTTTGCAATTCTAAACAAGCGGAATATGCTTCAGGGAGCGTTCCTGGACGCTGTATAATAATCATACGGGAAAGATCCGATTTTAATCCGCGTACGAAAATGTCCAATGCTCTGTTCCTGTACGTTTCCACTAAGGCTCTGATAGTTTCCTCGCTATAGGATTCTGTCTTCAGCTTATTGATAATAAGCGAAAGTTGGTGATTTACAGTCGAATAAAATTCATCGATGGTTGAGGATCCTTGGGAAAGCTGGTTGAGCTGATGCTCCAGAGTTTGGATGTCTCTTTTATCAGCGTAGTGAAGGGAAAGTATCTTCTTGATTTCAGTCCAATCACTATCGAATACATTATAGGACACCAGAGCTGTGTCTGCAGCGCCAACAATTTTCTGGCGGACGCTCTGTAGAATTGCACGATAAATCGGCTTGTCCCTGACAATTTCAAAATCCTTCAATATGGTTTCCACGGAATGGACCCAGGATACATACTGGGTTGGATTACCCTCAAAGGTTCTCAATTCCTTCACGCTGTCAGGAAGGCGGCTTATATCTTTTAATTCAAGTTCAGTTCGTGGCCGTTGAAGGGATCCTTCATCCGTGACCACCGGGCCTACTGCGGCACCTTGTCTACTTTCAAGGCACTCTATCCTACTTAAAACATTTCCTACTGGGTTGTCACTGAGAATCGCTTCTATAGTCCCTATTCTACTTTCTACCGACTTGATCTGTTCCATAAACCGATTTATGGCTCCAGTCAAAGTCATTACAGTTGATTTTAAATCTTCCATTATTTTATTTTATGCTGACAAGGGGGAAAAAATTTTTCACGTACCTGAAATATCCGCAACACTTTGATGAATGAGATCCTTGATCGTTGCACACTTTCACTTCACTTCTTTTTCTTAACTTTTTATATTTTTTCTTTGAATTATTATTTTATTTTATTTTCAAAAGGACATCTTTTATATTTTTTCCTTGAATTATTATTTTATTTTCAAAAGGACATCTTTTATATTTTTCCTTTGATTTATTCTTTTATTTTCGATTTTCAAAAGGATAACTTTAATGCAATAATAATATTTTTATTTTTATTGTAATTTTCGTTTTTATTTTTCAATTTTATTTTTTATTTCATTTTTCAATTCTCTCTTTTTTTTATTTTATTTTAGAATTTCAAAAAGATTTTTTCCAACTCAATAATGATGCTTTCTATTTTATTTTTATTTCAATTATTTCTTTTTCAATTTTCAATTTTATATTTTTATTCAGGTTTATATTTTATCTCAAAAAAAAACTATTTGCTCTTAAAGCACTTAGAGGAAAAAAAAAAAAAAAAATTTTTTATGTGTATATGTTATATAACTTATGATTCTTTTTATAATTTTAGCGAGCCTTGGCTAGGGTACGCGACGCGACCGTTTAAAACCCTTTTGTCCTCACGGAAGCTCCGTATGGTTCCGGTTTAGTGATCCACTTTTATATTCGTGAATACCTACTACGGTACGGTTCACTTCACTTTCACCTCGGTAACCTTCTGTGATGTTTTTTCTTTTTTCTTTTTAATTTATTAACCACCAGGAATACCGGATTAGCGAAGGAGGAGTTAAACTTATTATTTTAATATTATGAGTCCTAAAAGGACAATAATTATTTATTTATAATTCACGGGAACACCACGACTTTAAGTCTGGTCCCTGCTCGGGCGCCAGTTAAAGGATCTTAAACGGAGATTACTAAAAAAATTAATCTTTAGGCGCTATCAACTGCGCCTTCAACAAATAAAACACTTGTACCTGTATTCAATTAATATAATAAAATTTATTCAGGACTTTAACAACAATTAGATTATTTACTTTGAAACTTTAAATAGAATTTACTTTATTAATTCACAACCGTTCTCATTTACACCGTAGCCAAGACTGCCAGTTCTCAGCCAACTTTGTTGGCTCGTTGAATTCTTAGATCATGTTGCACCAACATGCGCGAGTATGCAGACGCTGATCATGCAAAATTGTTTTCCCATCATTTCAGCAAGACAGCAATTTCGTAATCGGATCGGAAGCGCGTGTTAAAGTAAAAATACTAAGATAGCTTAAGTTGCAGAATTATTCTTTAGCGACAGCGTCGCCAACGTTGTTAACTTATACACATGTACTTATTTAGTATCGCCTTCGTGTAGTGGATAATGTGCCGAACTACTAAATGAGAGAACGCACGTTCGATTCCAGGGTTTCTCCATAACAACCCAAAAAGTCTTAAGAAATAATTGCATGTATAAATAAACTTTTCGGAAATAAATTGACTAAAATATGACGGTGTCGCAGTATTAAATCTTGAATTATCGGGGTTAAAATTTAACACACTTCAGTAGGGCTATTGAAAATTGTTAATGGGTTGTGTTTATTTACTCACATATCGCAAATTTTGTATTGAATTACTGAAATTAAAATTTTAAAGCACTTAGGTTAGGAAGGGTAGTGTGAAATACACATCCACTCGGAGACCAAATTGGATCCATTGTGATACCCTTCATTTATAATTTATTGACTAATTAGTCTCCTTACTGCCCAAGGAGAAACAAAGACCCGTTATCATTCATCATTCAGCCATTTAATTCCCATGATAAAGTCCTGATATACTCAAGTTTGCAGTTCGCGATATCACTAATGCCCTCATGGAAACGTCTGCTCAGCCTATGGCGTTGCAGCCTTGGGCAATGACAGATGATATGCTCTATAGTTTCTGTCTCCTCTTCATCGCCACACATCCTACAGAAGCACTTAAAGCACTTAAAATTTGTAAAAATTGTTAAAATATTTTATATACGGCATGAGAAGTTGATTCAATTACAAAAATAATAGAAACTATTTAAGAGCATTTCATTAAATATTTTAATTGAAAACCTTTCTCAGTGTACTTCTTAGTTAAAAGAAAAACCAAGATTTTTTTAATTCAATCTTTGCATTTTAAGATTTTGTATTTTGTTTTTGATTTGTTCCACGTTGTTGCATTGAAAGAGTCGTTGATATATGATCATAACTGTATCCTCAGATTGATTCAGATAGTAGATAAGTAAATTAAGCGTAATCGTTTTGGAATTTTCTAATTAAGTTTATAATTGCCACTACATTAAATTTCAAATATCTAAAGCTTTCTTCAAGTAACTTATAAGAAATAAGTTGTTCTACAACCTAATGGTGTTTTCTTTTCTACAAAAAAATGTTACATCTCCATGCAGAAAATGTACTTTGGTGTTCGTTTCTAAGAAATGTTTTGCTCTCTAAAAGGGCAGTGTGTTTGATTCTAAAAAAATCGCCATCACTAAGGGTGGAAGGCATTGCACTTTTTGCCCCGTAAAAATCGACAGTGTTGATAGTGGCCTGTAAAACTTAGCTGTCAGCTGTTGAAAACAGGGCGTTCCACTTTTTCATAAGTTGTGTTCAGTTCTAGTGAAATAACAAGCTGCATTGTTATAAGGTTGGCAAGACATTTTATACATGTACCTTTCAATAAGGTGCCATTTTGTGTGTAGAAAAGAAAACACCGTAAGATTTAGCTTGCAGAAAAATGTGCCCCGTTCTAAGCCATTAAAAAACTAAAATTTTTATTTATTCCATTGCGCCACTTTTTAGGTGTTCTACCCTTAAAAAGCCATCTACTTATTTTATCCACTTTTAATTGTTCTTAAATATTAAATGGCCCCATCGTACATGTGTTCATAAATGCCGGAAAACAAATGTTAAAAATAACCAGTAAAATAAATCAGCTAAAACAATTTTATTCATTATTTAAGGTTATTTGGTTCAACCATGTATTCTTTTGTGCCTGCTAACTTTAACTTTTAAAATTAATGTTACATAATGGAAAATATTTTATATTTAAAAAAAAAAGAAAAGAGAAAAAAAAAAGAAAAAGAAACCATTTTGTTTGTTTGCAAACAATGACTAAATAAGCGGAAATATAAAAGGAATGAATGATTGAATGTATGAGTGGACTTTAAATAGTCGAGAGCAGGCTGGTAAACAAAGAAAAAGGCACGTAAAACAAACGGTTATAAAATATCACACCATTAGCTCAACACCAGCAAAAGGTCTTCCGTTCGAGCGAACAAACAAGCCAGCCAGCCAGCCAACAATTCAACCAGCCAACCATGCGTCTGTCCAATTTATTTAACAGATTTTGTGACGCATGTAAAATTAACACAAAAACATTAAATATTTTGTTGATTGTTACAACAAGTACGAGAGATTTTATTTATTTGTTATTTTTTCCATCAGAATTATAATATTGAAATATCCAACACATGCTGTTGCACCTACTAAAAGTTTTTATTCGAAAGGGTCATAATAAAGCCACGAAATAGTGCAATACATACGGTCAGTAAATATGAACAAATAACAGTGGTGAAAGGGTGGTAGGTTTGCGGGAAGGTAAAGTTCAAGAGGAATGTATGCTGCATATTTAGGCCTACTTCTACCATGTTATACAGTCTTTATTGTATTCCGAACGTGTTTGTATTAAATTTTTCTGTACTTGTCCATTTTGTCTTTGGAATTTACAGCGTTAAAGTTTTAATAGCTTTTGTTGTGCCACATCTTTTAACTTCTTTTACATTTTAAGCTTATAAGAAGCTTTTATTAACATTCATGGCTTTTGGTCAAAGGTTTATTTGTATCGCCTTAAAGTATGCACCTTAAGTATTCACAGAACGTTATCAGATCTACACTGTAGTTCACTTAGGAGTCATCACAACAGAAAGTGAGTGTGTAAATCCTACTTTGCAACGGCAACTATTGCAAAATTAATCTTAAGTTGCTTTTGTCAGGCCTTTTACCAGGCCAATTTTGCACATGTTAAGCATAAATATGTGTGTGTGTGTATTATTTGCTGAACACAATAATGAATATTTGTTTTTTTTCATATTTTTGTGCATTCATTTCCATGATGAAGAGGGGAGGAGCAAGAGTTTGAAATTAACAGTTGCGCGTAAAACTCTTCGTTGATGTTGTAAATAATCTAATTTCTTAAATTTCCACAATTTCTTTAAATCAATAACGTTTGTTTCTTAATCGCAAATAATATTAAAACATTTTCCAGCTTAATCGTTTATTAATTGATTTTCAAAATTTGCTTGTTAATTAAAAATGAAAATGAAAAAAAAAAAAAACTCTTGACAGGATATTGAAAGTTTGGCAAAATCAATTTTCTGCGAACGCAAGTGCTACGCTCTATGAAGTGTCTTAGTTTTTTTGACTTTGTCTGTTAGTTTTCTGTAAAATTAAAATTTTTTGTTGTCATAGCCAAAAAAAAAAAAAATGTGTGCACACATGAGTTTAGATATATTTCAAACTGCTTACATAAAATATAAACATGCACGTGCCCGTTGGTTCAAATTTGTGATTACGAATATACCAGAAATTAAAACAAATAGAAAATTTTAAATATGAATAATACAACTACACCAACAACAACAACAATAATACAATTATCGCCAGTGATAAAAGTACTTCAAATCTGCGCCTTGTTGAATTTTGTACACCTTTCACCGTAATGAAAGATAAAGGGCCTGTTCGTAAATGCAAAACTGCTCTGCATATTGTGCGCAGTACGTTCATATATGCAAATAGTGGCAACTCTGCAAAATGTATGCGTTCAAAAATGCATCGCTGCAGTATATTATGCGCAAATAAATACAAAACACTAATCATAAAAATGGCTGATGCAACGGAAATTTTTTATTTTATTTTTATTTGTTTTGTTTAATATTTCTTAACCTTTTTCTTTCTTGTAGATTAGACAATTTTACATCATTAGTTTTATCGTCCAGCCCAAAAATTAAATTTATCATTAACTTTTCCATTTTTGTTATAATTTTTTCGTTCATAAATACAATCATTAAAATGCGCAAAAAGAAACATAAGCAACAGCTGATTAGCAGTGGCAGTGCAAAATAATCATATTATGCAGCGCAGTGATGAATTTACGAACAGGCCCAAACTTCTACTTTTTGAATTTATTTGTTTTTTTCAAACAAAATTGTTAGAAATTTTTGGTTCCATTTTATTAAGAGAACATAACGTTGGACCTTAAGTAACGAATCTAAAACTTGTTTGACGAGATCCTCTCTATAGCAATTCGTAACTAACAGCAGATCTGGCTATTAAAGTTGTAAACTTACAGCAGCTCTCTACACTACAAAAATATGATGTAGTTTCTGAAAGTTCTGTTAACTTGAGTTTAAAAGGTCGTACTTCCTTGATGTCAAGGAAATGCAAATTTCGCCTTTTAAACGAAAATCGCAAGGAAATCTGTATAATAATCTTTTGTTTTTTTTTTTAGAAAGAAACACAACCCGCAAAGCGATTATCTATGCCGGAATCGAACCGACAACCTCCGTACTACTAGGCATTGCCTATCAGCCACGGCGGCACCTCGTTCAATGTTTATCCGAATAATGAGTAAAAATGTATAATAATGGAGCTGCCATCTGCCGTTTTCTGGGAACAACATCTAAATATACGAGTATTTGTGTAGTGGTGCAGATTCTTGCTTATTGGTATGGAATCTTGCTTAGAATTTATCACTGCCCTGTTTTCTTTCCCTCTGTAGATCGCTCTTCTTGATCGTCCATTTAACAATGCTGAACTATTTTGTTTTCGGTGTCAGGACAGTTTTGGAATGTCCGGTGGAGTTTTATTTTTTAAAAGATTTTTTGTGCAGTGCGGTGGGAGTTTGCCAAAAGTTCTTTTAACTTGAACTCGAATGCTGCTGCTACGAAAATTGTTTTTCGTCTACTGGGATCCATAAGGAAATTCCATCGGACGTTCATGATTTGATTTTTGAATCAAAAAACTATCACCGAATAACTTTGACCTGCTCCAATGACAGCGGCATTTAAAACACACAATTAGCTTTAATATCAAGTTTCGAAACTTTAAACGATTGCTATCCCCCGTGAACTAATCAAGTGATCTGTCTTGTTAAAAGTACTCTTCCCTCTAGGGTAACCGATCACGGAAAACTTGTCGGCATATAAATATTAAATGAAGTCGATTCTGAGACTGGTTGGTCTGTTGGTTTTTACACAAATTACTCGTAAGAGGTCATTGTTAAGTTTGGCTCCTGTTCGATCAGTTCTTGCCTGAACTTTGTGCAATCAATGCGCTTTTGTTTAACAAAAAAAAAAAAAAAAACGTTGCATAGACGGTACTTTGATGATGGCGAAGGCCATTTAGAAAACTTCTAGATGGCTGCTAATTTGATATTTTCATACGAGTATTGTTACGAATGGAACGTCGAATTGATTATGACACTTTTCCCAATTTGCGATATGGCAAAGCATTTTAATATCGCTATGAATGTTGTAGGACACGTGTATTTGTTTGTAGTATTAAGCTGCAAATTAAGCATGCGTCTGCAGTGAGTAGGAAAATTAGAAAATCGCAGAATTACCAAAAAAAAAAAAACATGCATATTGCCAGTCATGTTGGCTTACATGCATACACATACACTTTTGAACCCAGCAAATAGTTTCAATTATGGTTTGTGTACTCGAGTTGAATTATGCAATTTGATCTATTCTAGATTGATATTCAGTGACGCACAATAAATCGAAAAGTTTTGCAGTTTTATTCGAATATGAGACATATATTTTCTTTATTCTGAAACGTTGCCGCGCTGACTTGAAACACTTTAATTTTTATATGTTTCTCAAATATTAAAAAAATATTATGCCACACACAATTTATTAACAAAATGTTTACTGGTACACATTAATGTTGGCATTAGAACGTAGTTTTTCCAGTTTAGTGATGATGCTGTAAAATAGTTAACAGTCAGGTCACACCACCTCCACCACATTCCAAAAAAACAAAAACAAAAACATTACAAAATACCAAAAAGTATTACAAAACAAAATAATAAATATTCTGTAGTTACGAAAGAAAATCGCCAATTATGCATTTTTAAGCAGACACTTTTATACCAAAAATGAAAATTTTACACATCTTCATTATGCACACTTTCAGAATTTGCCATTTTGTCATTGTGCAACAAACACACACATTCATATGCAACTAATATTAATACTGTTGTGGCGGTAGTAACATTATATAACGCATAAATGCGATTTGTTTAGTTGGCAGCAATACAAAAAAAAAAAAAAAACCAAGAGAAAGAGAAAAAAATTGCTCACAACAAAAACAACTGACTACGAACCCACAAAAAGCTTTAATTTGTTTTTTTTTTATTTTTCGTTAGGAGCTACAAAATCGACATTATAATGAACCTCTTTTTAAAACCAAATAACATACGCATAAATGTTGCAACAACAGAGAAGAAGCAGAGCATATAAAAAAAATTAAAAAATTAACACGAATAATACCAACGAACTGTGGAACTAAAAGCTTCCCGTTTAAATAATATGAAATCTGTATTTTAATAATTTCGAATAAATTAAAATATTTGAAATTGTTGATGTGATCAAAGAAAATGTAAATGTAAAATGAAAATTACTTAACGAAAGACGTAAAAATCAGCATAGAGAGAGAGAGAGAGAGAGAGAGAGAGAGAGAAAAACCAAAAGAAAATTGGGAAAATTAAGACTTAAAAATTATTAAATTATTTCAAAAGTATTTTTGTTTTATATCATGTTGAAGTCGTATTGCGGATCGGGTGCCACTAAATGTCAGTCGTTGGCAATAATTTCTTAAATAAAATTAAGTCATTGTTCCCTTATTGGCCTTTTGGGAGTTTTACTTTACCTATGTGTAGAGGATGGCATTGCAGTTGTCGCAAAAGATCATGTACCGTGAGAAAAAGAAGAGTTTATAGAAACATTTAATTTACTACGAAAAATTGCAAAAGCTTTTGAAAACTCGCAAAAAACAAAAATATATGATTCCTTTAAGGAAAAGTTAAGTTACTTCAAGAGAGCTAAGCTTCACACAAAACTAAAAGTAGGCTTTTTAAAAAGCTCTAATGTTTTTTAACAACTAAAAAAAAATTACCTTAAAAATTGAAAAAAATTGCACAAAATTTCAATCGAATATTATTTATACGCGTTTTTTAATTAAAAAAAAAAAATTTAAATCACTTGAAAATTAATATTTTATATTCACAACAATTTAAAAGGACAAAATAAATTAAAAATGTTTTGCGAGTTTCCGAAATTTGACTCATTTCGAAAATCGAAAAAGAAAAGAAAGTTACTCCGAAAAAATCCTAAGTTTCGCGAAAATCATTAAAAATTACGAGAAAAACTTTTCAAATAAATTTAAAAATGCTTTGAGAATTTCCGAAACTTGACTGAGTCATTTTCGAAAATCTGAAAAATCGATTGAATACTTTTACACTTAATTAATTTTATTTATATGTTTGTAAAGAAAGTTACTCCGAAAAAATTTTATATTGGAACACGTTGTCGGTATACATGCAGCCATTATGCACCTTCATGGGTTAACACAACAATGTTGCAAAAAAACACAAACAATAACACATTAGACCACATAGCTTTTGCAACTGAATTTAGCAAACGGATATTCAAGCATACAGTTGCGTATACAATGCATCCGGTATTATTGTGACCTTTTTAGTATCCTCTTCATTTTGCGAATTTTTTTTGTCCGGCCATCGTGTTTAGTTAAATGTTCAACATTTCAGTTTTTTTACGCCTTTTTATCAGAGCTGCTTCCCCAGTTGTCCCCCATTACATTTGTTGGTCTGCCGGGAACGACAACTTTTTCCTAACAAATAATTTAGTTGGTTTTTGTTTTGGTACATTAAGACTCATATTTCGGTTGAATTTAGTGATGCACAGTGGGGCGAAGGAGAAAGAAAAAAAAGTAATATGTACATGTATAATTTCCTAAGTATGTGGTGTGATACGCAGATTTCGCTACTAAATTATTATTTTTTTATTCCTAGTCACTGTGCGCTGCCAACTGGTACCCGTAGTCTACAGACACTCATTAATGCCAAAAATGGAATGTTTTTCTAAAAATTCAAATCTAAAACCAACTTAATGCAACATTAAAATTTTAAACATTATTGTTTGTTGAGTTGAATAATGAAGCACATGCTCCAAAGGACTGAAGGAACGGACGGGGTGGGTGGCGTACAATATGACTGCTAAAAATGCGTAAATTTTAATTTATTTTTTGCTCCAAGTTTTTTTTTTGTATTGCAGAAACACACACCTAATCGATTTATTTATTTAAAAGTCTTGTTGTTGCCCACAATCCATGTCATTATTAAACCGGGAAACTGTTAGTGGACACAAATGTTATTTAAAATTTTTATTATCATTTTGGATTTCATTGTTTGATAATTATTTTGCGCGCGCGTGTGTGTGTGTGTGTGTATATATGCGAGCACACATTTTTATTCGTTTAAATATAATTAAGGTGTTGAGAAAAGTATTTTAGGGTTTTAAATTGGAATTTAATAAGTAATGATCTTAAACATTGAAATCATTAAATAAATTCAATAAAATTGTGAAACTTAGAAGCAAATATTTATTTAAAACGTAATAAAGAAATATTGAAAATTTTAATATAAAACCCTGACGCTATCTGAATGGATCGAGATGGTAATCTTTTCTTTTACGATGAAATTTTGCATCTAACCGGGTCACAAGAACAAATAAGTCACAATATTGATTTTTTAATGCAAAAAATTTTTTTTCGAATATTCGAAATATGTAAAATGTTTTCGAACATACATTAAATTTTTTTTAGTTAAAAGACTACTTATAATATTGTTTAAGAAATACAAAACATATAAAAAACGGATGTTCGAAATACATACTATTTTCGAACTTAACGTTTTTTTTACTAATAGAAGGCTTAATAATTTTCTCAAGAGAGAACAAATAATGTAAAAAAACCGGTTGTTTGAAAAAAATATGTACATACATACACATATGAAATATTTTCGAACATACTATTTAGGTATGTATGTATATCACATATGTTTCTAACATAAAATAATGCTTATATATTCGCTTAAGGAAGACACATTTTAATTTGAAGTCGAAGCCACAAATTTTTCGCGTGTTCGAAATATTAAAACTATATTCGGACATGAAGTAAATTCATATTTTATTTGCAAAATATTAATAATTTTACTGCTACACAAAGTCAGAATTCTCAAAAATTCAAATTCGAAAACTTTTCGAATTGTTTCGAATATGCATTTAGTGTTATTTTTTATAAACAAAATTTTGACAATGTTTTGTATATGATTTTTACAGATTCCTTATGTACTGTTCTATATGCAATATTTTACTAAAAAAGAAAACGAAAATCCCTAAAATTTAAAATTATACCGAGAAAATCGAAAATTTTTCGAATGTTTTAAAAAAAATTTAAACATTTTCGAACATATATTAAATTTGATTTCAGTTCAGAGAGTACTAAAACTATCACTTGGGAAAATCTAAATTTTAAAATAATTCGAAGTCAAACCGTGAAATTCGAAAATTTTTTGCATGCTGGAAAAGTTTCCCACATTTGGTGTTCATTTACAAAAATTCCCATTTCTAAAAATTTTATTACACAAACTAAATATTTGTCAGTAGATAAGCAACTGATTTTATACGGAAAAAAAATATATACAAACTTTTTCAGCTGACATTTCATTGGCAACACTGATTTTACATAACGCCTGAACAAACTGAAAGCTATTTAAGTTTTCAATTAAAAGGATTTATCATGGTGGTATTGAAACGCAAATAAAAATATAACATTTGTTTATATTTGCAATTAACACTTTTTTAAACACAAAAACCCCTTAAAAAAGAAAAGAAACAAACAAACAAAAAAAAAAAAAAGTTTTTAAATAAAATTATAATTAAGGCCGCCAAAGTCCCTGCAGCCAAACAAAATGAAAATAAAATTAACTAAAAATGAAACTGACCTTTAACTACAGCATGCTGTAAACAAATTCCCACTCTTTCAGCTCATAATGGTTTCAAATCCCTTTTTCTCCTTCAATTCTTACTCGTAAATTTCACAATTTACATTTTTTTTTGAGGGATAAAACAAAAATAAGACAGTGAAATGAGAATTATTTAGTAAAAATCACACGAAAAGACAATTAGAAGGCCTGGAGTTAAATATGACACAAATTAAAAAAAAAGGACGAAATCAGAAGGAAACGAATACAACTGGACGGAGACGGAAAGTATACAAAAACTAAAATAACCCAGCGTCAAGCAAAAGGAATGAGCGATAAAAAGGACTCTTTTACAGTTTTATATTTTATATTTAGTATCCTTTATATCTTTTCGCCTTGGAAAATTGTTGAAAGCTTGCTTGTCTTTGGTGAGAAGTATGACTATAATGATTTTTTTTTAATATTTTGTTAACAAATAAACAACAAAACATTTAAAATGCTAATTTTTATTCTAAACACTTTTTATTTCTCATATTCAAAGGTTTTTTGTTTCTTTTGTTTTATTTATTTTCTCTTTTCTAACAAGAATAAGTTAGTGATAACAATCATACGGAGTGAAAGAAATGTAAATGTTGAAATGTATGTTTGTGACAGACTGACAAAATGTTTGTCATGATGATGCTTCTAATTTTAATGGGTAAAATAAACAAATAAAACAATATTTAAAGTGAAAAATTTAACAAAAAAATCCGAAACATTTTATTTTTTAAGTGGACAAAATTATGATGACCAGCTAGCTCCATACCTTCTAAGTACTTAAACAAACTTGTTAGAATGAATGAATATAAAATAAAAAAACATACACAAAGTAAAAGATTTTTTTTGGGGTTTTTGTTTGAGTTATGCAACAAATGAAAGTGATTGTTTTGGCCCTTTTTAACTGTTTACGATTACACTTCTGACTGGCAGAGCAGCGTTCGTCGTACTGCAAATACATTCATACTTTTAAAATAAAAAACGAAAGTTATATTTTTTTCTAAACTCATTTGATCAATTAGGAATTCTTTATATTGATGAAAAGCATTATTTTATAAATACTTCAGAAACCTAAGTCGGAGTAAAACAAGGTACATATATTGATTTCGATGTTGCTACACCAACCATTTCAACTGTTTTCTTTGATACTTTTTTTTAACATTTATAACCAGCGAAACCGCAAATATGCAATTGCATATTGTTTTCTGAGCTTTAAATGTAGACGAAAAGAAAGTATTTATACGTTTCAAAAGTTTTCCAGAATGTTGACATCAAATCTTTAGTGCATATTTTTGCATATGGGTATTTCCATGGTTGCGCACGTGGCAGTCGCACGTACTCAACATGAAGAAAATCAAACTAAGGCCCAAATATTTTTTTCTTCATTTAGGTTTTTGGGAAGCAATTTTAGAGCTCTTTATTTAGTGGAAAGCATGGGTGCTGTAAGAGTGGGGGTCCTGACATATTGGTCAACAAAAGCTGTTGTGTGACGTGACAAAAAATAGAAGTGGTTTTTTTCTACATTTATTAAAGTGCAAAAACCAGCGAAATAAGATAAAAACTTTTATGTAACTTATTTGGATATTATGGAGGGGTAGTTTAGCTTTTTTTCATAACTGTTTTTTTATGATTTTATTTTTAGTTTTATTGATACAAGCCATAATATGAAGCGTGACGTGACAGTATAGTTTTGCATATTTCCGACTACAACGCATATATATGAGCATTTGTTTGGGTTTTCTGGCACATTCGAATATAAATTTTTTAAAAAATGGAAGCATTTTTAAAATGTTGGAAATTTTTTTGTAATTTTACCAAAATTTAGAAATTTTTCTAAAAAGTATTACATAAAATTGATGTCCGTGTTTCGGCTTTATATGCAGTTATATTTTTTTTTAATTCACTTTAGCGATTTTGATATATGGTTTGTTGGTGCATATTTTCGACCACATATTTAGGCCCTTATTTTGTAAATCACATCACCAAGTGACTTTTATATGGAAAGCCAAAACAAAAATTTAAAAATTTAAAAATTTTGTTTTGGTTTTTCATACAATATCATCACCGAACCATGGTACTATTGTACCATATACCCGTTTAAAAATCATTAAAAAATTTTGTTTAGCATTGGCTAAACATATATTAATGTATTTTTAGATTTAAGATTTGAAAAACTTATTGATGTTTCAATTTTCAATTGAAGATTCAATAAATAATAAAGTTAAAAAAAAGAAAAACTTTTTACGGCCGAAATATTTTGGATAGGAACTTGGTCTTATTTTCACATTTGTGTTTTTGTGCGGATCTCACTTCTTTTTTCTAAGTTGTTTTTGTATAAACATTTATATGTATTGCTTATCTGTGCCTACCTGTGTAGCAAATTTCAGCTTTCTAGCTATACTGGAAGTGCCCCATACAAAGAGGGGGAACCCTATTCCCCCCAGGTGAAAAGTGCCCGTTTAAAAATTATTTTTGTTAATTTCTCATCAGGACCTACCTGTGTACCAAATTTAAACTTTGTAGCTCTACTGGAAGTGCCCCATACAAAGAAGGGGCACCCTAGCCCCCCCCGGGTTAATTCTCACCAAGACCTACATGTGTACTGGAAGTGCCCAATAATATTGATGAGTCAGTGAGTGAGTGAATATGTACTAAAATATAGACTTTTCACACCTTAATATCTCGGGAAGCTTTTACGGTAGAACTATCAACAGGTTAAGGTCAGCTCTGTGGGGAGACCTTATGTTTCAAGTTTCATTATATTATGATCAAGAGGAGAAAATTATGAGGGGGTTAAAAACAGCTCGAATGGTTTCCCGTAAATATACACACTGTGTGGCAGAACTTGGCCTGGCGCCTAGATAAACGATGATAAAAGTCAAACTTTAAAGAAACTAAAAATGTTTGAGTGTCATTTGTTATTTCATGTAGAATTTTTTACGCAATAAATAGTCGGCAACAATCTTAAAAATATCCTTGTATGTATTTTATATATATGTATGTATTTCATAATACAATCAGAGTATAATTATTGCAGCATAGTTGCACAAACATTTATTTTAAATTTTTGTCATCATTTCACATGAAATATTGAACTGAGGACGTATGAGTAATATTTCAGCAAATTCACAAAAGTATTACGCATACGTCACCAGTTTTATTTTGGTCATAAATATTATGTGGGAAAATATGTATGCGTTTATTACCATGTTTATACGTCCGTCTGTCTGTCTGTACGTCCGTCCGTCTGAAAAAGGATAAATACATTCTTACAACGCTGCCTTAAAAATTGTTTAACTTATATTTTTCTTCAACTTACTTCGATTATTGTTTATTTTTGCTTCAATTTTTAAATGCTTTACAAATTTTATTGCCAATCACAACAATTTCAAATCGACCTACAACTACAACAACAAAATAATTTGAATAAAGTTCAAATAAAATAAAAACAATTTTGCTAATAGATTTTTAATGGATCAATTGTCAGTGTTTTGTAATTTTTCTTATTATTTTTATTATTACTTTCGTATTTGTATCCTTTTCAAATAAATAATAAATTGCCTATAATTTACCTTGTAATCATTTGTTGCCCACAATTTGTTCCATTTCTCCTGTTTAAGTCTCATGGTTTTCATAATATAATTCCACATAAATTCTGGTCTTGCATCGACTTTTTCCTTCTTTTTGTCCCCTTCGTCGGCCATTACGGCAAATTAGTTTTTTACAATCGTTTAAATGGTGCGTTGTTTTTTTTTTTTTTTTTGAAAAACTTTTAGCAAATTTTTATTAAGCGTCGTTTAATGTTCTTTTGATAATATCACTTTTCTTTTTCCTATTGGATGTCTTTTAAGCTCTTTGTTGGTGAAATATTTTGGGGAAAATTTAAGCAGCTTATGTAACAATAAGTGTCAGCTTTAAAAGCAAAATGCAATTAATAAAAAGCAAAAAAAATTAAAAATATATTTCTTTGCCGAATATATTTTGCTGGCTTAAACCAACCCAAAGATTGAATTTAATATTTTGATTCAAAATTATATTGAATTTTTCTTTGTCGTTTTTTGCAGGTTTACGTTTTAATCTTTACAACCTTTGAAGATTTGTCTTGAATTTATAAATTATTTTTTCTGTTTGAAATTATTTTTTCATATTGACAGTTTTTGTCAAGGTGATTTTACTATACTATTATTTTTGTACAAAAAATCGATAAAAACAGGGTGCTCAAGCTAAACTCAGAGCCAAGGCGAATAATTCGCATTGCTCAGAGCAGTTCAAGGCGAATTGAGTATTCAATTGAGAATTCAATTCGCCCTTGAGCAGTTGGTATCGATCAAGGCGAAGTCAAGGCAAATTCATAAGAGGAAGTGTTGCACGCTCATGTGATTATTTTCGCCTTGTCTCGCGTCTTGTATTTGTGCGCCAGTTACTTTGTCAAACGCTTTGTTGACACATTTTTCAGTACATTTTTGGACAAAGTAACTGGAGGTTTTTCAAAGCTAATTGAGGCGAGTATATCTGTTAGTCCCCTTTTACATATTGGCAATTGAAGTTTGGCAGACGAAGTTTGTAGAAGAAGGGGTGAAGATGCAGAGGGTATAGTACACGACCCTCTGTACCGGACATTTTTCGTTTTTCTCTTTCACTCTTCGCATTTTTTATGTTGTTGCTTCATATCATTTTTCACACACTATTGGCATTTTAGTATTACTGCATGTGGTGCGAAAAATTAGGTGTGATCCCGTACTCAACATTGGGAGCCCGCGGGATCCCAATTTGCACGAAAACTGTTCCCGTACACAAAGTTCGTGCAAGTGAGAGAGATTTTGAGAGAGAAATATTCTTCTTCTTTCACGAAACAGCCCGTACTTTTTCTTCGGGCTAGTTTGTGCAAGTAGTAATCAATCAGCTGTTTATGAAATAAACAATTACAAATAAGAATTGAATTTTACCTAAAAAGAATAATGATGAAATAACTGTTACTTTTGCAAAAAGCAAAGCAAAATATGTATGTTTGGATATACAAACATAGATATGTATGTGTGTACTAACTAAAATCTCTTAAAAAGTGAAATACTAATCAAAAACAGTATTTATTTTTTTGTTTACTTTCACAGCAATTTCATACAAACTTTTGGGATAAAAATGTGGTTTTTAGTGTTCCCGTACTTTTGTGCGTTTTTGTCTCTAATTGAGAGAAATTCTTGTTTGCTCTCATTTTACCGGATTTTGCCCAAAAAGTACGGGATCAAACCTATTATGTGCATACACAACAACAGCAAAAAACAATGAAAAGGGGATACGAACAATTTCTGTCTGACTGTTAATTTCCAATATGTAAAAGCTACATACAAGTTCAAACGAGAATTACAAAAATGTCTGCCCTTCAGTTGCCAATATGTAAAAGGGGACTTATGAATTTGCTTTGGATACATTTTCTGACATCTCTTTTTTAAGGCAGATTAGGGCGAGATAAAAATGTATGAACATGTTTCTGACCCATGTAATTGGGATCTTTTTGCGCCGTCAAATGCTTTGTTGACAAATCATTTGTTTACCATTTTCCTAAAGCGAATTTGGTCAATTCTACCTGGTCAAACCAAATATGGCTTGTTACCTGCTATAAGTATGAAGTGACGAAGATCCAATATGCAAAAGAATTAAGACTCCTTCTACATTTGCAGCATCTAACTTCTCTACAGTATCTCTATCACTAGTTCTGGCAAGATGCTTTGCATAAGTAGGATATCCTAATCCGCTAAATGCTGGTCCTTAAAAATACTTTCGTTGGATCATAAAACTTAACCATTTCATTGCAAATGTGAGATTTGAAAATTTTTTTATTGTAGTTTTTTTGTGATTTGAAATCCATTTCGAAATCTCAAAACATGGGTCGTCGATAAGAAAAAATCTAGTTTAATCCCGATACCATGTAGTTCTACTAAATAAAAAAAGGAAACTGACTGATGCTCATGTTGCAGTTATTTCTTTATTTAATTATTACAAATTGTAAAGTTTCCTCATATTTTTCTGGATTAAAATTGTTAATTTCACAAAGATTTCGTTTTATTTTTAAAAGATTTAATTTTTTTAAATTTTTTCCCCAGTGACATATCATTCAGCGTACCACGATTAATAGCTTCATCATTAGTTTTTGTTTTCCTGTTTATTTTCTTTAAAGGAGTTTTTTTATTCTGCCTTTTTATTACTTCAGCACAATTACTTTCAGTAACCTTTTTATTACTTCGAAAAATATATGATACGTTAGCTGATCTCTTAACATGACTTTTTTGTTGAGGCTGAGAACTTAACTGATTAGAAGTTTTTTTAAGTTTTTTAACTGGTTTTCTTTTCAATTTAATATTCTGAGTAAATGATGTTGCAGCAGGCTGTCCGATAGAATGAAAGTTGATCAACTTTTTCATGATATTTTTGTTGGTATTCTCCAGATATTGTAAAGATGAACGACAAATATTGCATACATTATTGACATTGCAGTTAGAACGTATATGACGTTCCAAGTGTTCGAAAACCTTTGCCAATTGTTCACAATTCGGACACATACAGTTTTGCGATTGCGTTGAATTCGCTGCAGGCTCTAACTCACACAAGCCCAATTTTTGGTCGAGACTGATTGATGAATTTTGTGGTACCATGTACAAATTGTCGCCACCCATGCTTTTTCCAAGTCCAATAATTTTGTTAATCACTGAAATTTCATTGCTTGGAATCAATCTCATATTTTAAGAGAATATTTTAAATTTTGTTTGGTTTAGTTATTTGTAGTTAAATTTTTTTTTTGTAGTAAATTTGATATTGAAATCTATGGTATAATTTTGATTAATTTTGAAAATTTTTATTAGGTCTTCTTGGTCGCCTTTATACAGTTAGTCATGTTTCACGGTTTCCTTAGTTTTATAAAAAGTACAAAAATATGACCAAGCTGACAGCCTAGGTCAAGGGTCAAGGTGAAGTTTAAAAATACAAGAAATTAAATTAAATTAAATTAAATTAAATTAAATTCGTTGTCAGGGGCTCCAAGAAGTACTTGCATTTAAAATATATTCTTTTAAAATAGTTTTCATCTCTGCATTTTCATATGCTCTTTATAGCCCGGACTACTCCATTTTATTTGTTTTCTAAACAAAATCAATTCACTTCCTTATTCCGTTCCCTCTTCTAGAATAGTTTGATGTAAATACTGATTGCATTTAGTGATTCTCATGTGCATAATAGCGGTTGAATTGACAAGCGATGACGTGAAAATGTAATTGCCCTCATCAGCTTTAAATTTTACTATAAGCATACAGACTGACTGAATGACAGACAGTGAGTCGCACACAAACACACACGCATACACTCAAACTCACACATTATTGGTTTTGTGTGCATGAACACAGTTTAAGAAAATTACCCAACAGTTTTTATGAAAATTCACAGGTTAAATTTACAAGGGATGACATTTTGTTGGAAAATTGTTTCTGATAAGCAGAGACGAGATTAGCTGCTCTGAAAACATCAGGAATCTTCTGGAAGTGATTATGTATTACATATTTCACATACATACATATCTACATATTTTTTCGTTTGAGCGTTTTTTTTTTTGTTGTGGCCATTTTTTCTATTTAGTCGAATAGTGTTTTTTATCTGCTGATTTCTTTTAAGTTTAAGGCGATTTTTGCAGATTTATGGTTGTTTTTGCTTTGGTGAATTCTTTCATTATATTTTTGGCGTTTTTTTGGGCGAATTTTTCATTGAAGCGATTTTATTGTGTTGCTGTTTTTTTTGCAATTTTTTCCTTTCGGAGATTTTATTGGTTGAAGTTGAAGTTTTTTTTTTTTAATTAGATCTAGCACTCCGGGGATGACCCCTACGTATGCAGAGCACTTATTAATTGTTTTACTTCGCCGATGTTTCTGCTAACCGACGAAGGAGGGCGATGTTGTGTACATTACCTTGGAACAGCATCAATCGCTGTCGGAACAGTTTTTTAGTGACCAGTGCTATGCCTTCATCAGTTAAATAGTCCGACAACAATTAATATAATGCCACACTAATCTACATTAGAGAAATTAATGATGTTGGTTGACTTGATCTGGCCAGGGTTTGAACCCAGGCCCCAAGTCAATGTTTGCTTAGTAGTCAACGCGCTAACCACTTCAGCCAATACCACCCTCAGTTGGAGATTTATTGTTTTTTTCGTTATATTCCTTTGGAAGTTTTTCAAAGATTCATGGTTTTTCGTGAGGCCGTTTTTATAATTTTGGCGTTTTTTTTTTTGCAAATTTTCGTTGAAACTAGTATTCTTAGTATTTGTGCAGGCTAAAGTTCGTAAATTAAGTATGCTTATTGCGATTTTTTTTCGGTAAAGTTTTTCAAGCGAATATAATAAGAGTTTTCCTCTTAGGTTTTCAAAATTAAAATAACAATACCTGACAGAACACCCTTTGGATATTACAGTTAAAATGAGTTTAAAATGCGAATTTAATGTGAGAAACGTGGTCATATTCGATACAAAAAATCATATGAAAACTGCTGGGTTATTTTCATTTCTGTATCGGTGTAATAACATTTTGCAATCCAATGTAGTCGGTATTAGTAATAAATAGTTAGTACATAAAACATTTGTATGTGTAATTATAACAGTAATAAATCTCCAAGGAGTATAGCACTACAGATTTAGTATTTAGTGTTTTTTTTTTTTTGTTTAAAAAATTTCTATTTGCATGTTCTGCTCAATTAATTTTTGGTACGATTTTCATTTCCTTTTCAATGTTCATGTCTTTCTCTATTCCATTACAAGTCCGTTTAATTTTATGTTCACTTCCTTTTACTCTTTCTTTTGGTCTTCTATTTAATGTTTAATAGTTTGCAGAAGATGGCTTATGTATCATCAGGATAATAATGTAAACGCATGTAAATGCAATATTTAAATGTTTTTCAACAAAAATTAAATGTTAGAAGCATTGTTCTTTTTTCTTTGTTTTTTGGTTCTGAATGTTTAAACCAACTCTTTCATTTTTTCTATAAAATATAGTACATCCGTTACAATTGAATGACCTTTTCAACCATTTGAATGCGATTGGCTTAGATTTATTTAGACAAAAGTTTTATGGTAAAATTTACAAGGACTGGTTACCATTAAGTGAAAACAATAAGAACAACTGCATGTGGTATTTTTAAATCAGTTGGAAATTTATCAGATTTTTTTTATGAACTTTATTCTGATCATTTACTGCTGCATTTAACGATAATTGAAAACTTTAAAGTTAAACGCAATATTTATCTTTTTATTTAGCAATGAAATCATTTGCTTTGCCATCGCTTTTAAAATAAGGATAAATGTGCATGAAGGTAGAGTGAGCAAATATTTTACATATTCGTTTGCCAATATGTATTTGTTTATATAAAGTTTTTTATAAAACGACTTAAATCGAGTTAAGATCTTTTTATAAATATAGGCATTTATAAATCTCATGAGGCGTCTTTTATGAAAATTGGATTATCGCAACTAAAAAAGCTTTTATAATTTAAAAATTCTAACTCTAATCACAATATAATTGATTGTAAATCTTTTAAAAACGAAAAAACTTAACACAACTTAATTTAATTAAAAAAATATATTTCAAATCATTTCAACTTCCTTCACGCTTCATGTCAATAAGGGTATACATACATTGCCTTTATACTAAATCTATTGAAAAACGAAGAGTTTTGCTAAAGTCCCAAAAATATTTAATTTTCTTAATTTTATCCCCCAGAAACTATACAGCATGTTAAAGTAAAAAAAAAAAAATTGTTAATAAAATAAAGAATACCAAAAGTACTATTTGGTTCCTTTTTCACCGTATCGTATATTTTAATATGATTCATATAATATATTTTTTATACCAAATTGCACCCAAACTTATTAAAAGATTTTCTAAAGAGAAAGAGTACCTAAAGTAGAATAGTACCTAAAGTAGAAAAGTACCTAAAGTAGAAAACAACCATAAGTATAACAGTACTAAAAGTTCCAGCTCATTCTATCATTTTAACTGCTAGAAAGTTCAGTGTGTGTTACGGCCTGGCCCACGATATTGAACGATGTCGATCGCTGGATCTCTAGACGTAAAAAAACTAACTTGTGTTCCACTAATAACGGATTTTATTTAACTTATTTTTATTATCAAAACTACCAAATTTTTCCATTTTTTAAGTTCTTCGAAAGTATTTTATATTTTATATATGTCTGGGTCACATGCTTTCAATCCATCAACTGCTATCCAAATCCATTAAACGATTTTCTCAAGAGAAAAAGTACTAAAATTAAAAAAGTACCATAAGTAAAATAGTACCAAATATAAAAAAGTACCATAAATAAGAATATAACAAATGTTCGCGCTATTTTTTTTTATTTCAGCTTTAAAAAAGGACAAAGTATCACCCAATTCACACGATGACTTTTGCGACGTCGTTTTTACTTAATTCCCTTTTGAAGTTGCTACCAAAAACTTGTGCGTTCATACGATGTCTTTTAGTTGCATGTGTTTTTTCCAAATTTTGTTTTGTTTTTTACAGTGAGGGTTGTTTTTTTATTATTCAATAAATGAAAAGTTCCAAAAATAATGAAAAGAAATAAAAAAAAAAGACTTGAAAAACACAAATCGTGTCTTTTTGTTTACCCCTCTTTCTTCCCTACATCGCTCAGCGTCAAGTAAAAAGAGTCGTCGAAAAAGCGACGTCGCATAAGTCAGCGTGTGAATTGGATGTATGTTAAGAAAGAAAAAAAAGTAAAATGTTAGTACAACCGCAAAAAGTACCAAAGCTACCATTGTCTCCCGCAAAAGTACCCTATTATTTTAATATGGGTTACATGCTATCCATCTATCAAATTTAATCGAAATCCATAGAAAAAAATTTTGCGTTATAGTGAAACAAACATCCAAACATACAAACTTTTACATTTATAACTTTTGGACGATATATTTTGCAAAAAGTCCACAGATTCACTTAATTAAAAATTTTCGACTTAAAAAACTTCTGTTTTCAATTTCAATTTCACTTTATAATTTTATATATTTTGAAAATTTTAATTGAATATTGCAATTTCTAAAATAAATACGAAATAAAAGTTTTGGGCATACTTTTGGGGGAGTTAAATCAAAGTTTGCTGCCAAAGTTTTTTTTTTGTGGTAGAAATAAAACTTTAAAGTGGCGCCTTAAGGCCAGCAAAGCTTTTTCTTTAAAAAAGTATTTAAAAGTTAAGGAAGTAAAACGAATAATTTACGCATAAAGGGGAAATGAATATTTTTATGTGTTTTTTTTTATTAGAGTCCTTTAAATTGATTTAAGTAAATAAGGTTAGAGGTTTTGTAAATAAAATAATATTGGAATAATTGATATGACAATTATTTTTGCTAAAGCAAGCTGAATGTACTAGATATAAAAAGTTGGAATTAAAGATAAATGAACCACGTTTATTGAGAGATCAAAATAATAAGAAGCACAAATTTCGCATTTAAAAATCAAATTAAAATAAAAAAAATATAAAATTTATCAGCCCGGGAAATTTTCAGTGAAATGGAAACAACAAAGTCTCAAAATTACTTAAATGTCGCAGAGTTAAAGGTTAAAAAGTTTGTTGGGCGTTTTTTACCTCCTTCCGCCAAAATTTTTTTTTTTTTAATTTTTACTTAAATTTGTTAGTTGCGTAAGAATTGTCAGCACTTCCAAGAGCGTTACATCAAATATGAACAGATTCTTATTTGATCTTTTGGTAAAACAAAATAGGAGTCATTTTGAAAAAAAGAACGAGTAAAAAAACCTTATGATTAATGTGTTTCATATTGAAGAAAGGGAAATATTAAATAAAATTATTAAATTATTTGGAATGATTTTCCAATTAAATTAAATATATTGCGAAACAAATTTTGTCAAGAAATTCATAATAAAAATGATCAATCTAATATTTTTTTTCGTTCAATGTCATTCGTAATGCTTAAACTGGAACATTTTCAATCATACTTAATAGCTTCGTCCTGATTTATGACTCTTTTATAGGCAGGGTGTTAAAACATTAAGAAAAATAGCAAAAAAGAAAAAAATGTTAGAAAAGAAAAATCCAAAATAATCGTAGACTTTCTCTTATACGAGTATGTATTCAATTTATATTAATTTGTTAACGAAACAAAATAAAAACTGCCATAAATCTCACTTCACTTAAGTTTTCTAAAGCTTAAAAATCGAAAGAGTCCTTCTCAGTCCCTTGTCTCACACGTTAACACGAAATATATTAGGGAGAAGAAAAAAAAAAACCAAAACCAAAATCTAAATCAATGTTAATATGCCGTGCCATGTTTACCATTTTATTTATTTATTTATTTAGTTTTTTATTTCTTTTCCAGTTTTGTAGGTCAGTCATTTCAGTTCCGGTAACAATTTTATTTTTGTGTACTTTTTTTTTTATATTTTTCGTTTTCCTTTTAACCATTTGTTTCATTCGCTTGAAGAAAATGATTAGAGTCTACTTTAATTTTGGGAAAAAGTATACCAACTCATTGATATGGTATGTGTGTTTGTGTGTGACCAAAAAGAAATATATAATTTGAAAAACCTTGGCCCACTAAACTACTTCTAAGGCATGTGAAGAACATAAACAAATATTAATGGGAGTGTGTATGTGTGGGGACGTGAAAAAATAATTTCTTTGGGCATGACTTGCTTAGGAAATCAGAGAACAAAAAAAAAAAAAAAAAAAAAAAAAACGAATGCGATTAAAGGTATAATGCTGCCCACTAAAATAATGTTAAAAGTAATTAATTATTTGATTTTATTACATTTCTATTGATTTGAATGCTTTAATTATGAAAAATATAATTATTTTAGTTGGAATATGCTGATCGTTTCGTATTAAAAGCTCGAAAACTATTAACGTTTTTATACCACTCACTGTACGACACAATAAATTTTTAATGACGGTTTCTGATAGAGATCGCCTAAAAAAATTAAAGTGTATCGGCGTTTTGTTTATTATTATTATTATTATTATTATTATTATTATTATTGTTTTTGTTATTATTATTGTTGTTGTTACGAAGTCCCCACCAACGACAATAAAAGCAAGAAGACCTACAAATATGTTTGTCATAAAATTTTATAATAAAACCTTAAAGGCAGCCAAACTAAAAATTTAATTACATGGAAAATATTTTGCACAAAAAGTGGACATATAAAATTTGATCTTGTAAGATGTACAGACATGTCGTAGAACTCAATTCCAATCAAAATTTGTTACAAATCCAAAAATTTTATTCCTTAAAAAAACGAAAAACGAAAATTTCGTTTGTAATCAAACCACTTTTAAAAATTAAAATCGAATCCGCACAAAAACATAAATGTGAAAATAAGGCCAGGTTCCTATCCCAAAAATTTCGGCCGTAAAAAGTACTGAGATCAAAATAAGGACCTACCTGTGTACCAATATATATATATATATATATATATTTACATTATTAAATGATCCCTTTGTTTAAGACTTGGAACAAAGCACTCATAAAAAACAATAGAGGCATCGCAAGACTCAGTTCAATTCCAAAGCTTTTTGAAAAGTTTATTACAAACTTTTTAAGTCACAATGTATCACAGTTATTGTCACATCATCAACATGGTTTTAGAAAAGGATGTTCAAACACTACCAATCTTTTACAGTTAACGACGTTAATTCATATTGGATTTGTAAATAATCAACAAACCGATGTTATATATACGGATTTTAGCAAGGCGTTTGATAAAGTCAATTACAAACTCTTCTTTATTAAGCTACACATGATGGGCTTTTCTCCAAATAGTATAAATTTGATTAAATCATATCTAATTGGTAGAGAACAAACTGTGCGGAAAATGAGAATAACAACTGCACATCCATAAAGTCCATAAAAGTTCTTTCTGGAGTGCCACAAGGCAGCCACCTTGGACCACTTATTTTCTCATTGTTTATAAATGATCTGCCTAAAGTATTAAATTATTCCAACATATTAATGTTTGCTGATGATGTGAAAATTTTCCTTACATACGATAGAAAGCCATATCAATTACATTTACAACATGACATTGATAATTTCTACACGTGGTGCAGTGTAAACCTGATGGAACGTAACGTGACCAAATGCAAACACATGAGATTTTTCAGAAGCAACTTTGTCCACGTCAACTTCTTACTGGGTGGACAACCTCTGAAACTAGTAAACTCTTTCCTTGATCTGGGTGTTATGATTGATGCTAAACTTAGTTTTATTCCTCACATTAATATGATTGTTAACAAGGCTAGAGGCGTGCTTGCTTTTATTAAGAAATGGGCCAAGGAATTTATTGACCCGTACATTACTAAGATTTTATACACATCCTTAGTAAGACCTATACCTGAATATGGTTCAATTGCTTGGGATCCAATTTATAATGTGCCTATCGATCACATCGAGTCTATTCAAAAGCAATTTCATCTGTTTTGCTTGCGAAGCGTGCGCTGGAATCCAGCATTAAATCTACCTCCTTATCATCAAAGATTAGCGCTTATTAAATTGCCTACTCTTAAAAGCCGCAGGACTATGCTAAATGTTTCGTTCTTGATGAATGTCATTAATGGAGGTGTGCAATCTGATTTCCTCTTAAATAATATATCATTCAATGTCCGCAACCGTCCAACACGCTACTTTCATCCTCTTGCAATCAAGACTTTTTTGTACTAACTATGCTAACGCTGATCCGCTGAGAAGAATCTGTGTTAATTTTAATGAATTATATCAACTTATTGATTATTCTTTAAGTTTAAATGTTATCAAACGTAAAATTATTATTTTCCTAAATTGTTAATTTGTACTATTCCCCACCTATTCGTTTATATGATAAATAATCTTGTATTTTTTGTCACTAAAGTCTGTATGAAACTGTTATGTAGATTTCTATACGTAAATAAATAAATAAATAAATAAAAACTGACGAAATTCAATTAATTTTATACACTAAGATCCCATAGGTAACAAACAAAATAAAAAATAGCACTAGGGTCTACTAATTAAAAAAAATAGCAATAACAACCAAATAATGGAGTATTTTCTTTGGCGGGCCTAATAATATGGCACACCACTGTAAGCTTTTCATGTTATTAAAAAAGCTTAATCTGAGCTTTGCTACTGAAAACAATTTAAACAAAAAACTATGGGTATAAAAAACTTTATCACTGTAAAATCGAAATAAAAAATAAACGGAATCTAAAGACTGTTAACGAAAAACGAACGGAATAAAAGTACGGCATAGAAAACAATTTCGATCGGAAAGTGGGACTTGCCCGATTGTTTCGTTAAGGAAAACATTTTTAAAATATTTTCGCTGGAACTTCTCACGAAATTACTGCAATGCCGTCAGCTTTAAGCTACGTTCACATTTAACCAATATTTGTCGAAAAAACTCTGATCAACAAAAAAATAATAATTTATTTCCTTTAATTACAATTGTTCAATTCACAAGCTCGTATTAACGTCATATGTGTTGTCTAATCGTATAATTATACAATATTGTATATTTGTTGTTGGTAATTTTGATACAAAAGTGTGTTATAATTATACGATTGAATTTTATATGTTTTTCAATTGTTATATTGAGGCCGGGTCTGGGAATATTCTATTTGTTAAATTAATTTGTAAAAATATTTTATATATGTGATAAGTAACACCAGAAAATACATTCTTCTTAATGATAAATATATACATGATTCATTTCAACTTAATTTTCAAACTAATTTAATCAAAATTGCTTGTCGCTAAAAAAGTTATTATATTTAGCATCAAACTATAATTCCCACACCTGGTTTCACACCTTGATATAAAACTGACATTTAAATTTTTTGATATTAAACTGACATTTAAAATACGACAAAATAACGATACAACAAATTTGTCTGTTCACAAGCACATAACCAAATATCGTCTTTTTTTAAACCATAAGACAGACGACTGAGCTTGTGAATTGAACAAATATTTTTTTTAATTATGGGTGTGAATTTTTTAAAAACTGTATAAAAATACTTTTTTGTAGAATAATTAATTATATTTTGTAATATAAAATCCAACTTAATAGACACTATATCTAATCAAAACTAGTGGTTACGTTTTTATGGACAAATATTCAATAAATGTGAACGAAGTTTTAATATTTTGAATAAAACACCACGCGTGTCATAAAGAGTATAACTGCCGCACCAGCTAGTGGATCATTTTTTTACGCTTTTCTTTAACAGATGATGTAGAGGCTGCCATAATAATAAATAACACTAAATTTTACATTTGCAGCGGATGTGTGCCGTTGTCTCTTTCGCGAATAAAGGACACTAAGTTAAAAAACAAAAAAAAAATTAAGTTGCCACAAAGTACAGTTAAGTCTTAATTGACCAGAATGGAAACTATTAAATAATCGTAAAGCAATCCTGTCGAAATCCAGCATAACATTGTATAGAAATTGTATCATTGGTATCATTGAGCTTTGAGAAGATGGGGTGGAGGGCTCACCATGTACTTATTTTCTGAAAAATGAAACCGAAGCTTTTATAAAAAAAAAAAAAATAATAAAGAAAATGGGTTTATTCAAATGAAGGTTTTATTCGGTTATTAATATTTGAGGAGAACAAATTGCAGCCCCATTTATGGGACCCAACTGCTGCCAAACCGTCTTTAGCATAAAAAAAAAATTGCTTTGACAATCGGTTCACAAATAATACAGTTCTGAAGATTCAAAGTTAAAAAAAAAATACATATGAATTTATAACCTCTTTCCTTTTTGAAATCGCTTAAAAATGTACTCACTCATGCACAACTTTGGTATTTATTTTATTTGTAGAATTTGTTAGTAAATAAAACAGTTAAATTTACGAGTGATTGTTTTTGTTGTTGCTGTTGAAAAGTTGTACATAATGTTCAAACAAAATGTTTGTTTCACATATAAAGTACTCAAAATAAATACAGTTATGTACAAGTAAATTTTGTATAAATATAAAGCTAAATGCATCTGCTTATGTATGTATAGATGTGTTTTTGTATATGTATGCGAGTAAATGCTTAAAATTATTTGTTAAAAACATATAAACACTTCATTCTGGGCATTAACTTAGATTTTATTTAGAATGCACATAAAATTTATGTAAATGTATTTGTTTACACATACATATGCAAGTGGCTTTGTTTATGTGTGTGAGTATGTAAATTACGTTTTAACATCATTTTAAATGAGTGTTAATGGATTTATGCCAAGTTTTATTTTTGTTAGGTTTTGTAAATTGTGGTCAAAACAGCCAACAGATGCACGATGATGATGATGATGGTGTTGATTATGATGTGAGTCTCCACACATCTTCTCTCATAAAATATATATACGTATATTGTGGGTTAAGATTCAAAGTTGTGGGTCATAGCAGACAGAATGAATTTATGCAGCCTTCATAAGTAAAAGTTTTACAAGTTGTTAAATGTTTAACTTTTATTTTCTTTATATGCCTGAACTCTTCGTAACTATCCGATGTAACAACTTGTTTTCTGTCTACTCAGCAAATTGCCTTAAGTTTTACTAAATGTGTGTATTTGTGTGTGTGTGACTGTGTTTCTGACAAATAAACTAGTAGTGTATAAATAAAGCCTGAAGCTGAAAAATCTTAAATAGAATTTATAGCTTAGATATAAATATTAAGTAATACTCTTAAAATTAATAACCAACTTATTATAATTATCACTTTTAAGGATAAAATACTAGACTGAAGTCCACTGAGAATATCAAAACAATTTGATGTATTATTTTAATCAAATATTTGTTTACAGTTGTTCATTTGAAATAAAAAGGTATTTACTTTAATACATATTAAAATAAGTATTTACACATCTTATGCGAACAGAACGATAAGAACAATTAAATTGTTGACAACAAACTTCGTTGCAACAGCATGATTTGAAGGCAAAAGAGAAATTTATTTTCGTACTGTATTAATTAATTTGTTGACCGGGTTGGATTTCCTTTAATAACAAATTAAAATTTTTAATAAAAAGAATAACTGTTATTGAATCCACAAGAATGAAGACCAAATAAATGGTAAATTTTCTTAGCCAATTAACGATTAAGTGAATAGCCTTTCATTTGAAATGTTTTCCTTACCATTTCTAACATTCAGTTAAAGTAAATTTGAATTGGCAGTAAAAATTCAAATTGTTTTAAAATTTTTTTTGCACAATTTGTTCTTTCCACTTAAAATGCTCCAATTCCTTTGCTGGTTAAGCGTAATCGTCCCACACTAAACTAGTAGTGTTTATTCATTAATTCTAATTTCATGTTTATTTCCTTTTTATTATAATGTTGACCCCTTGCACTTACAATCAATTTTTAACAAGTCAAAAAAAAAAAAATTAATAAGAAATGTAAGTCAATGTGTTAAAGCAACCTTAAAGTATGCAACATTTCTTTTTTATAAAATGCAAAAATCTTAAAAATCAAAAACACATTAAAATAAACTGAACGAAAGTGTAATTTATTCTCCATTTTATTTAACGGCCATTGTTTTAGTTTTTAGGGGCAAATAATAAAGTAAAATAAAAATGAAAATAACACATTTACATGCATGTGTGTGTGTGCTTCACATATTTGTTGGTGTTAGGAAGTGCTTCTGGCAGGAAATTACACTGTGAGTCGTATAAGAAAGATCACAAGTTATAAGACGAATTGATTATTCGGTAAAAATATTAGAAAAGTGAGTAAATTTTTATTTCCAGGAACATAAAAAGGATTTTTTATAAAAAAATTATTTTTTTAAGTAACCCACCTCTCTTATAAAAAAACGGATTTTATAAAAAGTACTGCCAATATAAAAAGGTTTTGTTTATAAAAATTAAATTTTTCATAAAAAGTGCTTCTTTAAAAAATAATTTTTATATAAAATGATTTTTTTTCATATAAAAATAATTATTTCATTAAACTACGTTTTTATAAAAATGGCCTATTACTATAAAAAGTATTAAATTCTTTACAGAATGTAAATTTGTTATAGAAAGTGAATTTTTTATGGAAAGTACTTTCTTTGTAAAAAGTACCTGGCAAATTTTGGTGTAGTACCGATTTTGTAAAATCTAAATATTTTCTAAAACCTACCTCTTTCTAAAAATTTAAATTTTCTTAAAAAGTTAATTTTATAAAGGTACCTTACTTTGTACCAGTACTTTTTCTTTGTAAAAAGTACATTTTTTTAAAAAGTACCTCGCTATAAGTTTTATTTAATATACTTTTATGAAAATTACATTTTATTTAAAGTTTCTATTATGAAAAATAAATTTCACAACAAATTTCTATTTTTTACAAAAAATATATGGAATGAAAATAAAAATTTTTTTTTTTGTAAAAAGTACTTTGTAAGAAAGAATATTTTGTTTTATAAAAGTGTTTTTCTTTGCTTAAAGTACTTTTTATGAAAAAAAAAATCTTGTGTAATAAATAGTACCTAAGAAAAATAGTATCTTTTAAATAAGTACCTTTTAATAAAAAGTTTTAAAATCGGTTGTAATAAATAGTACCTAAGAAAAATAGTACCTTTTAAATAAGTACCTTTTTATAAAAAGTTTTAACTTTTATAAAAATTTTTATAAAAAGTTTTAACTTTTATAAAAAGTTTCTTTCTCTAACAAAAGGGGATTTTTTATATAAATACATTTTTTATAAAAAGTACTCGTACTTCGTTCATAAAAAGTACTTTTTATAAAAAGTAATATCTTATAAAAAGTATTTTTTAAAAAGTAAATTTTTTAATGAAAATTCACTTCTCTTGTAATTATCGTTGTAAGAGGAACCTTTTGAAAGTAGTGTCTTTTGTCAAATTAGCTTTCGAAAAATGTACCTTTGCAGAAATGATCTTTTCTAAAATGCTTACAAAGGTACTTTTTTTTAAAAAAAGCAACGTTTGCTAAAAGTAGGGGTTTCCGTGGTAGTCGAGTTTTACTTTTTAGTTTAAATTCTTTTCTCTTGCAAAAAGTAAGTACGATTATTTTACTGGCACTTAAGTTAATAGCAGCACCTCTTCAAATGTACCCGAGTATTAAGCCAGCCGCCTTTCAATATCAAACGTCAGCAGCAAAGAAGCATTTATAAATAGTTTGTATTTACATATTATGCCATTAAATACTTTGCTTGATTTTCTTTACAAGTATTTCGAAGTGAGGCTTTAGTATGTATGATGATGGTGTTCTTGTACTGGGACATGTAAAACGATTAGCCGACTAACAAACCCGCCAACAAGTCAGCCATTCAATTGAAGAAAGTAGTACAAATGTTTGGGTTTTTTTTTTTTACTTCAGTAGTTGGTATTGGGGTCAACTTCTTTTGTTTGGTTTTGGTTTTTTTTTTCGTTTTAGTTTTTATGTATTTTCTACTCTTTTATTGGACTTTCTTGAACTATTCTTTTCTATTTTTGTTGTTTTTATTTCACAGCCTGTAATAAAAAACCGTCTCTGTCGCAATGTTGGCCCAAAAAAAAAAACAAGAGTTTTTTTCTCTAAATAAAATTATTTATAAAAAGTGGCAACTAGATTTTATTTTTCACTTTCATTTAATAATGTTGCTGGTATTTGGCTGTGTGTGTGTGTGAGTGGATTTGTGCTGTTTTTTTACAACTTTATTGTGTTTCACTCAACTTAAGAACCCTGTTGAACGCATATTTAGGAGTCCTTTATATTCTGTGAGTACATGTAGAGCGGTAAAAAAAAGAATGTTTTACAATCGTTAAATTGAGTACAACTTCACAATGTTAATATAAAAGGACGATACCTCTTTTCGTTGCTCCCTCTCCCCATCATAACGCTCTTTCAATAGACTTTGGCTGTTTTCATATATAAATAAAGCAATGCTTTAAGTTTGTTTTACGTTCCAGCGACCGACAAAAATAATGAAATAAAAAAAATAATAAAAATACAAATAAAAATAATAAAAAAAAAAAAAAACAATGCAAACTTTGAGACCCCAAAGGTATGGAATTAAATAGTTTTGCGGTCAGTTTGATTTTGATTCTTTGGTGAAAACGTGCTTCATTTTTACACTTTTTGATTAAAACTTTCGACTAAACTAAACTTTATTTTTTCAAAATGTTTATTTTTCCTTAGCGAAACTTAGCCGATATAAAGTGAAAATAAAATAAATAACAGAGAAAAATTTTAGTTTACAAAATTAAAATTAACAAAAAAGAAAAATATAAACGGAAAATAAAATAAATTAAAAAGTTTTACTTGAATGAAAATTATTTAAATTTATAACAAAAAGGCCCAAAAAGGGATTAGGATGTTTTCAATTTGTATCCTTTCAAAATACACACAAGGTAAAAATCTATTTTGTTGTTTAAAAATTATTTATTGTCGCATAAATTAATCTTCAATATCTATTAAATTTCTGTTTTTGTAATTAAGAATACGAATTTGTATTATTAATATTTATTGAAGCACTTCTTTTGTGTGTGTGTGTGTGTAATTATGCTTGCATTTGCATGTTAAGTGTATTACTTTGAATTTTAGCATATTTTTAGGGCTTCTTATATTGCTTCCGATTTTCTTTATAATTTCTTTGGCAGAAATGTAATAAATTCTAAAGTCTTATAGTAGTAAAGTTCTAACAATGTGACAAAGTAAATTGATAACAACAAAAAAAAAAAAGAATTAAATTATTTAGCATATTTTTATGGGTTTTCATTTCAAGAAAATATTGAATGAAAATTAATTTTAATTATGCAGGATATTAATTAGCACTTGAAATTCTCACATTTTACACATTTATGCAATTATAATTGATATTTTGTGTTTTTTTTTTTAAAGTCCTTTAAGACTTTCTGCCAATGTAGATATGTGTGTATATCGAAAATTTAAATTTTATGCAAAAATATATCAAATTGCTTATTACTGGTTTGACGCATATGCCAAAAATTTGTAATGTGGAAAACCGACAAGAAGGTTTTTACAAAAATTTTAATTTATGTGAACTTTTATGAAAATCATTAATTTAGCTTTGTGCAGCATATGCAATTTTCAAAAGTAGCTTTTTCTACGTAAAGAAACTGCTGAGTCCAGGGTAGCAAGTCCTTGGACTTCAAAACGAAAAACAGTTCTGTTATATTTTTACAAGTTTAATCCAAAGAAATTTTAATTATTCGGACTTAATTCCTTTTTATTATTTAGTTGCACTAACTTGTAACTTAATTCTTACGCATGTTCAATATAATCAAACCGATTTTGTATAAGAATTTTTTTATTGAAACACTCTAACGGCTACGGGAAATATATTTTTTTTACCATTTTCTATTTTAAATTTAATGAAATAAAAAAAAAAACAATGGTATATACAACAAAACAATCCTTTTTATAAATACATACATTAAAATTATGGATATGTAGCATAACGATTGCTAAATATCTTAAAAGCAATAAAAAAATCTTGTAGAAGGTTTCGAAATACCAAAGAAATGTGTATGCAACAAAACAATACTTTTTAATTAAGAAAAATTATGGATATGGGGCATAACGAACGAAAGACATTTTAGGTTATTAACAAGTCTGAACGAAATATTAATGTATTTCTTTCTACTAGCGATGTAACGAATATCAATTTTTAGTATTCGCGAAAACGATTACGAATATTTGAAGCAATATTCGCCGAATACGAAGGCTTAGAGCCACATAATATTTCAAATTTAATTGGAAAAAATCCCTGCCTTTGCGTCAGTAACAATAAATTGAAAAAAAACTATCACAATACTTTAGATATTTAACATTATTGTGACGATTTTGAAGACCACCACTGAACATTTTTAAATTATTTTACATACTTTGAGATTTCGGTTTTCCTACTCTGGTTGCGATTTTAATTAGTAATTCTGTGTTGTTTGGGAGAACATATTTTTGCAGATTGCGGAGCCACATACGAGTATTTCGGTGGACTGTCACATATTAAATTTTAGTTCTACTAATTTTTAAGTCCAACATTCCTCTACTTAGAATTGATTACTAACTTAAAGATAAAGGGATTTCTTTCTTTAAATAAAAATTATGATAAATTAATAAATTTTCGTACATATTATGTCCTTTTTTAAATTTTATATATTTTTTCTTCTTTTGGAAAGTATGTGCAAATTATTCGAGAAATATTCGTTTGAATTTGGCGAATACGAATATATTAAAATAGGTGAGTAGGCGAATAATCGAATACGATTATTCGTAACATCACTAATTTCTACATACATCAAAACAAAAGCGTAACATCTAATATATAAAATTCTCGTGTCACAATGTTTGTTATCGTACTCCTCCGAAACGGCTCGACCGATTTTAATGAAATTTTTTATCCATATTTGGTAGGTATGAGAATAGCTTCTAAAGTATATTTTAAATCGCTAGGGGCACGAGGAGGGGAGGGAGGGGCAATTTCTGTATTTACTAAACTATTAACCCAACAGATGGCGCTATGTCCGCCTCATAATTATTTTTGTTGTTGTTTGTCGTTCGTATTTCAAATATAACAAAATTATTGTTTAGTATTGTTTTCATCGGCGGTCATCATCACACAGTTACAATACATTCGCTATTTTTTATATAACACCCAAAATATGCACAAGAAATATTTTGTATGGCAAAACAACGTTTGCCGGCTCATCTAGGATTTTATAAAATTTTGTATAAAAAATTTAATGTAATACAAAAAAAAGTGTGTATGTAGCAAAGCATATATTGGGATATTGGGCATAACGAACCGTACATATTTCAGAAGTCATAAGCAAATTTTTCGTGCAGCGACTTTTGCAATAACCAAATATTGGTATGGTATGCAGCAAAACAATACTTTTTCAATTTAGAAACTTTTTAAACGATAAAATTATGGATATGGAGCATTATAAACGCCACATGTGTATCTCAGAAGCCATAATCAAGCCAGTACCAAATAATGATATAGTTCTACATACTCGTACATCAAAACAAAAACATATTTTATATTATTCCATTTTGTATTACAAATTTAACGCAATAATTAATGCATAAGGATTGTTAGATATCTCTGAAGTTCTGAACGATTTTTTGTGAAGCAGATTTTGCGTTCTAAAAAAATGCTTGAGCCACTCTTAATATATTTTTTTTAAGTGGTCGTTGCGCCAAACACTGTAATGAGTTGGCAATAATTTTTTTGTTAATATTTATACAGGCTAAAATTCCTAAATGTTAATAATTAGAAAAATATTAAGTAGACATTGGGTGCGTTCAGCAGACACAGTTTGCTACACAACTGTTGCTCAACAATCTGTTGAACGCTTTGATTACTGCGCGATGAGCGAACATGTTGAGTGAGTGCTCATTGTTTTAGGTAGCAAAGAAAAAGTACGATACATTTTATCAAATTACGATATTTCAGTTCAGTTTGACTTTTGAATCAAATTTCATAATATATTTTTAAATTTCAATTCATTTAAATTTACAAATAAATATTATAAAATCTTTTTACAAAATAAAATTCAATAATTGAAAAGTCAAATTCTTGATATTTTTGACAAAAAAGTGAGCAGATCGTTCAGAAAAATTAATCAAATCAAAAGCTGCTACATCTAAACTGTTTAGTAGCAGGTTTTTCTGCTGAACGCGCCCATTGTTAACATATTTCGAGCAACAAAGGACAAATTTAATATTTATACATTCCTTTTGTAGATTTTTCAACAGCACTGGCTGAATAGAACAAACGTTGTTTTCGTTAGAAGCCATTAAACCTCGTCAGTATTCATGTGCAAATGCTTTCACTACTTGTTAGGTAGCTTCGTTGAACGTCATTACATATTTTATTTATATGTTTTGTTGCAGATTAATTTTTACTCGTTTAAATGGATTTTTAGAAAAGCAGGAATACTTGAAATGACAATTTGTTCTTTGATTCTTTTTATTTGATGATAAGTTCCGCTCTTTAAAGCCTCCAATAAAAAACGATTTATTTAAAACCATTAAAATTGTTAAGCCAGAATAAAATGAAAAAAATGCTTTTTATTAACCCTAGGAGGTTCAACCAGGTCTGTGCAGACTTTTTGGATATAATTGTTTGTAAGGGGTGATCCATTTCCCCTACCTTTTTTAAAGAAAAAAAAACACAGAAAATTAAAATTTAATGGAAATTGTTTATTATCATTTGAATGTTGGCCGTTGCTATGTCGCAGATGGTCCATCCGTTGAGTCCAATTTTCGATGACTCGTTCGAGCATTTCGACTGGTAACTAGCGAATAACACGCGTGATGTTTTCCTCCAAGGCCTGAATCGAAGCGGGTTTGTCCGGATAAATTTTAGACTTTACATATTCCCACAGGAAAAAGTCTAACGGTGTGATATCACACGATCTTGGTAGCCAATCGATCGTCCCAAAACGTGAAATTATGTGCTCACCGAAATGTTCTCTCAATAAATCCATTAATGATGCGGTGTGTCGGAAGTGGTGCCGTCTTGCTGAAACCAAATGTCGCCGAGATCACGAGCTTCAATTTCAGGCATCAAATAGTCGGTTATCATGGCATGATAACGGTCGCCATTGACGGTTACGTTCGCATCGGCATCATTTTTAAAGAAATATGGACCGATGATTCCACCGGCCCACAAACCACACCAAACCGTTGTTTTTTCTAGATGAAGTGGCAGTTCTTGAATCTCTTCAGGTTGCTCTTCGTCCCAAATGCGGCAATTTTGTGTGTTTACATACCCATTGAGCCAGAAATGGGCATTGATAGGAAATGGGCGAAATGCACGAAAAACATTCCTCACAGAACGTGAATTTTCGTAATAAAGTTGAACGATTTGTTAACGTTGTTAAGGCGTAAGTCTTTCCATTATGAAATGCCAAACAATACTAAACAAAAATAACATGACAGCATGACACGACTCACACATGATCTGTCAAAAAAAAAAGGCTATTGGAGCACCCTTTATAACTTTTTTATCTTATGTTTTAAAGATGTGCCCGTCCATGACTTCCTAGAAGCGGCTACGGCGAACACAATGATCATTGCAGACCTAGCTTGTTGCTAAGATAAAGAATGAAAATTTTATGTAACGGTTTTTTTGATTGATATTGGAAATAAGCCAGGCAACTTTCCAGTATGCTTGAAGTGAATATATTTAGGGGTTTTCCCAAAAAGAAAAAATATAAATTGGCAATCATTCAGCAAAATGACATCAACATCTATTATTGGCTATGATATAATGGATGTAGTGAATTGCACCAGAAAATATCAAAATTTATCGGAAGAAGAGAGGTATCAGATGAAAGAAAAGTTAGCTAAATGGATGGGTGGTGCGGATGGATAGGCCGACGAAATTAATCAGTTCGCAGGCGACGACGATATTGACGATCCTGATATGTTCTACTGGTAGAAGATGCGTCTTCTGATGCTGATGCTAACATCGTGATAGAAACCAGGAGCACATATGACGATGATGGGGACTTCGAAGATTTCTATGAAGGCGCTACAGATATCACCAATGTTCTTCAATGCGACGATATAGACAAGCAGCCCCGCTTACCGAACTCGGTTATCAACTACAGTTCAAAAGAAGGTAAAATTTGGTCTAGACCTTAGCCGTGTACAGGTAGAGTTCGTGCTCATAACTGCGTCACTATTGGTCGTGATGGCCCGACAGCAGGTATTATGCGAAACCCAGTTTCAATATTTACGTCTCTAATAACACCCAAATTCGTAAGTGTAATTGTACGTGAAACAAATAGGAAAGCCCAAAGCCGGTGCCATCTATGGTCTGTCAATAATCCTGATAAGATACCGCGGTTATGGACGAAACCTGTAACGGAAAACGAAATATACGCATTTTTTGGCTTAACTTTGTTTGCTGGCATACTCGGGTCAAATAGTCAGCCTGCTCATGAGCTTTGGGGCAAGAACGGAAAGCCACCCTATCTATAGTGCAACGATGCCAGCTCACCGATATAAAGCTATTTGACAGTATATACGATTCGACAACGGCAACACTAGAACTACTCGTCTATTAGAAAGCAAATCGGCCGCTATTGACGACATTTGGAATATACTCATGAGCAATTTGGACCGCCTTTATGTTCCAGGTACCCGTTAAAACCTTTTAGAACACCTGCCTGTATATATTTACATATAAACTGCATGTAGGTCTGCGCAGACCTAGTTGTACCAATTACCGCCTAAAAACTCTTGAACCTCGTAGGATTAAAACCACACACTTCCGCTTAAAATTCTTAACTTCATGGTTGGTTTTTTTTCTTTTTAGCAACAAATTCATATTTATTTAACCAATTTACGTTCGTTTTTAGAATGTATCATAAGTATTATTAATATAAAATTATATATATCGTATTTCGTTTCTTGCTAAAAGATAGAGTTGTTGAAGGAAATAAAATACTTGCAATGCTTGAGGTAAAATATTTTTCATATAAACATTTTTTTTTCTTTTACAAAAATCCAATAAATGTTTTCAAACACACAACTAGACATCTCTTCTCTCAATTATACTCGTACATATTCCTTTGACTGCTAATCAATATTTATACTCCAAATGGTATTTCTTATTTTAATTTGTAATATATTTTCAACTCAGGTTATTTTGTGTAATAGGTCATGGATTCTAGTTTATACTCTTATGAATAAACTGTTTTTTTTTTTTATTTCGTTACTTCTTATATTCACTTCTACATCAGGAAAATACTAAAATGAAATGCAAAATAATAAGAGAAAAATTTGTGAAAGTTAGAAGCGTATTTATTTTCTATTTTATGTCTGTTTTATGTTAAATTCTAATAAATAAAGCTAAAAGTCGTAAATACCAAATAAATGTACGTGTGTACGTGTGAGAGTGTATCTAAGGATACGATTAAAAGGAGTATGTGGGGGTTTGTTTTCTGTTAGAAAATATAGAATCCTGATTAAAGGTAAACTGACCAGTTTTAGTTAAAGGAATTTCATAATAACATTTATTGTGGAAATAAAGGATGGCATATAGAAAATGTGTGGATTAAAATATTGTGAAAGCAGGAGAATTTTTATTAAGAAAATATTTTGAATTTAAAATCCTGTTACAAAAAATAATTATAACATTCTATGTACTTTAATTTATATTTTGAAAGAGCCGTATTCAATTCAGAATTTCCAATATAAATACATATGTATGCCAGTATCCTTTTTTGGGGTCCTTCAAACAAACGAGAAAGGATTCATATTGCTTTTGCTATTCTGTCCGGCTGTCTGCGAAAGCGCTTAAATCCTTCATACCTCAAACTTTATATAAAAATTTTGTATCTCTTTTCATCTACATGTCTATCTTATTTATAAATAGCTTAGCCTAAAAAAAACAATAAAGCACAAGAATTACAAAATTAAAAAGAAAATTTTAAAAGGAAAAAAAAAAACGCTAAATGGGAAAAAAGTCGCCAAAGATGAAAAAAGCAAAAACAAATATAAACTGCCAAAGCCAGAACGAAAATATTCTTCACGAGAAGACCAACAATTGCAAAACCGTGAAAACTAACCAAATAAGCGTACTAACTTAAAAAGCAACAAATTGTAAAAACAAAAATAAATTACAAAAAAAAAAAAAAATTAAAGAAACTCCAGAAATGAGCAAAATTTACAAAATCGTAAAAGATGCCTAAACAAGAAAAATCGCTGTAACGCAAAATACAATTCAATAAAAAAAAGATCACTAATACGGAAAAACTTAATAAAACCCAAAAATTAAAAAAATAAAAAATCGCCGAAAACAAAAAAAAAACTGCGAAAATAAAAAAAGTCGACAAATAAAATATATAAAAGTTAACAAACTTTAGAATATCCCCAAAAATGAAAAACGTAAAAAACGCTTAACGGGAAAAAGCACTTTAGGTACAAAACCATTAAATAAAAAAAATTACGAAAACCGAAAAAACTTGCTAAAACGAAAACAAAAAAAAAAATCGTAAAAGAAAAAAAATCATCAAATTAAAAAAAAAACACAGATAAAATATTTAATTTGCAATACTTATCACCTTTCATCAAGGTGCACGGTAGTGCGCCAGGCCAAGTTCGGCCACACAGTGTGTATATTTACACGAAACCATTCGAGCTGTTTGTACCCCGTAATAACTTTGCTCCTCTTGATCATAATATAATGAAAGTTTAAACATAAGGTCTACCCACAGAGGTGAGCTCACAGGATAAATTTGAAAGTTCTACCATAAAAGCTTCCCGAGATATTAAGGTGTGAAAAGTCCATATTTTACTACATATTCAGTGACTCACTGACTGACTCATCAATATTATTGGGCTCTTCCAGTATAGCTAGAGAGCTGAAACTCGGTACACAGGTAGGTCTTGGTGAGAAATTAACCAGAAAAATCTGAAAACGGGCACTTTCCCTTCCAGGGGGGACATGGGTGCCCCTTCTTTGTATGGGGCACTTCCAGTATAGCTAGAAAGCTGAAATTTAGTACACAAGTAGGTCCTGATGAGAAATTAACAAAAATAAATAATTTTTAAACGGGCACTTTTCACCTGGGGGGACAAGGGTTCCTCTTCTTTGTATGAGGCACTTCCAGTATAGCTAGAAAGCTGAAATTTCGTACACAGGTGGGCGCAGATAAGCAATACATATAAATATTTATACAAAAACAACTTAGAAAAAAGAAGTGAGATCCGCACAAAAACACAAATGTGAAAATAAGGCCAAGTTCGTATCCAAAATATTTCGGCCGTAAAAAGTACTGAGATCAAAATAAGGACCAAGTTCTTGATAGGTACAATTCCATCTCATTTCTAGGTAACCTGTAAGCTTGTCAAAATTTGTTTGCCTTTCTAATATGTGAAAGAATTCTTGGAAAAATTTTGCCAAACTTATAGGTTGCCTAGAAATGAGATGGAATTGTACCTATCAAGAACTTGGTCCTTATTTTGATTTAAGTTCTTTTTACGGCCGAAATATTTTAGATAGGAACTTGGCCTTATTTTCACATATGTGTTTTTGTCCGGATTCCATTTTCTAGGACCAGCACTCAGGGGATGTCCCCTACTTATGAATTGTAACAGAACTACTAAGGAAAGGGAATGGGATGAGAAAATATATTTTGAAGAAGGCTTAATTCTTTTAAAACTTGGCTATTCCGTTTTTTGTAAATTTTTTGAGCAGTGCGCTGCGCTGTTGGTGCTAAGTAGATGTATTAACATTCTTAAGCTATATCAGCAGGCACGTTTGAAACAATCCAACAACAAATTGATACAATGCCACTCTAATTTACAGCAGAGATGATGTTGATGGCGTGCCCTGACCCTAGATCAATTTTAGGCCTTAAGTCATTGTTTGCTTAGTAGTATCAGCCTAAAATTATTTATAAACAATTTTTAAAATTAAAAATCGATGAATGTGAGAATTTTATCAATCGCAAATAAATAAGACTGTTAACTTATTTTAAGGAACTGTTCTGACATGTACATACATGCCAAAGTCTCACGTTACTGAATTTTAATTTAATATTCTCTTCTTTAATATCGGAGGGCTAAACAATTGAAGGGGTATTTAGTGTAGACAGAACATGATTTACTTTCAATTTTATACAATTTTAATATTCATAGTCAACTTTAAATATTTACAATAAATCTTTCTTGTTTAATTATTTCTAAAGAACATGTTTCTCTGTTATCTGTTGTTGATTTCATTGTTTTTGTTCAACGAAATTTTTACTTGTGTTATTTTAGTTTAAAACATTAAACCATAAAATCAAATTATATCGTAAATTTCCAATGAATATTTAAATTCAGTTCACTTTATAATGTGAAATTGCTTTGTTGTTGTTGTTGTTGTTTGCTAGAAAAACTTTTATTTCTCAGTTTTTAAAAGAAAATTTTACGAAAATCTTAATTTATTCAATTCGATTTATGGCTTTCTTTATACATGTTCGTACAAATGTGTGTATGGTTTCGTCTTTTTTGGGGGCTATTTTTTTTTTGTTTGTTGTTGAAAATATTGAATTAAAATGTGGACCATTGCGACTTAATAATAATAAAATAAACATAAATAAATTGTATGCAACAGCTGAAATATAATTGGAAATCACAACTACTTTGTTTTTACTTTCAGTCAGTCGTACAGAGAAAATTTTTATGTTTTTCTTATAGGAAAAATCTAATATTGTTTTTCCTTTTTTGGGGCTTGATATTTTTAATATTCATTTTTCGTATTTGGTGTTTGTTGTTGCATGTTGTTTTTATTATATTTCCTATATGCTCTTATTTGATTATCACACACATACATGAACAATGTATTTACTGTATGTGTAGTGCAAATTATTTGAACGTTTGGTTATACCACACGCATACTTACTTACATTTATAGGTTTGTATCGGGTGTTTTCTTTTGAGCTGCATGAAAACTTAAACTGACAATAAATATTTTTAGTTTAATGTCGTAGATAATTTCATGGCATTTATATTTTAAATATAGATTCCAGCCATCGTTATAAGTTAAATGGTCCATTCTATCAGTCCACTATTTTACTACTTTTTCTAATAAATCTGGCCAATTGCTCATCTTAACATTGCCCTATGAAAAGTAACCCAGAGGCGAATGAGGGAAGCCAGTGAACAGAACCTCTTCTAGAAATAAAGCTTTTACCGAAATAAGTTTGCTTTAAATCGATTGCTAAACGCTCTGTATGGCATGTTGCGCCGTGTTTGTTGGAACCAGATGTTATTAATGTTTAGATTGTTAATATTTGGAGACATAATATTAATCAGCATTGCTCGAAAGCGATCGTCATTCACCGTAACGGCATCTTCTTGCTCATTTCGAAAGAAATAAGAACCGATGTTGCCGGTAGCGTTTGAATCGCAACAATCAGTAAATTTTAATAGATGTAATTTTTGATTTGTTAACGACTTGAGGATTGTTTTCGCTTACAATTTTTAATTTTCCTTATTGAAATGTAACCAGAAATAAGCTGCATCATAAAGCACACCTGGCATTAAACTATTCATAATGACGTGCCAAACCTCCCTGTATGGATGTCGAGACATAGTTTGTCAAACCGTAGCACTCATGCAGCTGAAAAAAATAAACCCGATATATTTTAAGCCCTGTAGGTAAGCGGTTATTGTATGTCTTCTATTATGTTTAACAATTAAATTGATAGTTAAGTTGTTGTTGCATAAATTCATATATTACTACTTTCATTTAGCCGTTTAATCAGAAGACTTCGATAAGTTGTTACTTGTATGATTGTGATTCATAATATAAAAGATGAGTTATGTTAACTTGTAACATTGTCTTAGATTTAATTGGGACAGTTGATTTGTCTTAAAGATTTTATTTTACAGGACTTTTATCACTTATTCTATATAATTATTAGGCAAGACCATTTTTTGTGATGGACTTTATGGTCACATTATTCTATCGATTTTGACAAAACTTATACGATATGAAAAATATTTATTTCCAGAAGTGAACAAGATATTATGCGTTATTGTGAGTTTAGTAGTTTAGGAGAAATAAGCGTTTAAGGTTGCTGCTAATCTACATGCACACGTATGTAAGTTATAAAAACAAATTAACAAAACATGCATTTGTTTTTCTGCAATTGCGTTTGCAAAGAAAGTAACAACAATAAGATTTGATTTTCTATATTTTTATGTGAAACAATTGTAGAAACGTTAATAGAAGAAATAACAAGGATTTCAATAAATAGATTTAGCTAATTGGATGCCATTTAGTTTTTCCATTTCATTGTTCTTTTTAATTTTTAATACGAGTATATGTTTGAGACGCATTAAATAATTGTAGTTGTTGTTATTGTATGGCTTTTTTAAGAGGTTTTTTATGACCATTGAAAAGAAAAAAAGTTATTTACATCTAGAATACGGTCGATTATGTCGGCCAAACAAAATTAGCTTCTTTTCATATTTTTGATAGAGAAATGTGTGTTTTTAAACAAATTGATATTAAAGCCAGACATTATTTTATAAATATTATATTTTTAAAGACCAACATGTTGTCATTTTTATAAACGCTAACATTGTGGTGAATAAATCTAAATATTACTTTGTTAATTGTAAATTTAAATAATAATAACTTTTTTTTCCCACAACCAAAAACTGTAACGAGAAACAAGTCACTGTTGTCGCAACCATTTAACCACATGTTCTCTTTACGAATTGATACTTTTTACGAACATTCCTGATATGTTGCTTGCACATAAGCACAAATCACACTTATAAAGTAAAACTTCTTCTGTGAAGTTTTCATTAGTTAAATACGTAATTCTGTGTAAGAGTTCCTTGAACTGCAGGGAAAATAATAAACTGACAAAAACGGAGTGTGTATGAGTAAATACTTTTAATACAATTTATTCTCAATGTGTTAGAAGCTGTTCATCTTTTAGTCTTACTAAAATAATCTCTACATAGAAATTTTTGTATAAATTTTAGAACATGTACACATAGAAACATACACATGTATGTGTGCATGTGTACAAAATTTACAATGTTCTTGTGTTAAATGTCGACAATATTTCACTAGGTGACACATACACAAATGTTCGAAAGTATGTGAAAATTAAATGTTCGCACTGTGGAATGGTCGTATTGAATTATAACTAAATTCAGACGTATGTTATTTTTTAGTAGATAGCTAATGACACTCATTGTAAACTATGCATTACTAGGAAGCAATTAGGTAAGCACTTAACAATTTTGCAATTGTTCCTTGAATCAAGTGGTTTGGTATAAACTTTTGTTTTTTATTTAAAAAAAAAACATTTAAAACTTGATTCAATTAAAAAATCCGAAGATTCAATTAAAAAATTAATTGATTTTCAACCAATTACGAAAATAACACATCAGTTTTAATTGAAATTTTTTTTTGTTTTTTTGTGTCTTTTCTGTCTTAAAATTATTTTATTATTGGTGACATTTTTAAAAGAAACTTAAGATGTTTTTAATGGCGGCCAGGTAATGTGCCAGCAAAAACTACTGCTTCGGCTGAAGCATGTTGGTAAGGGAGTGATGCTTGTTGTTCTTGTGTCTACTGCTTCGAAAAAAGCTTCGAATGTGCATGATTTTTGTTCTCGATGTCCCACTTTGGAGCTCTTGTTTTTTTACATAAAAAAACACATTTTTTTTTCTAATTATTCAAAATGCGCTAAAATCATGTTTAAATTATCGGAATTAAGCCTTCGTTTTAATGCGTCATGCATAATTTATCTCTAGACAAATAAATGTGAATAAGAGAGGGAGAGAGAGAGAGAGACAGAGAGCATCTAAATGAAATTTTATTTCCCATTCGCTGTTTACCGACCAACTTCAACGTGCTTAAAAATAATTTGAGCGATCTCTCTGTCTTCTTTTTGACCAGCCTTGGAAGCGCTTCAAAACTGCGCATCTCGCAAACATGAAATTTTCTTACTGCTTCCACAAACAAAATAATTTTTTGCTGGGGTAGTTCACCTAGTAGCCATTTTTTATTCTTTGATTGACCGAACTTTTATTAAAAATTTATTTTATATTCAAACAAATCACTGTTCATTTGAACAACATGGCACACACCCATACGCACAAGATATTTGTACCAATTTTCTCTAGATGATTGTGTGTCGTTAAGGATATTGAAAGTGTGCTAAACTAAAATTCATAATGAAATAGTTTTGCTCCAGTACTTGTTAGATAATATGTATGTGTATGTATGTAGTTATGTGTGAACTAGTTTGACCATCCGCATACTCAACTTCTTTTCTTTTTTGCTCTATATTTGTCATTTTATTTAATGTCCTTGTTTTCTATACATATTTTCTTGTCCTTATACTTGGATTACAGTGTTATGGAAGAAGACTTGTAATTGAAGTAACGATAGATAAAAATTTTATCTCTTGTTTTTATTTTCTTTTTATATAAAGATATTATCTTTCCATTAAAATTTTTTAACACACACACACACAAACTCACATGCCCTCTAAAACAATATTCAAAGTAATTGAGAAAATTGTTTATTAAACAATGTTTTCTGATAAGAAAGGGACATTGTATTATTTTTATTTTTCAGATGTTTTATTTTTAATAATTTTTATTTGCTTAAGAACAATTCAACAAAGTAGTTATTACGACATTTCTATTCAAATGAATCTTAGTGTTTAATTTTATTATAAAATGTACGTACAGAATATCCATGATATTCTATAGATTATTTGTTTCGCAAAGTTATGCACAGACTATTTGTTTGTTAAAGTTTTATCCTTAGAAATTATCATCGGTATTACAATTTAAAAGTTGATAAGTTTAGTATAATATTAAAAGTAAATGACTACAAAAGCAGATACACAATAAAAAGTGGCTCAATAGCATGGAATGTTGTTGTTGGTATTAGCAAACTTTTAAAATAATATTTACTTATATAAATAATTTAAAATTATTGCTCTAAAGAGTCTCAGAACAACAATTATGCTGCTATTTCCCCTTTTATAGTCATCGTGGTGTGTTCTGTTAAATTAACTATTCAAATTTGTTTGTTTGTCTATTTCAGAAATACTTTTATATGAAAGCTATTGCGAATTAAAACAATTATCAAGTGACATTAGTCAACGAATTAAATAAAGGTAAGTGAAAAATATTAGACTATTAATTTTGTTTTATTGTAAAATTGTAGAAATTTAGAAGAAAGTTCCTTTAAAACTCTTAGTAGGCAACAGAAAAAAAAAAAAAAGGACATACCCAAAATAATATGTATGCATGATAAGATAAATACGAAGAGGTTAAATACTTTTTTTAAAAATATCGATACGAAATTATTTTTCTTATGTGCACAATTTTGGACTTTTTTTTCAAAGACTGTAAACAAATCCTTCCAATTCAGGAAATTAAACCGGGTGATAAATGAAGATATAAAGTTGCATTTACAGTTTTACTGAATTAAGTTTGTGAATTAGTTTTTGAAAAATTTGGAAAATATGACTTGAATGAGAATTCTCATATATGGGTGATATGGGTAACAAGTTTACTATGTCCAAAGTTTTCTACATCAAGGAATGAAATGGACGGAAAATCAAGATAATAAATGAGGATATTAAACTGCGTTTACAGTTCTTTTGAATTATGTTTGTGAGTTGTTTTATAATCTTTTCAAAATATGACTGGGCTGACAATGATCAGATATTGGTTCTCTGGGTGATATGTTCTTTGTGTCCAAATCCTTAAAGCTCAAGGAATCAAACTCGGTGGCAATGAAGATAATAAATGAGGATATTAAACTGTGTTTACAATTATTTTGAATTGGGTTTGTGAGTTGTTTTATAATCTTTTCAAAATATGACTGGGCTGACAATGATCAGATATTGGTTCTCTGGTTGATATGTTCTTTGTGTCCAAATCCTTAAAGCTCAAGGAATCAAACTCGGTGGAAATGAAGATAATGAACGAGGGTATTAAACTGCGTTTACAGTTCTTTTGAATTGTGTTTGTGAGTTGTTTTATAATCTTTTCAAAATATGACTAGGCTGACAATGATCAGATATTGGTTCTCTGGGTGATATGTTCTTTGTGTCCAAATCCTTAAAGCTCAAGGAATCAAACTCGGTGGCAATGAAGATAATAAGTGATGATATTAAACGGCGTTTACAGTTCTTTTGAATTGTGTTTGTGAGTGGTTTTATAATCTTTTCAAAATATGACTGGGCTGACAATGATCAGATATTGGTTCTCTGGGTGATATGTTCTTTTTGTCCAAATCCTTAAAGCTCAGGGAATCAAACTCGGTGGTAATGAAGATAATAAATGAGGATATTAAACTGCGTTTACAGTTCTTTTGAATTGGGTTTGTGAGTTGTTTTATAATCTTTTCAAAATATGACTGGGCTGACAATGATCCGATATTGGTTCTCTGGGTGATATGTTCTTTGTGTCCAAATCCTTCAAGCTCAGGGCATCAAACTCGGTGGAAATGAAGATAATGAACGAGGGTATTAAACTGCGTTTACAGTTCTTTTGAATTGTGTTTGTGAGTTGTTTTATAATCTTTTCAAAATATGTCTGGGCTGACAATGATCAGATATTGGTTCTTTGGGTGATATGTTCTTTGTGTCCACATCCTTCAAGCTCAGGGAATCAAACTCGGTGGAAATGAAGATAATGAACGAGGGTATTAAACTGCGTTTACAGTTCTTTTGAATTGTGTTTGTGAGTTGTTTTATAATCTTTTCAAAATATGTCTGGGCTGACAATGATCAGATATTGGTTCTTTGGGTGATATGTTCTTTGTGTCCACATCCTTCAAGCTCAGGGAATCAAACTCGGTGGAAATGAAGATAATGCATGAGGGTATGAAACTGCGTTTACAGTTCTTTTGAATTGGATTTGTGAGTTGTTTTATAATCTTTTCAAAATATGACTGGGCTGACAATGATCAGATATTGGTTCTCTGGGTGATATGTTCTTTTTGTCCAAATCCTTCAAGCTGAGGGAATCAAACTCGGTGGAAATGAAGATAATAAATGAGGATATTAAACTGCGTTTACAGTTCTTTTGAATTGTGTTTGTGAGTTGTTTTATAATCTTTTCAAAATATGACTGGGCTGACAATGATCAGATATTGGTTCTCTGGGTGATATGTTTTTTGTGTCCAAATCCTTAAAGCTCAAGGAATCAAACTCGGTGGCAATGAAGATAATAAATGAGGATATTAAACTGTGTTTACAGTTCTTTTGAATTGGGTTTGTGAGTTGTTTTATAACCTTTTCAAAATATGACTGGGCTGACAATGATCCGATATTGGTTCTCTGGGTGATATGTTCTTTGTGTCCAAATCCTTCAAGCTCAGGGCATCAAACTCGGTGGAAATGAAGATAATGAACGAGGGTATTAAACTGCGTTTACAGTTCTTTTGAATTGTGTTTGTGAGTTGTTTTATAATCTTTTCAAAATTATGTCTGAGCTGACAATGATCAGATATTGGTTCTTTGGGTGATATGTTCTTTGTGTCCAAATCCTTCAAGCTCAGGGAATCAAACTCGGTGGAAATGAAGATAATGCATGAGGGTATTAAACTGCGTTTACAGTTCTTTTGAATTGGATTTGTGAGTTGTTTTATAATCTTTTCAAAATATGACTGGGCTGACAATGATCAGATATTGGTTCTCTGGGTGATATGTGCTTTTTGTCCAAATCCTTCAAGCTCAGGGAATCAAACTCGGTGGAAATGAAGATAATGCATGAGGGTATTAAACTGCGTTTACAGTTCTTTTGAACTGTGTTTGTGAGTTGTTTTATAGTCTTTTCAAAATATGAAAATCAGTCAGATTTGTGTTCTCAGAGGACAATTAATTCAATTATATGAAAAGTATATGTCAGGAGACGACAATAAGATTTGTTGAATATGCAGTTTTTCGCAATTAAACTCGTATTTGACTTTATTATTATTACACAAAATTATGACACAAAAATTTTAATGCCGATTAGGCAAAAAATAAATGCCATCTTCTCTGCGTTTATTTAATTTTTTGTTCCGTCCTCTTTGCCTCTTTCGCTAATAAAACTAAATGTTTGAAAATAATAACCAAATTTATTGTTCTCATTAAATCATTAAAATATTTGAATATTTAAAATTATCCTTAAAAGCAAAGAACAAATTTCAAATTTATTCAGAAAAAATAAACTATTTTTGATGTCTCTTTTTGTCCAATTTAAAAATGATTTAATAATGTAATAAAATACTAATAAAATATGAATTATTAAAATAAAATGTTATTTTCCTGCCAATTGGGACAAAATATATGAATTTATGTATATATTTTGTGTGTGTGTGTGTGTGTGTGTGTGTGTGCGTATGCTTATGAACTAAATTTATTTCCTGAAATAAATTTATTTTAATCATTTACATATTTTACATGTTGTATGATTGCAAAAATCCAAATAAAAATCATAAAAAATTATTTACGCTTTTGGCGGAAGAATATGTAAAATGATTTGAGCAAGTGAAGCTATTTTCAATACATTTGTATGATTGAATTAAATTTATAATGAACAGTTTTCATGTTGTTGGTACATAGAGAAAGTTTCCCCATTTTAATTTTATTATCAAAAATAAACATGTTGCATAAAATTATAATTATTCAATTCAGTGTTATTAAATCGGGCCTTAGATAGATTGTACATTAAAAAACAAAAATCAATTTGTTGCAATGCAACATCCCAGCAAAAAATTAACTCTCAGAAATACTTGTCATATGAAGTGACTTGATTGACTTAGATTTGCTAACTATTAAGAAAGTATTCAATTCTGAAAATTTGATTGTTCAAGTTTCAATCCTTTTTAAAATCATTAATTCTGATTTAAAATCAAAATACCTTTTATCAGGCTTTTTTTGCTGGCAAAGTTTTTTTTTACATTAACTCGGCCAAAGAGTAGCAACAGAAAATTATTTTCTGAGCTTAGCTCGTAGTACTTTTAAACATATTCGAATTATTTTGAGTACGAGGTGTGATTAAAAATTTAAATTTTAAGTAAAAGGTATTAAACACTTTTTTTTAATTAAAAGCTAACAAACGACCGCTAATGAGAACTGTAGGAGCTTTGAAATCGGTATACTCACACGTTCTGGTAGTCGGAAAAATGCGAAAAAAAAACTTAGTTTATAATTGAGAACCAAACACTTCCCAAAAAAATTCCGAAAAACGCCAAAAATGGGATTTTCAGTATTTTTTGGCGGGTTAAAATTTAATGGAAATAATTAAAAGTATACTTCGATACATTGACATCATAATTTTTGTGATTGCATTTACTTGCATTATGTCGCATTTATTACATGAAAAATATTAGCTTGGAATAGGTTTGCAATTTTCTTAGCTGCGTGGTTACCCAGTTTTAGGTTTTGGTTCTCTGTCCTCGCTTTATGATATAAATTGCAAACTGCCAATTTTATCTCAAAAACACCACCTTAACTGACCAGTTAGAAGCTGTAGATATGTTTACATTTTATTTTTAAAAACCCCACTGTGCAACGTCCTTTAGTTATGAGTATTATTTCATGTTGGAGTTTCCATAATACTACACTGATTGCGAAACTTTAAAGTATTGCTATTGTTATTATTATTACTATTGTGGTTTAGAGGATACAAATAAATTTTATTATAACATTACCTGATCGAATACCCTTTAATTTTTATTGTGTTTTCTTTTTAAGATTTACTCTTGATGCCTTTCAATTACTGAATTACCGAATCGAATACGGCTTTTTACATACAGGAGGTCGTTTGTCAAAATAATATCGTTAAATTTACACTACTTATGCTAAGGGAAAATCGACTGAGCATGCTTTGCATCATCTTGATTGAGAAGGCTCATAGGTCAGGGGAAATCGCGTTGTGTGAATCCGTGGACGTCAATGGCGCATTCGATAACACCAATTATGATTCGATAGAATGCTCTCTTAGGCAAAAAGGTCTTGACGTCACTTCTGTGAGATGGATTAGGTCAATGCTTGAGAGCAGGGACACAACTGCTTCTATGGGTAACGATACGGTTACTATTAATGCAGTCAAAGGGTGTCCCCAAGGTGGTGTTTTATCACCACTCCTTTGGTCAGTAGTGATAGATGAACTTCTCCTCATTCTTAGTGAACAAGGGCATGAAGTTATTGGCTATGCTCACGATCTGGTGATGATGGCAACTGGAAAATTCGGCTACGTTCTCTCACACATCATGAATGATGCATTGATCACTGTTATGACATGGTGTCAGAGACACGGCCTTACTATCAACTCTGACAAAACTATTCTGGTACCTTTCTCTCTTAAGAGGAAACTTGGTCTAGGGACAATACTGCTGAATGAGCACATTATCCCTTTTTACACCCAAGTCAAATACCTGGGGGTTATGTTTGATAGCAAGTCAACTTGGAACCACCATGTTGAATGTGTTACACAGAAAGCCACTAGGGCGATCTGGGCGGTGAAGAGCTGTGCCAAAAATGATCCTGTGGATCTACACAATGATTGTCAGACCAATCACAATGTACGGCGAATTGTATGGTGGCAGAAGACTCTCCAGGCAATGGCGAAGAACAAACTCTGCAAGGCTCAGAGAATGGCGTGTCTTCTTGCTACAGGTGCATCGAGGTCTTGCCCAACTTTGGCCATTGAGGCCTTGATTGGGTTAACACCTATACAAATCTTTACAAGATCCTCTGCGGTATAATGGCCGCTTATCGGATCTCTGCTCGCTGTGTTGACAACGGGCATTCATCGATCCTGAATACATTGTCCTGCAGAAAGCTATTAGGGATGCCTAGCGACAGGATAATCTGTGAACTACGGTTCAACAGGAGATTCAATGTAAAAATTCCGCTTAGGGTGGAGGGAGCGGGAGGGTAATGGTCCCTCTGTGGATTCCAGAAGTTTATGTTGGTATACGGATGGATCCAAAACTTTAGATGGAGTAGGCGCTGGAGTCTATGGACCCAACGTGAAAATCTCAGTGCCCATGGGTAAATGGCCCACGGTATTTCAGGCGGAAATGCAGACAATCACCAAATGTGTTCATATTAATTTGAGCAGAGGCATTAAAGGCGCGCATATAGCTATCTTTTCCGATAGTCAGGCAGCCCTTAAGTCGCTAATTTCATGGGAGTTCCGTTCTAAGCTTGCTTTAGAGTGCTTTGACTCACTACAGAAGCTGTCGATACGGAACAGGGTTTCCATTTACTGGATACCAGGCCACAGCGGTCATCCGGGTAACGAGGTAGCGGATGAATTGGCCAAGAGGGCCTCTGCGCGCTCCTCTCATAGGCCCAGAGCCCTTTTGTGGCGTAAATTGGTCGACTGTAACAACTCTAATCAGAGAGAACGGCATGTCGACCGCTAAGAAAGTTTCGGGTCTTCTCCCGGTTTAGGGCAGGCCAAATCATTGATACAGCCATTCTCATATAGTGGCATCCTCCATTTCAACAGGAACGACTTACGGATAGTTACTGGTTTCCTCTCCGGTCATTATGGACTGTACTACCATCTTTGGAAAAGTAATTTAGTTCGCTCACCATTGTGCCTTTTATGCATGGAAGAGGATGAGACAACGGCACACATTCTCTGTGAATGTAAAGTCTTATGTAATAATAGAAGGCGTGGTTTTCTTTCTGAATTTGTGTGTTCGGATGATATCAGGCGGGCTTCTCCATGGTCGGTGCTGACTTTCATAAGGAGAGTCATTTAGAGCTTGGTTTAATTTAGAAATCCATGACACAAAAGATCCAAAAGGTGTCGCAGTGCCGGTCCTTGGACCAGATCTATCCACTTTTCTATTCTATTCTACACTACTTGGTAGAATACCCTTTAATATATAATTCAAGTAAATTTAAATACCTTTTGTTATGATTACGGTGATAGAAAGTTAACTATGAAAATGACAAGTTGAATTGTTGAATTCGTAGTTGTAATTTTAGAGTTTTAATGGTCGGAAGCCACCATATTTGATTATAGAGGCGATAACGACTGTAATCTATCCGAAACTGTTTGCGGGAAAGGATGATTGTTTGTGTTAAGTGGTACCAAAACACACTTCATCGGCACTTAAGTGTCAGGATAATGAGTTCAAGGCTTAATATCACAATATGTAATGATTTTTCTTTAAATAGCTTTTAAGCTCTTATATCCTTTTTACTAATGCGACGATGTACATACAAGTTTAAATAGTTGTCAGCATTAACAAGACAAAATCGATTCCAACTGAGATGTAAATTATTTTTAATCTTTGATTTTTCTGCTTTAACTCAATTGAATTTTTAATTACAAACGGAAATCTGATTATTCAATGGTACGACAAATTGTAGTTTGGTTTTTTCAAGCACTCTACAGCATGCATTGATGGATTATAGAAGATTAGCAATTTCATATATAATATAAATATGTGGAAGAACTTTAGCGGGGAAATATCTTGTAGTTAAATATTTACTTTATAAATTATCTCTTTAATGGATGAAAAATAGTAAATATATTTTTAATTTTTACTGTATTTAAGGTGCCGCCTATAATGGCAAATTAAGTCCTCTTACTTGCTTGTGTTAATTTAAGATTTTATTCGTTCTCTGCACTTCACTGTATTTAAATAGCATTTTCTGGAACGAGTACTTTGCAGCACATCATCAAAAAGCGGATGTGCATTTCGCATTTGGCTACAAAGAGACACCAACGAGTTTCCCTGAATACAATTAAAATGTATTGCTTTTGTTTTAAGATTTTTCTTTTCTTAACATTTTACATGATTTTATAATAATTTTTGTTTTGTTCTTAACTTCTTTCTTCTGATCTCTTGAAGTTGCGTGTGTTTTTCAATTGTATTTACTTTGCTGGAAGGAAGTGAATAAGAACACGAAGAAAAAATTTTTGGAAGATTTAAAGATTACTTTTTTCATTAAAATAATTTGAAACTAGTAGTTCGTTGTTGTAAGATGATATCAAACAATTTAAGCGTGTCAACTTCAAAGTTTAAAAATTAATTTACTTTAAAGAATTTTTTAATGTGAAAAATTTAATTATTTCGTTTCTATCTTATTCTTATATAAAACACACACTTATAGCAGACTTATAAATAAGACGGATAGTTTTAATGGATTTCCTGTAGAATATTTTTTTTTTGTAGGAGTAGTATTTAAGGACCCATACTAATGTATCGGTCCAGAAGTTAGGGAAAGGCTGTGTTGCATAGGTGTAACTCAATGGGGTACTTGATGAGTCAATTGAGGCAGATCCCAATGGTAGGGAACAGACGATAAATGTTGAAAGTGTATATAAACTATGTTCCAAAAAATTTCAATTATTGTTAGATAATCTACATGCTACATTTTTGCATTTAGGTGCCAACGCTTATGTTTACCCACAAACATGCAGATAAGAAATGATAAGTAAAAATGATAAATCATAATACAGTACAACCTTCCCTAATCCGGACACTCGCTAATTCGGACTATCCAGTAATCCGGACATTTAAATTTTTCGGACAGTTTATGGAATCTATAAAATTGTCTTAAATTATATTTTTGAAAGTATTTAAAAAAGACACAAATAAAATTTATCGATTCAGCAAAACCATAATTGAGTAATTTTGGAATTCACAGACAAATTATTGGTAACGAATAAATTCTTATATTTCAAAATATATATTTTTTGACACTTTTAGTATTTTTCTTTGTTTTCTGTAAATTAATTAAATGCAAATGAATTCTAATATGTACTTAAATTTCTGTTCGTTAATAAAAACAAATTATATGCATTTAAAAATTTATTTTAACTGTAGTCCGAAAGATCCACTAATCCGGACAATAGCTGAAACTATATCTGTCCGAATTAGGGAGGTTGTACTGTAGTTTTAAAAAACTTGTACAAAGAACACAAAAAAATATATTTTCGATATGAGTTGACAGCATTAGGACCCAACGAAATGCAGGAACCGATTATATCGTTATCGTAATATAAAAAAGGTCCTAACTCAATTATTTTTTCAAATCGCGGATTTATCACTATTCGATAGGTAACCCTGTTAGTTATCGATATACGTAAGCAAAAAATGCGATGTGAAAAATAATTGAGTTAGGACCTTTTTATATTATCTTAATGATATATATGTATCTTGGGTAACCAAAAACAAATAAATAAAATTATTTGGAAATATATTTTTGAAAGTATAGTATGATTAATTTAATTCATGTTATATTCAAATATGTAGAATAAATTCATTTTGAGAATTCTCATAATTTTTTACATGATATGATTTTAACCATACTAATTTGAAAAATCTTTAACTGGATGATTTAAACGAATAATAGTTTATTAAATTATAAAAATAACACGATTTAAATTAACCATATATTTTGCATAAACATAGTTTGATTGCAAATAAACAGACTTCAAATAGTATCTATGGTTTCTGTTATGTTTTTCTCGTGTAGAATTTTTTCTTTAAATAAAGTATGACTGTGAGTGAAATTAAAAAAAGAAATATTTATGAATAGTAATAATGTCATGATAAAATGATATTATTGTAAATTTATTGATATAGCTTAACACAATAATACATTTTTTTGTCACAACCATAAGCTAAACTAGGATAATTTACATTGTTATCGGAACCATAATTCAAGCATATCTCTTCTGCTACTGCAGTCTTTTTTTTTTTGTTGTAGTATGTTAAGATCTTTTTTAAAATTAATTCTATTTAACTTACTCCAAGAAAAGCAGCAGCGATGTACAATCCAAAGCAAGGACGAAAGTAGAGTCTTTAGTATTTCAATAAAAAATTTTTTACTGAAACTGATATAAAAAAATGTTATAAATATTTTTTCATAATTCTCTCATTCCGTTTAATGCTCTCTTGGCTCAACAAATTTCAATTTATATTTTTTTAAAAAGTTTCTTTTTTCTTTGCTCTAAACCAGTGATGGAAAATGCAATACTTTTTTTACTATTTTCAGTACTTTTTCACAACAAAAATACCACTGTACCCCCACGTCAAATTTAGTACTACTTTTTTGTTTTGCTTTGTTCCCTGTTTAGAAATCTGCGTTATTTTTATAATCATTGATAACATTGGCTTCAAAACAAGAACTAAGAAATGCACAAATTCGTTATTCATGTTGTTGTTAGTGTGTGTTTTTTGCAAAAGTTGTTAAGGGCACTATACACTGTCATTGACATCAAGCGCGTGTACGTATGCTTGATATCAAGCATACCCAATAACTAAATTTTTTGATTTTTCATCAAGCGTCGTCGGTGCCACACATACAAACAAATTTTTATTGTTACAACTTTATGCTTAATGTGATTTTGGCGAATGTATAGTGCCCTTTAATGTTATTCGTCCAATTTACACGAGATTAATTTTTAGTTCGCATAACTTTTGTTCTTTCGAAAACACACGAGACTAAATAATCTGGCATAAAATTGTAAAAATATACATATATGTGTGTATTAGTGTATTTTGCACACATTTGTTTTTTTTTTAATGTACATGTATTGGTTTTGTTCTGCTAATACGGGGTTGAACCTGGTTGAAAAATTATGTCAACAAAGCTGCATTGTTTTCTTCATTTAATATTTTTTTATTATAAAATGGATTTTTAATTTTATTTTTGAATAAAAATATATGTTTAACAAAAAGTACCACAATGTTGAAAAAAGTACTCTTTTTGTTGTAGGACAGTACCATTTCAATTTTTCATTTTTCCATCACTGCTGTAAACGAATTCAAAATTATTGGTTATTTATTAAAGCATTTTTTTTTTGTTCATCCTAATAATTTTAGTTTTATATTTTCTATAATATTTTTGAACAATTTGTTTACCGTAAAATTGTTATGCAAGAAAAGTTGGTAAGATTGTAATAGTAGGAATTTTGTAAATATTCTTTTTTCCCATTCCCATTCCCTTTTGCTTTAACAATTATGCAAAAGCTGTTGAAATTTTTTTTATTGTAAACTTATCTATTTTTTGCTATGTTTCGTTATCTCTATTTCTTTTCTGTATATTTTTTTAACATTTGTAGCGTAAGCATAAGCTTTAAAAATGCTTTAAGGAAACTTTAGATATTTCACTATAAAGAAAACTAAATGAGGAATTGTTTTCACCATGGGAAGGTGAAATTATAACTGTGTAGAACAAAAAAAAAAAAAAAAATTAAATAGAAAAAAACAAGAGAAATTTTTGGAGCATTTTTCTGATAGTCATTGCAAGGTTCAGTAAGAATATTAAGCTTGGCAATTATTGCCGTGGCAACTGTTAAATGATGTTACCAAAAGGATATATTTATGAGTAAACCGTACGAGTATGGGTAAGAAAAAATATTGTAATGTATTGCTTGGGAAAAAATTTACTTCGCTTTAGGGGTAATTAATTACTAATAGTGTTTGGTTGGATATGATCCCACTATCTGCCAGAGTAGTATTCAATAGCTTATTATTAGTAGCATAGTAGTATTATTAGTAAAAATAGCAGTAGCAGTATTATAATCAGTTGCAATTAAATAGCGAATGTAATTGCATAAGCAGTAGAAATATCTATAACAATAGCAATATTTACAGCCAGAATTATAGCTATAAGGTTAAAAAAGCAATAGCAAATCAATATTAATAGCAATAGCAGTAGCAACAGCAATAGCAAAAGCAGAAAAAATATCTGTATATATTAGCAATAGCAATATTAATAGCATAACCAATAGCAATAGCAAAAGCAATAGTAAAAGCAATAGCAATAGCAATATCATTTCCAATATTATTAGCAAAAACAAAAAAAAAAAAAAAAAAAAAAAATAGTAATAACAGTAGGAATAGCATCAAGTAACAATAACAAAAGTAGTAAAAATATCAATAGAATTATCAATAGCATCATCAATAGTAATAGTAACACCAAAATTAATTGAAATTTTGAAAACAATAAACAATAGCGTTATTAATAGCAAGAACAATAGGAATAGCAACAAAAGTAAAATAAGAGATAGTAGTAACAATATTATTAGAATTAGCTCTATCAATAGCATCATCAATGGCAATAGCAATAGCAATGTTAATAGCAAAAACAATAGTAATAACAGTAGGAATAGCAACAAAAGTAAAATAAGAGATAATAGTAACAATATCATTAGAATTAGCACTATCAATAGCAACATCAATGGCAATAGCAATAGCAATGTTAATAGCAAAAACAATAGTAATAACAGTAGGAATAGCAACAAAAGTAAAATAAGATATATTAGTAACAATATCATCAGAATTAGCAATAGCAATATCAATTGCAATAGCAATAGCAACAGTAATAGCAGTAGCAGTTGCAATAATTCTTGTGTACCATCTATCTAAACATATTCAAGAATAACATGAAACTATTGTAAAAGTTTTTTTGCCATTCTAATTAACACGGGTTTAAAAAAAACCAATTTATAAAAAAAAAAGATATATTTCTGCTCCTGTATTGGTTTTGGATTCACCTATACAAAAAGTTTTGCCTTTCCAATTCTTTAATTGTATTGAGAAATTTTGTTTTGTGGTTTTGTTTTTATTTGTTTAATAATACAAAGAAAAGAAAATTTGTTTTTAAACAAATTCAGAAAATCTTTAATACAAATTAAACAGTGATAAACAAAAAGTTTTCTCATTAAAATAATCTCCAAAGATAATTTTGTTTTAAATACTTAAATATAAATTTAAAATAAGAAAAATCATGTTGTAAAAGTATTCAGGTGTTTTACAATATATTTTTTTTAAACGATTAAGATTAAAGGCATCAAATAATTTCTAATAGAGATTATTGCAGTTTAATTAAAACAAAGGGAAACATATTTAAAAATAGCTGAATTTGGTTAAGTTATTTTTAAAAGTTAGATTTTTAAAACTTTTATTATTTTTCTAAAAGTTTTGTTATGATATTTATATTTTTAATACATTTTTTCCCCACAAACAAAGAATTAAAATAAGAAAAATTTACATTTCTTTATGAATAACTTAGCAAGGGAATAAAATGTCAAATATTGTCATGTTAAGTCATTGCCACAAAGTCAAGTTTATCATATTTTTTCTTCACTCATGTGCATTTCCATGAGTAAAAGGGACTGACTAATGCAGAAACTGAAAATGAAAAAAATAAAAATATACTTTAGTTTGTTTCAAAGTTCATATTTAAATCTTTACCATCAAGCGGAAAACAAAAATTATATATTTCTTTTGAGAACTTTAAGCAAAATTACACTGTGCTACGACATACAACAACAAAACAATAAAGGGCAACAAAATTAATAAATAAGTAGATAAGAGTACATCGGCCTTATTAAAAGCTTACGTATAGTGAATTATAAAAAGAGTTACGAGTTCCAATTTGGTTTTGCTCGTAGTGTATCCTTGCGTTTGTGCTCTAATGTGTGCTTATCACCGTTATGTAAAGCATTATAAAGAAGATTTTTCTAAAACATTTCGAAATTCTAACTTTTCGTAGTATAAGATTTTTTGTATTTTTCTTCAAAAAAAAAGACAGAAAGCAGCACCGGTGTACACAAATTCTACTACAAAATAATTCAAGATCGCAAAGTTCCTAACGCATGCATCCAAGACATCATGCAACCAATTAAAAGTCATACACATTTCTTTTACCTAAAATCAATTCTTTAGGCAATTTATTTTTTATATTATTATCAATGTCTTTTATTGGTATTGGACATAGAGTCTCATGTTTTTAGCACATCGTCTTAGACAACTTAGCCACATTCGAATATTAAAATCGACAAATAAAGGTCAAACAAATAAATTCATTATTTTGTTTGTCCTTATTTCTGGTATTGAACAGATGCAGTTTAAAAATTGTTTAAACCCTTTTGCGATTTGTTCAATTTTATTTGGGATTAAATTTTTTAATCACAACTCGCACTTAAAGTGTGTAATCCAAAACCATTTCGTTAGAAAATTGTTGTAAAAAAAGAGCACTGTCTTTGTTGCACAGTGTTATTTAAAGCTACAGTAATGGCAAAAAAAAAAATAAAATAATAAAAATGTTACTTAGTAGTAACTTATATTTGATAAAAAGTTAAAACTTTAATTTTGTTTCCTTTTTGCTGATTTTGAACAACTTGACAATTTTTGTTAAGTACTGCTTAAATATATAATTTTTTTTTCTTATAACAAAAATGATATACGAGCCAACATCAAACTCTTCCATTACTGTGTTGCCCACGGCATTATTGCTGCATTTGTATTAACTTCATATCACCATCATCATCACATAACCATCACCATCATCGTTGTAATGTATTTTGAAATGTATTATAAATGAATAAGTAGAAATTCTAAAATAGATTTTAATGATACTTTCGGCTATAAAGCGCCATAGCTGGAAGCCATCATCATCAACATCACAGTTGTGAAACGTACTAAAAACACCAGCATACATATTCAGTTATTCATTCACTTACACAGTGAAGTCAGTGAATATCTGCTAAATTTTCCATTTCAATGTATTTGTTAACAGTACCTTTTTTTTTTGCTCTCTCTCTCTCAAAGATACTTTGTTAAGTTGTCCGCAACATAAATACTTCATAATATGCACACTTAACACTCTGTTACACTCACGCATACAATAATATACCCATTTACCACACACCGTATAAGTATTATTTTGTATGAAGAAAATTGAAATGCACATCACTCATACGTCATATGGTCCGAATGGGAGCAGCACAACAATTTTTAAGAGTTATTTTATAAATTTTTTTTTTACAAACAGTTTACAATTTAATCACTCAAAATGATATGAAAAATAAAACTAAAAAGAGGCGAAAAAAAGCGGAAAAGTATGAAAGAAAATGTCGAAAGCAAATTATTGTGTGATGCATGGAATTGCATTAGGGGCATACAGACATAAAATGGAAAAAATTTAATGCTGGATGTAGCAATATGTATCTGTTGTAAAACGGAGATAATTTAGAAAAGAGTTTTTCTATGTTTGACTAAAATTTTGAAAGTGGCAGAAAAGCGATAAAAAAAAGATTTTCATACTCCATATAAATGTGATATTAATTTGTTATTGCCTACATAAATTTCGTAAAGTTATGACCCTAATAGGTATGTTAGTATGTGTGTTTCTATATATATATTTCCTGCACGTAATTTGCTTGGCAGGGCGCTTATCAAGTATCATAATCTATTTAATATGTGAGCTTCAAATATCAGCCATAAATTGAATTGAGAACAACAAGTGACATCATTGCAAATTAAGTAATTTATGTCCAGAATTCAAAAGTTTTTAACCAAATAAAATTTCATATTTTGCACGCCGCACTTCGGTTCACATAACCATGTTTATGCTGATTATATATACAGTCTTGTATTCAATACTTCGTGGTAAAATACCAGTAAAAAATAGCATTTAAAAAAATCAACCTATTATAATAAGTAAATTTTTAAAAAAAGTGTCCATTAGAAAAAATCTTAAAATAGTACTTTTTAAATAAAGTCTCGTGCAAAATTTGCGTTTCCATAAAAAGTTGAATTTTTAAATAGTACCTTTTAAAAGAATATATTTAAAAAAAATCTAATATAAAAAAGTATATTTTAATAAAAATTTCTATGCAAAAAAACTATTTTTTTAAAAGTTACTTTTTAAATAGAAAGCTAGTAAAAAGGGACCTTCTTAAAAAGTTTTTTTCTAAGAAAAGTACGTGGTAAGAAAATTATCTTTGTGAAAAAGCAGCTTTCATGAAATTTTGCTTTTATTTTAAGAAAAGTCCGTTTAAAAAAATTTTTCTTAAAGAAAAGTTCGTTAATAGAAAAGTCCCTTTTAACAAGAGATTTTTTTTTTTTTAATTAGGACCAGCACTCAGGGGAGATGACCCCTACGTATGCGGTGCAATGTGCCGGAACGCAGGGAGAGGGATAAGGTAGAGAAGATATATGTTGAAAATTTGGTAGACTTAACTCTTTCACAACTCTGCTTCAGTGTTGAGGCGCCTCCGGTGTTAAGTAGACGCATTAACTTTGTTAAGCTGTATTAAGCAGACATTTTATTAATTGAGTTACTTCGCCGATGTTTCTGATAACCGACGAAGGAGGGCGATGTTGTGTACATTAGCTTGGAACAGCATCAATCGCTGTCGGAACAGTTTTTTAGTGCCCAGTGCTATGCCTTCATCACTTAAATAGTCCGACAACAATTAATACAATGTCTCACTAATGTACATTAGAGAAATTAATGATGTTGATTCACTTGCTCTGACCAGGGCTTGAACCAAGGCCCCAAGTCATTGTTTGCTTGGGTGTTTTTTTTAGAGGTATAGAACTTCGAATTGAAATAAAACACAAGAAAATCGTTTTAATGTCCATCAATTTGGCTTTATTGGAAGGATAATTTTATGCCATTAATGTTTAAATATGATTTCGGGCATGTGGCCGCCGCGGCTGGCTCGAATAAAGCCAATTCTACAGGTCCAATTTTCAACCACTTTTTCGAGCATATGGGGCCGTATGTTGGCAATAACGCCACGAATGTTGGCTTCCAAGTCCCCTAACGTTTCTGGTTTGTTGGCGTAGACGAGCGACTTCACATATCCCCAAAGAAAATAATCCAATGGTGTTAAATCATACGATCTTGGTGGCCATTCCGCGAAATTATGCGCTCATCGAATGTTTCCTTCAATAAATCGATTGTGACGTGCGCTGTGTGGCATGTAGTGCCGTCTTGTTGGAACCACAACTCATCCATATTCATGCCATCCAATTCGGGAACAAAATAGTCGGTTATCATGGCTCTATACCGGTCTCCATTAACGGTATCTGACTCTCCAGCATTATTTCGGAAGAAGTATGGCCCAATGACTCCACCAGCCCATAGAGCACACCAAACAGTCAGTTTTTGTGGATGTAATGGCGTCTCAAGGGTCTCATGTGGATTCTCTTCACTCCAAATGCGGCAATTTTGCTTCTTGACGTAGCCATTCAACCAAAAATGAGCCTCATCACTGAACAAAATTTTGCGGGTAAACTTCGCGAACTGAACCATTATTTTCGAAATAAATTTGCACGATTTGCAAGCGTTGTTCTTTTGTCAACCTGTTCATGATGAAATGGCAAACCAAACTAAATATTAATCACTTGACAGCTGACAAAATGGCCGCCTTTTAAAAAAGTATCTTTTAATACTATTAAATTAGCAAAAGTAACCTACATATACCAAAAAGTACCTTATAAAAATTATATGTTAAAAGAAGGAACTGCCTTGTACGTGTTGATTGAATCACATTTAAAAAATGGCTTTTAAACGATGTAACTTTTAGAAAAGTTAATTTTAAAAACCCTTAACAGTTTGAAAATACTGTTTAAAAATAGTAAATTTTAAAAAGCTGCTGATTCAAAACCAAACCCCTGGGGCCAAATTACCGCATTCGATATCGAACGAAATTTACATTTAAATTGTATTGAAATTTCGATCGATATCGAGTGCCTGATTTCAAATAAAAATAAAACTACAGGACGAGTTCGATTTGGGAAACCAAAATAAAACAGAGTTGTGGCATTACCGAAATGTTGCAATAATCGACTATTAAATAGTTATTATAAAAAATTACACAGCAATAAATATATCTTTGATAAAATTTCAATTGAAACTAAAATTCAATTTTAGAATTGATAAGCTTATCCCGCTGTGCTTCGCTACCCCCTCGTTATAAAATAAAATTAAAAGTATTTTTATATCCTATTGTGAAAATTTAATGACGATCGGTCCAGTAGTTAAGACTATATTATGATTTTTAATTTTCCTAAAAGGGGGCGTGGTCCCACCCACTTTTCTCCTGGTACGTATTCCAAATTATGCCAATACAAATATCATTGACGTAGGTCAAAAAATGCCCAAAATATGGCGATTTAAATTTTTGGGTTATGTGGGCGGTGCCACACCCCTTTGTCCAATCAAAACTTCATATAGCCTATAATTCATCCGAGAGTTCCAGTTAAACACTGTGAAAATTTTAGGAAGATCGGTTCAGAGGAACAAACAAACAAACAAACAAACAAGCAAACAAACAAATAAACAAACACACATTCGGTTTTATATATATAGATTCAAAACTTAATTGTATGAAACAAAACATTGTGTCAATTTTATTTTGTAGTTAAGCTTAAAAATTTTTGCTAAATTTCGTAAATTCACTTGCAATTAAATGTTAAATTGTATAAATTAGTTTTTGTAAAATCATGCACAAATTGTGCTGCAAATAAAAAATTAACACATTTGCCTGCTTATCCTTGTACGCAAGCAATAGCAAGTATATATTCTGTTGTATTTCTTCAAGCCAAAATAAAGACAGCTTTTTGCGAGAAGCTTTAAACTGGCGTTTTGACAGCAACGAAAATAAAACGAAGCTAAACATATTGCGAAATTTTCAAGCAATTTTTATTTACTTTTGCATACAAAATCAACATACTTCAACACATTTGTTGTTGCTCCTTGTGTATTGTTATGTTAAATATGTAGTAATATGTACACGTGTGCCTGTAAAAGCCCTACTATTTTGATGAAACTGTTACTGCTGGAGGTGTGTACTTCTTTAACTTCTTTTTTTTTTGTCAGTAATTGTGATAGATTTTTTTAAAATGTTTTTTAACGACCTCACTCATAATCATTGCCTCAAGTGATGTTTTTTAATTCTACTGCTGTTGTAATTTGCTGCATGCGGCGCAATGTATGGGCAACTTTCCATTTATCCTTTTTCATTAAAAACATAATTTTACCTGTTTTTACAACTAGAATGCACTAAAAATTAATTAATACTTTTTAATTTAAAAGACTTATTAAAAGTCTATTTTATATTTTGCAAGCACATGACAATGTCCCATAAATCCTTTTCATTAAAAACTAGATTTAAGGTGCATTTGTATGTAGAATTAATTAAAAACTAAAAGTGTCGTTTAAATCTCATGTCTGCTGAAAATTTTGCTTCATTCGGTGCAAAAAAATTATTTCCTCCCAAATATCCTCTTTCTCAGACATTAAATTTAAATTTATGATAAGTTTGCATAAAAAAATTAATATATATTTCTAAAAGACTTCGCCGTGCGCCTGTTGTAAATTTTCTTTGATTCGCTGCAATTATGTGACTATCTCCCACATATCCTTTTTCTTAAAATTAATTAGAATTTTTTAAATTATGTGTGCTGTTAATTTTTGCGTCATTCTCAAAAACGAAATTTTAGCTGCACTTCTGAGTAGAATCTCCTAAAACTTAAAATATATCTAAAATCATGCGTTTTTAATTTTTTCAAGTTTCATATCCTTCGAAGCAAGGATATGACTACCTCCCATATAGATACTCTCTTTCTCAAAAACTAAATTTTAGCTGCATTTCTGAGCAGAATCTCCTAAAACTTAAAGTTTATCTAAAATTACGCGTTTTTCATTTTTTTAAGTTTCATATCCTTCGAAGCAAGGACATGACTACCTCCCATATATCCTTTTTCTTAAAAACTTTATCTGCTTTTTAATATGCAATTGAAACCATGCAAACTATACATTATACTATTTTCGATTAAACTATAATTAAATGAGGTCCCATTGAATAAAGCGAATACTAAAGCTTGCATCAGACTTGCTGGAATTGTGATTGATTTGCGTGGCAGCACGTATGCATGGCTGTGTTTGATTTGCTATGTGTGATATATGAAACAGTTTAATATATGAATGCAATATGTTTGTATAACGAAGAAGGCTAATTTACTTAAAATTTTATGTTGTATATTTCTTTAGTTCTATTGTTTGTTTGTGGATCTGTTTGTTTATTCCGCCTTAAGTTTTTCTTTAGCATCCAATTTTCCTATAAAAAATTTACTTTTCTGAAAACTTTTGTTTTTTCTTATTTCTGTTCAATATGTTTGCATTTCAAAGTTTGCATTCTACATTTGTTTTTTTCTTTGCTAACTTCTTTAACATTTTGAGTTCACGTGTTACAAAATAAGCCAGTTGAGCTAAGATTTTGTTAGTTTTTTCCTTTCCTTATCGGACTTAAGTTATATCTTTAGAGTATGCTTGGTTTTTTATATTTTTTTTTTAGAATTGCTGTGATTTGTTTTGTGCAAAACGTTGGCCAGAAGATAACTTTAAGGTTTCGAAGAAATACAAATTGAATTTTTATTGCTTAGCAAAGAGTTGTACAATGATTTTCGCTTTAAAATAAATTATTACAATGGATTGAGTAGAAACTCAGAAATAATCTAATCGTATTTAAATATTATCTAAATTTATGTTAAAATAGTATAGAAAACTGTTCTATTTTGGAAATTATTATTTTATTTTAAATGTGTAAAATTAATGCAATAAAATATACAATCGTTTGATTAAAGTTCAAACTAAAAGTTTTACAAAAAAAAAAAAAATAGAACAAAAATATAAACTAAAAGTTGTGTTAATGAATAATCATTGATGTTTAACAGTGTGTAATGAAATCCACAAATGTGTGGGTGTGTTTGTTGTCAAGGATGTCTGTATGTTTTAATTAAAAATTCCTTTTTTTTTTGTACTTACTGTTGTGTATACAACAACTTGTGCATAGTTGTCTTACACATACATATCCCTGCAAACATGTGATAGTCTTTTTTGTATGTCACAAGAGTGAATAGTTTTACTTTCGTTCTGAATTGGTTATAATTTTTTTTTTTTTTTTTTTTTTTTGAAAGTGTTTGTATGATCCTGGTTGTTACTTTTCACTTTTTCTTTTTTATTTATTGCATTTCATTTTTGTTTTTGATGTTAAAACTGGCTTTTCACTTGCCTTATGTGGGTGTGTGTGTTGTGATGTTTTTCAAAAGATTTCACTTTGCTGTGGCTCTTGTGATTATTCTTCTTTGCTTTTTTGGGTAAATTTTGTTGCTGATGCTGTTGCTTCTGCTTAATTCTCAAAACGTTCTTGATAATGATGGTGGCATTAAGTTGTACATAAATGTATGTTGTGGTCACGTTTCTTAACTAGCATATGTGCCACTCAAATCTAAACAAACTAAAGATTTCCTCCCACTTTTTTTTTCGTTTCTTTACTAATCCGTTTTTATATTTTCACATTTTTTTTCTTTTTTGGAAGTCATCTTCAAAGCTGCCATCTGTTTTTGTTTGTGTGTTCATTTGTGCATGTGGCATATCATAGTACACTTGATATATTGTTTGTATGTGACGGTGTGTGTGTGTGTGTGTTTTTTTTATTTATATTTTTGTGCCTCAAACTCTGTTGTATGGTTTTCAGTTTTTAAGAGCAAAATTATATTCTGAAGCAATTTAAAACTTCAGGAAGAAAAGTTTTTGCCTGTCATGATGGACATGTGAAAATTACAGTAGAAATGCAAACACATTCATATCACCGGCACACACAGGCTTTTATACACACACACACTGTCATGCTGTCATTGCATTATGTGTATGCATGTGTGAAGGCTTGTACGACTGTCCTAAAAGTAAATGTGGACAATATAAAGTAACACTTTATCAAAGACGTACCATAATAATTTTTGAAGTTTGTTGTTGATGTTGTTGTGTATTTTGCTTTTTGTGATCAAATGTTACATCGGGGATTAAAGATTGGTTATATCCGTGGTATGTTTATTTTGTCATATTATGGTTATGCAACACTATCAAAACCATTATGTGCACTATGGGGTAAATATAACGATATATAAAAGGAAATAATTATTTAGTTTCAAATAGATATTTTTATTGCACCGAGTTTTGTAAAACTTTTGCTGACGACACATTTAGCTACCGTGACATACACTATTATAGTAAGAGAAGTGGACAATGCCACGCCCAATTGTAGTAAAAATATAACTTCTATTTAAGCGATTCTTAGGACACTTTGCATACATCTAGTTTGCATATCTATAGTTTCTGTGCGAAAAACAACATTATAAATGGAAAAGTGGGCAGTGCCACACCCAAACAAAGTAAATATAATTTTTAACTATTTAATGTGTTCTTATGAAACTTTGAACACATAGTACGTTGCAGTGCAAAAACAACATTAAGATTACAAAAAAAAAAAAAAAAAATATTGTCAAAGACACCACCAAGAAAATAATTTTTTCTTTAAATAAAATCTACTAAATCGATTCTTATGAAACTACCCAACAAATAAGTACTGCTTCAGCTGAAGCTGGTTAGTGAAGTGAGAAATTCTTGTTGTAAAAAAGGAAGAAAGACTACAGACTGAGAGAGAGAAAAAATTTCTAAATGTTTTTCTCCCATTCGTTGTTTATTTTAATGTTTGTGTTATTTAAATGTTATTAGCCGATCAATTCTAGGTGCTTAAAAATAAATTGAGACATATCTCTGCCTTCTTAGTGATCATACTCGTACTCGAAGGTTCCATTGAAATATTTTCCCAACAATTATGCAAAATTATTGCATATCTTGCAAGTTGGTCATTTGGCCGATAAATTTTACCTCAATATCACAAACTTTGGATCTTAACTTCTAGAAAAAAGTAGATCTCACTAAATCACTAAATCACTATATCACTGATCAGATCTCTCAATCTGCACAGTGCAAAGACATTCATTCTTGTGAAAAATATTGAAAAACAGAAACAAAATTAAAAAAAAAAGTGAAAAGATATTCGAATCCGTTTACACTGCATGTTTTAGGCAGGAGTGGTTGTTACTTGAAATGCTTCATACCTCGTAATGTAGTCAAAATTTTGTGGTTAGAGTGCATGTGGCTGATTGGGTGAGTATGTGTTCTATATACCCATTTCTCACATATGAAAATAAGTTGGATTATGAGTTTGCATGTGTATGCGTGGCTGTGTGAGAGAGAATTTATACACAAAAATGGGTTAAGGTATTACATCAGCATTCACTTACTAACTGTTTAAATGTCTGTCAGCCCGTCAAGTCAAGCCAGTCAGCTACAACTTTATATTTTTATTTTGGTATATGTGTTTACTCACACACGCACACATATACTAAGTTAAATATGACAGCCGTTGTATAAAATTCTTTGCAATGCGGTATGCAATCAAATTGTAGACAGTAATTTGTGTTTATTTTTGCTGTGTGGAAATTTTCGGGAAATTCAAGTAATTTTTTTTTTTACCCAGTTTTCTCCTTTTCAAAACATATCCTAGATGTGCAAGTATTATTAATTCTGTTTGGCAATTTCACATTCTATTTTTAGTTTTGTTTTTTTTTTTTGTGTAAGTTTTCTCTACATTTTCTTTTACATTTTGAAAAAATAGGCAGGTGGTTTTTTTGCTAGTGTTTTTGCAAACTTTGCATCTTGCAGCACCTTCGTGTTTTTTTTTTCACTGTCAGTTTAATGGTTGCTATCAGTTTAAAGTTTACGCAAGCTTGTAAGCAAAAAATGAAAATGTGGTGGTAACTTTATCGTAAGTGACCAAACCAACTTGAAAAGAAAGAAAATAATTCTACATTTATTATTTTACTGCTTAAATATAGAAATGTCAGTAGGTTCTTGGACATGTGCATTTTGCAGTCATACAATTTAGAATATAAACACCTGTAAGTGCCACAATCTAAGTGTGTATTTGTTTTGCAAAAAAAAAAAAAAAAAAAAAAAACAAATACAACAAGTTGACTCAAGTCCAAAAATTTATGAGCTGTAACGAATTAAAAGTCTCTTCTTTTGCTTTATTTCTTTCATTTTCTTCTTGACTTACCCTGGGTAGTACAGACAGTTAGGAGATGCCGAATGAAAAGCATTCTTGAACAAGAAGCGCCCTAATGTATTTAGTTTTTTTTTGGGGTTTGTGGAAAATATTAAGGACTCTTAGAAATCTTAGGGGGAGTCTACTTCAAAACAAAGCTGTGATTTAATGTTTTTTACATACATATGCACATACATATCGTTACCTTAATCTAGAAAGGCCCTAAATCATTTTTAAATCGCAATTTTTGACTTACATATATTGATAACTTAGAGGTTCACCTATCGAAATGTGATGAATAACGGATTGAAAAAAATAATGATTAAAGTTGGGCAAAAGGCCCCCTAATTTTTATTTTCTATAAAAACTGTGCATTTATGGCCTCAATAAAAAATGCATCCAAATTGAACTAATAAAAATGACCCAGAAAATAAAAGAAACGGCTTCAAAAATATTTGTTGATACTAAACAGTTTAGTCGTAGCAGCTTTTTATTTGATTAATTTTTTTACACGATCTTTCAGCAAAGTTTCAGCAAAGATATCAAAAAATTTTACTTTTCAATAAAAATTATTGAATTTTATTTTGTAAAAAAATTTAATTATATTTATTCGTAAATTAAAATTAATTAAAAAAAATATATTAAGAAATTTGATTCATAAATCAATTGAACTGAAATATCGTAATTTGATTAAATGTATCGTACTTTTTCTTAGCTACCAAAAATAATGATCGCTCAATCAACATGTTTGATCATCGTTTAGTAACCAAAGCGTTGAGCTGATTGTTGAGCACCAGTTATGTAGCAAACTGTGTCTGCTGAACACACCCAAAGGAAATTTTTAATATCCAGCATCACATAGAAATTTTTCTTATTTTCAATGAAAAGAACTAAAATGACACATAAGCGGCAGTGCACATATTACGTAACGCTGTTTTCAGAGATTTTATACCCCCCGTTACGGTTTTTAATAATTTTTCAGTGCAAAATTTCCAATCCGTAACAAATCTTTAACCCCCTTGGAGCGTTAAGTCTTATATTGAAATTATGTGTGTTTCTTAGAAAATAAATTTTTTGAATAGTTTACCTGCAGTTTAACCCAAAAGAAAATTGCCCGCTACCCAAAATATTGATTATAGCACAATTCTTCAATTTTTCTTCACGATTTTCATAATTCTATTTTGTTTGTTTGCAGTTCAGTACCATAAATTTTCATGAAAATGGTGGCAAAACTTTAGCATTAATTTTGTGACAGTGTGTAATAACAACAATTAGTTAAACTTGCACAGTTTTACTAATTAAAATCGTATTTAGGTCTTATTTAACGCAAATCTTCAAAGTGAAATATTGAGGATTTAAAAGCCTGAGAATATATTTTCCGGTTTGACCTTCCACACAAAGGACCGTTTTTATATGCCTGTTTATAATTGCATTTCCGCTTTCCATTTCCTGTCCAGTTAGCTGCAATATTGTTTACATAAGTGTACTGTTTATGTATGTATATTTTAACAAAAAAAAAAAAAAAAAAAAACAAATAAATTTAGTACAACTAAATTCATTTTGTACAACATTTTTCTATTCATGTACGAAGGAAATGTTAATGCTTTTGAACGACTTTGTACGAATATTTCTCTGGCTAATTGAAAATTAAACTAAAATCCAACCTAAAGCAGCAAAACTAAAAATGAAAAATTTACTCGTTCGTTTATGTTTTCAGCTTCCGCATCTTGATGTTAAGAAGCCCAACATTAAAAACTCATTCACATAGCAACAAAGAGCCATGAATGTTTTGTTTGCTGTAGTTGTTATACACTTTTGTGCAGTCTGCAAAAAAAAACTTTTGCTATTTTGTATTTTTATTTTGTTGAATTAAAAAAAAAAAAAAAACACTAATAGTTTTGTTAAAGTCTACATACCCTAGAGCTAATAGGTCAAGGATTTGGCATCCACAACAACATTTTATGAAAATTATAAATTAAAAGTTTTTCTTTTTGTGTGTGAAATTCAGGTAAAAATGGGAGATAAATACTCGTAAATGTTTTTTTTTTTTTTTTTTTGAAAAACATTAACACAAGCAAACAAACACTTGTGATAACAGCATTGAGATAAAAATTCTTTTTAAACCAAAATATGAAAATTAAATTGAAATTTCTGTATTATAATTAAAGTTGTGTGCAGAACCACTGCTGAATTTCCGTTTAATTGTTGATTAGAGTGTGATTGGGTGTGTGCTGTGTGAGTGTGTGTGCTTGCTCGTGATTGTGTAGTTTTGTGGGCTGCGTATGTAAATTTTGGCTTGTTATCTCTGCTTTTAAAATTACTTATTTTAATTTGAGTAATTTTGTTAAATTGATAAAAATAAATGAGGTAAAAATAATCAGCTCAATTATGAATAATTTTTCTCAGGGAACTTTTTCCCTTTTTCTGTTCCTCCAATTATTAACTGGTTGATCCATAAAGAAAATAGTAAAAAGGGGATTTTTTTTTACTATCCCTCATACTTTTTGGCCTTCTGGATCACTTAACTAATAATTGGAGGAATGGAAAAAGGGAAAAAGTTCCCCGAATATAATTATTTATAATTGAGCTGAATATGAAGGACATACTATAGGAAAATATTGTGTCTTTATTTTTCCAACATTTTTTGACAACGCCGATTTTGAACAAGTTTTAATGAAATATGATTTAACAACTACCGAATTGACGTGAGGTCCTTTAGCACTGTGTTCAAAAATGGGAAACGGGAAACTATGGGAAAGCTTTAAATCCAACAAAATTCAATTCTAACTTACATTTCACTCCCACGAGAGAATAAAGGAACTTGTTCAACAGCAAAAATTTAAAACCATAAATAAGAAATAAATACAATAAGGACAAACTTGGCCTCTAGTTTTACACAAAAATATTATAAGATAAAACTGTCAGTAAACTGTCTCCAATAATAACCAAAATATTTAGAAATTCAATACATGAATAGAAAAGCTCTACGATAATCAATACTTCAACCGGACCAACTTGACATCGGATTTTACAACAAAAAAAAAATATAATGGGAACTTATGGAATAATGATAATATTGGAAGATGGGCTAACTTCCCTTTAAATTTTCATAAAATTTTAATGGGATACAACTGCAAGCAAATCTGTTAAAAAAAAGTAGTGAAAGCATTTACACATGAATACTGTCGAGGTTTAGTGGCTTCTACCGAAAACAACGTTTTTTATATTCAGCCGTGTAATTGAAAACTAAATGGATGTTTAAACATATATTAAATTTCTCCTTTGTTGCTTGAAATATTTTAACAATATCTATCTAATATTTCTCTGATTATTAAATTCAGGAACTTAATAAAAATCAGCATATAGATTTTTAATAACAATAAGCAGTTCGTAGTAATTACAAAAATTATAATTAATATACATGTAAAAAAAAGCAATTAGTAAATTGCTCTATAAATACAGGAGCTTTACTATAAAAAATTCTTTTAGGGGAGGAGCAACTTTTTTAATAATAAAATAATCAATAAACTATAATCAAACTACAAGCAGACCTGTTCAAATTAAATTAATAGGAAAATCGGTCCTTAAATATGACCACATGTTAAGTCGCTCGATGGCAAACTAAAATATCAATAGTTTTTCATAACATGCGAGCATGCTCGAAGAGAATCGATTGGTCCAACATTAATTTTTTAAAACATGCAAGTGTATTAGATATTTTAGTATCATACTTCCAATTTTTCTATTAAATAATATTGCCAATGAACAAGAGGAAAAACAAACAAACAAACAAACAAAAAGAGAAAAAGAAATAAAGAGAAATTAATGTAAACTGATGAGTTTTGTGAGTTAAGGTGCCGTTTCCATAAGACACGCGAATGACACTTCCACATTTGAGTGACAGACAAAAGGAATTAAGTGTAAAATTGGTATGAGCACCACACCCTTTTTTGGAATAATTATCATAAAAATTGTATCCTTAAACCAGCCGTCCGTCTTATGAAAAAAGCATCCAAGTATTGTGGGTATTTTGAGAACCAAACCTATTTGGGATTTGGTATGAGTATGATATCATACATCACATTCATAATCAGCGTTGTCAACTTGGTGCGTTTCGCACCTTTTTTGGTGCTTTTCTAAATGTTTTGTGCGAAAAATATCTGAGTTGGTGCGTGGTGCGCTTTTTCTTTAATTTTGGTGCGTTTTTTTATTTTTGGGTAGCTCCAAATCATATTAAACACAATTTTTTGTTTCAGTATGAGAAAAAAATTTTGTACAAAAAATACAACTGTTTCAATACCATTTCATTCAATTGTGTACAATGTTTACATTAAATTTTACAGACCATAATAAGAGAAAAAGTTGCTGTCAAGTCTGTTAAAGAGCTTAGCAAAAACAAAGTATTCTCGAGACTATCGATCATTGTTCGATTTTTATAAAATGCATAAAAAATGCGTTTATAGAAAGTGTTGTAACACTAAAATTAATAAAATTTCTATTTACTAAAGAAATATTTAAAATTAGTGTCAATAATGGAGTCTGAAAAAGGAGATACGCGAAATACAAAGAGATTTTGGAATCACAATGTGAGTTTAAGCAATGGATTCGGCCTAGACCAAATAATAACACAAAAGCAAGATGTTTTTATTACAAATGCCATATCACGCCTAAATATCCAATCTTGTTCGGCATGCTGGAACACGGAAACACATTGCAGCTTTAAGCCCTTTACAAATATGATATCATACCATTAGCAGTACAATTTGAATCCGATGTCGAAATATTATCTAGTATTGAAAAAGGGTGGAAATTGATTCACTTCATGCAATGTCAATATTATATCAACATTAGAATTTTGGACTATATTTAAATGTTGTAAGGACGCAAAATTAATTCAATAAAAAAAAATTCTGAACTTGGTGCGTTTTTTGTTGAATGGTGCGTTTTTTTCTCCATTTTGGTGCCTTTTGAAATTTCAAAGTTGACAACGCTGTTAATAATCATTGTAACCTATACGAACGTTGGAAGGTGTATTACACAGCTCTACTTGTGGTTATTGTTAACATGAGTACATCAGAGTACATGAGTTTTTAACGATTGCTACTCAGTTATATATAAAATTTTATGAGTAGCAAAAATAAAAAGCCAATTGCTTGTGATTGTTTTCTAAACATCTTTTGTAGCTGCATTGAATTTAATCTGCCCAATATGCCGTGATTGTGAATCCTTTAACTGCCTTAGGACTTGTTATTATGCAGTTATGAATTCCCAGTTCTATGAAATCAAACGATTACCTTTGACTTTTATTGTATTTACATTTCTGTTTGCCTTATTTTAATGTAAACTGTTGAATTTGTGTTGTTAATTATCGCCTTTAACTATTTGTTGAGCTGCACATTATTGGTATTTTAGCAAATTTTGAATGCTGCTTTTTGTATTTATTGATGGCAGGAAAATATGTTTTTGATGTTAAGCCTTACACCTTCTAACTTTATTATTATGCGTACTATTATATGCGTATATATAGCCACACACACAAATCACAAAATAGTTTTAACACAAGTCTGATTAAAATCAAAATCTATAAATATTTACTTCTGAGAGCAAATTAACTATTTTATAACACCGATAAGCTTTATACATTATTTGTCTGCAACTTCTTTACATTAAAAATTTTCTTAGCTTTGGATTCACGTATGTTTTTTAAAATATTTAAGTTTCAATGCGATCCTAAAAGATTTTCGGTAATAGCGAACGCCAACATAGTCATAATAAAAATGGCTTCATTTTAATCATGCTTTGAATATTGTGTTTGTCCATTCTTTCATATTTTGCAAATCTGCTGGTGCTGCTTAACAGCATATTTTTAAAGTCAAACACCTCTTTTTGTTGTGGTCTTTGTTGCTACACTAACAAATGTTTTACGTGAGTGTGGTTTTTACCTCAAAAAAAAAAAAAAAAAAAAAGCAGCGCCAACTAGTGCCATTGAAATAAACTAATTTGTCTAAACTATTTTATAGACTAAAGAAGGAAAACAAAATAACAAAACAAAAGTGGCGCTTAACAAGTGGACACTACAGATGTAGACGTGCCTGTAGAGCATTATTACCATGACAACAGTAAAATGGCACAACAAAATTGCAACAACAAGAACAACAACAGCAGCAGCAAAGGGAAATATTAACTAAACTCTCTCATATGCTCTAATAAAAACCAATTTTCATACACTTTAATGCAATATATGAACTAAGACTTGTATGTGTATGTGTATGTGTATGTGTCTTTACAATTTCTAATAAACTAACACATTACAAATTTATTAAGTGGTATGGGTTTTAAGGTCAAGTTAGTTCAAAAAGTTATTAAAAAATTTATAAACCACTTTTGTTATTTTACTTCCATTAGATCCTTGATTATTTTTTTTTAATATTATAAGCATTCACATGTATCTTTTTTCTTAATATCGAAAGGTCTCTTAAATATTTTTGCAATACTCGTTCTTAGGTCCTTTCGTTATTTTTTAACGATATTTAAATGCTTTAGGGATCTCTATGGATTGTCGTCTAGAAATAATTGAATTTCAACTGAAAAATAACTCTTTAGAGGATCTCTGTCGTTTAAAAAAAAAAAATAAAACTCTTTGGAGGACTTCTATGGATTTTCGACTAGAAATAATTGAATCTCAATTGCCAACAACTCTTTAGACGATCTCTGTGTCGTTGGTAAAAAACCAAACAAACTCTGTAGAGGATCTCTGTGGATTGTCGTCTATAAACAATCGAATCTCAATATATATATTTTTTTTGCACCAGTATGAGGATTCTGCATATCATCCAACCGCACTGGTGTATTTAAATTTCTTTGGAATACGAGTAATATGAACTTAACTGTGATAAAGTAAATGCGAAATATAAGTTATGCCTAGAACTGTGATGATAAGAGCGTGGTTGCTTCACCTCCGCTACAATGAAAACATTCTTTCTCCGTTCATTCAAGAAATTTCGTTTTATTAATGTTTTTTATTAAAAGAAAAAAAGAATACTGAAACATTTTCTGCCAGTTTTATTATATAAAAAAGTTAAAATTGGCGCCAGGTCTAGTTCGGCCACACAGTGTGTATATTTACACGAAACCATTCGAGCCGTTTTTTACCCCCCCTCATGACTTTGCTCCTCTTGATCATAATATAATGAAACTTGAAACATAAGGTCTCCCAACAGAGGTGACCTCACAAGTTAAATTTGAAAGTTCTGCCATAAAAGCTTCACGAGATATTAAGGTGTGAAAAGTCCATATTTTAGTACATATTCACTCACTCACTGACTCATCAATAGAGCTGAAACTCGGTACACATGTTGGTCTTGGTGAGAAATTAACCAGAAAAATCTGAAAATGGGCACTATCCACCCGGGGGACTAGGGTGCCCCTTATTTTTATGGGGCACTTCCTAGAAAGCTTAAATTTAGTACACAGGTAGGTCCTGATGAGAAATTAACAAAAATGATTTTTAATCGGGCACTTTTCATCTGGGGCGACTATGGTGCCCCTGTTTTGTATAGGGCACTTCTAGTATAGCTAGAAAGCTGAAATTTCGTACACAGGTAGGCCCAGATAGGCAATACATATAAATATTTATACAAAAACAACTTGGAAAAAAGAAGTGAGATCCGCACAAAACACAAATGTGAAAATAAGGTTAAGTTCCTATCCAAAATATTTCGGCCGTAAAAAGTACTGACATCAAAATAAGGACCAAGTTCTTGATAAGGTACAATTCCATCTCATTTCTAGGCAACCTATTATTTTGGCATTATTTTTCCAAGAATTGTTTCCCATATTAGAAAGGCAAAAATATATTGTATAGGAACTTGGCCTTATTTTTACATTTGTGTGTTTGTGCGGATCGTTTTTTCTTATAAAAGGACATTTAAAAAATTCAGCTTTCAGATTTCAAAAACGTAATCAATATTACAAAATAAATTTTTCGTTAATTATATTTATGGTCCATTGATGATGATTAACTTTTTTTTATGAAGAAAAAGTAATTTTGAAAAATTCTCATTTATATGAAACAATTTTTTAAAATTTAAATTAATTGTTGCACCTACTCCGTTTTAAGTATTAGTGTTCTGTTGCTCACATAAAATATGAATACACCTATTTGGGGATAAAGCAAAAGGACTTTGCCTGACTTTGTATGTCGTGGGCGCTGACTAACCATAATTGATGCACTTTTTTCTATTAATGAAATATTATTAGGTTCGAATATTAAGGATATATGTATGTTTCTCTAACGTCTTACAATGTTTAACAAGAGAGAGAGATTCTCTAGAATTCATGTTGACAAAAATTAATTTATATGAATTTGAATGATTTTCAAGATTGGTTAAACATCTACTGATAAGTTGATATTAGCTCCCAACGAAATGTTGCAGAAAGATTAGCTAATCCACAATGAATTAATGAATTTTTGAAACCCAACATATTAAACCATACTCTTGAAAATTTCGTGTATCGAAATTATTTTCTATTAATTTTAATGAGTTATTATCACGGTTTTTGTGGTTGAATGATACCTAATAAATTTTTTAATTGAATCATCGTTTTAAATTGGTTTCTTATTATTATTTTTATTTTGTGTTTCATAAATTTTGTATTTGACAAGTTTTCCTCATGTTATGTCTGACAAAAAAAAAAAAAAAAAAAAATGCTTATTTTCATGTCTGCATGCTTACATTACATTGGTGTTTTAGAAGCTTATTAAAATATTGTCATAATTCCTCTTAGAATTACAAAAGAATAAAAGTATGTACTGTTTTCACATTATGAAAAAGTGATTTGAGTGTTAAATTTGAATGAAAAACACTCAAAACCTGAGCACAACAGCACCCTATTCTGGATTTTCTTTTTTGTATCCAGATTTTTTATGAACCTTTCTCCTTAATACCGTGTTAGTAGGTGTACTAAGTTTTTTTTGAGACATACAAACACATTTCCCACCTCACTGTATGTAATGAACTTTCTAGCGCGTACACTACCAACTTTACACACATGCAAACGCGAATGCCTCTTAGTTTACTCTGTGCTCATGAATTTTTCTTAATTAAATTTTTTTTTATTTTTCGCTAAAAGTATTTGTTAGGGTTTCGTTGCATTACGTTATAGTTTTAGTTGTTGTACGTACACAAAACTCATAAACATGGGAGACTATTGAAAAAGAAAAAGAAAAAGAAAAAACAAGAACTACAAGTACGTGCGGTAATAATACATTCGACAGAAAAAAGCGTTGAAAAACTTTGCAAACGGAAAATAATACAAAAATATTTCTATAATAATATAATTTGAAACAAATGTACATTTATTTTGTTTGCAGCTTAGAAAAGCGTATAAGTAGTGAAAAATTTAACGAAGCTCATTTAAGTTTGCCAACAAATCGGAAAAAAATTGTTTGTTATAAAAATATGTATTTATTAAATAAGTATTGAAGAAAAAGTAACAAGTTTAATTATAGTTTTTTTTTTTTTAATATATTCTTTCTCTTTCCCCTAAAACTAAGAGTCAATTAGAACAAATAAATTAAAATGTTTGCAAATGTTTCATGCAAAAAACAGAAAGAAAAAAAAAAAAACTAAAACGAAGTTGTGCAAAAATTAGTTACGTTTTTTTTAATTAAATAAAATTAATTAAATACCAAAGTTTGTTAATCATTAAAATGAATTTACTATATTGAAAAAGAAAGAATATCAAATAAAAAGTACTTAAATGCTATAAAAGAAAAGTAAATAAGAAAAAAAAATCAAATTAAAGCTGAATTAACAACAAAGTAAACGGAAAAAGTTTTGTTGCACTAAAGTGGAAAACTCACATCAGTTTTAGAGAGTAAAAATCGAAAAAGGAAAGAAAATCTTCAGTAACAACGCCAGACATGGAAAATATTGATTTACAAATGATATAAAATTGTAGCCTACAAGAAAAAAAAAAAATTTCTTTTTCATTAGGAGTTCTAGTGGAATGAGCAGACTTTTCAGAATGTTTTAAAAATATTTATTTCTAAAATACATATAAATACCGTTAGAGTGAAAACGCCCTAAATAAAGATAAATAAGAAATGGATTTTTTTGTATGATTCCCGATGTATGTTCAAACCTTTTTAAATTTAGTAGGTTTGTGGCTAAAACGAACGATCAGTTCGCCACTAGTCAACATTTCACGTACTCGTGGAATGTTATCAAAATATTTACAAAAATGGGATAATTCGTTTATGGAAAAATTGTTCCAAATGTATAGTGGACACATTTTAAGGCAACATGCGGCACATAGTAATCATGTTGGCCGTTCGTGTGCTTTTAATACGGTCGAAAAATGATGGGGAACTTAGGTTAGGTTAGGCTAGCAAGGCTGCTGGTATAGGGAAGATTAAGGTTCCAGCTCACTTGAGCCTGGTGTGGTCCCATTGTGCTACCTGTAATTAAGGTGAGTGATAGAGGAAAGGAGATTAGAAGAGTCGAAGAAGAGTAGATGAGGGAAGGACATAGAAGAACAAGAGAAGAGCAGAGCAGGTGGGAAAAAATTGAAGCAAGGGGTAAGTCTTGCAGAACTGGGCAGGATGTCAAGCCCCCTGTTTGTCGAAGCATCCACTGCTCCTGATGAAGGAGCTAAGACAACCGAGTTCCGTATCTGAGAGCTCTGAGATGGTGCTGAAGGATCTGCTGCCTAAAAAGCGGAGGCGGTGATCCTCCATAGCTGGGCAGAGGCGATGTTTTCTTCTTCTTCCTCGTCATTGCAGCTGGAGCAATATTCATTGCATGGTAGACCCATGCATCTGGCATAGGTTCCGAAGGTGCAGTGTCCCGTGACCGCAGCCACAGGATTGCGTAATTGCATTTTTGGAAAGTTCAGCAGATTTTTGGGGATCTTCAATATAAATACATTTTCAAAGAAGTTTCATCGAAATGTCGTATCATTTCTCAGCTGCATTACAACTTATTTGTGCGAAAATAAGTGAAAACAAGAAAATCGAAAAGAAAACGCAATGGCTGAAGAAGCCACATGCTCTCATTTAAGACGTATTAAATAATTTGGAAACGAACTTCTAAGTAATTCAATTAATCCTTTTTTAAACCTCCTCCGTTTGTCTATTGTGATCTGTGTAGCCACGTGTGGGGATTTGTCCCCAAATTGCGGATTTTAGCTGATTTTTTTAGAGAGATTATCGGCCATACAAGTCGAACACGCACAAACACTTAAATTTAAAATTAATTAGGAGATGTCCTTTTTTATTAGGTTATGTTGGGTTAGGTTACGTTAGGAAGGGTAGTGTGAAATACACATCCACTCGGAGACCCAATTGGATCCATTGTGATTCCCTTCATTTATAATTTACTGACTAATAAGTCTCTTTACTGTCCAAGTTTTTTTTGAGACATACAAACACATTTCCCACCTCACTGTATGTAATGAACTTTCTAGCGCGTACACTACCAACTTCACACACATGCACACACGCATGCAAAAGAGCCGTTAACATCCATCATTCAGCCATTTAATTCCCATGATAAAGTCCTGATATACTCAAGTTTGCACTTCGCGATAATGTCCTCATGGAAACATCTGCTCAGCCGACTTTGCCTAGGGCGTTGCAACGTTGGGCAATGACAGATGATATGCTCTATAGTTTCTGGCTCCTCTTCATCCCCACACATCCTACAGAAAGCCGGAGTGCCATTTACCCATATGCTGGTCCTCGCTCTAACCGAGCAATGGCCAGTCAAGGCGCCTACTAAGACTCTCAAAACCTTTCTATTCATACCCAGCAGTAGAACAGATTTACCTGAGTCTAGTTCTGTCCATATGGACCTCGAGACTCTACAATCTTCTCTATTCCTCCAGGAATGGTTAGTTCTGCTAATTACCCAATTACTGAGTTCCCTATATAGTAAACGTTTGGATGTTTAACCGACCTGTCACTGACTGCCTCATCTAATGCAGACCCTATTCTTTCCAGCTCATCAGCGATTTCGTTTCCCTCAATATTGCAATGTCCTGGTACCCAACATAGCCTAACGCTAAATTATCCATAAGCAAGTTGAGAGATAGCCTACACTTGCTGACCAGCTTCGATTTGGCACTATGCCCCTTCAAAGCTTTCAGCGCTGCCTGACTGTCAACGTAGAATGTTACCACCACGCCTTCAGTTACGTGTTCTGTCACTAGTTTCGTAGCCCTGAGGATCGCTAGGACTCAGCCTGAAATACACTACATTCGTTCGGTACCCTAAAAGACCTACGAATCTCCGTTCCTAAAAAATAGACGCCAGCACCAGTGCCTGTTTCCATTTTCGATCCATCTGTAAAGATCGCGCAGCCCTCGTACAGTCTATCAGATTTGACCCAAAGATTCCTATCCGGAATGAATAGTGAAGGCGGTCTAATAAAATTAGTCTCAACAACCTTGGAGTCCGTAAAACCAGGGTATATGGTCTCTCGTCTACTAAAACTAATCTTTTTCAAGAGTGATGTATGACCTGTAAATCCTGGCCTTACAAAGCCCGCTTCCGTAAGTCTGAGCAAACTCCTAGCCACCGTTCTCAACACAAACTATTCAATGGGAAGAAGGGTGAGGGAAGAAGGGTGAAGGATGACGTCCAAGGCAGCTTGAGGGGTGCTCCTCTGGGCCCCAGTAATACCCCGCGAAGCACACCACTGGACCTTAGCAAGCAGCTTCCTATGGCCTTCTTTCCCCAACGCCACCCACCATACGACATACATCCATAAGAAATCACCGGCCTGACAACCGATGTATAAATCCAATCTACCAGCTTCGGTTGCAGACCCCAGTTCCTCCCAATGGAATTTCTGCATGTATAGTAGGCTTTAGCCCTTTCTTGAGCCTTCCTTGTAAGTTTCTTTTCCAAGAAAGTTTGCTATCTAGGAAAACACCCAAGTATTTGGCCTCCTTTGCTAGTTTCAACTTCACCCCGCCAATCCTAGGTAGCAAAAACTATATATTTTGTGTCTCCAGGTAAAGAGAACTTGCTCTGTTTTTTTTTAAATTATCTTTTACAACATCTTGTAAGATTTTCGAAGTTGTAACATAACACATGTTGTAAACGATCATAGCAGAAAATTCACATCGACTACTAAACTTACAACACTGAAGATATGTAAGTGTTTTCGAAATTTTAGTTTTACAACACTAAAATGTTAATGTTGTAAACCGTAAGCGGTGCAAAAATGTTGCCAGAGACAATCTGAGTGTTTTTGTACAATATAAATCGAATTCATCTTCTGCAACATTGGTTCATAAGCATTTCGTATATTAGTTTAGTAGTTAACGACGGTTTTGAACAAGTTATATGAGATTTTTAACAAGAAATTATAGATCTTAAGATCGGTAGTAAATTTTTTTTCTTAAATTACTTGTTCATTGTGCCAAGTATTTGTTTTTTGTTTTTTTTTTCTTTCTTTGGTTACAATTGCATTTCACTTACTTTCTGTTGTATTCGTACTAAGTTTTTGCTACTTATAAAATTATAACTAAACAATGATTTCATTTAAACATCGTGCTAAGAATTTTTATTTTGCACCAATTATGTTGTGAAACTGACAGAAGTGTTTGCTGAGATTATAGTAGCGTTGGTGGTGCCACACTATTGTTAGTGTGGTTAAAATAAACTGTGGTTGATTTTGCTTGCTTATACATACGTGTGTGATATTTGTGCACACGTGTTTTAGTATACCCGTATACGTATGACTTGCAATGGACTCCTGCTAGGACTGTTTAACTGTATGTGTCATTACAAAGTGTCCAGTATAAATTGTGTACACAAAATGCAAGAGAGAATACAAAAAAAAAATGTTCCCGAATAACAACGTACTTTTAAGTACAACCTCAACAATAAAACATTGCAAAACTTTGTCTTGCAAAAATAAAAAATAAAAAAAAAGAAAAAACAGTTCAAACAACCAAATAAATACAAAAACATCTCTGCAAGGAATGTGAACACAGACACAGATAGCAAAAGCAGGTGCTTTATAAACAAATAGAAATGGATAAAAGTTTGAATTTAGCTCGAGGCACTATTGAAAAAAAGAAAGATAAACGGACCATTTGCATACTATCTGTTGAGATTTAGAAAAGTTAAAAGTTATTGTAGATATTTCTCTCATGAGTTAATATAATGTCCCATTGAGTTCAAGAGGCAAATAATAACGTAAATCCAAATTGGAATAAATGTTATATGTTTGCACACACACACTCACAATAATATACACATTAACTCATACATATGGGACAGTTTTGTTCATACGGAAGTGTCAGGAACGATGGAAAACAGCTGGCAAGGGAACAGGACAGGACTTTCAAAACGGCACGATTACCTGAAGTTTTTAAATAACACAGTTTTTGAGTGGGCATGGCTGTTTTAGGATATATTTAAGCAATTGTGTACATGAGAGTTTCCGAGATTTGATGAAAATGTTGTAAAGGATACTGAACAAGTGTTCTTCATCTGTCCCCGATTTCGAAGACGTATTTAGAAGTTTTAGGGCGTAGTATTCGTAGTTTCAATTATGTTGGAAACTTTGCATAACTGGTCGCATGTTTGAGAAATTGGTTCTATTGGAAGATCGTAGGTTGGGAGAGTAAAGCCTTTTCGGAAAAGTATAGCCTTTACGGGGTCATTGTAAAGACATGTTTTTAGAAAATACCACCGCTGCCAGGGTCTTTCGATGATTTTCATCCGCAGAATAAAAAAAAAAAACCCAAATGTAGGAGCTATTATTTGCAACTTTTTGGTGGATATTAAAATATTAAGAAATTTTAAGCACAAAATGTTCTTGAGATGAAAAGCTTCAGTTGAATTACCGGTTACCGATGGCAATCGGCAATGGAGTCCTGGCTAAACAAGCGATGGTTAAAGTTAACTTTATTTTCATTCCTAAAAACAATAATACGAGAGTTGTAATTATAATTAAATGAAAAATTATCCAAACAAAAGAAAGAAAATAAAGTCGCAATTCGTTAACACTCCTTTTGTCTTATCTCAATAGCTAAAGGATAGTCATGTTTCGGCTTAGTATTAAATAATTTTTTTAATTGTTTTAACTTTAAATTATTAAAAAAAAAAAAAACATTTTCAACCCTTTTCATGCCAAACCCTTTTGTTTTTTATAATTGAAAAATTGATTAATCATCGTTTAAGTTGGTATTAAAAATTTTCCATTTTTAATACATTTTTCTTTTGTTCTTTAAATGAATAGGCTGGCTGGTTGTTACCTTTCATTTACTTTATGGCCAATCTAAACTTTTGCTTTCTTCTTTTGCTTTCTTTTATTCCAATAATTTTACCTTTACACACACATAAACAACATCAGCAGCAGCTTGTATCATCTTTACTTATTCCTTAGCTGCTTAAGAATGTTCAAGTAAAATGAAAACGAATATATTTTCTTTTATAAATTTAAGTTAAAGGTGGCTATTAAAGAAGTATGTATTAAACTTCACAACAATTAAAGCAGCTGCTGGTTGTATGGTTAATTATTGTTTTTTTTTTGTAGATATTTTAATTGGATATTATCTAATGAAAGGATAAGAAATTTAACTTTTATACTTTCAACATTTTCTAATAAAGTGCAATGGTCTAATGAATAGATGTAGAAGAAACCGAAATAACCCGTCAAAGTCTTGTTCCAATATTTTGTCTACTGATTAACTCGATTGTTGTTGTTCTAAACAATTCGCTGAAAAGAACAGCAGCAACTGGGCGATAATAACAAAAATTATTTTCTCAAGTAAAACAATAAAGTAAACAAGACAATTAACTAAGAAAACAAAGTAGGGTCGAACTTTGTACACGTATAAATGCAAAAACATTTTTTAAGTTATATATGTGTCTGTATGTACGAGTATGTATGTGCTTAATGTTTTTATAGAATATATTTTCTTACAATAGAAATTTAATTAAATACATTAACAAGTAAATAATTGACGTTTTAGAATTTACTTTAAAATGGCCATTGAAAGACAGTCAAGTTGCAAGTTTTTCATTTATTGTGAAATAATTGTAATTATTTGACTTTTAAGGAATCATTAAATTGATGAAATTTTAACTTCAGCTATTTGTATACATTCTGTCACAAAACATATAGAAAACTTCATGCAATGAAAGTTATATCAATTTAATATTTTTAAATTGTTAAAAAAAAAATACAAATACAAAATTTCGTATTAAATTATAAAATGGCTTAGGCCGGTGTAACACCCGTCACAATTGTTCTTCGCAATTAATTTGTTTGTTTATTGATTTACCTAACTAATAGTAAACAGCCATGTCACGAAAATGAATTCCGATCGAAAGTATTTTCCATCTCGAAAATTTAGTCTCTAGAAAACGAAAAATTAAAATTTAGTTTGTAAATCAAACTACATTTAAAATTCAAAATAGAATTGACAATAAAATTTTCTAGTAGCTTCACTTGTAGAAAACACTTAAAAGTGTGCATACTTTTAGGAGCGTCTGTAACATATTTTATCATAAGCTCTGCAGGGTAATAAAAATGCTTGATGTGATTTTTGCTAGTTGTGGGTATAAGAACCTGAAGACTTAAACAAAAACGATCGGAATACAATTATGGAATTGAAACATCAGCTTTATGGTTTAAAACATTGGTGCCCAGGCCCTATGCTCTTCATGCTCATTTGTTTTTGTAATACTCTTAGCTATAGGGTGTGTGTTTTAATATACTCATACAGCACTCAGAGCCTCAATGCGAAATACACAAACAACTTTGTGTTATTAGTTTTTTTGTCGTTCTTCACTGTATACACGCAAGAGCAAAGCAACAAAACTTTCGTATGCTTTGCTGGTAAACATTGACGACAGCCATCATCAATGTACATTTTGTTTTTGTTTAACGTATGATATGAAATAAATATATGAAATATATTTTTTGTCTTTTCTTTGCATGTATTTGTTTTTACAACAAAAAATTTTGAATAAAATTTTTTTTTCACCGCGGGTTTAAAAGATCAAAAGTCAATAGTTTTTGGGCTACGACGAATAACACATCAAGTCAACTTACGTGCATTCTATCTATATTTATAAAGACAAATTTTTGGAGTATAGTTTAACTGTACAGATTTTTGTATTCGAAAACTGCGTTAATTTTGTATTTATTTTTATTAAATATTTTCACCAACAACACCTTGTATACCATATATATTCTTTTGTTTGATTGTGGTATACCAGCTTTTCTTTTTTAAATACATTTATTATAAAAATATAATCTTGACATGAGAAGTTTTCTTTGCATTTAGATGCTGGAAAGAAATATTATGCGGAGGTTGGTGTTGACTACTAAGCTAACAATGCCTTGGGGCCTGGGTTCAAACTCTGGCCAGAGCAAGTCAGTCAACATCATTTATTTCTCTAATATACATTAGTGAGACATTGTGTTAATTGTTATCGGACTATTTAAGTGATGGAGGCATAGCAATGGTCGCTAAAAAACTGTTCCGACAGCGATTGATGCTGTTCCAAGGTAATGTACACAACATCGCCCTCCTTCGTCGGTTAGCAGAAACATCGGCGAAGTATAACAATTAATAAAATGTCTGTTAATATAGCTTAACAAAGTTAATGCGTCTACATAACACCGGAAGCGCCTCAACACTGCTACACAAATTAACATAACGCGCAAAGCAGAGTCGTAAAAGAGTTAAGCCTTCTACATTTTATCTCTGAGTTCCGGCACAATGCATTGCATACGTAGGTGCTGGGCTACCCCTGACTGCTGGTCCTTATTAAAAAAAAATATTCATACACCCGTTACTTATTTAATTTTGTTTGAAAAATATTATTTAAATTTCTGGTAGCATCTGTCACATCGTTAAACTAAATTATTGTAAAATTTATTAGTTTTTAATGTATTTGAGGTTCCACCGAAATGATTTATAAATTCGCCCATTTTGTTTTATTTTTAAAAGTTTTGGTAGTTTGAATTTGTAATAAGAAAACCCAAAACTAATTTAAATAAATTCGATACAATAATATTTTAATATTAAAGATAGCTAAAAAAAAATTAAATTTCTTTAATAAAAAGCTTCTGTTTTCTTTAAAAATTAAATTCATTTGCAAAATACCGTTTACTTAAAAACTGTACTCTATGGTTGATACAACATTTCTTTAACACAAACATTTGGATGGAATTTCATTTACTGCTGCTTAAAAAAAAAAAATATATGTCACAGACAAATATTTACAAATACAGAGAAGGACAACAAACAACAAGCAACCTCAACCAAAGTTGGCAATATAAATTATCAATCCTTTTTATCCATTTTCTTCGTTTCGTTACTATTGTTGACAGTGTTGTACTCATATTTGGTAAGCCATTCTATCGTGTTGTTTTCACCATTTTTATGCGGTAACACCCAATAATGGTTTTAACCAAATAAATTTATGTGAAACAGTAAAACAATAAAGAAAATGTAATGATGTCAAAAGGTGTAAAGAAAATAAAAATATTGTGAAGAGGAGAATATAAAAAAGGAGAAATAAAATTGTAAGCTTAAACAAACAAAGCCGGATAGTAAATTTTGAGTTAAATGTCACGGTATTACGACGGCTCTGCGGTCTTTGTAGTTTTTAACCACGATTTTTAAATTTATTTAAAAAACAAACTCAATTTTTTTATAAAAAAAAATGTTTCAAAAATTAAAAAAACATGAAGAGTTTTTAATAAATCTGATGAGAAATTTTCACCGTATTCAGAAATTGTCTTGTATGTCCATTTATAGTACTCCAAATACATGTGACCTTCTCGGAGAAAAGGGACCTACTGTGTCAAAAAACGGGTTTGGACTTAAGAGTGGATTCTGGTACCTAAAAGGGTGTAGAATAAGATGAAATGCTTTAGATTTCTGATAAAAATTTATTAACCCCAATTCGCATCTCCCAACTGAAGGTGTGTTCACAGTGATAATGCGTTATGAAACTTTAAATGCGTTTTTCTCAAAACTTCATTTTCACACACTAGGTCGCTTTTCTCGGAGAAGGCCACATATAGTAATTTATGGATCATATTTTACCTTTCCTATGTGATAGGATTCTGTTTTGTTTTATATTGAGAATTTTTTTTCGTTTCAAGTGTTTATTTTTTAATTGTGGTGTTTTTATTTTGGTGATTTCTTCGTTTGGGAGTTTTTTTTTTTGTATTTTGGCCATTTAGTTTTCTTCTTGTTCAAAGCGTCAAAGCTTCAATATTATCATCTTATTATCTCAGTTTATATCAAACTTAATTTAAAAAATTACATTAACTGTTTAAATACCCTTTATATTTTATTTTTTTTTACTATTCAGTTGTAATGTCTTGTTTGTTTAACTGTTTGTTGAAATTATGAACATCGTTAAAATTACATTAACTGCTAGAATATCCTTTAGTTTTTCGCTTGTCTGATTTGCCGCATTTATTGTTGTAGTGTAGTTTTTTTTATGATATTGGGCACACAGCTACACTAATGAATATATGAACCTCTTGCAGTTTATCAGGCACTAAGCCTGTGACGTGCTGACAGTGACAATACACCGAAATCAACTGAGTTCCTAATTAATTTTGGTGTAGAGAACACTAAAGGTATATTTTGCAAAGTTTGCTCTAAATAAACATAAATTAAGCAAAAATGTTACATTCATTAGAATAATATATAATTCTCGCATTGTATTACGTTGAAGATAGTATGATGGCTTTTGGTCACCCATCTCTATTCCATTTAACAACCTTTTGAGTTGTTGTTCCGCAGACTCTGCAAACGATTTGATTATGCGTTCTTTAAAAGCATCATATTTACCAGTAGAGGGAGGAGAAATAATGATATCTTTCACCAGATATAATACTGATTGATCCAAATTCATCACCAGGTATTCAAATTTTGTTACATCTTGGGTAATTCCACACATACGGAAACTTGCTTCAATTTGTAGAAACCAAACCTCTGGTTCATCTTTCCAAAATGTTGGTATTTTAGGAGTTTTTGCAGATGATATTTCAGGAATAACTACTGGCTCTACAGAAGGCTGCCTTGAATCCCCAGTGGATTTATTTTTTGATGTTGATGGATTATTATCTCTAAAAACAGGCATTTTGGTTGTGCAATAAATAAAAATTATGTTAAATATTTTATGACTCTCTTTTACGGGGTCACCAATTATAAATGATTTTACATTTATGTATATATACAAAATATTACAAAGAAAGTTTTTATTTTATTTAAAAAATGTTGATGAAAAATTATTTTAACTCAAAAGGAAAACTTAAAATCAATGACAAAAATATTGAAAAATATTAACAACATCAAAAATGAATCATTGATTAAAAATATTTATAAAACGCAAAGTATATTTTTAAAAGTATTTTTAAAGTAGCAAGTGCCTACACTGATGTGTACCTTGAGGAGCTTATTAATGTTTATTTTTCTGCTTTACACTAAAAAAATTGTATCAGTTGGAATCTCTTTTGTTTACTAACAATGTCGCGAACTTTAAAATAATAATATTTTCTTTGAAAAAATATAAATCACAAAGATTCGCAGCTGATATCACTAATATTGAAATAATCTCACTGATCAAATATTATTATTTAAAGTGTGGAGAAAATCTTTGAGTTTGAATGTTTTATCCATATATTTTCTTACTGTTACTGTTCATTTGATGTAGAGACCCCATTGTGTAGTCCCCTTAAGACTAAATACACATTATTAAATCTGTTGTTCTACTTATTCTAATTCTTCTATATTCACGCTTACGATGTAAATCTGTTCTATTGAAATTTTCTATTGAACAAGATTTTAGTTTTGCAACAATGCGATCAGGTATTCGAGCGAGAACAGAACTCTCAGACATTCAGCCAATAGCAATTTACGTTGTAAATATGTAGAGTAACAAATAGCATTACATTTGCATATCATTCGTGTGTGCTTTTACATTTTATTTTTTCAGCAAGGATGTATGTATACGTACTAAAGCATTTCATTGCTATAAAATGTTAATCTTTTATCGATTTTACAACATTATTTAAGCATCATTTTACGCCATACTGAGTAATCCCAATTATCATCATCATCGTCATCATCGCAAAAGTGATGTTGTAATTTATTCACTTTTTTTCTGTTAATGCTATTTTTTTTAATAAATAAATACAGATATAAAATCTACGACTAGTATCCAGCATCAGCATAAAAAAAATTTGTATATTTTTCGTTGAATTCTTGTTAAAAATTCACAAAAAAAAAAAATAAAAGTAAAAAACTGCAAACACTTTGACGATTTACATTTAAGCTGGTTTATGGTGTTTGTCAATTTTCGAACGATGTTTATTGAGAAACGAAGCTTTCGTTGACACATCTCTTTACAAATTGTTCAAATGTTTCGCAGCATTGCAGAGGAATAGTTAAGTAACCTTTTTGCTTGGCCAGTGTTTGTATTGACAGTATATTTTATTTGAGCGTGAGTTATTATCAAACATGTGTATATAGTTTTAGCCTCTGGAATGTTGTTGTAGAAATAATATTTCTATTTGTATATCTAATTTTTCGACATTTTCTTGAAATATAAATAGGATAGGAGCAATCAAGAAACGGAAAATTCCCCGTGCAATAGTTTTCATAATTCAGCTGTATTATAAATGCAGTGTTAATATATAAAATGCTTGCAGCATCATTGAAATTAATATAAAAATCAGGAACCCATAATTCGAAAACTATTCTACAGAATGGCAATTATTCAATTCAAACTACCACCCTACAAAAATTATTGGAGTACATGGTCCATTTTAGATAAAAGGAGTAGTTTTTGGACTACTCCTATGTAATGTACTTAAAATACCATTCAATTAAATTAGTGACAGAGATATGTACATAGATATGTATGTATGTATACATTTTTACCGGAGTTCCCCTGTGGGTACTCCATGGAATAGCAAAATAGAGTTGTTTCGAAACTAGTCCCTGTGGGTACTCCTTGGATTAGTAACATGGAGTAGTTTTTGGCTTACGTGGTTCAGCCCTAGGACATCGCAATGTGAATTGGACCATGTTTTTTTCATACACTTTGGCTACATTTGGAGTACTCATACTCCATTGTGGAGTAGTCCATACACGCATGTATAGAGTACACTCATTTTTTGTAGGGCAGAAGCCTAAAACAGAGGACACATCTGAAATATGTAACAGATGCTTGTCGAAAAAGTAGATGACGCAAAAAATCAATTTGATAATAACGAATATTTAAAGGACACACAAAAATTATATCAGGACTTAAGATAACTAAATGATAAACCAAAATGTAATTAATCTAAACATTGATTTACTCTAAAATTTGATTTTTAGTTACTCAAGTTTTATATAGAATTTATGTTTAGTGAATTTATTTTCCGGGAAAGTCGCATAATCCCAACGGAATGCTTTCAATTCCTTATTTGTATTCCATTTATTTTCTATTTCGATTTTACATCAATATTTTTGTAATATTCATAGGTGTTTGTTTTTACTACCAAAGCTCACATTAAGGTTTTTTCTATAAACATGCTAAGCGTATTTTACTGACGCCCCTAAAAGTATGCATGTTTTTATTGTTGACTAGAAATGAATTTAGTAGGAAAATTCATTGTAACTTTCACTTCTAGTTTTAAAACAAAATTTTTATTTTTTATTTTCTAGGACCCTGTTTTCGGAATTGAAACCATTTTCGATTGGAATTGAGTTTTCTAAATATCAAAAATTATGGAAAAAATCCCTTAAACTATATCATCATAAAGTGTTACATATACAGACGTATGTACGAGTATATGTGTATCTTAACACAGGTTTCATATGTATGTTTAGTGGACACTTGATCAAGGAAAGAAATTTAAATTAAGAAATTTTGAGAGATTATAAAAATTTTTTGATATCAAGGCCATATTCTTAAAATTTATAAGATGTGTAAGCAAGAGAGAAAGAGCCAACATGATTAGTATGTATTGCTTAAATACAATTTAACCACGCAACAGATCCCAATTCCGATCGAAAGTGGTTTCATGGTTTCAATTCTGAATCTTGTACGAGTATATTTAGAAAATTAAAAACGAAAATCTTGTTTGTAATCAAAACATTTCTAAAATTGAAAATAAAAATCAAAATCAAATTGTCTATTAACTTTATTTTTAGTAAATAATATAAAAAATGCATACTTTTAGGAGTGTCAGTAAAATAAGCTTTGCATGTTAATAAAAAAGCTTATTGTGTGCTTTGCTAGGAAAAACAATTAAAAGCAACGCGTTTTGGCATAAAAAATTTATCGTGTAAATTAAGAATTCAAAATAAATGGTATCAGAAGACTGTAAATCAAAAATCACCAGATTACAAGAACATAATTGAAACCATTCCGCGTGGTTTGTGTAATTAGGGTTTCATTTAGGCTATTATTAAAATAATAAATTTTAGTCATTGACACTCTAACTATTATTAGAAAGCACTTCAATTATTCGCTTAAAATCTAGCCAAACTTATTAACTATCAATTTTTTGAAGCTGTTTTAACATGACGAACGAATGATTTGAGTAAGAAAGTTGAATGATTTCCATAGAACACCTTAATATTTAAAATTTTTATCAAATTCTTTTTATTAAACAGAGAATATTTTAAGTTAATTCTGTTTTCTTAAAATTACCAAATTTGACAATTTGATTATATAAAATTAATAAGAAAACGAAGGACATATTAAATAAATGTGATGTAAAACATGTTTGCTTCGCTCTAATCCACAAAAGCAGAATCTATTTAAATGTTTTTGTTGTCTTTTGAATCTCTCCAGTATTTGATTTTGACTTTAAAACCGCAACAAATTGGTTTTCTTCCTCCTTCTTATTATTTTTCTTCTTCTAATCATAATATTACTCGAACATCCTTGAATTAATTTAGGCATTTCTATTCTTTAGCAGCATCTGTAGGTTTTAGTATTTCTTAAATTTGTAAAAAATTGGTTTTTAATATTTTTTATGAGCGTTGCTGGGACCTGGGTTATTTTTTCTATTTTCATATTCTTTATTATCAATTCTTAAGCCGCAATCAATAAAGTTTACATTCAAATCGGCGTATTGATAATGTACAATAAACGATTATGTGGTATCAGCAGCTGTGTTTCTGTTTTTCATTTGCTCAAATATTTTACAACATTTAACACTATTGAAGTGTATCGAAGAAAAGTATTTGAATGTTAGAGATAATCGCAATGGGGAGGGGTGGGGAGAGGTCATTTACAATGACTGTTGTTCTATTGGATAAATGGAAATAAATTGATGGGGCATTATTCTGTAGGCTAGCAAAAAAAAAAAAAAAAAATGTTTTAAAAATCTGTCAGTGCGTTGTGGTTGCAAAATACTTTACGGGGGTTGAAGTGAATAAAAAGGGAAGAAGAATATTTACAAAGTTGATTGAATTGAAATTTATTTTCTATTTTACATGAATTTTATTGACCCATTCAGTTTTTCTTTACTCGTTTTTTTTGTTGTTTCTTTTTCTGCTTCTGTTTTATCTTTATAAACAAATACGTCTTCAACGAAATAGACAGAAATAATATTCTTCTTAATATTGTGATTGTGGTTAAAATGTACTTCTGTGAGCAGCTCTTCACTGGCTCAGCCATAGAAACCAAGAAAAAAAAGAATAAATTAATAAATTAAGAAGAAGAAAAAAAAAAGGAAAAACGTTGTTATTTCAATTTTAGGATGAATAATTTTAATTTATTTCGATAATTCTTTGGTCTGCAGCAATAAAGTAGGAATTTTAACACATTTAGTTATTTATTTTTTGTCTTATTAACTTAATAGGATCAAAGCAACTGAATAGGTTTTACATAGAAAAAACGATTTAATGTGTACACTTCTTTTAATAACTCATGGAATTAATAATACTTTTGACAACATTTATTTCAATGTGATGCAGGAGTGCGTTACATAGAAATGATTCAAGTGGTTTTAAAATTTATGGTTGTTTCAAACTTTTTAGTACTTAAAACAGTAGAAAATGCAATAAGTCTACCAGAAATAAGAAAAAGAAATTATGTGTTATAACTTGTCATCGTTTGTAAGACTCACATTCAAACTCGTGAAAATTAGTTGAAAATTTCTGAATAAAAATGAACAGTTGTTTTGACAAACATAAATGATATAATTTTTTTTTTTTAATTAGGACCAGCATTCAGGGAATGACCCCTACGTATGCAGTGCTCTGTCCCGTAACTCAGGGAGAGGGATAGGGTAGAGAAGATAGATGTTGAAAATTTAGAAAACTTAACTCTTTCACAACTCTGCTTTGCGCGCTATGTTAATTTTTAAGGCAGTGTTGAGGCGCCTCCGGTGTTAAGTATTAGCAGGCATTTTATTAGTTGTTCTACTTCGCCGATGTTTCTGCTAACCGACGAAGGAGGGCGATGCTGTGTTCATTAGTTGGAACGGCATCAATCGCTGTCGGAACAGATTTTTAGTGAACAGTGCTATGCCTTCATCACTTAAATAGTCCGACAACAATTAATATAATGCCACACTAATGTACATTAGAGAAATTAATGATATTGATTAATTTGCTCTGGCCAGGGTTTGAACCCAGGCCCCAAGTCATTCTTTGCTTAGTAGTCAACGCGCTAACCACTTCAGCCAACACCACCCTCAAACAAATGGCAACGTATATGCATTCAATTACTTTATGAAAAAATTCATTGATTTAATGTACGCCTGCTTTAATTCAATGAAAATATTCATTAAAGTTTAATATAAAATGGTTAATTTCAAACGTAAGTTGTTGTTATTTGTAAACATAATTAATTAACCAATTGGTTGATTTAACGAACCAGTTCATTGATTTAATGAATCAGTTCATTGATTTAACGTACCAGTTCGTTGACTTAATGAACTAGTTCATTGATTTAATGAACTAGTGAAAAGGTTTATAACCAATAAACAATTCATTGAAATAATGAACTTTTTCCGTAAATATTTGATTTATAGTGCAAATCATTAAATCGACAAATTTATTGTGAAAGAGATTTCGCTTACTTGATATGCATATAATTTTGTGATCATTTTGCGAGCCATGTGTTTCAGCGAACGTAATTAATATTTCTTAAACATCAAATAAAATGTATTAATTATGCATTTTTCTTCATTTACAATATCTATCTTCTCTGCGTTTTTTGAGATCAAATCGAAACGCTTTTAGTTTTTTAAATTGGATAGAATTTAGCTAATTTTTTTAGTAACCGGTGGTTAACATTGGCCCATTGTATCGCCTCTCATCCATTAAAAATATGCCACCAATACATGCGTTATAAGCCCTTTTTCCTCATCTAAAGCTGTGACAAGTTTTACCTAAATCCAACCACCAGTTAAACAGTTACCCATTTATTATCATACATACATTTGGTAAAAGTCCCCACTGTGCAATTTTAAAAATTTCACCGTTTTTTTAGTTGTTTGTTAGTTAAGTTAATGGCAATCTTCATTAGCTTTTTTCCTTTCTAATTGCTTTACTTGACCCACTGTGCAGCTTATACAACATATTTCTTTGTATATATTTTATTTTAAAATCACAACAAATCATATTGCTTCCAGGTTTATTTTGCTTTTGCAAACTATATTTCCTCTTGAATAAATTCTTTTTATTTAATTCTTTCTTTGCTCCATTTAAAATCGTGCAGCATTAGAAACAAAAACTTAAGAAAAGGAATTCCATACAGCATAAAAAGTAGGTGGGTTGTTTTGTTCATTCATGCTAATCCTTTTGCAGTAAATTTAAATTTGAAAAAGAACATGACAGACGGAAGAAATTAATTTCTTGTTCAGTCATCATTAAATATTATTACACACGATTAAATGTTAAACGAGTAAAAGCAAGAAAGAATACTGAAATAACAATAATAATCATAATGATGATGATGTGAATTAAAAGATATGAGAAACTTATAGTGGCTGTGTGTGTTAAGATGACAAAAGCATAAAACTATTATCGCCAATACTCATACCCATCGGCTGCTTTTTTTCCTCTTAAATAATTAATACTTTATTTTGTAGCCACCATCAAAACACCCAACATTTTGCTAGCCCCAGCGTCTTTTCTTCGCGTCAGCAACAGTTTTTAGACCTTTTACACTGATTTTAATTCATTCATGGCGCGTAAGGCATGAATAACAACACGCTCGAAGTATGAAAATTAATTATTAAAATACATAAAACGATACCAAGTGTAAATATCTGCTTACCCACTTGGCCACATGATTTATTGTTGGTAGTGGATCGGGAATTTGGCAGAACAGAAGAAATAGAGAGCTTTAAGCTTTTCATATTGCTGAGTCTGTTATTATTTTAGATAATAGTTTTCTGATAGCAAAATATATTCCCTGTATTTTTTTGGATCTTAGGTCAACTGGGTAAAATTACGTTCAACTGTGTATATCACTTGAAAATTGGGTGTCTTTAATATCATTGAAATTTTCCACAGATTCTAAGTGAAGTGAAAGTAGTTATCATATTAGCATTCAATGACAGACACGCATACATATTCACACACATTTGACACACTTTTTTTTTGTTATAGACGCAAAACATACTTAAATATCGTCAGTTCATTATCGTTTTGGTCACATATGCCGCAAAAAAGTAGGGAAAATTGCCAAAAGAAAAAGGATTTATATAAAATTTTCTCAAAATATGCCCACCACAATTTCCGGCATTGTTTGTGCCCCATATACATTTCTTTTCAAGAGTAGTTTTTGTGTTGCATACGTCTTCTGTTGATTACATTACCGTGACGATGAGAATTTATTAGCAAATATATTTACAAGATTTATGAAATTTCTAATTTAATTTAGCAACAACAGAACAAAAGTAGTTCTTGTTAAACCTTAAAATTGTTAATATGGTGCAAAACTTTTATCACAGGGAGCCATGCATAAATATCTTGAAACACATTTTGTATTAAGAGAGGGTGTATTCAAAATATACTTATATGCCTTTGCTAACTTAATATTTTTCCAAATTTTATATACTCGTATTAAGACTTATATTCGTATAATTGAATTTTTAATTAAATTTGTTGTTAGATGAATATTAATTAGGCTTGAGTTGAGTCTTTTTAATAAATTAATGAACATTCAAATTACTAAGAATTTTTAAAAACATTTGAACATCCTACCAGAGTAGCAGAATATTGATAAAACCTGCTACATAGTTTTGACTGCACGAAAGGTTTAAATAATAGAGTAAAAAATAGTGAATTTCCAAACCATTAATAAAATAATGGCTAAACAGAATTAAATAATGATGCAGAATATTCAACTACTTGATTGCAGCTATTGTAACGAAGCGTTTTCGCCTTACGCTGAGGTAAGCTCTCGGCTGTCAAGTTTCCTTGCAATTATTTGTATTGGTTTTCCGATCAAAGAGTAAAACACACTTAATTTCTCTTGTTGAATAAAACACATTTAATTTACAAATCTCTTAATCTAGTGGTTTCTCTTAATTTCTGACACCAAGCTAAAGACAACACCCATTCTGCATCATCGACGTCAAATTTATGTAACTACTTTCGTACTTTGATTTCTCTCTCTCTCTCTCGTACACCATATTGCGCCGTCGTAGATATCTTATAGACTATCACGCAACGGACGAATAATATTCTGTCCAGCGGTGTAATCGTCTGGTCACCTGAGCGCTAACTCGCTGTCACTGAGGGAAGAATATTCTCTTCAGCCTCATCGTGCTGACGTTAGGTGTAAAACAGTGCCTAGCGTCGTTACCAGTCGTGGAGGGTCCCGTGGGAATCGCAGCATGGTAGCGACACTCTCTGCAGCCTGTTTCTTCCACTTCAGAGCGAACAAAGTTCTAGTCTGAAGGAAAATGACGAAAGCAATTCAAGGCAGAGGGATTGCTTCCGTATAAGGTGAAGGAATAATATTCTCAACCAGCACTTTACTTTTGCTTGGCCAGCTAAATTAAATTGAATAAAATTCTAAGATAATTTAGCACGTTTAAGCAAATAGCCGGCCATGGACTGACTGACTACAATTTCCAAATCAAATCCTTAGCAACCATTCATACACTAATACAAACATGTGTATGTGTCGTGTTTGCACACGAGTCGTCTCTAAACTATTCGTAATATATCAGCTGTGGGTGACCAACAGCGTTGTAACATAAGATTGGTGTGTCCTTTAATTTGGAGTCAGATGGCGTTGTATAACGGTCTAACTGGACAATAACTCGGTTTGTCTCAAATTATATCAAAATATATTTATTCAAACTTCCTCGCCGTAAATTTTTATTACGAGCTTCTGGAGTTAATTAAAAATTAATTAATACGAACTTAAGCCTTTATAACAAATAATTTTTTTTCAAAAATGGTCGCTGCGCCAAACCAGTAATGAGCTGACGATATGTATGTTGTTTTGTTCTTATATCCATTACAACTTTTTAAACACGAGGGTGCGTAATTAAGTTAACGTTAATGGCAATTTCTGGCATATCATTTTTTTTCAAGAAAAAAGCAAGACGCCCATTCAGCAAAAATTTAGAGACTTAAAAAGTGGCTCAAAAATTTTCCTACAAAAGAAGTTGAACACTTCAGTTATTGAAAGTGACCCCGTATAAGTAAACATTTTTTAGCCTTCTTATGAACCGTGTTATTCTTAAGCAGTGTCAAACAATTTAAAAATAATTTTATAGTTAGATAATTTTATATAAAATTTTGCTGTTATCAAAAACAACCTAAAACAACACACTTCATTAAACTTTTCAACGTAAAGTAAAATTTTACAAAAAAAAAAAAAAAACTATCAAACTAAAACGTTTAAGAAAAGAACAACATCTTTCCACTTACACTTTACAAAATGTAAATATGTGTTTGGGTGTGTGTGTATGTGTGTCTTACACATTAAAACACACGGCAAACAGATAGACAGTTTTTCACATGAGTAATTTAACGTGAACCAAATAGCAGCAAAATGAGATTAAAAACCATTAAATAAAAAATAAATCTTAATCGAGGTCGGATTATTGCCACCAAATGAGTAAAAATTTAATTAAAAATTGAGAAAACTTATATAGCAACAACAATAAATTTAATTTAAATTAATAATAACATATGCTGCATATGAATTAAACTTGTAATTATAATGAGAGATTTAAAGTTGTTATGAAATGTGGCCAATACTTCAAATCAATAAATTATTGCTGACAAATTTATTGTGTGAAAATTGTAAATACTACTACGAAGTGACAAAAAAAGTTAAAAGAAAATGGCCAGCTCAAGTAAAACACCAGCATCGACATCAGCATCTGCACCAGCAAAACCTCCCCGCTTACATCACTTACCATCGTTTTCAACAGCGATGACAGAAACTTGTGATGAAATAAAACAGGAGGCAGCAGCGATAAAAAGTTTAGGAAAAAAGAAAAAACAATTACAATTTCATAGTCCTTTAGTGTGTCCTGAAACAAACAAATCTCCGGTGACATTAACCTTAAATGTCAACAGTGAAAAACAATCAATTTTATATGAAGGATCAGTGCAGCATAAACCAGCCCAAAAGCACTCACAAACAGATGTAAAAACTTTAATAACAAGTTCTAGTAAATATAAAAATGGTCGCAAGTCTCTGGAAAATATTCTAGCAAATAAGTTGACATTACAACGAAGAAAGGCTGAATCATTTAAGCCATTGCCAGACTGCATCAAAAACAACTCATCCTGTACAAAGTCTTCTAAGGCTTTAAGAAATGGTGTCACAACATCACATGAAGCAGCATCTGAGGCATCAACATTACCACCATCATCATCGTTGTCTTTTGCTGCAACAGCAGCTACTGCTGCTGTGTCATCATGCATGTCACCCATAGAAAAAAATATAGAAACAACTAAAGATTCTCTAACATACGGATTAAATAAGATAAAGAGTATGGAAAATCGTCTAGCCCATGGCTGTACAAGTTTAATGTATGCATGTCAACACGGTGACATTGCAGTGGTTTTAGAACAAATGCGTTCGAAGGTAAGTGAAATTCTACAAAACATATTTTCCCTCTCTAAAGTGAATGTCATGTAGTCAGTGGTATGCATTTCCGTATGCATAAATATTTACAACAGATGCTGTACACATATTGCCTATAAATTCTATTTGAAATTTAAATCAATATTTTATAGAATTCTTTGAGCTAAAAGATTGATATTTCTGGATTCCATTTATTGATATTTACTTGTGTAGTGGTAAAATTGGTGTAGTTTAGTAAAATTAGACATACGTATATTCTAGTTGCACTATTTGTTTGGCTAATTCAATTAACTTGGACAGTGGCACTCGTATTATAGTGTACAGATATATAATTCTTAATTTCTTGTTTGAAAGTTGTCCATTAACCTTCGATCTGTCAAACGACGTCTTAATTACATCAATTGACAATTTGATGTAAATTTTTAGAGATTTTTTAAGTTTGAGGCAACAATTCTAAAATGCATTCTTCACACATAAGATGAAATGCAATTCAGTGTAATGATGTTGGAGAATTATGATCTTATTATTGCCATTCAAAATAAATCACATAACTAGCATTAGGAAAAATGAAAATATGTAATTATGTATGTACATGTTTTGTCGTTCAGAACTTGTTTTGAGAATTTTGGCATGCAATTTGTTAGCGCATATTTTTTCATATTTTATTATTTACAGTATGAAATTACGTATTTCTGACCATAAAGCATATTAAGGACATATTTTAATTTATTTTTCTGTAGGATATTTGTTTGTTTTTCCTGCAGATTTGGAGTTATCAAGTGTTTATCATGTGTGTTAATATAAATAAAACTTTGCCCAGATATAATTTTGAATATGGAGAATACGATGGTGCTATTAACTCATATTCAGCTTATCACGACTTAAGAACTTTTCCTTTTTTGCCACAAATATTTACAGATTTGAAAAATTTTTCGTTAATTTTTTAGGTATTTTTTCAGTGCATATGTTTGCATATTTTGGCATATTTTAACATATATACTTCTTTTCCTAAAAAATTTACATATTAATAAATTTTAATTCATTTTAGTAATTTTTTTTTTAACAATCCTTTCAAGATTTTTCATGGATAATAAAAGTAATCGAAGAAATAATAGATTTTTCTCATCTATTGAAAAGTTTATGCAATTTACATATTAGTCAAAATTTCGGTGAGAATGAACGAATATTCTGTCATTGTTTAATCTGGGAGTCTAATAAGAAGCGAAATTTGTATCTCGTGGTGTCAGCAATTAGTATTATGAAAATTACAAAGGAAATGATTTAAATGGCCTTTAAGACCTCATTTTTTAAATTATTTGCTTAATAGTATAATTGCATAAAACACAGCTTTTAATGTGCATTTTCGGTTTCCCTGATTATCTCATTTTTATAAAAGGAAACCTGTTCTGAATCACACAATTTTTCTTTGGTAAGTTTTCTGAACCAAAAACCTATTGGAAATATATTTTTCGTCTTATGCTGTTGTGGCTGCAGGCCACAGATTTATTTTCAAATTTTTTCTTTTATGTCCCACAATTTACGTTTCTTATGAAGGCAAAATGTATCTTTTTCAGTTTCAAATGTTATTTTATCAAAACTTATCATATCAAGTCACTTATTTTTTTTTTTGGTTTTTATCTCATTCACGTTTATTTAAAACGCAAAAATTCCATATATTTGGTAGTGTTATCGCTTTTACTTTAGACCATCCGCACGTGCTTTTAATATGTTCATTTTCATAGAAATAATTGTTCACAGTTGCTTGCTGTCACTGTAATAACGTTTTTCTTATTAAAAAAAAAAATAAATAAAAACTGGGCATTAAAACTCACGAAGTCAGAAGGGAATAGAGCTTTTGCACACACAAAATTAATCGCGTAAAAAGTAAACATATTTAGGAATTTACAAATGATGCCCACTTTTTTCCAGCATATGTTTGCTGTTGTTATTGCAGAAAGAGCAAATGTTATCTAAGATGCTTGCGTATGTAGACGTATGTACGTATGTCCGTGGCATAGTGATTGTAAAAAGTTTTCCAGCATTTGCTATACTTATCAACTACACTTAAAGAAAATGATATGATATTTGTGGCAAAGTTATGTCCACAATATTATGTTGAACGAAACAGATCGTGGAAATGAAATTATTGTTGAACAACAAGTTGATGTTTCCATTATTCTGATAATAAACATATATTTTTTGAAAAGACAACTATAGTATGATTCTACAGCAAGAAAATATAACAGAAACTATGATTTTTTGAAGCAGTTCATTTGCAATCAAACCATAGCACCAAAAGTGCTTTTGAAGAAGTTTTTGCAGCCACTTTTCGATGAGCATTCAATCGGTTTGTTCTGTGTTTTACTTGTTAGATATGGATTGGTTCGTATGTGTGCATCTGGTTTGATAGTTGCTGTGAATTTTATTATTTTAAAAATGTGTTTAAGAAGAAACATTGTTAGGAGAACCATTTTACTTGTATACAAAACAATATTATGATTGTTAAAATTATTTTATATTTAACAACAAATTATCAATTTTATATTTAAAATAGTTTTGATTTTATTCTAAACAAAAATTTTAATTAGAGTATGCTGCTCTTACATTATGGTGGTTTTAATCATGGTTTTTTGGTTCATTCTTTTTGTTATTTCGTCTCAATATTCTTCTAATAACGATGTCTATTTAAGCCGTTTATCTTAAAAGTGACATAAGTCTTTTTTTATTGGAATTATTTTACAAATTATAAAATACCGTTCAATGGTATTTAGTGTTGCCATTAACTCGATTTTTTTGAAAAAGTGACTTGTGCCACTTTCAAAATAAACGGCTCATTTGTACATCCTTCTTCTGTTCGTATAAATGTTGTTAAGAGTATTCTGAAGATAAAGTCCGGGAAAAGTAAGTATTGAAATTTGTCTGGATCAGCCTTAAAGCTAGGTCTGCCTTTGTACTCTTTAAAATTTTTTTTTTCAAGTTTTCAATTAATATTGAGGCTGCTGTCGAAAGACTTTGCTTCTCGCATCACATTCATAATATCCTCCATTTTTAATTCATATGAATTAGATTGAGTTCAATTATGGTTTTTTCCTGTTTAGGTTCTAATTTGTTTTGAGAGAAAAAAAAAACGATCATTAGCAACCTAATTTTTCCAAATTGAAAAATAAAAATTTAATTTAAAATTTTCTTACAAGAACATTAAATTGATGACGTTTTCCGTTTTCAAAATTCATTTGCATATTTTCTCAGATTAGAAGTGTAAAACGCAAACTGCTCCTATATTGTTTTTCTTTATAAATGCGGCCATATGTTTCTGTGCATGACATCTTTCATGCTTTCACGTAACACGAGTGTCAAGATTTTTCTGGCTTAAATCATCGTACATGAAATCATTTGCCAATATAGAGTTTTTTTTCAGAATCTGTTGCACATTTTTCTTTGTTTTCTTTGTGTCTTCCTGATGATATTATAGAATCTTCGTACTCTGTATTGCAATACTAAGTCAGAAAACATTGTTAATCCTAAAATATGCAAGACAACAAAAAAAAAAAAAAAAAAAAAAAAAGAATTAAGTGAACGTGAAGGGCAGGTACATAGCAATCACAAGAAAATGGAAATCAAGAAAAATTCGCTCCATATACTTTCTTGGCTGAACTGATCGCTTTAACATTCGTCCTTTTTCTAAGAATTTAATGCAGGATAAATTTCTCATATCATTTTCTATATATCCATTTTTTTCTTTCTCTTCCTATTTTGCAAGCTTATTTCTTGGTGCCTTTGCAAAATTTTGCAACAACTTCAATTGTTGATTGTTGTTTGTTGTCCTTTTATGCAAATGTTTTTATTTTTAATAGTTTCGCAGCAATGAAGCAAGCTTACAGTTGGCAAACATTTTACAATATAAGAAAAGCTATTGAACTTTTTATATGTTCTATTCCTTAAGTAAAATTTTTTAAAAAGTTGACGTCCTTACCAACAACTATCCTTTAAGGAACGTAATAGAAATGAAGCTGATTTTGGTTAAAGTAATTATCGCTTTAATTGTAAAGCTAACTATTACTTAGGACATGGGTTCAAACCGTGATCAGAGCAAGTGTGGATTTGTTTTAAGTGTTGTTGGATTGTTTAAGTGATGAAGTGGTCACTTAAAACTATTTCCGACAGCGATTGATAAACTGTTTCAAGCTAATGTTCACAACATCTCTCTCCTTCGTCGGTTGGAATCGCTTGCGAAGTAAAACATTTATTAAAATGTCTGCTCACAGAGCTTAAGAAATTTAATGTTTCTACTTTACACCAGAGACTCTGCAACACTGCTCTAAAAATTAACACAACATGCAACAGCGGAGTTGTAAAAATATTAAGCCTTCTTCTTTATTTTAACCTCTATGCCTTATCCCTTTCTCCCTTATTCTGGCACAATGCATGGCATATGTAGGGGTCATACTCTGAGTGGTGGTCCCACCAAAAAAAAAAAAAAAAAAAAAAAAAAAAACATTAGTGTACTACACTCTGACAGTCTGATATTGATATTCTTTTCTCTCTTAATATTAAGTTGAATTTCTTCCATATTTTATTTTAATTTTTCTTATATAAACATTTACTAGCATACACACTCTAATTAAGTTTTAATTTTATAGTTAATAAATTGAAGTTTCAAAGTGGATAAAAAATTTGAAACAAATATTATGAGTATAAATTAGTTTTAGCATAACGTATCGATACGTAGGTCAATTGTTAAGTAATTAAAAAAAAGAATATTTAATATCTCTGTTAATAAAAAAAACTTTTAAATTAAAATATTTTTTTTTTTTTATTGCCAACTGCTCTTCTTTTTCATGTGAACATCTAATACGTGTACGGTGGTTCATTGGCTGTTACTAGTCATGTTTGAACTTTGTACTTTTTCATTTCATCATCTACGAAATGATTTTTTTATTTCATATTAGTTGCTAACTTTGACAACATGTCAGGTGTGATATTAGTTCAAACCGTAATACTATTTACTGTTTATTCCTTTTTGCAAACTTTTTTCAAAGAATTATGTGTCTTATAGTAATTTTTTTTTTTTCATTATTTTCCGTAGTTGTGGTTTTGCAGAGTTAATAAAAGTTTAAGAGCAAATAAGAGCATCGTACATATCTTTTTTACTTTAATGTTTCTATAAAAAACTAAAGTGGAGGAAAAAATATCAAACGCAGAATATTCGAATGAAAGTTAGGCAAAAATGTGATTAGCAGGCTTCAGAAGAGAGCTTCTTCGTATGCGTACTCAGAAATTTTTATTGCATAAATATTTCATCAAAATGTAGTTGATGTTTGCGGGAACCTGTTTTGAAAGATATATCATATTTTTTCTTATCAAGCTTCATTTACAAGTTTACTCTTCGAGAGCAAAATAGCCAATACGCAAACCCAATAGTGTGTACAAACATCCAACAGCAAATACACACACCTTGCAACGAAATTTTCGTGTACTTCTTTTTCAAAAATTTTAATTTGTACCATTTGGATCATCCTCATTAAAATTCGTTTGTTTATAGTGCATTTACATTGTCTCGAAATCTAGTGGGTTAGATTTTAAATCTCTCTCAAAATCTAGCTCGTTTACATTGCATGTTTTTGACATTAGTTAGATTTTATATTCTTAACAAAAACAGCTGACTAAAATGTAAAAGAAATATTGCTATACATATGTATATTCAAATTGTATTTGATAATAAACAACAATGAAAAATATAGAACATTTATTAGTATTTTGTTCATCCAGAGCGAAAAAAATCCAATCGTAAATTATGTTGTTGCGTAAAAAGAAGCGCCGGCATCTGTTAAATATATAATTTTAGAAAACAATTCAAATGTATTGCTACACACAATTGTTAAACAGCAGAATGAAATGGGTACATGTAAGTACATATAGACAATAACATCCAGTTTTTTTCTTTTTTTTTTGTACAGCGTAGTATTTTTTGGTACAATTTGGAAAGAAACCATAGTTGCATCACTAAGTACTGCTAGATTTAGGTAGATTTCGTCCAAATCAAGTGACATAGTAGATTTCATTTTGTATGGGAAATCTAGTAAAAAAACTATATTTAGCTCGAAATCTCGTAAGTACTAGATTTCGAGACAATGTAAATGCACTATTAATTTCAAAATCAAATTTGCTGTAGCGCCCACATTATAGCAAATAAAAACACCTTACAGCGGTGTATTTTTGAGTACAGCCAGAAAAAAGCGCACTTGTGTCACTCTGTATTTTACATATTTAACAAACTACGTTTATATTAATCTGAATATAAATTTAATCGAGTTTAATTGTGTTTGCTGTGTTTAAGTGATAGCTTAAACCATACAGAAGGCTAAAAATTGGCAACATTATACATACATCAAATGGCAATGTTTTTTTCCAAGCAACACTGCATTTTATGCAAAATAAGAAGAAATTTTGGATTTTATTAAGTAAATTTCGCCCTCCTTCGTCGGTTAGCAGAAACATCGGCGAAGTAAAACAATTAATAAAATGCCTGCCAATACAGCTTAACAAAGTTAATGCGTCTACCTAACACCGGAGGCGCCTCAACACTGCTATAAAAATTAACATAACGCGCAAAGCAGAGTTGTAAAAGAGTTAAGCCTTCTACATTTTCAACATCTATCTTCTTTACTCTATCCCTCCCTCTGCGTTCCGGCACAATGCACTGCATACGTAGGGGTCATCCCCTGAGTGCTGGTCCTAATTAAAAAAAAAAAAAAAATCCTAAAAACAGTTAATCCAAATTAAAGTTGTGTTAATATCTGATCGGCCACCTAAAAACTCACTCTAAGCGATTAAGATCGAATAATTATTCGGTCGATTATCTGCGTAGAATAGAAAGCAAATTAAGTGAATATCCTTTTAACCACTAAACAGCTGTGATTTATTAAATTGGCTGTCAAAACAAATTGCTGCCAATTTAAAATCTTTACGTTAAACGTAAAACAGTCCGATGGTCATAATAATGAACCTTAGTTGTTTTTTTTTTTAACAAAACCAGCAATCTTAAAATATTTTGTGGCAATACTGATAAAAGCCTTTCCATTTTGTTTAAAATTTAATGTGCTGCCTATTTAAGTTGCTACAAAATTTTACAGAATATTCAAGTATTCAAATTGATAAATTTTCACTGGAACAAAACCAAAACACACACACACACACACACACACACGCAATCACAAAAGAGTTCATTGTGAAATATTCTTGGTATTTTTCTTATTTTGTTGGCATTTGAAGCCCATTTTACCCATCATTTGTTAAGAGATTGTAAAAACAACAACATGAAAACGAACAACAAATAAATGAAATTTTATTTCTATATTTGTTACTTATTATTTTTTTTTTTGGTGTTTTTATACACTTTCCGTTGTTACGCAGCTGAAATTCCTGTACATTTGAAAGCTTTTGATTTCGCTCGCAAAACTTTTCAAATTTCTATAAAATAACATCCTCCTCTGTATTCCTGTACCTCCGCAATATCTGGATTATTTTTCCTAATGCCAGCTATTGTTGGTATTGTTTTTTTCTTTAAAAAACAAAAAACTTACTGTAAATAAAGAGGATACCATTGCTGGCTGAAGTTTCAGAGAATCATGGAGTATTTGTACTGCCCTAAGCCATTTTTACGTTTTTTATTTCTTTTTTTATTTTGTTAATTCTGCATTGTAACACTTTAGTTTAAAGCCAAAACTTTTTCGTTGTTATTTTGAATAACAAGAAAATAATAAAAACAAAAATAAATTAAATGAAATGAAATGTGTTGAGTGAATGAATAAAGTTGCTGCTATCGTTGGACTGTATTTAAAAAGTTTATTATTATTTCTTTGATGGACAGCAATGAAATGAACATAAAAATATTTACACAATTCTCTCAGATAAACGAACGACAACAAGAAGATATTATTATTAAATAAATATACACAACACATAATAAAAAGCCTAAGCAGCACGATGATTCAAGGTTTAATACTGGAGCAACGTTCTGCGTTCGGGAATTCGTTATTGTTCGTATGTTTAATTTAATATTGAAACCGATATTTTACTCTTGCTGATTTACAATACGAATCATCTGAAGACAAATCTTTATATATTAGTTTAAAACCTAAGTCTCCAACTGTTCTTTCTGGTGGCTTCGGAAAAGCGATGTCATGTACAGACATGAAAAACATTCCAAATATCTGAAGAACAGGAATGTCTTCAATTCCGTAATTGTATTGCGATTTTGATTGGTTTTCAGATTCCGGTTATTCTGTGATTCGATTTTACATTTATAAAGTTTTTTAAATTGTTTTCTCGTTTACGTTTTCTGAAATATTTGTCCAAAAACAACGTTACCACTTGTATGCTTAGGGATACTGGCATTTAACTTGGTTTTTATATTACAAAAAAAAATTATATATTATAAAAAAGTATTTTTATACAACAGTTTTTAAAAAATGAAAAAGATATTCGAATTAGGGAAAATAAATTATTAGTTTCTTTCTTGGTCACATTTTTTTCGACAAATATTTGATAAATGTGAAATTAGCTTAACATGGAAAGCTTATGATAAAATATTTTACTGACGCTCCTGAAACTATGTACGTTTTTGATTGATTACTTTAAATGAAGTTTCCGATTAAGTGATATATTCCGATTGCTTTTCATTTATAGTCTTCATATTTCATTTATTTTCTGTTTTGGTTTTACAATGCTAAAGTTTTTTTTACACCCATGCCTATGCCTTTTTTTATTCTCATGCAAAACTTATTTTATTGACGCTCCTAAAAGTATGCATATTTTATTTTATTATTTACTACAAATAAAGCTAGTAGAAAAGTTTATGGTTAATTTAATTTTAAATTTTCAAAGTAGCTTTATCTATATATGTATATAAAACAGGATGTGTGTATGTATGTAACGTATGGACTCCAAAACGGCTGGGCCGATTTTGATGAAAGTTTCAAGGAATATTCAGAATATTCAGGCAGGTGACACTGTGAAGTCTCATTTTTAATTTTCGGTCTGCGGGCGGAGGGGCGTGGCAAAATCCAATACATATATAAAAATGAATGTCTGTCTATTTGTTTGTTTGTGCTTAGACCGATCCTCCTGAAATTTTGACAGCATGTTACTGTGAATCTGGAAGGAATAATAGGCTATATGAAGTTTTGATTGGACAAAGGGGCGTGGCACCGCCCATATAACCCAAAAATTTAAATCGCCATAATTTGGGCATTTTTTTACCTACGTCAATGATATTTGGTACATACCATGTTGGCATAATAAGGAATACGTACCAGGAGAAAAGTGGATGGGACCACGCCCCTTTTTAGGAATATTAAAAATTGTAATATAGTTTTAACTACTAGACCGAGCGTCATTAAATTTTCACAGTAGGAATTTTATTTTATAAAAAGGGAGGGTAGCAAAGCACACCGGGTTCAGCTAGTTGCATATAAAATTATAGTTTTTCTTTTTTTAAAGACATCAATTTCACAATTGAAACCACTTTCGATCGTAATGCAGTTCTGTAATAATATCTTGTAGCAAAATATTGGAATAAAAACGAAAGCTAAAGTTGGCATCAAAGCTTCTCACTGACTGCTGGGTGTTTTAACTAAGTGGTAGCGTAAACAGACATGGGAAATTAAAGCTGACGAAAAACAAAAAAATAATTTAATAAAATAAACAAGTATTAAGCATCGCCTTCAAGTTCTTTTATTATTTCTTTCATTTAAATTGACGAATTTTTATCGTGATTTTTGTTGCTTTATTTTATTAAACCAACTTTCCAGCAGCCAAATAAAAAATTCGGTTTTCCTAACAAATCTTCTGTAACTTTCTATGCTGTCAACAATAATGTTGCCCAACATTATTTTTTCCATTTATTTCTGCGTATTTAAAAAAATAAATGAATTAAGAGCTCCAGCCAGAGACCATTTTAAATAACCAAATTAACCAACAACGAAAGTTTTTAATGTTCATGCAAATAAAAATGAAAATATTAAAGCCCTCTTACCAAAAAGATTTCACAGCTCTATTGTTTCCCAAATATATTTTTTTGGTTGTTCCCTTGTTAACATTGAGACTGAAAGATGTTGGAAAGGACTTAATTGTACTCGAATTTTAAAGTCTTGTAATTATTAGCTTGAAATATCTTTGCGAAGCATTTTAATTGCTTAAAATATTTTCTCTCTCTATAGATATGATGAAAGTTTGTCTACACTTTCTCATTGTTTTATATTTGCCAAAGGACATATCGTTTCTAACGAAAACACAAATCACACAGAAAGACCTTTAAACTGCTAGAGCAAAAAAGGGAAATTTGAAATTCATCAGTTTATTTTTTTTATGAAGAGGTTAGGTTAGGTTAGCAGGTTGCTGGTAAAGTGAAGATTAGATTCCAGCTCACTTGGGTCCTTACGTGGTCCCATTGTGCTACCTGTAATGAAGGAGACTAATAGAGGGAGTAGTAAAAGGAGATTAGAAGAGTCAGAAGAAGAATAGGCAAAGAGAGGGACAGAGAAGAGCAAGAGAAGAACAGGTGGGAAAAGTTGAGGCAAAGGGTGAATTTTGCAGTGTAACAGGCAGGATGTCAGCCCACTATTGGGCGAACCATCCACTGCTCCTGATAAAGTTCCGTAACTGAAAGCTCGGAGAGGGTACTGAAGGATCTGTTGCCTAGAAAGCGAAGGCGGTAATCCTCCATAGCTGGGCAGCGGCATAGAAGGTGTGTTATGCTTTCATCTTCCTCCTCGTCGTTGCAGCTGAAGCAGTATTCGTTGTATGGTAAACCCATGCGTCTGGCATGGGTTCCGAAGGCGCAGTGTCCCGTGATCGTGGCCACAAGATTGCGCAATTGTTTTTTGGGAAAGTTCAGCAGATTTTTGGTTCTGTTGACGTCTATGCAAGGCCATAGTGTCCTCGCTGTAGTGCAGGTTGGCTCATTAAACCATCTGGTTTGTGCCAACTGCAAAAGTGTTTTATCAATTCGCTTCCAGCAGGCCAGGAGCGGAAGGCCGCAGAAGAGTTAAATTTTGTTTCTCATATTGGAGTTGTTTATGGAAATAGAGTTTTCTAGTGTTTGTTCAATACTTAAGCTGTTGACTTGCTTTAACTCAACTTAAGGATAATGGAAGAGCAAAATTTCGACTGGTACGTGATTACTTGCTTTGAAAATCTACAAATGTCTTATTTCTTTTTTTTTTTTCGTGAAATTACAATAATTTTGATTTAATCTAAATATTTGTTAGGCAAACTATTTTATCAATGAAAGGGGAAATGGACATAGTTTTGTAAAGAATTTTATAAGAGAAATTCTAAACGCTGTTTCATTTTCAATGACAAAAAATTAGTGATATTAAATAAAATACTTTAATTGAAATTATAATACGAGCCCTTATTTACAGCTAAAGAAATTCGACTTAATTTTTCGTAAATTACATGTTAAAAAATTAGACCAAAATTTAATCACTTATACAAAAGCAAAGAATTAGAGACATAAATTTTTCTTATGTAAAAAAAAAATCCCACAAATTAAAAATGTATTCATAATCAAGAGAGAGGAAGAGAGATGCCTTCCAGTTTTATAAATATTTTTCATTTTCTGGCCAAAAATTTAAATTATTTCATACGTAATTTAACGCTTAAAATTGTTTTAAGTGATTTTGTTCGCACCTTCTGTGCAAAATTAGAATGTATTTAAAATTTATTGTTTCTTTTATGGCGTTGTTATTTTATTCAAGCATTATTATTTTCAGTTGTGGGCTAGAAGTCAGCTTTTCGTGACTAGACAGACGTTCAAGTATATGTGCATAACTGACAAACCTAAGTTGTTGTGAAATTGCCATAAAATAATTTAAATTTCTGAGAAACAGCTGAAATCAGAGTATTTTGTGTATAAATAATATTTTTATTAAACATTCGCTAAAGAGAAAATTGAATTAAATTAGTTAAAATTTATTTGTAGATGATTGTTTTGAATTCGCCATTGTTTGTTTGTTTTGCAGACCAGAAGTATAGTTTATCAATACAAAAATAATTTTGCTGATCGAATATCTTATTACGTTTCTTGAATCGATTATGGCTGTTGTGCTCGATTAAAGAAACATGCTTACATTTTTCTTTAAATCGATTAAAGAAACATGCAACATTTTTCTTTAAATCGAATACAAACTCTCGAGTCGATTTAATAACGTATCATTTGTAAGGATTGCATCAGGGCCGAAAACGTTACATCCGTGAACGTACAACCCGTCACGTAATTTCCCATCCAATTATAAAGTTATTATGTGATGTGCCCTACATTCACGCATGTAACGATTTGAGCCCTATAATTTTGATTTTGATAGTTGCGTCTTGTGAGCGTATACTTAATAATTCTATAAAGAGATAAATATTACTCATACGTTAAAAAATTCTACAATAAAAGTTGCGTACAAAAGTTACCGTATTAAAGCTCTTGAAAACCATTCGACAGCGAACATTTGTAGCAGAAATTCATAATACTTTTAATACTTTTAAATACGATTTATACGTAATAAATCCTTCCATGCGAGTGTGGCGATTTGCGAAAACAATGGTGTTTTCTTCTGCTGTTGACAGTGAAAATTAAATTAATGCTGATTCGTATCTGCGCTTTTGGTATATTGATTTTGTATAATTCTTCCTAAATATTCTTCTAAAAAATTTAAACTTTATGATCATTTTGAATTAAAAGGTGAATTAATTCAAAATAAATACTATAAATTACATTATCTTTTAATTTTATTTATTTCTTTAATAAGATTTATATACATATCAAAAACAAAAATTGTTTGCGTTTTTTATAAAAAACAAAGTGACCTTAAGCTTATTGAACAAATAAATAAAAACTATAAATAAACTTATTTCTACAATTCATGACTGCACCTTTTTAATTTTCTTTGTTTTTCACCCAGCAGTTGATTTGTACGAACATACTCACATATTCTACCACCATCAACTATAACGATAATTTTTAAAAACAATATTTCAAAAGGTATTTACAATTCTCAGCTCAAAAAAGAAAAAAGATTTTTCCTCTTCTCTTTCTTTTTATCGTTGAAGTGTTATAGAAAAAAAAATAAAGATTAACTTGTGGAATAGAGCAAAAGAAAAACAAAAAAAAAAAAAAAAAAACAAAAAAAAAAAAAAAGAGAGAACAAGAAGAAGTTAAATCTCAAAGAAGACTAAAATTGCTATCAGCTAACAAGTCGAAATACACAACAAGCACATTCACACATTTGCACACCTCTACCAAGAGCAACACCAACACCACCAGCAGCATCAACAACGACATTAAGAATTATGTTATTTTCAGATTAAGCACCTTGTTTTATCGACCTTTTCGTATGACGAAGCACAAGCAAGAAAAAAAGTGGCACAAAACAAAAACACAAAACAAAAATAGCTATTGAAAAAACATAAATAAATAAATAATAAAAACCTTTGAATTCACTTAGTACCTGTTATTCTCTCTTTGACTACAAGTATTTTTATGTGTATTTATGTGTGTGTATATATGAGGGTGTGTATGTGTGTATCTATGTGTTGATGTTTAAACATTTATTGGTGTTTTTTTCCTCCTTATGATCATATAAGTAGAACTTCTAAAAGGTGTTGAAATATTTCATATATTTACGTATATGTATGTGTGTGTGTGTGTCTGTGATTGTTGTTAGTTGTTTGTTTTCAAGTGATTGTATAAGTGTCTATAACAACCACAACATCCTTTACATGCACTTCAAAAGCTGCAGGTGTGAAAAATTTATTTTAGAACCATTTACAGGAAGGAAGCTGGGAAGGATGTCTTATGTTGGCATATAATATTTTTTTTACACACTTTAGCATTGCATATACCGCAATTCTTAGTTATAACGAGATTGTGAACATTTCTTTTAACCTGGTGCATTGGTAACAGTGGTGCCAACTATGTAAAAGCGCTCACTAATATTGCATTTATTAAGACGGCATATGAATGATGAAAAAAAAAATTATATTAATATCGAAATGAATAAGTAGTTAAAGTATAATTAAAACTAATCATAATATGATTAAGTATGAAGATATTTTTAAGGTGACCATAATCTAGAATCGGCGTGTTATAAATAGATTATTTTGTCAAATCATTATATGAATCCCAGTACCATATTCTAATTCGTATATGCAACATGCGATTTTATCATATTATGATGAAGTATTATCGTTATATGATCATATGTAATCAATACAAACTTTTACGAAATCATTGTTTCAACGTCCAAAAAATGTCTCTGGAATTTTATAATATCAGCCATATCACATAAAACAATTCCGATCGTAAAAAGTTTCAATACCGAAAGTTGACTCTTTAACCCTTCTGCAGTCTTTGGGTCAAATTGACCCAATTTTTATTTTCTGTTGGATTTTTCAATCCTCTAGTGATGTTGAATAAAGACGAAATTTTTTTTATTCCAAAACAGAGTGAAATTTAACAATTTAGCAATAAAATAATTTTGATAACATTTTTTGTTTTTTGTCAACTAATAAATATATCATTTATGTACATTCATTATCTTTGGGTCAATTTGACCCAATATAATTCCTTTCCTAATACTGTAAAACATTTCAGCGATTTCAGCCATTACATGAAAAATTAAATATGGCAACCATAAAACAACACTTCCTTTTGAACCATTTGTATAAGAAACAGGTGAATCCCCTTTTATAGTTCATACAATTCTTGCAGTAGCTATGCATGTAAGCTTTGAAAACTATTTGATGGTTGTCTTTCAAAGAGGTTAGTGATTCGGTGGGATTTTTCAATACAAGAAAAATAGGATTGAAACATTTTACATAATGTCACAAAGGAAAAAAGTAAGTATTGTAATGTAATATACATACATGTGTTTATTTGTGCTTTATTGTGGGATTCTGATAGATTCTTACTAACTATGAATTGGAAAAAATTTTGATTTACGACGATGATGATATTTTCGATGAAAGTGATGGCTAGGATATTTTCATACCTGATGAAGAAAATATTTCATATTCTTCATCAAACATTAGCATAGATAGCTTGGCGATTGACGAGGAAGAGAATTTAGATGACGATTGCTCTATATCACATTTATCCAAGGACAAAAGTATTCTTTGGCGAGAAAATTTACCTCAGAACATCGGCAAGATACCTAAAAATCAAATTATGACAAATAATCCTGGGCCAACAAAAAATGCAATATCCGTTGTCACAAACATAAAATCTTCGTTTGACCTTGATGTTTCCGCATATAACTCGTTTGTTATATGGACTGAAATTAATCCTGCTTGGAATTGCAATAAATATTTCAAACGTCGGCTTTACCTTGTAGAAATAGCAGAGCAGATGATTGATGCACATATTTTGCGTCGAACAACTAAGCCACGTGGATTGCTAGCAAGAGATGTAGTTCAAAATATGCAGGAAGCTCAGTGTTCCTCGTCAATTATCAGACCTCTTGTTACAATAAATGAAAGACCAAATAAAAGACAACGTTGTTTTTTCTGTCCACATCATAAAAACTCGAGCAAACATTCAAATGTATGTGATGTTTGTAAAAAATTTGTTTGCCCAGGCCACAAGGCGACTGTGTGTGTGAATTGCTTCACTCCTTCAGGATGAAATTTTCTTGGTAATCAGTAAATTTGCTTCAATTTTATATTTGATGTGATGTGTTCTTTAAATTAATAAAAACTGATAGTTTTGTACATGTCTTATGCGTGTTTTGTCTAATATATTTACCGTTGGGTCAAATTGACCCAAAGGACCATAAGAGGTGTAAAGTTCTGAGGAATGCAGAAGGGTTAAGAAACGAAAAACGAAATTTTCTTTATAATCAAACGACTTTTAAAATAGAATTGACATTCTATTAACTTCATTTGCAGTAAACAAATAAAAGAAAAAAAGGCGTACTTTTAGGAGCGTGACTAAAATAACCTTTCCATGTTAGTAGACATATTTTGAGCTTTGCTGGTAAAATCAATTTAAAGAAACGCGTACGGGTATAAGTCAAATTAATCTCTGTAAAATCGAAATACGAAATAAACGGATTCTGAATTATGAAATCGAATCCATTGCGATCGGAATGCTTGACTTTCCCTTCTATTTCAGAACATAATATTTAAATTAAACGTATTTATTGTAATGTAAAAATATATTGAAAATAATGGCAGAAAAGCTATATTGGCAGCACTGATTGGCGCAGAAAAGTGAACTGCAGCAGAAGACAAAACCTTAAATAGTGGAAATATTTTTGTTCAACTTTTTTTTATTAAACGATGGAAAGACGCGGTAAGTTTACACGAATGATTATTAAATGTGATAAACTTTGTTAAATTTAAAATACACAGTAGGCAAGAAAACGTAAGAAAAATCTTTAAAAGAAACTCTAAGAAAACTCAGAAGATGCATAGTTTGAAATTAATGCCAAAACACAATTTTGAAATTTGAGTTTAACAAATATGTTTGTGGGTTTTTTATTAATTAAAAAAAATAAAATTCTTTTTATTTTCTTATTTTTTCGTAGCTTTTGCTACTTCTTTATTTATCAAACGAGAGTTAAAAACTAAAAACTTTATTGTTACAATTTTGTTTTCTTATTAAAAAATGCTTATTGGTAATTTTTATTATTTTGCTTATTAATAATATTTATTTTTGTGAGTTTCCTGTTTGTTTGTGTCTTTATTGTTTTAATTCGTGGAATTATTTGTTAACAGCAGAAGTGTGTTGACAAAATTGCATTTCTAGATAATTTTGATAAAGCGTGGAAAGTGCATTGACATGTATTATATTTTTTTAATAGTTTGTCTGGAATTCAAAAATAGGGTAACAACAAGAATAAAGTTGCAAAACAGGAAACTCGTGTATACGATAAAATAATAATAAAAAAATGTAAAACATATTTGTTAAATTATTATACGGTGGGGTGACACCATAACTCCCCCTCCGTTAGTTTGAGGCTCCGACGAAATTTGGAGCACAGTTGCTCTTCTTTTACAAAGTATGGGTATAGTAATTACTAAAATGATCAATATTGAAATTGTAGTGCTATTTGCAGCTATATTAATGATTCTGTGTATATTTTGGGTTTTATTAAAATCAGTAAAATTGTTTTCATATTTAATTTGTTTTATGTATAGATCTTCTAATTTAATTTCAGTGTATGTTCCATTTTCTTTTATCTCTTTTAAAAAGTTAGTTTGAATAATTTTTTCTTTTACAATTAGTTTTTCGTTTTTAAATGTTAAATTACCAACATTGATTTGACAATTTTCAAATTTAATTATAAAATTATGACTTATATTAATAGTTTTTCCTTTGTAATTACAATTGTGTGTAAAGTTGTTAAAGAAATTTTTAAATATAATTATTCCTTCTTTTATTTCTTTTATTTCTGGTATTTTATACTCTCTAAGTGTACAACTTGCTATTTTATTTGCAACGATGCTTAAGATACATGGATCATTAATTTGTTTTAGATTCTTATATAAGCTAGATGTATTTGGAAAATAGACATTTTGGTTCTCATCAACTAAAATTCTGTTTTCTTTTAAAAATAATGATTTGTTTATTTTATTGGGAATTGGCTCAAGGATTATTTGTGTAAAGGATATGTTTGAAAATTGGGGAATGGAAAGGATGATGACAATTTGTTCTTTTTCAAAGGATACGGCAACTTTTGTTTTAGTATACTTTTCAAAGTCATTTATAATTTCAATTTCCTGTTCGTCGAGTAAGTCCGTCGGTATAATACCTAGTTTGCTAGTAAATATGACTCCTGCAATGTCGTCAATATGGTCTTTGAGTAGATTTATATCATTATCAATCTGGTAAATGTGTTTTAGGAAATCTATTTCGTCTTCTAATGTAGATATTTTATTCTGAATCTCATTGCGAAATTTGTTTATATATGTTTTTACTATATATTGTTGTCTGTTGATATGAGTTGTGACATTTTGTATCTGTGTAGAAAGTGTTTTACTTATACGCGCTATATATCCTACTTCGATTGAGTTAGCATTAGTAGTTGTCGTTAGATTCGTGAGCATTGATCTGATTTCTTGTTCATCGTCACTGTCCATATTTCCTGTTATAAATTTTAATCCTTTTCCAAGGCCATTTATTAAACCTCGTCTAATTCTAAAATGTGGTGAAAGATTATCTAATTTAGTTTTCAAAATGTTAAAATTATTTATTGTTGTATCGAGTAGCGGTATTATTGAACCATGTAATGAGTTAATATTATTGTCTATAATTTCTATAGTAGTGTAGTAGTGTGTCAAATTGATTAAATGGTATATTCTACGGTAGTGGTCGACGATCCACACTAAATGCTGTCTTTGCGATGTCTTTTTCGTGAACCTCGATTTGATGGAAACCTTTCGCTAGGTCGAGGGTGGTAAAGTATTGGCAACGTCCGAGTTTTTCCAGGATTTCGTCGATATTCGGGATTGGATATTTGTCGTCTATTGTTATCTCGTTGATTTTTCTGTAATCTATAACCAGTCTCCATTTTGCCTTACCACTAGCGTCTAATTTTTTTGGAACTACCCAAACTGGGGCCGAATAAGGCGAATGACTGGGCCTTATTATCCTTTTGTGTAACATTTCCTCTATTTGCTTTTCTACCTCAGTTTTATGTATGTAGGGGTATCTATATGTTTTCGCCGCAATAGGTATGTTGTTAGTTGTCCTTATTTCGTGTTTGATGGCGTTCGTGAATGTAAGATCGCTCTCTTCTGTGTAGAATATATTATTATATTTTTTAATGATTGGTAAAAGTTTCTCTTTTTCTTCTTTATTTAAATGGTCTACGCGAATCTGTTCCAACATTGGTACATCTATTTTTTTATATGATTCAATTGTATAAAAATTTTCGGGTGTTATTTCATCTGTTTCCTGGGTTTCTAAAATAACCCGTTGTGGTAAATTTCCATTCACTTTAACAAGAGCATTGATTTTATAATTTTCTGTTTCGTATACTCCCTCCACTATTTCGATATTCTTATCGTTTAATAAGGTTTTGGGATTATATACTAAACCGTTTTTGTGCTCAACTGGTACTATGACTTTATGTAGTCCTTTTTTTTCGAAATAGTATTCGATACCGTTATTTGTGTATCGAATTGGAATTTCGGTTTTTTCGATTTTTAGGGTGTTATCTTTCAAATTAACTATTGCTTTCATTTGTCTAAGTATGTTATTGCCAATTATTCCATCATACTGTTTGTGGAATTGGCAGACTAAAAATTCTAATTTGGTGTCTGTAAATTCACCAAATTCTTTAAAAATTGGGATTGCTACTTTTTCTGAAATTGTAATAGTATGTTGTAATGTCTTAATGTTTGTCACATCGCAAGGGATCCTCCATTTGGGATGGCAAATTCCAGGATTTATTACGGAATGTGTTGCTCCCGTGTCGATGATGAATCTTAAACGTCCTAGTTTTGTTTTAACGATTATATATGGTAAGTTTCCGTTGAGGCCATCGGCCGAAAATTTTGAACATCTGTTCTGCCTTGTTCCGGCTGTCTGGGTTGATTATAGTTTTGTCTATTATATCTGCTGTAGTGTCGATTTTGTTGGTAGTGATGATTGTACTTACTGTCGTTTTGGTAACTGTCTGTTGTCGGTTTAAAGTGTTGTACATTATTTATTTCCATTGGTTCTGGTTGTTGGGGCGGATTATAATTGCGTTGTTGATTTTGGTTATAGTTTTGGTTATATCTTTCCATGTTGCGTTGTTGGTACCGATTGTGATTGTAGCTCTGATTGCCTTGCTGATAATTGTAGTTTCCTCGGTGGTAATTACTATTGTCGTTAAATTTATTATAATTATATTTTTTATTATGATTTGTTCTGCTCCCCGAAGGTTCTATGTTTCTTTCTTGTTCTTCATTATTCTGTCGTTTCCCTTTGCTATTACTATTCTTCACTATGCGACCATCTTTTCCCATGCGGTCGTATCCGCTCTCGAATAGAATATCCATTGCTAATTCCAGGCTTCCAGGATTCCTGCAAGTTAATACAGTCCGCATTGGTTCCGGCATTTTGTTTTTGAAGATGTGCAGTGCAGATCTTTGATTGTTAATGGCTACCTGATTTGTTGCTTCACCTTCACCAAGGACCAAAAGGGCTTTGTTATTCAAACGCCGTAGTCTGTATTTTATCTCGTTATAAAAATCAACAGTAGTACTTTCAAAAGTGACAGATCTTAACTCATCATATAATTGTTCGCAATTCTTTTTCTCACCAAAATTGTTCTCTAAAATACTCTTGATATCTGTCCAAGATTGTGCCTGCGTATTAATTTCTATAATTTCTTTGGCCCTACCGACTAATCTACCTTTTATAATGTCTGAGAAGACAAGTTGTGAAAGTTCATCATAAGTCCTAAGAACCGGATATATTCTATCTATCAGTCTAGTAAAATTAATTAAATCGTTACGGTTACCGTTATACTGAGGGATTGAATTCAAGTATTTAATGGGATCTAATTGAATTTGATTTGGTTCTGCCATTTTAAAGGAAGGTATAAATTTGTTTATTTTTTAGATTTTATTTGCAATTTTCAGTGGACAATTTTTGTACACGTAATTAATAATATTATCTTATAGTTATAAATTATGGAGGAAAAAAAAATTTTGAATAACTTATGACTATTCTTACTATATCCTTTTAAAGTTGTCTTCCTTGTTTATAGTTGTTCTCTTCCTTCTTAGTGCTGATCAGGATTTTTCTCTGGTGTTCTTCTTCTCGGTTTTACTGATTTTCTATTTCCACTTGTTCAAATAGTGCTTTTAAATCACTTTATATTTCCACTGTTCAAATAGTGTTTTTATTTAAAAATGTTTTTTATTACTTTTTTCTTTTATTTATTATTATTTTCTGTCAATGTATAAGGCAATTTGTTTTGTCTATATTTATTTTCATTTCTTTTTTTATGTAGTAATTTGTTGATGATATTTTCCACTTTTTATGTGTGCATTAAAATTAAAGTTCACTTAATTAGTTTATTTGATTAGAGTAAGGGTTTTTCTCTTTTATTATTTTACTTAACTTTTAGTTCACTTATTAATGTTGTTGTTTAGAATAAGGATTCTTCCTTTTTTTCTATTTTTTTTGAAATCGCGTTAAACATTAAAATGTCTAAAAGGAACCAATTAATTCTTTAAACGATTAAAACCTTTTCGCGATATCCCATCCTCGTCGCCAAATATGTTTGTGGGTTTTTTATTAATTAAAAAAAATAAAATTCTTTTTATTTTCTTATTTTTTCGTAGCTTTTGCTACTTCTTTATTTATCAAACGAGAGTTAAAAACTAAAAACTTTATTGTTACAATTTTGTTTTCTTATTAAAAAATGCTTATTGGTAATTTTTATTATTTTGCTTATTAATAATATTTATTTTTGTGAGTTTCCTGTTTGTTTGTGTCTTTATTGTTTTAATTCGTGGAATTATTTGTTAACAGCAGAAGTGTGTTGACAAAATTGCATTTCTAGATAATTTTGATAAAGCGTGGAAAGTGCATTGACATGTATTATATTTTTTTAATAGTTTGTCTGGAATTCAAAAATAGGGTAACAACAAGAATAAAGTTGCAAAACAGGAAACTCGTGTATACGATAAAATAATAATAAAAAAATGTAAAACATATTTGTTAAATTATTATACGGTGGGGTGACACCATAACTTTTAACATTTTCTATTCAAATTCATTTAATTATACGAGTATGATATTATTTAGGCTGAGTGAATTTCCATTAAAAATGTGTATTCCTGTTCTTTATTGCAAATGAAAATTGCGAGTTTTACTCTGCACTGTAGTTGATGTTGCAGGCATGCATGTTCAGGTGCATAAATATTGTTAATAAAGTTGATTTTGTTTTGCAACAAATAATAAAATCAAATCAGCTCTTTTGCACCTTTACTAGCTTTGAATTCATCTGTGGTAGAAATAGAAATAGCTACAAGTTAAATTTTTTTGCCTTGAAAAGTTGTTGTTGAAATGTATGCACTCTTTTACTTGAGATTTTTATAAAAATTTTATTTGAAATTTTTGCTTCATTTCTAAAGATTTTACACTCACATTTCTTTAGAAAATAACAGAAAGAAGGCTGCACTGAAGTTCTTCTTCTACTTATTTTTCTTTTCGTTGTTGTTGTTGTTCTTCTTCTTATTTTGCTTAGTAGTTGTGTTAATGTTCTTTTTAGGCTGCTTTTTTTCGCCTCATTCTTCATTTTTTTAATACATAACGCTGTTTTCGACTGTATTTACGTTGCTGTTTTTTTGGTTTAAGAAAATTAGTTTCATATTAAGACATGTTTAAGCTTTTAAAGCGATAAAAATGTAAATGTGTGTGTGTTTGTACAGGAATTTATAGAGCTGTAAGTAGTTATAGTAGGAAATATTTTTGAGCACAGACGTACTTAAAAAGTGAAGTTTTTTGTTTATTTTCTACAAAAAATTAAAACAAGTGAAATGAAGGCATTCCAGTTATAAAAAATCATAGACTAAAGAGATAAGTATTTTTATAAAATCTATATTTAAGTTTTACTAAAAAAAGTCTTAAAATAAGAACTGAATTTTAAGAATTTTTAATTTCACTTAACCGAAGTTGATTAGTAGAGTATTCCTAAAATAAACAACATCAATTAATTTCGAAAACTCTGATGCACTTCTTACACTTTATTGTTTTGTCTTCTTGCTCAAAACGCAAATTTTAACTTTATCCCATTAATTCCCTTTTTCAGGGGCTTGGTTCTAGATGAAATTTATGTACATAGGTGCTGTTTCTACATGACACACGATTGATTGATGTCAGTCAGATTGATGTCAGTTTTTGAGTGTTTTCATACAAATTTCACACTCAAATCGTTCGTTCGTCATGTAGAAACAACACCTAAATCTTATTTTATTATAATTTATGTTGTTTATGTTTGAGCGAAACGCAAACAGAAACAACTCCATCACAATTAAATGTATTTAAATTTACTCCATTGCACAGTGGGACAGAAAAGAGTAATATAGTAATATATCAGAAATATCCAAGCAGAAAATTTTCTATGTAAAGCTTTCACGTTAAGCTGAAAACCTAAAAATAAACAGGTTGAATTTAAAAGTTTTTAGATTTCTAAAAAATTTTATTTATTTGTTGCGGATTAGCAATATCTAAATATAAGGGTTATCCATTTCGTGGTTTCAAAAGTATAGGACTGGAATTCGACATCTGTCAAACGAAGTTGTTAAACCAATTTTATTCTTTTCATTTGAAAGTCTGACATTGGCGAAAATGGATCGCTTAACTATCACACAACGCATAAAAATTATCAAAACATACTACAAAAATGGTGATTCTGCCACAGCCACATATCGTGCTTTAAGAGGAGATTATGGTTTACATAATCTTCCAACTACGCAAGCAATTGGCAAAATTGTGAAGAAATTTGAAGAGACTGGAGCTGTTACAAATATTGTAAGGCCTGTGCATCATCAATATCGCAGCTGTAAGTGAAAGTCTTGCCGTGTTGTCTTACGGCACATTATGGCGTATTTTGCATTTAGATCTACAGCTACATCCATATAAAGTCCAGCTCACACAACAACTGAAGCCAGCTGACCATTTACAACGTCGTAGATACGTGGAATGGGTGCTTGAACAACAGGCGGTGGACGGCGATTTTTCGAACAACATTTTCTTCAGCGATGAAGCAAATTTCTCTCGGGCGGTATGTTAATAAACAAAATTGTCGTATTTGTGGTTCTGAGAATCCTCAAGTAATTGAAGAGAGGCCATTACATCCAGAAAAAGTCACTGTTTGGTGCGCTATTTGATCCGAAGGTGTGATTGGACCTTAATTCTTCGAAAACGACGATGGAACATCTGTCACCGTCAATTCGGAGCGTTATTGTCATATGATAACCGACTTTTTTTTGCCTGCTATTGAAGAATACGACTTGGAGAATATGTGGTTTCAACAAGACGGTGCCATATGCCACACAACTCGAGCAAATATGGCTTTATTGCAAGAGACATTTCCTGGCCGCGTAATTTCTCGTCGTGGCGATATCAACTGGCCACCAAGATCATGCGATTTGACACCATTAGACTTTCTTTTTTGGTGCTACGCGAAAGACCGTGTTTATGCAGATAACTCTTGAGCTCTTAAAAACCAACATTCGTCAAGTTATGGCTGAGATACCGCCCAATATGTGTCAAAGAGTGGTCGAAAATTACCTCAGAAGAATCAATGCTTGCAACACTTCGCATGGTGGTCATTTAAATGATGTAGTGTTTCACACATAATGTCAACGTTCAAACTTTATAATAAAAAAGAAACATCATGAAAAAAAAATATTTTATATGTGTTTTATTTACGTATACTTTTGAAACCACGAAATGGATAACCCGAATATATGAAAAGTTCCAAAATTCAAAGTTCAAACATAAATGGTAATATATATTTAGATATTGCTAACCCGCAACAAATAAATAAAATTTTTTAGAAACAAAAATTCTTGAGTACATGCTCAAATAAATGTAAAAGTTTATAGATTTCATAAAAAAAAAACTGCTGACTTGGTTTAATATAAAATAATGGGCTCGTTCAGCAGAAAAATCTGCTACTAAACAGTTTGGATGTAGCAGCTTTTGATTTGATTAATTTTTCTGAACGATCTGCTCACATTTTTGTAAAAATATCAACAAATTTGAATTTTCAATTAAAATTATTGAATTTTATTTTGTAAAAAGATTTCATAATATTTATTCTGTGAATTGAAATGAATTAAAATTTAAAAATATACTACGAAATTTGATTCAAATGTCAAACTGAACTGAAATATCGTAATTTGATGAAATATATCGTACTTTTTCTTTGCTACCTAAAACAATGAGCGATCACTCAACATGTTCGCTCATCGCTCAGTAATCAAAGCGTTCAGCAGATAGCTGTGTAGCAAACTGTGTCTGCTGAACGCACCCAATGTTGTTGTGTTCTGTTGTGTAGTTTTTTTTTTATAATCATTTTCACATATCTATTTCTCTTGATTTTTGAAACACTGGCTCTTGTTTTACTCGTTTTTCACTTTAAATGAATGAACATGTTAATATCGCAGTATTTGTTTAGTGTCATTTCAAAATAATCTAAATACGCCATAAAGCACATATTATCTTTAAACAAAAAATATCATTTATATATTTGGACATCTCCTTGACATATAAAATTCGTAACTCGTTGAACCTTGAACTCATTGTATTTTAAATATTAAAGTTTTTACCCCCCGGAAAAACAGGACGTACCACAAAGAAATTTCTATGTTTCTACAGAACCTATTTTGCTTTCTTTTTTACAAAACAGAGAGAGAGAGATAGAAAGAAAATAAAATAAACACTAAAACCCTAAAATCAATTTCATTTACAACATGCTGTTTGTTCTTCTTGATGTTGCTTGCAACAAGGCATCAGCTTTAGAAAAGAAAAATATTTCGAACAAAATAAAATGAAAGGAAAAAAAAATACTTTAAACAAAAAAACAAAAATAATATCAAATGTCAAGTGACAGTAAAAGATGAAAACAAAAATGTATTAGATTCTAAATAGTGGCACACATTCATGCAAATTTTTACACAAAAACAGAGACCAACTGTTGTGGGTGCTTGACAAACACACAAACATATTTTTCATTAAATAGCTGCAACAACTAGAATTATTTTTTGTACTTGTACTTGTACTTGTATTTTTTTTTTTTTTTTTTTTTTTGAATAAATGAAATACATTTCGTAAAAAAGTGCATGTAAATGTAAAATTGTTCATGTTTGAATGAATCTCTGTAAGAAAATATACAGAAGTAAAGAAAATTCTTCTGGCATTTTCGATTAAAATTTTTATTTATTGAAAAAAAAAAACCGTGCAGATATGGACTAGACTTAAAAAATGCTCTAATTGTTATTGTCTAAAAGTAAACAGAATTCGTAGTCATAAAAAGTTGTATTATTGAAGAAATCGAAAAATTTAAGTTAAACTCAGTGACGGCGCAAGGACGAAATCTTTCAAAATAGAAAAATCACAACCCAAAAAAGCAATTGCTACCGAAAGTTCTCTAAGATAATTTAAAAAACAATTTACAATACTCAAAAAAAAAAAAAGTTATGTGGACTCACAGGGGAGATGTGTAAACATGTAGTAATGAAACATTTTTTCAGCTGTTTACTAAAATGTAGAGCATGTAGTTATTTTACAGCAATGGTTTTCGAACTGTACAGCGCTAGCATAATTATATGTTAGTGAAAATTAGTAGCTCCTATTGCGCCATCTAGTGTTTATATTATTGCGCACTAGATGGTGTTAGTGTATTTCTATGCAGCTGTTAAGTTGCTCGGTACTTCTTGTTGTCCGTATGATTACACTAAATCTCACATCTCTTCGCCCGAAGCAGGTTTGTAAGGGAGATTCCTTGTTGTTGTTGTGCCTCCTGCTGCGAAAAGCGCTTCGAACATGCATGATTTTGTTCGCGATGTCCCACTTTGGAGCTATTGTTTTTTAACATAAAAGAGCGCTTTTTCTAATCATCCAAAATGCGCTAAAATCATGTTTGAATTATCTGAATTATGCCTTTGTTTTACTGCGTCGTCTACTCACATGCATAATTAATCTGTAGGCAAATACTCAAGTATAAATAAATAAGTGTGAGAGAGAGAGAGGCAGAGCAGCATCTAAATGAAATTTTATCTTCCATTCGTTGTTTACTTTATTATTCGTGTCAACTAAATGGAAATAGCCGACCAACTTCAACGTGCTTAAAAATAAGTTGAGCGATCTCTCTACCTTCTTTTTGTGCAGCCTCAAAACTGCGCATCTCGAAAGCATGAAATTTTTTTTACTGCTTCCAGAAACATAATAATATTTTGCTGGGTTCGTACATTTAAAGCAATAAAGAAGAGAAATAGTTTTTTAGCTAACATTTGTTTGATTTCGCAGTAAACAAATTTGCTAAATTTTTTAAGCCCAAAAATATTATAAAATAAATTTCTAGCCAATTATCTAAGAGTTAGTCAATACGAGTCAAGTTTCTCTAATCAAGTTTTAATTCAGATGAAAGAAAGAGAACGAAAACAATATAAATTTCTCTTTCTCCGCACCCAGCTGAATTAAAACTGGATCAAGAAAACTAAACGTGTGTGAATCGGGTATTATTTATTAACTTTGGTAGTTTTAAGTGAGAAATTATTATTATCAGTTTTATTGAATTAATGAAAATTCAAATTACTATGAGTTTTCTATTTTTGAAAAACATTAGCATGTGCAATCAGTTTAGCAGAACGTATCAGTGTACCGATTTCAAGGCCGCTACACCTCTTATCAGCGTTCGTTTGTCGATTTTTACAATTAATGTAAAGTGGATACTAGTTGGGAAAGAATATCAACTATTTAACCAAGTTTTCAACAGAAGTAGAATACGAGAATTGTTGTAATTAATTTTTTGGTAATTTTTTCAAAAATTTTTTCAAAAAACAAAAAATTTCAATTAAATAATTTATAAATTTAGTAAAATTCCTAGTTTGAATTTAAAACTTAGTTTTTTATCATCATAAAGTTAATTAGTTTCCCTTTCGAACTTTCCATAATCCGAAGCCACAGTCGGGCGCTCAAAATCGGTGATGTTCAAAAATAAAAACTGTATTACGATGCAGTAGTATTAGTAAGTGACAAAATTACCCACCAAACCAAAAAGTCAAATGTTTGATATATGATGCAAGATTATCTGCCTGTTTTTATAAAAATGAAAACAAAATAGTGAGTGAGAATTTATATTAAAAACAAAAACAAATTTTCGTATTTTATTGTTGTTTTCAATATAAATTCCCACTGACAATTTTGTTTTCATTTTCTAAAAACAGGCAGTATAAAACGTTAGGAAATACTTTATGCCACTTTTAAAACATTTTAAATGCTTTGTAGCATAAGTTGCATTGAATCTTGTAAGGGGTATTTACAAACATAAAATATTATCAGACTGCATAATTGGTTTTTTTTTTCTAAAAATTTGATATGTTTGCTGGCTTATACTGTTGACAAAAAAATGTATAAGAATCCGCCCATGTGTTCTCGTCGCTTGATCATCGAAATTAAGGACCATAAGTATGTGTGTGAAGAAGACTTGTGTTTGAGTTTCCACAATTGTGGTATGGGCTGAACATCAATGCTGTAAATATTTTAGATTTATTCCCAGTATAATAAAAAAAAACGTGTTTCATTTGTTGTGCTTTAAGAATGTCTATATGGCTGCATTTCATTCATGCTTACAGCAACTCATCAGTAGACTTTAATTACATTTTGATGATTTCGTATAAGTGTGCTTCTTAATCCCAACAAATGGAAACTTTTTTTTTAATAATTCGAATTTAAGTTTAAAATTATACTTTAAAATTTGTCGACATAATTTTCAAAGTTACTGTAAATATTGTTTACAATAGCAGTTGTAAATGAACAAAAATCTCATTGCATATGTTTAGTTTGGTAGTTGGTTTGTTTATTTATTTTTTTTTTTTCACAAAATATAGTTTATGTTGTTATTTTATGTATGTATATTTGGGCATAGTTTGATAACATATGAGTACATTCGTATGATATACAAGAGAAATCATCGAAGTGCAAGTGGTGACATGGCAAAATGTGTCTGCAATAACAAAATAATGAAAACAAAATTTTGTAGATGAAAATGAAATTCGTTAAAAATGAAATGTACGAGCACTTTAGTAAAATTAGCTAGAAATATTCTTAAGCGAAATATTGGGAAATCAAATAAACAATAATCAAATACAATTAGTGTATTTTTAATGACCTCAAGCTGAACTAATTAAAATCGTTTAAGGATATCTACATATAGGTCAACTATAAATCAAATATTATTAGCTAGAAATTTAATTTGGAAATTTGTTTTTAAATAGTAATAAAATTTTCTGCTTATCCGGCTTATGATTGAACGCAAGAGTAAAGATTTCTACCTTGATAAAGAAATTTTCTGCGGAAAAAGTAAAATACAATAAAATGGTATTTTACAAAAACTGTAGATTTAATTAATTTTGATTTTATATTAAAGTTCAACCTAAAACGATAATTAAAATGTATTCTTTAATAATTTGTTTTAGATCACATAATTAATTGATTCAATTACGGCCTTTATTCAAATAGAAAATATATTAGGAATTAAATATTTCTGTTTTTAGAGAAAATTTTGGTTAGTAAAAGTTTTTCTGCATTTTTGAACTGGACCCAATTCAAGCGTGCTGTTGGGTATGTTAAATTTTAAAAATTATAAATATTTCTGTTTCCTCAACAATATTTGCAAATTTTGATTTAAAACCAGTGACGAAAAGTTATATACGTCTTTTTTTTATTAAAAATCTTGCAAATTTTCCCTATTCGTTTTATTTTGGAAATAAAAAAAAAAAATATTTTAAAATTAAATTTTTTATTCGCTATTTTGTGTTATTGTCAAATTTATGCTTCACTTGTTTGAGAGTAGATTAAATATTTTAAAATTTCATTGCTGTTTCCTAATCGCCCCCTTTCTGCCACCAATGCAAATTGTATGCAAATTTTTTTTGGAATCGAAGAGTATAAAAAATGTGGCACCATATTTTATGCGCTAATACAGTGATGAAGAAAACATTTGTCACTGATATAAAATTTCTTAAATTAAAATTTTATTTGTTAACGTTGCATGTTCGAACCCTAAATAAGGCATTTTGATAGAAAGCTAAGGAAGTGGCCTGCGAATCCACTTGCGAAATCATCATATAACAGCAAAGGTCTTGGACTCTAGTTTACTAAAAGAAGTGAAAGGAAGCTTCCTTCATTTGCCTGTTAAGAAACACCGCTGTGTGCAGGACATGACAAGGCTTAAGAGCAATAATAGTTTTTACATCTCCTAATTTTATAAAAACGCAATAATTGAAAAACTATCGTAACGTATTTTTGTATTAGTTGGAAAAAGAGAAAGAGTTCGGCTTATTTTCCCCTTCACTGTTCATGCAATCACATACTACTGCGTGTATGTTTGTGTGTACTTTCATAATGAAATCAACAACATTGTTGTCAGTATTTAAGTTTAATGGAAAAATACTTTATTCGATTTTGCATAATTTTAAATTCGATTAGCTACAATATCTTTTGCATACAAGCGAGTACAAAATGCCAAAGAGAGGGAGAGAGAGAGAGAGAGATAAAGAAAGATTTATAAAAAATAGACCGTGCTTGTTCATTTAATCCACAAATCCACAAAGTTAAAGTACAGCAAAAAAATGTGCATAAATTTGTATTTAGTAAATAAAATATATTCCAATGATTGCTTTATTTATTGTATAGAATTAAATTTATTTTGGAAAAATTAATTTCACTCTAATGTTTTATTGATTTTTATTTTTACTATGTTGTTTTTATTGTATTTAAAGAAAATCCCCTTTATTTTTTAAGTACATAAATTTATTGAAACAAAGAAAAAAAGAAAATGGAAAAAAATATGATTAAATAAAAAAGTCAATAAAACTTTGACTATTAATTATCATGACAGTGTTTGCAATTCAGTAAGTTAAAATGTAAATTAAACTGTATAACGTGTATCATCTCATCTTGCATGTTTCAATTTATAAGATGATTTCAACACTTTCATATGTTAAGCAACGTATGGAATATTTGTGTGAAACAAGTTACCAAACAAATTATTTTTATTTTAAAATGCAGATTTTAAAGTTGCTTTATTTATGTATATTTGAATTGAATATGTATTGTAGAACATGTTTTGAAAATGTGTATTTTTGGAGAAATATGAGAAATTAAGAAGTACATTTATTCGAAACTGATTCTGAGATGCTCTCTATAAACATGCAGTTTCTTTAAATCAATAGCCCTGCCGGTGATCATTGAATGATCTGCGATGATGAGTTCGGAGTTTTTAACGAATGATTTTGTGCGAGTTGCATGCTTTCGACATTCTGACAGAGCAACTGCAATATTTGCCAATACAGGGAAGCGGATTCTGTATTAAGTGAACAAAAGTTCGAAGAGAAATTTAGAATTTATTTTTATTCTGTCTTTAATGTCGCAAAGCACTTTTTCTTATCCTTTCAGTCAGTGTAAGGATTTGCTATCCAATTTAGCCAGTCAGTCTGGCAATGAACAGGTTGATGAGTTGGTCAGAGCTGGCTGTGCGGTCAAAAACAATTGAAATATTTCGAAAGGAATGTTTTCAAATCCTTACTTGTAGTCCGAAAGTTTTTGATTTACAATATTAAGATTCCGTTTATTTCCTATTTCGCTTTAACAGTCATAGAGTTTTTTTTTTATACCCAAAGGCTTTTGTTTAAATTTGTTTTTACTGGCTCACATTAAGCTTCTTTTATTTTTAATACGCAATAGTTATTTTACTGAAGCTCTTTAAATTATGAATGTTTTTCATTATTTACTACAAATGAAGTTCCGGGAAATATTTATTATCAATTTAATTTTGTACACAAAATTTTCGTTTTCCATAGCCCCAACTTTTCGAATTGAAAACATTTACGATTCGAAATTGAGTTTTGTGACATGCCTTGCAAAGCTCACATTAAGCTCTTTTATTTACACGCAAAACTTATGGTAACTTATTCTACTGATGCTCCCAAAAGTATGCACTTTGTTGTGTTTACTACAAATAAAGTTAGTAGAAAAATTAATTTTATACATTGAAATTTTGGAATTGAAACCAGTGCCTCGTTTGTGTAACGAATGTGAGAGTTTATCGTAACGAAAAGTTTATTAACATTCTGTGAAAAACAGGATGAGTGAGAAGAAAATTATAAATGGTCATATTTTTATTAGGATTGTAGGGAGGTTCATATAAAAATCCTACTAATATTATATGCGTCATCCTACAAAAGATTGGGTGAGAAGTATATTCTCACTTATTTTTTTCGAGGCACAGTTTCGATCGGAACTAGTTTCAATTCGAAAAGTTGAGTCTGTAGAAAACGAAAATTTTGTTTGCAACCGAATAACTTTTAAATTTCAAAATGAAATTGATGATGGATTATCCCTGAACTTCATTTGTGGTAAATAATAAAAGACATTTAAGACATTGCATGACCATATATTTATAAACTTTATGCTTTTATTTCAAATTCCTGCATGCGTAATCCATGAAATTCTTATTGTTTATATGATTTTACTAAGCTTTCTATTATACCGGTACTTAATAATTTCATTGAATTTCATAAGTTTGCTTTATTTTACTGTCCATTCCCTATTATTCCTGTTATTCCTGTTATATTATTTATGAAGATATAAAACATAAATTTAATTTTATTTCTATTTCAATTCCACAGCTTCGGTATTTATAGCATTGTGCTGATAAATTTTGATCAGTAAGTCAGTAAGTCAGTTTTCCCACACAGCCCTAATAATTCTTTAATTTAGCCATCGAAATTGTGCAAACGAAATAAAAATTGAATTTTTTAAGCCACTTAGAGTCAGTTTGCATATTGGATATCCTTTTGTACCTTCTTTCCCAGCATTTTCACAAGAATTCGTTTTTTTCTGCTTTCACAGAGCAGTAGGATATTTTCCGCTTTATGTTTTGTGTTTTTGTGTGCTTAATTTCTTTAAACGTCTGGGGTTTCTGTTCTATATTCGATTGTATGTAATTTTTTCTTCTATTTTTCCATCTCGTGTTGAGATTTGAAATTAATAAAAAGTGCATGCTGACTCTCTCAGTGTCCTTGCTGAGCATTGGCATTGCTATTGAAATTCCTATTTAGTTTCTGTATGCATTTGAAATTTTCCCCAATTTATTTTCTTTTTAGTTTTGTTCAATCTTTTTTTAATTGAAAATATACAACGACTCGTTCGTTAATTGTTGAAAATGAGCATCATGTACGTAACAGAAACAATAAAAATAAAAGAGGACGACGCCATGCCAGTGCATAGTGATGCAATGTTGGTTGTTGGCGTTGGCTGCATGTAAATGTAAGAAAACTAAATTGTTGAAAAAACTATTCGTATTTAATTTTCGATTTTTAATTAATAAAAAAACTCTATATATGTATATATATATGTATGTGTATGTACGAGTATATGTATATAGAAATATGTGAATGTAGAACTTTTATAGTTTTATATTATCTTTTTCTCATTTCGTTTTTGTAAAATATTTTCAATTGAGCAGAAAAGATGTGCTACAAAAAAACACTCAAGGAAAAAAGTTAGTAAGAAAAAAGTACTTCCAGTTCTCTAACGTTCAATAGCGTCGTAAATGGAAAATGGAAAATATTTTTCGACATAATTTTTGAGTTTAACATCATCGACCTTAATCTCTAAGTGCAGCAAATATCCATCATTTTGTTATTTTACCATCTTGTTTTAGTTAATTTAAAATTTATTAAAATGATCACAAGGATTCTTCTATTTGATGGGTGTGTTTTTTTTATGAATCGCATTCTTACCAACGCTTTCTACTTTTTGTTGTTTTTTTCTTTCTAAATTATAACCTTGGGCATCCGTGTAATTAATTAAATGTTTAATTCTTGCATCAATGCTTGAAAGGAGGAGTAGAATCGAATCGAAAATATTACCGAAGTTTGAAAACAAGAAAAAACACTTTAGTAACTGGAAAAGGTAAAACAAAAAGATGGTATAAGAAAAATATTAAAGGAACAAAACTTGAAAAAAAAAATAGTATAAAAACTTTTTTATGTTTGTTCATTTAAATGAGAAACTGCTGCTGCTGCTATCAAAACTGTGCTATAAATTATTTGGGCATTTAACACACTCCGCTCGCAATGATTTCAGTTTCGTACTTATATTCAGATTGTGGGCGTTTGTTTAAATTGTTTTTGCCCATTAAGCTTTTAATTAACAAGCAAAGTTTATAAAAAACATTTTACTGACACTCCTAAAAGTAGGCAAGATTTTTCGGTCTTTACTGAAAATTAAGTTAGAATGTATTTATAAAAGGTTTTATGTTGCCTTCCATTTTAAGAACGAAAAGTGAAGTGAGACCACTTTCATCAAAATAGAGTTCTGTGACATGCCTAAATAATTGCTTATTAAAACTAAAATAAACTTGGAAAAAATTTATTGTAATTTTTTATCTTTGAATTAATGCCAAATGCATTTGATTGGCAATTTTTACTAAATATTTGCTGATAAAAATTTTTGTCTGCTGCTCGAAATGTGAAATACAAGAGAACTGAGCAAAATTCAATTAAAAAAAAAAAATTTTTTTTGTTATGTCTCTTTATTAATTTTATTTAATTTACTTTCTTTCGTTTCAGGTAATATTTAATTGAAAAAAATTGCAAGGTAATTTTTGTAAAATAGTTTTTTTTAAATTGTGAAATTATTGGCAGACCATTACGGCCATTATAATACCTAAAAGGCTGTTTGGCAACTCCCGAAAGATTACGTTTGATTAAGAGACTTTTTGTTTGAATCAAGCGCGCGCAAATTAAAGCGAACATAAAAAAATTCGGCATATATTAGAGTGCATTCGTAGACGTTGTTAGTGAAAATTTCAAAATTTGCCAATCAGTCGATTAATTTTTGCTTTTGTGAGAATTTTTTGGGCGTGCATTTTTGTGAATATATTGTTTTTTATTTTCTTCTTAATCTCCTGAGCAAAGAAACCATACTTAAAATCTATTTGCAATACTTTTTTGATTCTTATTATTATTAAGTAGTGCTTTAGGCACTGCGACTCGAAGGATCATTCCAACGCTTATTTTCTAATAAAAATATTTCTAAAAAAATGTGGTCTGTTGATTTGACCAAAACCAGCCAAAAGTTGTTTCTACATTTCATTACATTTAAGCAATGAATGATAATAAAATTGAAAATTGTTGTTAATTTAAAAGCTTACAATAAATTATTGATGTTGCTGTTTTCTTTCCCATCTGCGATTGTGCCGTTAAATGTACTTAAATTACATAAAAAATGCTTAAAAGATATAAATTATAAATACAATACGGCGGTATCATTTATAATTAAATGTAAAAATATTTTTATTAATTTCCATCACGTTTTATTGCATTTTTGTATGTGGTGGCTGACATTAAATAAAAAAAAAAAAAGAAGAAACGAAGTACCGTGGATGAGAGTCTAAATTTATTGGAATGAAATGAAATCAAAATATTCATATTTTATGGACCTCAAGATTAAAGAAAAATTATAGTGTTTTCACAAAGTATTTTCATCTTATACGGTGTTTGCTGCCGCTGATACTCCTTTTCGTTATTTTTCCCGGTTTAGTTTATTCCTATATTTTCTATCTAAGTTGATAATGGGTCCAGTGTATCCTCTCTAAGGATGATGACACTGTCATCATCTGCAGTTGCCTAGGAACAGCGTGTCTATTTAATGGTGTAGTGGTGCAGATCCTTGCTATGAGGTGTGGGATGTGGCTGAGGTTTTGTCATTTGCCATATTTAATGCTGACCTATTTTTAAACTAATTTCAAAGAGTATTGGGACGATCGGTGCCTTTTGTTTTGGATGGATTTTCTCTTGAGGTAGTGAGTTGAATGCGTCTTAATGTTGAAAATTGTTTTGATTTTGAAGATTTACAGTCTTACCACTAGACGATGTCATTCTGAAAATTATAAAATCATTTCTAAGAATTTATGTGAAAAAAAGTTATACTTTTGTTGCATTGGGCATTTAAAACATCATAATTTTAATAATTTTTTTTGTTTGTTTTTGTCGGAATGCAAATTTTTCAATCGATACCGCCCCGCTCTTTGACAAATGCTTTCTTTCTGGTCATTTGGCTGATACAAACAATTTAATACAAACATTTGATATGATAATTGTGAAAGTTGAATAAGTCCAATTATGAAAAACAAATTTTTAACGATAATTTTATTTGTTTTATGTCACATATTCTGCGTTTATTTTGTATTGAGGGTGGTGTTGGCTGAAGTGGTTAGCGCGTTGACTACTAAGCAAACAATGACGTGGGGTCTGAGTTCAAACTCTGGCCAGAGCAAGTCAGTCAACATCATTTATTTCTCTAATATACATTAGTGAGACATTGTATTAATTGTTATCGGACTATTTAAGTGATGGAGGCATAGCAATGGTCACTAAAAAACTGTTCCGACAGCGATTGATGCTGTTCCAAGGTAATGTACACAACATCGCCCTCCTTCGTCGGTTAGCAGAAACATCGGCGAAGTAAAACAATTAATAAAATGTCTGTTAATATAGCTTAACAAAGTTAATGCGTCTACTTAACACCGGATGCGCCTCAACACTGCTATAAAAATAAAATTAACGCGCAAAGCAGAGTTATAAAAGAGTTAAGCCTTCTACATTTCCAACATCTATCTTCTCTACTCCATTCCTCCCTCTGAGTTCCGGCACAATGCACTGCATACGTAGGGGTCATCCCCTGAGTGCTAGGTTAGGTTAGGTTAGGTTAGCAGGCTGCTGGTAAAGTGAAGATTAGATTCCAGCTCACTTGGGTCCTTACGTGGTCCCATTGTGCTACCTGTAATGAAGGAGAGTAATAGAGGGAGTAGTAAAGGGAGATTAGAAGAGTCAGAAGAAGAATAGGCAAAGAGAGGGACAGAGAAGAGCAAGAGAAGAACAGGTGGGAAAAGCTGAGGCAAAGGGTGAATTTTGCAGTGTAACAGGCAGGATGTCAGCCCACTATTGGGCGAACCATCCACTGCTCCTGATAAAGGAGCTAAGACAACCAAGTTCTGTAACTGAAAGCTCGGAGAGGGTACTGAAGGATCTGTTGCCTAGAAAGCGAAGGCGGTAATCCTCCATAGCTGGGCAGAGGCATAGAAGGTGTGTTATGCTTTTATCTTCCTCCTCGTCGTTGCAGCTGAAGCAGTATTCGTTGTATGTACCCATGCGTCTAATACTGAGTGCTGGTCCTAATTAAAAAAAAAAAAAAAAAACGATTTAAAAGTCCTAAAGTTTTTTATATTCATATGCGTTCGTTTAATTTGTTTACTATCAAAGCTGACATTGAGCTTTTTTGTTAACTTGGTTAAATATTTTACTGAACGGCCAAGTGAACTTGATTAAAAAAAATCACTAACGAACAAAATTTTAATTTTCTAAAGACCCACGTTACGAAATTAAAACCACTTTCCTTCTAAACTGAGTTCTGTGACATGTCTGTATATATTGGTAAAACTTTTCTTAACTAATTCTATTATATGTTCAAACGAACATTAATCAAAAATATACTTAAGTTAAAAAATCATACTAAAAAAGTTTGTCTTAAAAAGAACAAAAATCAGGAGATTGGGCATTGTAAGATATAACTCATTGGCAACACTGTAATGTTTAATATATAACATCAAATTAGTAGTGCGAAGTCTCGTATTCTATTTGCATTCGAAATATGTATAAATTAGAGATGTAATCACGTTCAACAGAGCTACCTAAGCAGTAGTGAAGTCATGAATACTGACGAGGTGTTGTGGCTTCTACCGAAAACAACGTTTGTTCTTATTAACCGTGCAGTTCAAATCTAAAGAGATGTTTAAATATTAAATATTTTTTTTGTTGCTTGATATATGTTAAAAATGCCCCTCTAGTATTTCTCTTATTATTAAATTTACGAGCTTTAGCCTGTATAAATATAAACAAATATAAAACTAATAACATTTTCTAAATAAACAGTATAGTTTGATTAGTTCGTGTTAATTTTTGTAAAATAAATATGATTAGACGAGTATTTTTTAATTAAAAATTACTAGTTGTATAAATATTTTTACAATTTATACTAATTGATTGGAATTATTTTTGTTAAACTCAATTTACTTTACCTGGAAATTTATTTTCATGCATGTTCTGCTTTTTAAAAAATATCTCTATTGCTTTTTAGCGTTAATTTGCTAATGACAGTGTCACTTTGCCAAAAGTAGTTTTATTAATTAGAATTTACGGTATTAATTTGTATTTTCAACAATGTCCTGAGTTCTGCCTAAACTTTTCTTTGTTTTTTTCTTATTTAATTAATGCCATTCGTGCACGATAGCATTCATATGACTTTAAGCGAAGGTAATATAATATATGTTTGTATGTATTTGTGTAAGGCTGCAATAACTATAAGTAATTATGTGCATTTTCTGAGTTTTGTAGTGGTTCTGCCTTACTTTCATTTTTTAATTATTTTAGTTTGTTCTAAATTTTCAAATAGAATAATTCTACAGATTTAAAGAGAAATGTGAGAACATCTGCAAAGTTTTTTTTTTGCATATAAATATAGTTTTGCATATTTTTGCATATACAATTATGGTTTACTTACATTGAAATAAAGAAAATAGATATGAAAGACAAGACTTAAAGAAATACACAAACATATGTAAATTTAATAAATAAATATGAAATAGAAAAACATACATTTGTATATGTGCATTAGACTGGCACAATAGTGTATTGGATTTGCAAATAAAGAAGGAAAGGGGATTCAATTCATTGAAAAATAAAACAAAATTATTAAATTAAAAAAAAAATTTAGGCGAGCCCTATTTTCCGATTTATTTGTATCTGAAGTTAACATCTCACTAACTTTACCGGTTTTTAAAATTTTTGGCGTATTTTTTAATATTATTTTTCTGACAGTTAGTTGGTAAACTAGAGTTGTTCCCAATAACAGTAAATAAATGGTACACTTCTAGTGATTTCTAAATATTGTCCGAATTGTCTAAAAAATTTCAACATAAATCACCCCTATCATGAAAAAATTTTCCCTCGGAATTTTTTCCCTTTTCCCTTAATTGCAATCGTGAACAACTCCCATGAAAAAATTTGATTCAGTCCAGAATAATAACGTGAAAAAATGATCACTTCAAAAAATTCCCCTTATCGTGAATAATTTTTTTCCCACTAGTTTTTTCACTTTTCCCCTTAATTTATTCATATTATTTTTGATGGGAAACAGAACAGAACATGTATGTAATTCTTCTTATAATTTGAATATTAAAGATTCAAAGTTTATTTTAAGAAAAATGTCTGATAATAATGCACAAGCTGATGTATTCCTTAACAAAATGCAAAACAACAGGTTCATTGCCTGCGGATTTGAGAAGCTGTAATTAGTTGGAATTATATAGTTTTGTTGGCTTTCCAAAAAGGAGCCGAATTATTTTACCACATAAAAGTAAGAATGCAATAAGCAAACGCAGAAAATAAATATCGCTACAACACTGAAAATTTAGCTTTCCTTTTTTTAAGTTTTATTTAAAATATATGTACTTATATGCCCGAGTATATTTTTGAACAATAATTTCTTTTATTTTTATTTTCTTTAATATTCTTCCGTATTTTATATTCACTACGAATTGATAGCAGGAGCAAACATTCCCATGAATATCACGATAATAAATTTCCCTTCATGGGGAATGAAAATTTCATGGGAACAAAAATTTCACATTTTTTTCACGATAGGGGTGAATATTGAATAGGGAAAGCTGTTCAATTTGAGCCAGTCTAATGTTTATATTAAGAGATGCTGCAGACAGCTGTAACTAATTTCGTTTGAAATGGTTACATCCCAATAAGATTTCAAATAATCATGCATAAAAATATCTAACCTCTACATACAAAAATAAATGTTTATTATTTGAAAATATTATTGACAAATTATTTCATTCTTTGACACAATCATCAAAAATATGCACTGAAAGAAATGATATGCTTTGGCTTTGAAAAATAAATTTTATTTAAAATAAAAATAATGCAAAATATCTTAAATTCGGAAAGAAAATAAATTTCAAATACAATAACAAAGGCACTCTTTAAATTATTTCCCTCATTAATTTGGTAATTTGGTGTTGTGGCAAGCACACCTAATTTCTCACAAGTTTCGTCTGAGACGTATCATCGATGTCAAAGTTTTATTAATTTGAACAAGAATTATTGAAGAATAATTATCCAATTCAATTGACCTGTTGTTTAATAAGACAATTTGTTAACCACAATAATTTAAGTACAAGACCAAGTATTGAACTAAAGATTTATAAATCACTAACTTATGTGCCTCTCATATCTGAAAGATTAGAAAAGTCGAAGATTTATGACAGTAAGAAATATGTAATGACCCGTAAAATGTATAATACATTAGGAAGAATATTCAGTAACACAAAAGATAAGATAGATAAATTAGAGATGTGTAACTTAGTGTATAAGATTCCATGTGGTGGAAGTGATAATGATAATTGGCTAATTGTAGGTCATAAATCAAATTATAAATACAGAAACACTACATTAACACAAAAGACAGCTCTGTCATTACATTGCGCTAGCTCAAATCATTGTCCTGATTTTAAAAATACATTAATTTTAAACAAAGAAAATAATTATCAGCGTAGATTAATGCTAGCAATGTTACAGATCAGTAAAGTTCACAATACACAACGGATTAATTACAAAATATATACAGCAAATATAGCTCAGAATTATAGATAAGTTAATAGAAGTAGAAATTTAAGCTAACTTTTTGTAAAATATGTTGTTTTGTTTTTATATATTAATGTTCTCTATAATCCTTAAGATATGCTCTAAAATAATTTTGTTAATTTGTTCATACAAATATTAATTTTTTGATTTGGCGCCAGAAAATGGTTTTTTGAAATAATTTTTCAATTTCCTATCAAAAATTTGTAAACAAACAAAACATTTTTTCATATAAATACTAGATATATCCGGTGCGCTTCGCTACCCCCTCGTTATAAAATAAAAGTCCTATTGTGAAAATTTAATGACGATCGGTCCAGTAGTTAAGCCTATATTACGATTTTTTATTTTCCTATAAAGGGGCGTGGTCCCACTCACTTTTCTCCTAGTACGTATTCCTAATTATGTCAATACTATATGTACCAAATATCATCGGCGTAGGTCAAAAAATGCCCAAAATATGGCGATTTCAATTTTTGGGTTATATGGGAGCTGCCACGCCCACTTGTCCGATAACGCCCATTTTTGTCGTGATTACTCACATTAGTAACATATGAACTATTGCAATGTTTCAAAACTCTTGCTATCACAATAGTCAAGATATATGATGTTATTCAATTTATGTGGGAGGGGCTACGCCCACTTGAAATATTAAAAGCCTAAAACCATCCTCTATAAATTCCCTTTTGAATGACACCAGTTTGGGTCAAATCGGTTGGATAGTTTCCGAGTCTATAGCGAACATGGGTACAAACATTTTTTGTATTTTATATATATAGATTAACGTAATATAACCCTGAAGAAGCTACCCATTGTTTGGTAGCGAAATATTGGTTTTTTAAAAATAAAAATAAAATTTGTTATTCTTATTTTTTATAAAAAAACAAAAAAGTGGATCTTTAACTCGCGAAAATCAGACTGAAAATAAATTTTGAACAAGTTTAAAAGCTTTGCTCTTTGTGTTGCTCGTGCTTTCTGCGAAACTAACACTTGTCTTGTTGATTTTTATACACTTCGGTATTGTGTTGTTAGTTGAAACGAACGAACGAGGAATATCGCATTTCTGTTAGTTGTATTGGCTTATCAAATTGTCAAGGTGTTACTTCTTAAACCTTTTTACTTTTTCTTTCACTTCTGATTTATTGTTTTTGACAGCTGATTTTAGCTCTAATTGAAAGCTTAAGGATGTTGGTATATACATATGATCGAATCGAACATATAAGGAGCCTCAAGGATAATTGTATTGACTGAAATGCAACCGAATTCGTGTTAACCACATTAACTTCGATTATCACAATAGGTCTGTTTTTTCATCAGCAATTTTTTTTTTAATTTTTCAAAAATGTAAAGGAAAGAGTGAAATGTGACCGGTGGAACATGATTAAATGTTTACGGAAATTCCTTTTAATATATTTTTATTGTCAATTATTAATTTTCGATTCAGTTAAAAGCTAAACCGAATTTCAACTCCAAACATAAGGTGAGTTTTTTTTTTTTTTACTTTTCCAGTATTTTTTAAATAAATAGTAAAAGAATTCAGTTGTATTTGAAAGTAAACAAACACGATTTTTGTTAAATTTAATAAATTTAAGATTTCATTTGTTCTTTATTTTTATTTTTTTAAATGGTTTCATAAGTGTTTATATCCCTTCATTGTTTATCACCATTAGGTCTTCAACCATAATTTTGAAAAAAGATTTTTCAACAAAAGACTTTGAGAATATCTCAAAAAATAAATTGAATATTTTCACATATTATTACATTCGATCATAAATGGAGAAATTTTTACTAGTGTTTTGTTTCAATTTATGCCTGTACACAAACACATATACGAGTTCATATACTATTTCACATACATAAGTATGTAACCGTATAATGTTGTTAGATTGTAAAATTTAATTGAATTGAAGAAATTCAATCAATTTTCATTATATTGAATTTAATTAGATATTTTCATACTGATTTCTGTTTCGCATTGCAATTTGATAGTATGTATTTGTTTATAAAGTTATCACATTACGCACACACATATACACTCCAATACACACGCTTGCATAATGTATTCCTTTTAAGGTTTAGCATTTATTAAGGATTAGAAATAATAGATAGTAATTGTCGATATGAGCATTATCCTTATCATCGTATTGTCACTGCACAAACGCATACATTTGAGTAGTTTTGCTTTTAAAGCATACTTCAACGAAATTATTTGTTAAATATATGCCCATATATACCCAGCAAACCTTTTGAAGTGTGATTAAATTATATGAAGATATTTTAGGATATTTGTGTTATGGACAGCCATTTTCCTACATACTTAAATAAAGTTGTAGTGCAAATGTAAAGTAGTCTTGGCAAGTACAGCTGGGGCTAGTCAAAATAATTTAGTGACTACAAATCTAAATTCAAGTTATATTACAATACATCAATTAATTTTTATTGATTTCTGTAATATTTCAAATATGAGAAGTAATCAGTCGTGTCACCGAACTAAATTTCGATCGAAATCTTTTTAATTCCAAAAGATGAGTCTTAAGAAAACAAAAATTTTGTTTCCGATCAAACTAGTCCTAAAACTCAAAATGAAAATAAATTTTTCTACCAACTTATTTTGAATAAACCAAATAAAATATGCTTACTTTTAGAAGCGTCAGTGAAATAAGCTTTGCATGTTACTAAAAGAGCTTTACATAAGCTTTGCTATTAAAAGCAATTAAAACAAATGCCTATGAGTATACAAAATTTTACCAACGTAAACTCGAAATACAAAATAAACTTAATCTGAAGAATATAAATCAATACCGAACAAAATACAAATACGAAATTGAAACCATTACGATCGGAATGTGTGACTTGTCCGTATAGTTTGTATTTTGATTAAATTTCAATAATTCATCAAACTATTACAATTAGAAGGCACAATCTTATAAATGTTTAGAGAATACAGGTATCATGACATGTAAAGAAGTTCCCATTTTCTCTTGTTTATCTCTACAATTGAATAAATTAAATTTTTATTAAATTAAAACTAACAAACACAGGTTGTATGTTCTAGATTTCAATTAACATTTATTTGCAATTACTATTTGATAATAAAATAGAAAATTTTAGTTTGTTGTAGATGTAATATTGCAATAATATTTGTTTCTTTGAAACTTTACTAAATTGGGTATATTTAAAAGTATAGATATCTGCTTATTATTATAATTTGTCATTTCTTTTTGTAATTTATCTTTGTGTCCTCAAAGATTGTTAATCATAAATTTATTATGTTTCTTAGTAAATTATACAGCTGCAGGAAAACCTTTGTAGGCCAGGCAAGAGTATTGATCTTAATACATATCTATGACAACCAATTTATTAGGAAGCAAAAGCAAAAGGAAAAAAAAATATATATATATCAAGCCTAGAAAATTTTAATTAAAAAATAACAACAATATTGTATAAAATTGAGTTATTAACTCAAGTGTAGAAATTGTATCGACTTGAAACATATTTAAAATTAATCAAATAACTTAAATTAAGAAGACTAATTAATACAGGAAATATTAATTGCTTGAGATAATGAAAAACTTTTTAAACCATGTGCAATATATGCAACGGTATTCAATTCTCTGGAGCCAAATTAGTTAAGATCAACAACTATAACTTTTGAGCAAATATAAAATAATACTCATACGTAGTAAGTTGTATTACCCGCAAGTCGGTTATAAGACAGTTAAGTAATACCAACTGAACGTATGAGTAATATTCCAGTAATTAAAATCAAATGTAGCTTATACGCCACACGTTAAAAAGCTTATAATTACCCTGTCGGGCTTTGAGTTAACTTAAAGCATACTTATAGTCAATCAGATTTGAGTCACAGGTGACTAAAAAACTAGTTCATTTGCTTTGTTAAACGCTATTCAGGTTTTACATTTGATGTCATCAGAGCGAGTCAGTACTCACTTACTCTGCATAAGTTTCAGCTAACCATATGTTAGCTTATTATTAGTTAGTTTGTGGCGCATAAAGTAAGTGGTCACTATGAGTTAGCTATGAACTAACTAGCTAATGATTGGGGTTTATAAGTTAGTTTGTGGCGCATAAATCAGGAGGGCGCTATGAGTACGCTATGAACTAACTAACTAATGATTGGGTTTTATAAGTTAGCTTTGAGTAAAATTGCTAAAATTTAAAAAAAGAATTTTTTTTCTTATATTTTATGATTTTATATATATTTATTAATTAATTAATTAATTAACAATATAATACTAAGATTATTTAATTAATTTTACAGTAAAAATGATTTTATTATAAAAAAATTAATGATATTCCAACAGTCATAGGCATAAAATAGGAACATAAAATAAAAGGAACTTCAGTTTTTTACATATTTTATATGTATATCTTTTTATAAATTTATATATTATATTTATTTTAAAATTAAATTTTTCATTCATGATGGTCATTATTTCCTTTGGATTCTTTCTTTTTGGTAATGCAAATTGCTTGGAAATGTCGCTTCTTTATCAACTTAAGTGCATTTCTTATAGCTTTTTCTGGATTATCTTCTTGGTTAGCATGAATAGCATCTATTAATGATACGAAAACTAATTTGTGATTACACGTTCGAAAGAAAAATAAATGTATGTTAATTTACCCTTTAAAGCATCAAAAAATCTTTTAAAATTTTTCAGCGATAGTTTTCCGTGGATTCCATCCACGTTACAGGCGACAATTAGGTCCACGGAGAAAATCTCTGTCAGAGATTTATGAAGTTGTCCTCTTAGTAAAGATGGCATACAACGAGTCTGAAAAGATTTATTTCAATTAATTTAATTTGTTTTTAATCGATGTTAACCCAATCAAAACAGAGTAACAAAATACTTACATAACCAGCACGATTTGATTCTTTTATTTTGCTATTAATTTCTTCCAAACCGTCAATGGTCTGAATCGGGAAAATTTTTCGTAAATTAGCTTCGGTTTTTTCCTTTCCTAATAATTTTTCGGTCAAAACTTTTTGAGTGGCAAGAGCTTCCATTATTATTGTGTTTTGTTGAACGGTGGTGGCTAGTTTTGTGAAAAAATAACAAATTAACATTGTATTTGAATTTTGTAAATATTCTGTAATTTTTACCTGCCAACTTATCAATCGTACCTTTCAGCTGACTGACAGATTCTGTATTTGTGAGAATAAATCAGAAATCAATGTTTCAGTATATAATATTGCGATGGAGTCGTTTTTCTGTATTTTAAAGTGGAACATTTGTAACATGTTAATAACATGTCATCAAATTAAATTTGTTGATCATTAATACATAAACATAGTTAATATATAAACATGATTGCACAATTAATACTCAACTGATCAGAAAATACTCGTTAAAAAATTTTGCTGGAAGTTGTATTTTGTTCTTAAAGTAGTATCAAATATCAAAACATTCCGTGCTATAGTTGCACATATATATGAATATTATTATTTTATTTATTTTATTTTTATGCCCTGATTGGGACATTTTTTTTCTTTTTTTTTCCCTGCGTCCACCAAACTGAAGTTTTGCCGAATTTTATAATACAGAAAAACGAACGGACCCTAATTAATTAATGTTTCACATTTACCTGACAATTGGTCAAATTTTATCTCATATTGATTTTTCCAGTTTTGACAATTTTGGTAATTGTTTGGATTATCTGTAATAAAAATATGTTATATTTTAATGAATTAAATAACATAATGTAAAGACTCACAATTTGACGTGAAATTTTCTCCCAATGGGTGTCGCTTGATTAATGGATTCTTGTTTTCTCCTTCCATTTTATACTATTTGTGAATTCCTAAGGATTTTGGTTATTATTTTATTTTCTTGTTTTATTTGTTTTTATATTATTTTATTTTAATGTTATTTGATTATGTTATTATTGTAATGTAGCGTTGGTTATTTCACTTGATTCTATATTTTCTTTCCTATTCAATTTTTTTACATAATTAACCTTTTCTTTTTTAATTAATCTTTTTAAGTTTCTTTTACTTCCAAACATTTTGCAGTTAATAATTCTTGAATTTTTTTTTGATTACTTTTAATATTTATGTTGATGCTTTACTTACTGTCGTGTATAATTTTTTTTTAAATAATTAATTTTTCTGAAAATTAATTGTGAATCCACAAATCAAACTGAAAACAAAATCACAGTCGTATTGATAGTTATTTCTTTTTTTTTTTTTTTTGTTTCTTTTTCTTCTTTTATTTTTTGCTTTTAATTTTTAGTTGTTCAATGTTTGCTTATATGTGCATCAGTTTCGAGTGAGCAAAAAGTTAGTTTAATACTTATCAGGAAGAAGTCAGATGTATTAAAAACCAAATGACTACCCATCTCTGCATCAGTTCTGAGTTAATTTGAAGTCAGTAGAAAATAGTTAGCAAAAAGTCAACTTAACTCAGAACTAGTTCATAGAAGCCCGACAGGGTACTTTTAGTTACATACACATGTATGTATATTAAAAAATTGTTATTATATGAGAAAATAAGAATACGAGAATTTAATTATTTGAAAAAATTATGTAAACATTCCACTCAAAAATGATGTGTACAAAATATAAGTAAAACATTTGTCCAAAGAAATTTCAATTTGTCAGGCTGCAGTTCGTTTTGTTAAGTGCGACTAAAAATTCATTACTTAATTTTAAAACATTTGTTTCGAAATAAAATTTACTTTAAATTCCTAAAACTTTATTTAAATCAAATAAAATTTCCTTAATATAAACAAAACTCAAATACAGTTCATGTCTTTCAAAATAGTTCATAATGTTACTTCATATAACTGTTACCTTTAAGGAAATGTTTATTAAATATAAGAGCGCATTTTTTAAAAGCAAGAATTCTTTTATATGTTAAGTTTAAGGTTATTTTGTAAGAAGATCATTTTATTTAAGCTGATTTAGGAAATTAATCACTATTGAATATGTAATTCATTAGAACTTTCATACTGAAAATGGTAAAACGGTTGTCTAACTTTTGTTAGTTAAAGGTTTTAGTTCTTATATGAAGTGGCATACATATAATATTTAGCATGTTGTTGTTTTGTAGCGTTTAAAATGCCAATCTACGAAATTTGACGAAAAACCACTTTAAATAAGTTAACTGCAAGGCTCCTTCCAGGGAAAATTTCATACAAACCAAATAAAACTTACAAAAATACTTAAGTATTTTAGTAAATAGTTTAAGTAGTGCTTGTCTTTACTTAATGTGCTTGGTTCTTATTATGCTTAGGGCCAATAATTGACTTCCTATTTAAATACTCATTCAGCTAATTTTCATTTAAATTTATGTTGCATTTAAATAAGATTCCATTTTTTCACTGAGTAATTAAAGTTCTTATTTAATTACGTTTAAAATATGGTAGCACTGCGTAAAATAAAAAATAAAGAAAAATCCAAAAAAATATATTATTATTTTAGCTAAAAATAAGAATAATTAAGAACTGCTGAAATGTTTTTAAAGAATAAAAGCAACATTCAATACGATTAAAAGGTTAATAGCGACTAAACAAGACAAAATTTTATGCAGTTTGCCAGCAGCCACAAATATTTTATTGGCTTTATTTTATATAAGAAGAACAAGCAGTCAAAAACATATGGAAATTCGTAAAACTTATGTAGTATTTAAATGCACAATGTTGGCTATTTAATGTTGACTTAATTTTGCAGTGAAAAACTTAATTTTGTATATAAATAGCATTTAAAAATAAATGACATATAAATCAGTACTGAATTATTGGCCCTTAGTTCTTACATGCTTTAATATTTGCTGTATTTATTTCGTACAGAAACAGTATTTATTGTGTTTGTTTCTTATAATAGAGAACAGAAAAAGGTATAGTAAAGAGAAGGTATAATAAACCAAATACACGAAAAAAAGAGAATATATTTAAGTATTTGGTTTTTGTACTTCTGCAAAAGCCTAGTGGAGATGTTGTTAATTTTTTTACCTGTGGCGTATGATTTATATGTAATTTTACTTAATATAATATTACTCATACGTATTGCTTTGGTGCTGCTGTATTTTATAAATTTTTCTTGTAAAGCAGCGTTAACCAAGCCCCGAACGCACGCGCACAAACATATTATGTGTTTGTGTGCGGTCGAAAACAGAAGCTGCGGTCGCTGCCGAATTGTACACTGTGTAACAATATTAAATATTTCGTTTCAAACTTTTGAAAAAAATACAATTCTGTGTTGTTTTGTCAAAGGTCCACAGAATTGTTATAATATAAAATTATATAATGCCGAAATATATCGAGTAGGGGGAATTGTATGAACATTGCAATTGTAAGTTATGAACTTGAAAGGTTAAGAAGTTTTTAAAATTATATCTATATTTATTTCGGTTTTATGAAGTTTAATTCTCAGAAAGTCGTCTAATTTTGTGTCTGTTAATCTATTCCTATGTTTGATTTTAACGATTTTTAATATAGAAAAAGAAATTTATTGGGAATTTTGGCTTTCATTTCATCAAGCAATTTTTGCCTTTAATTATTTTTAAATTTTTCATAATTAATATGGCACGACAAGTAATGCCGCCTTATATTAAATTTGCCACATTTTGCTAAATGCTTCAAACAAATATAACATTGCGGCTTCCTTTCACGATTTTCAAAAAAAAAAAAAAAAAAAAAAAATACATCAGTTCCCAAGAATTATTGAACATTGTTGCTCTGTGTGCTTTTGTGTTGATTACGAAGAAAAAGTAAACAAAGCCAAACAAGCGTGTGTGGTGTTGCTTTCACAAAGTTTGAGCAGAGACTGGTGATAGGCTGATGTTTTGAAACGAACAAATTTGTTGTATACATGTCAATTGCCGACCGTGTCTGTGTAAAAAATACGAGTATTGACTGCCTCGTGAGGCAATCACTGTTGTAAAGTATCTCAAGAGACAATATTTCTTTCGCAAATGTCTTAGTTTTTTTTTTTAAATATATTAATTTTCGTACAATTAGTTTGCCTTTTTGCTTGGAAGCAACGATAATGTATTCGATTGATTTTTCATCGATATGGAAAATCCAACATTACATTACAGATAGTGTTTTTCATTTTTGGTTTGAAAAAAAGCTTAAATTATTGAATTTAAAATTTAAATTTGTAGCAATCTCGTGTCTGAATATAAATTTTAAAAACATTAGTCTGATATCTAAACTAAAATTATTTTATCGTTATATTGCTCTTCAGATCAATGAGCATAGACCAGGATGGCGCTTAAGTGGTCTCTATATCTTGCAGTATACGTAAAAGTAAATGAACTTTTTTATTTACTCATTTAAGTTTCTTCATAGTCATGTCTATTGCGACACATAATTAGATTTTGAATTTAAAATATATTTTTTTTTTATTTTTATCTGTAGCAAAGCTGCATGTACAGCAGGCAACTATTAAATTTAATAGAATTAAAACTTCATCTCTTTGGTAGTAGAATAAGATGCACGTAGTTTGAAAAAGTAGCATCTGATGCAGCTTGTTAAATTCAGGAAACATTTTATCTTAAAATTTAACGATCCATATAATTTATTTATAAACACATGTGCATATACATGCATACTTATCAAAAACTACGTGTTTGTGTCATTTTGCACATGCTTAAATATTCATCTGCATGCATATGCGTATGTATATGTGTGTGTGTGTGTAAATGTGAAGCTCGCCACATCTTAGTCAAAAGTAGCGGTCACGCTTCTTGTGTATGTATTTGACAATTATTATAATTAATTACTTCATGAAAGCTGCAACTACCAGTTACTACAACTACATAGAAATAGAATATACAAAATTTTCATACTCTTCACAGCTGACCAAAGGAATATTTTTGGTAATTCTATTTAAGAAAACATACATGCATTCCCACAGTTATGAAAATAACATTAACATAATATTTTACACTTAAAGCCTGTTTCCGTTCTTTGGGTTTAATTTTATCATTGAAATACTTGTGAAGAATATAATGGACACAAATACGTATGTATGCATGTGTTTTTATATGCTAAGATATAAATATATATAATGGTGAATTTATATAAATTTTTTAATTAGCTATCAAAATGTTCAGTATCACTATTAACATGATAATTGGACACACACATACTTTATTATCAATGTTGCCAAGAGCTGCTGATATTATATGGTTAACAAATTATACACATGCTTATGCTCTTTCATTTAATCCTTAATATTATTTTAAATTTCAGCTTAGAGTTTAAGAAAATAGGCATGTGCTTTTGAAATTTGTAAATTTTTAGTTGTATTTCTCAAGTACTAGACTTTGGCTGGATTTAGGATTAACATTCACTGAAATTTAATAAATAGTCTTCAAATTATGCGATTCAGCTCTGCTCTTAATTTTATTTCGTTCGATAAAAGGACGTGGCTACTTTCTATATATCCTTTCTCCAAAAATAAATGTTAAGCAACCTCTGTAATTCAAATACATGAAAAGCTATAAAATTTTTCTTAAGTTATGCGTCTTAACAGCGGTGCAATTTATGTTTCGTTCGGTACTAAAACATAGATACCTCTCCCATATATCCTTTTTCTTAAAAACCTAATTTTAGCTGCTTTTGTAACTGCTATATACGAAATATCTATAAAAGTCTCAGAAATTTTGCGTTTTTGTTCTGCTCTAATTCTCGTTGCATTCCCTACAAGGACTTGAATACTTTCTATATATCCTTTTTTCTTAAAAAACCTAATTTTCGCAATATTTATGACTAAAACAAAGTACAAATCAATAAATATCTCTAAAGTCATGCGCTTAAGCTATGCTGCTATTTTCGTTTAATTCGGTACAAGAACATGTCTACCTCCCATATATCCTTTTTCTTAGAAATCAACTTTAAGTTGCATTTGTATCTGAAATAAATTAAAAATCAATAAATGTCCCTGAAATTGTGTTTTTTTCAGCTCTGCCGTAAAAGTTGTTTCGACCGATGCAAGGACATGACTGCCTTTTTAACTAGATTTTAGCTAAGTTTCTGAATGAAATGCAATACCAAAAAATAAATGTTTCTGAAAGTGTATGTTTTAGTTCTACTATAAATTTCAAAAAGGATCAAAAAAATAAGCTTTACCTGCCAATTGGACAATAATGCGCTAAAAACTAATCGAAATTATTTTGCTGCATAATTTGTTGAGTTCATTGTAAGCATAGGGCCACCTCCCATATTAAACATTTAATTTAATCTGGGATTATTATTAGAATTAATTAATAAATTTGATATTTTCCTTTTGAGCTCATGATTCAATACAAACTTATGAAAGTTTGTTATGAACTACATCAGCCTACACACGTTTTTTGTTGATTTAAAAAAATATATATTTTTAAAATGATACTTGAAAGATTTTCTAACTTGACTTAGAAAAGAGTTTAGAAAAATTAATTTCATATTTGATTCATACTATTTATCGAAAAAGTTTTTTGGTTTAAGTATTTCAATAAAAATATCTGAAAGACATTTGATAGATAGCAAAAAAAAATTACATTTGTACGAAAAAAACATTAACAATCAATTATTTCGGCTTTTTTGTGCATGTAGGTGTTTTTAATATTATAAAGTTTTAAAACAAGACATTAAAATTTGATTATCTTTTTTAAGTGAAACATATTCAACAGTTTCAGTGCAATAATTATTTGAGTTTAGAGGGATTTTAGCTTGTTGTAGAATTATTTATAATATTAAATATAAAATCTTAGGATTTTTAATAGTTTTTTAAAAAACATCTAATGCAAATCCCCTAAGTTATAAACCAAACTGGCAACGCTGATACATGTTACAAAAACAAAATGGAAATGCCTATTTAAAATATTTATGTAAAATACAAAGTTTTATAACAATAAAAATCCAATATACACGTACTGACAGCTCGATATCTCCACAATAAGCGAACATGTTTGTGTATGTGTGTGTCTGTACTCGTTTATTTCGTTCATTTCAAAGTCAAAAAGTTATAGATGTTGCCGCTGTCATTGTTGGCATTTAGAAATGTCTTCCGTTTGTGGCTGACTTGTTTCACTTTAGCATCTCATACTCATTTAAATGTACAAATACCACCATCATTGTTATTATTATTATTTTTATTATTATTAAAACTTTATATGCAGTTTTAAACCACCATTACAACATACAATATACGAGGACTTGTTGTAAAGCCCAAGCAAATTACGTATGTTTCTTTTCTACGTAAATGTGTATGTTTGCATGCACTCACATATCCATTTAATTGTACATCAGTATTGCGTTTTTGTGGGTGAGTATGTATCTGGTTGCAAACCAAATAGCTTGACACAAAATCAGCATAATACACAGAAAAAAAAAACCGTTCAAATTTAAGGCAAACAAAAGAGAGAATACTTTTTAGCATATAAAAGCGCCCAAAGCTAAGCTGTAATCTTTAGATATTGAAAAAAAAAAAATTAATTTTGAACTACACAAGCTGTCCATGTGCTCCCATTGGCTTTCTTTAAAGTATAAACAATTTTCTTAAGTGTTTTCATTTAAAAGTCTTTTCCATGCAAATAATTGCAATAAAAATAGCAATAAAATCCATTAGCTGTCATGGTAGTATCACCAACATCACTGCAACTTCTTGAACTGAAAACAATTGAAATTGCCAAAACTATTCTTGACGATGATGATGATGATGTTGATGATGATGATGATGACGATGAGCAAGATATACTTTATGAAGTTGCTGGTTCTTTTACCGATGACAATGATTTAAATGTTAAATAGTTGTTAGTGTTGTTTTGTAAGCTTTCTTCTTTGTTCTCGTAGGATATCCGTAGATGAATTTGAATTTAGGGAATTTTCTTTGGCTGCAAGCAGGAAATGTTCAAAAATATTAACATGTCATACCAAAACCAATGAACATACATACTCGTATACACAGGCATGCACACACATATCAAAAATGACCCAGAAATTGAGTTCATATCCGTAGAGTACTTGCATAAATTCATATTGTTATCATTTGACATATTGTTACTCATTAGCTTTTGCAATAACTTTTCTACATTTCTTTGACTCACAGCCATATACACACACACACACACACACACTCTCAACTCTTTTAAGAGTACGAGTAGTAGGGCAAAATATTTAACTGCTGCTTACAAAAGTATTCATGGATGAATGATCGTTTGTTCGTTTGCTCGTTCTTTGTGCACTACTTTCAAGTAGAGAGTCTTAAGAAAACAAACAAACAAAATAAGAAACAAACAAATAAACATAAACAAAAAGTTTATTTTAGCTTAATAGAGTGAGAGAGCACAGACCAAACGGAAAGTAAAATAAACTAAACTTAAACATTTTGGCATCAGCATTGGCACTAACAGTAACATTAGCATTGTTAAATATTATCATCATTATACGAGTATGTGTTTGTAAGATAGAGATGTATAAATTTAAACTACTTGTAATTTTAGTTACGCTTTGGCATATTATTATTATTATAATTATTATCGTCGTGGTTAGTGTTTTATGACTGTTCTTGCTTTTCTTGCCACACAAATATTTTATTAAGAAACGGAAAGGCAAGTGGTTTGGACATTGCTTTTGTATTAGATTTCTAAAGAAAGCACACAAAAAAATTTTGGCTGTTCATGTAACTTTTTTACTGTGGGGCAGGTTGAAAATATTTTTTGAATTTTAGCAGACAAACGCACAAAGGCAACTACATCGACTTCACACGCACATAGAACACTTTAACTCCAGCTTATTTCAACATAAACTCAAAACAGATGTTTGAAAGTCGACCCAGCCTACTGTGATGCTCTTATTTACCATTGTTGATGTTTATATTTTAGATTTGTTTGCTGAAACCGGAAGCTGCAGCAGCAACAAAAAGACAAATATTTTTGATGTTGAGGGTTTTGCGATACATAAAGATTGACTCATATATAGTAGAAATTTCTATAAATTAAATTGTTAGTTATTTTGTATGCTTGCGTTACACTTCTGGGACAAGACAAGCTTTGTAGCAGTTATTAGAGATGATTGAAAATAATATGCAATAAAGTCATGTTATTTATTACATCATCATGTAATTTACGAAACTCCATAACCCAGCAAAAAATAGATAAATTAGTCTAAAAACTTTGTAACTTTTAAAACTTCTTAATTATCACAAGAAGTGAATTCATGTTTAACTATTTTCTAAAGTCGAATAAATTTCTAATGATTAAAGTGACGAAAATTAAGATTTTAAAAGCTCTAAGATCAGATATTGCCACTGGGTCATCAAAAATTTGTTTGTTAGTCTTAGAAAAAAATCTTGGACTCAGGGGAAATGCATGGGTTCAATTCATTGATTTTAACGTACAGAAATTTAAATAAATTTAAAATCATGCCAGTTCGGCATCAATCAAACAAACTCATGATTGGAAAATTGCAAAAGAAATTTAAAATTGAAATTTTAAACTGATTGTGTCAAATATATATATATATTTCTTGCGAAATTTTACACTCATTCCACACTTAGTTTAAAGTGACACTTTTTTTGCTTAATTTTGCACAATATTGAAAGGTATTTGTTTCTTCTGTAGAATTTGTTTCAATATAATTTAGGACGTTTGAAAATTCATATAACGATATGTATGTGTGTTTTTCGATGTGTACAAGTTTTTTTAATTTGGCATAAATAGAGGAGTTTTGCAATATTCACCATATATTTTGGGAGATAGTAGGAACGCAACTTGTCACGATTTAAATAAATTTACAGGACCAAAAATAAATATAAAATTAATTAAGAAACTCGAACAATAAGTTAATTATCCGCCGCTAATGGAAGGGATCAAATCGCGATCATTAAAAATCTTTCAAACATACAAAATATTTTGCCAATTATTTCATATTGATGAGTTGAGTTTATGACTGCTTAAACTTAAATTCTTTTTTTTTTAAATCGTCTAAAGAGTGAGCAGAGTTAAAATATGATTCATAATTTCTTATATTTGTTGTAACGTTATCGAGTTTTATAGCCACTCTTATTAAGTTTGAGTTACTCACCATACAGATCATTAACAAATTTTATTTAATGTGAATAGAGTCTATAATATTGATGATAAGTATGATTCACTAACGAATATCAATAACATCAGTTTACTCTTTATAAGATTGTCTGTGTTCCTCTGCTGTTGTTTGTTTTTACGGTACTTCCCATTTTGATTATGTTGTTTTAGCCAACAATAAATAAAGAAATAACTATACACAATTGAATTGAGTCAATCGCAAGTAATATAAGTTATGAGTACCCTGTCAATGTCGGAATCATATTTATTGCAATTTTTACTTCGATATTAATGTGACTGTGAGTTCATCAGAGTTGTGAAATTTTAGTGATGGCTATCACTGATTAAAATCGATTAATCCTTGAACTCTCCATCAATAGATGTAATTCAATTAATGACTATTTAAAAACATTCTTATTTTAGAGGTTTAATCATTCGATGTCCAGCAAATTCTTTAAAGTTGAGAAATTATTTGGAAAAAAATTATATGTTAAATAATTGAGTTTAAGTCCTGACCAGAAAATATATGAAAATATTCTCAATTCAAAGGTATTATATATAATATTTATATATATTATATATATTATGTCCTGTGGTTCCTATTAGGAATAAAGGGCCACGTCATCGTTGGGATACGTTGGTTTATGTTGTTTGTTGTGGTTTCAGTAATCGCTTGTGTTTAGGACGAGTGACTGATTGGGCCTCATGTCCGATCCTAGTGTTGGGGCTGCCAGCAACCTCTAAGCAGGATAGCCAACTAATGGCAAATTAAACAACTGAGCTTCAGTGACTGTTTGTCCTGAGACGCATCGGTGTTAGCATGCCATTCAGGTTACTCAGATGTGCGCCTTCACACTCTAGCTGCCGACCGAAGAGTGTCTGTGCGGCATTACCAGGGGGTACTTGGTATAAGACCGGAAGTAGTGAGCTGCTTGGGAATTTCAGACCAAAGGAATTGCTTCTTGTCACCTCCAAGTGGGTGACAGGCAGATAGCTTTCGACCTCTGCGAAAAACCCCACCCCCATATTAATATTTATAATCGGATGGTTATCCGAACTCAAATTCCTGAATATTTTTCCCCTTCATCTCTCTGATTGTTGGTTATTTACAGTTTTAATAAAAAACCAATAACAAGAAGGGCCTAATAAAAACTGATCTGAAAATAACAAGTAAAAAAAGGTCCCAAAATACGAAAAATGGCTTCAAAAATATTATTTGTTGTGTTCAATGTCAAAGTTTTGGGCCTTCAAAAAGAACAAAAAAATGGACCTTATAAATAATGGCCCCAAACTAAAAAATCAAAAATGTATCCAAAACTTAAAAGTGAAAAACAGCACCTAAGTTTATTTTGTAGTTTTCAATATAAAAATTTAATTTTGATTTGGGTCTATTTCTCTGTAAAGACGACGCTCACTCTCTCTCACTCTCTCTGTACGACCAAGTAGGTAACGTGTGTCTTCTATTTATTTTTGAGTAATGAGTTTCGAATAGAAATATTTTTGTTTGCCATAAGATGAACAACTATCATGGATGCTAATGAAACCGAAAGACAAAACACTACTTAAGGATGCATACGAAATGGTTGAATGCTCATATCATACATGAGCTTTCTTATGCTGTCAATGTCAGTTCAGTATTTAAATAAACTAACACCCATAGACATGTACTCATACAGAGGCTCACAAATGTGTGTACTCGTATATAAATCCTCTGTACTTGTATTCACTTATTTCTTCTTGTCTTCATCAAGTCAGTATTTTATACTGACATCACAATGGCATAGAAAATGAAGATGTTATTTTTTTATTCTGTTGCTGCCTGTCATTCATTCATTGTCTATGTTTATGTTTTTGTTTTTGTTGAAAAAATATATATAAACATATACAAATTATATGGATACATGTACAGGATACATGTATTTGTGAAGAATGTTTACCCAGCGACGGAAAGAAACACTAAGCAGGCCTTCTAGAATGACTTATTTGGCCTTCTGGAAGGCCTTACGTGGCCTTTGCCCCATTCCATACTCATACATTTTTTACACACGATGTCCTAGGCAGCCAAGGCGTTCTAAGTTCCCTTCTTACACAGGCCTGGTAGAAGCCCTTATTCAGTCAAAAATTTATTTTTAAATTACCTTTAGAAATGCAAAATCGAAGTAAAAACCCATAAAAGTGCTAAAATATCAACTCTACAAAATAGTGATTATTGTATTATGTTGAATTTCAGCGTTAACTATTTATTTATTTATTGAACACTACATTTTTAGAAGGGAGTAGGTAGGCCTTCAATAATGCCTTCGTGAGAAGGCAAGCGAGCACGAGTACAAAATCTAAAAGAAGCTCTAGGAAGGCCTTACGTAGAGCCTTATAAATGAAGGCCTCCAAAATTTCGCCGCTGGGTAATGGCTTCAAATATATGTGTTTTATATTTTTTGTGTGTCTAGAATCTAGAAATTAAATAATATTTTGCAACACTTATGCTCACACTGCTGTAAGTGTATGGTGCTTTTGTTAACAATATATGTTTGTATGTGATAGAAATTTATTTAATCGTTACAATAAAGCTTATGTCAGAAATTATATTTACAAAATAGATGTGGTGAATTTTTAATTGCAAACTTTTTGATATAAGGTTGATTAATATAGCAGGTGCTAAAATAGGAGTGATGTAAAAACATCTAAGATCCCTTAAAATATACCAGAAATAAAATATATATTGTTTCTTGTGATAATTTTCAAGATATTTGTAAGACCCTTCTCTTAGACTAAAATGTAATGCAAAGAAGACACAAACGAAAAAAGATCAGCGTGATCGTGATCGTGATCAGCAATGAGAAATGCTCAGCAAGAACCCACACCAAACAGCAAATATCTGCACCACTACACAATTATATGGAGACGTTGTTGGTAGGCAGTAGAGAGTCTTAGTAGGCGCGTTAACTGGACATTGCTCGGTTATAGGGAGGACCAGGACGTGGAAAAATGGCACTCCGGATTTCTGTAGGATGTGTGGAGATGAAAAGGAGCCAGAAACTATAGAGCATATCATCTGTCATTGCCCAAGGCTGCAACGCCATACGCAAAGATGGCTAAGCAGACGTTTCAATGAGGGCATTAGTGATATCGCGAACTGCAAACTTGAGGATATCAGAGGCTTTATCATGGGAATTAAATGGCTGAATGATGAATGATACCGGTTCTTTGTTTCTTCTTGGGCAGTAAGGAGACTAATTAGTCAATAAATTATAAATGAAGGGTATCACAATGGATCCAATTGGGTCTCCGAGTGGATGTGTATTTCACAGTACCCTTCCTAACCTAACATAACCTAACCTTGTTGGTATGCAACGGCTGATGGGAAGCCCTAAATAGGACATTTTTGCTCATTATTTAGATAAACAACAACACTGAACTAGTTTTTAGTAAATATTTATTTCCTTGTGATTATGAAAAATAATATCCTGTAACCGATGAAATTTATGTTTTGTAACATGAAAGAACATATTATAGAATTGCTGTGAAAATTAAGTAAAATTTCTAAAATTTTCTTTCTCTTTATATTGAGCGTATCCTTAAAAAGTTTAAATTTGTTTAATTAACACAATTTGAATGAAATCCCTAACAAATTATTAACAGCGGTATTACGGTATTTTAAAAAAAAATTCTTATATCGGTGTACACTTCACACCAAAATAAATCATATTCTTTGCTTTTTGTCTAAATTGTCATCAAAATAATCCATAAAATTATTATTCTCTCTTTAACTTCTTTCTTTTGTATGCATATTTTTTCTTCACTCTCTTTTATACACATTTGCATATCTTCAGAAAACATAAATTATTAGATTTAAGTCAAATTTATAATACAATGACCCTTCTAAAATATGCAATATCTTTCAACCAGAAAGACTTATAATCAAATATTAAAATGGGGATAAATAACATGCAATATAAAACAAATTTAAGGACACACTTTCATCAATGACTTGAATCATAACAATAACACTTCAATAATCCTTAAACGGGAGGGGCAGAGAAAAACTAAATGATGCATAAAAATCAAATATTTTATTTTTTATCGGCTACACGACAAATAAATTACAACAGTGATTTGACCAGTTCAGCTCTAACTTTTCAACCATCTATTTTGCATATTGTTTTTAAAAGTTTATCGTTATGAAAAATCGACTAAAAATAAAGCAAAATACTTGCAAAGGAAAAGGAAAAATTGTTGGCGAGAAAAAAAATGTATGGAACAGGAGAAAAAAAACTTTTTTGCTTAATTAGAATAAATTCAATTAGTAACTTTTAGATTCCAGAAAATAAGAAGAAATAATAAAAAAAAATCATATAAATGATTCATTAATTCGTTGTGTATGAGAAATGTTCAGAATGAATGACAGACAAGTATTGGATTCATATTTTAATTTTCAATTCAAATATTTTTTTAAAAATGCCTAAATTGAATGACTTCTAACCGAAAAATTCGAAAGAAGGAAATAGGCGTAACTTTCTACATCCAAATTTACCAGTTCAGTGAGTGCCACAATGTAGGCAACATTTTCATTTCATCTGCCTTCATATACATACATAGATGCACATACACATTAATACATACATAAATAAATTGCTAGTATCGCAGCATGTTTGCTTTAAGCAACACCATAGTCTATGTGTTTAATATTTAATTTTATTTCGTAATTCAACTACTCAGCAAAATACTTTTTCTTAGTAAAAATTGCCATAGTAAATGTATTTATATATGTATGTATGTATGTATGTTTGAACACATGCTTTGCATATCTGTCCATATTCATTTGTATATTCTCTGTCATATTTTCCATTATCTCTTTAATGTCTACTATATTCTGTTGACATTTATAAATTGTGGTCAAAAGTTTATGACAACGAGAGAATTCTATAGCGACGACAGACATAAACTGGCTAAATCCAGCTCAACATTAAAAAGAAGATAAACACAAAAAAAAGAGAAAAAAAAATATATATATAAAATACATAACAGAAATCGACATTTGTCTAAAATAAGAGAACACCATTTGCAGTACAACTTTGCCGGTTTTGAAAAATTGCAAGTAAATAACTACACTGTGCAACGGGGGAAAAAATATGGTTAAGATGTTGAACGGGACTCATTTTCAGGTCAGACAAAGCTCTAAATTTTTGCACCATGAAATATTATCAATTTTGCAGTGCCGGCATAAAATTCCAGCAAACATTTTGGCTTCGGCCAAAGCAAGTCAAAACGAAATAATGTAAAATCTTTTTGAGGCCATCACACAAATCTGAAATTATCAAGAAGGTGGAGAGAGGGAGATACCTTCTGAATGAAATATTTTTACCCCCATTCGATGCTTATTTTAATGTTCGTCTTAACTAAAAGTAAATATCCGACCAACCATCCAACATTCTTAAAACAAAGTTTAGATATCCGTCTGCCTTTGGTTTTGTGCATCCTGGGAAGTGTTTTAAAACTGCACATATAAGGAAAGATGGAAGTGTTTTCTGCTGTTTTTAATATTTTAATACATTTATTTGGAGGAATAATTTTGAAACCTCTATCTCTTCGTTAGACTGTGAAAAAACCAGCAAAAACAAGTTGTATCCTGAAACAAGATGAAACTAACGGCTATAAGCAAAAAAAAAAAAAAAACACAATGGAAAACAGTTGTGGCGGCTCCATGTTCCACCAGGTATTAAGGCTTTTTATATAATGGTATACGCTATATGGGCATTTCCAGAAAAAGGTCAACCGCGACAGAAATATTAAAAACGGGAAAAAAAATTTTCTTTATCAAATTTAATTAGAAAACTGTCTAAATTTTTATAATTTATTAACTTAAATAATAATTCTTTTATTTTTGTTATCATTGGAATATAACCTGTTTTATTTATTTTTTATACTTATAAATTAAAAATTTTAAACCTAAAAAATGCCTTTGGAATCATTGTCCCGTTCGCGATGTCCCGTTCGCGATTCTAAAAAAAATATTTAAAAAAAATAATAATAAGGATAATTAAAAAAAACAAAATGCTAAATAAAAACTTTATATCTATCTCTGCTTTAGTTAAAAAATAATCTCCATTTAATAAACTGACAAAATTCGCAGAGTTTTAAACAAAACCACACACCGAAAAAAATGACTTACATTTTTTGTCCTGTTCGCGATCGCAAGTTTATCCAAAATATTTGGAGAACGTTCATATTTTATAATTATCTTTTTGTTCTCAAAAATTGTTCTACTAAAATGCTATTAAATATTTATAAAAAGTTAAAAAAAAAAATTTGAGTTTTCATATTTTTTTTTCAAGTTGAGTGCGTACGAATGTCCCGTTCGCGATCCTGGAAATGCCCATATGCGACTTTTTGTACCTTACTTTAAAAATTAATAATATGGGCGATAAAGCGGGCTCAAGGATGTTTTTTAAACTTTTTTCTTTACCAAAACGAGTTAATTAATTTAAAGTACTATTATTTAAAATTAATTTCTACTGAGGAAGCGAACCAACGGTGTGGCGAAATATCGAAGAAATAAAAATTAAAACATTTTTATACAAAAAATTACCAAAAGCTTTAAAAACTATTATACCATTAAAATTAAAAAGCTGAAGAAATTATTAAGGTTTTGGTTCGACACAAAAATTTCGACGAGTCACTTGCAGTCCTTCTGAAAACAAGTCCTGAATAAAAATAGAATTAAGTTTAAGTAATTAATAAATGTTATATATAAATAAAATAATTGATTGTATTTTAATGCCATTTCATGCACCTGTAATGCCAACTGCAAAGAAAATAATCATTTGCCACCTTTCCTCAACTGCTGAATAACTCATTTCCAAATTAAAATGAAAATATCTTCCGTACCATTGTGGTGGTTGCTGCTGGTTTCATTTTGAACAAGTTGTTTTTATTATTATTCAACATTTCACCAGACAAACAGAATTTTATAGAAAAAAAATTTTAAAAACAAAATCTTAAAATATAAAACAGCAAAGAACGACCATTCGAGTTTTAATAGCTAATGAGACACACACTCACACACACACACACACACACGCACACACACATTCAAAATAAATAAGAAAACGAAATCCTGCACCATTTGCACTAGTAATTTCAGTAACTACAGAGTAACAACATATTTACTGCCATTTGCCATCGTCAACAGAAAACATCCACAACGACAACAGAACAAGAAATGACAACAAAATGGCACAAAAAAATATATTAAAAAAAACATGTACAAAGAATATAAAATTAAATGAGTAGAACGTTGGTGGAATACGCCACCAAATAGACTCTATAAACATTTGCAGTACTGTTGCTCATAAAAGTTGAATGATTGTCTCTCCTGGATGATAGTCTGGGAAATGTTGCAACTTAAAAGTATAAAATATTTGATAAAAGTCAAAATCTTATATCTAAAGACAGCTGGATCAGATGTACTTTTTGTCGTATAACGAATGAAAAGATTTAGGAAAGTTTAAAAAGTATTATATCCTCTGTTTTTACGCAGTCCTTGCGGCAAAAGACTGTCTGTCTGATTGCCTGCCTCGCAAGAAATATAGACCTGAAATGTTCACACAATACGTTTAATTATCACGCTAGTAGTAGTAAATATATAAAATTTACAAAACATAAAAACTACAGGGTGTACTAAAAAGAGCAACGTAACCCTTTTAAAATTTTATTGTATATTTTGTAGGCATTTGTGTTATTAAACAAACTAACAACAGGAAATACTAAATTGTAAAGAAAATAAAAATTAAAGGGTATTCTGTTAGGCTATGTAATTTTCACACTGAAATATTGAAATTCATTCATTACTCGCTTGTAGTGCAGAATAACACAACGACATAAAAAACAGTTAAAATTTAAATAATTAATAGCCTAGAAAATTTTTTTTGTTATGGAGTTTATGGACACATTATTTAACCGATTTTGACAAAACTTGTTCCAAAATAAATTTATTTATTTATAGAAGTGCACTTAATTTTTTGGGTTAAATTCGGTTTAGTATTTTAGAAGCTATAAGCGTTAAAAGTGCTTACTTATACATAAAATCGTGCTCATGTTAGTGGCAAAGTCTCTCTTTAGTGAACTTATTTTATATAGATTTAATTAAAAAAAAAATAATGAGAGCCTAAATCAGATAATAATCAAAACATACATCAGAGAATAAGTTGCTTTGTGTATGCACTCCAATAGAAAACAACATTCTATAATTAATAAAAAAAATTTCATGTTATATTATCCCTACCAGTTGCTAAAATGCTATCATCTTCCTCTTCCAGCTCTTTGCGTGAGAAGAAGAAATCTTCTACTAATTTAAACATATTGAACATAACTTTTTGCGTCTATATCGAACTAGAAAATGTTTACGTGGTTGTATGAGTTACTTTTATTATTCTTCTTTGTAACTTGCATTGGTATTGTGCGAATTTTTAAAAAATTCAAAAGTAAAAAAAAAAATCTTATTTGTGCTGTAAAAATTTCTACCATTTTTAGTGGAGTCCGTTTTTCAACCAAATTGGTCATGATTTTTATGAACTTTGCGCGTTATTTGCTTAAAAATGTATAACAAAATTATTTAAATGGAGACTACTTTCCCAAATGTTTTTCATTGCATGCGCTTCATTTGTTTGTCCTACAGTGCGTCATACCATTTGCTAGATTTTATTATTTATTTGTATTTATATACGCAACATGGCGGGTCATCATAAATAATATAAAAGTAAAAGTAAAAATAAAAAAAAGTGACATACGTAGTTAGCATGAGAGCATTAAAAATATCTGTGAAGTAAATTCTGTAAATATGTCATTGTCATGCCGCACCCAATAATGTGAAAGTGTGTGAGTGAACATGTAAATTCGCTATGCATTAACTTGTATGCATGCATACATTTGTTCTTGAGTGAAAATGTGTTAAACAAATGTTGCATGAGTTTCATTATTTGCAATGTTATTTAACACACAACATGTAAAACGTTTCATATTGGTTTGTTTGTAATAAAATTGCGATTATTGTCTTGTGTTTTTGTTGGCTTTTTCCAACATAAGGATTTTTTTGGGTTTTTTTTTTTTTTTTTTTGTTTTATGGTAAAATCTCAAACTGTTTAAAATTATAAAGCAACCGATAAAAACGGTGATTTTAGCTTCGAAGTAAATGTGTTTTTTTGCTGTTTGTATGCGAAAAGAATTTCTTTGCTAATATAGTAATTAATCAAATATGTAATAATTCTTGGGAGAAAAATACGTAACTCCAAAGGATACAAAATTCTATGTCATTTTCTGTTTCATTGAAAATTATATTGAATCACATTATTTTTTTTTTAAGTAAAAATTTAAATTCAATGCTTTGTTTCGGTAAACTGTTTCAGAGAAGTTTTGGCAAAATATTCCTTATCCTAAGTCGGTAGTCCTTTGAAATTTTACTAGCTTCTCTTAAGGTTGCGATGAATATATGTATGTGTCCCTGTAATAATTAACCCCTGTTTAGTTTAATGTTAGTATTTTCTTTTAGAGTCCATATCAACTGTGATATCCTGATGTTATTCATGGCAGTGTTGTTAACAATTTTTTTCCACCACGTGCAAGCACGTATTCAAATCTTCTTTTTTAGAAAAAACACTCGCATATTGTGTCGATTGTTAAGCATGTTTATATGCCTGCATTTTATTGGTGCTTATACCAAATCATCACCTACTAGGCTTCTAAAAGTTTGAATATTAACAAAATAAAACTTTTATAAAATATAATCTGAAGATTATTTCAAATGAAAATAAATTAAATACTAGTTTATATTGAACTGACGACATAATCATCCGTATTCTAGATGTAAAATCATAAAAATATCTTTAAACACTTAAACAATATACTTAAAGTATTGAAAGCATTTAGAATTAATTGTAGTAAATCAATTTATTGAACTCTCTCTCTCCCTTTTCTCCTGTAACTCTGTCATGTGTAAGTAGAGAAAAATTGGCATGATGTGCAGTTTGTTTTACTAACATGCGTGACTACTACGTGTGATGGCATTAGTGGAAACCATAAACTCTTATTCAAAATCCTGAACCAATTTTAACCCATAATATTTCGTTCTCTTCTCAGAATAAATATTTTTAATTTGCTATAAGTTTTGTCCAAATCGGTTGAATAATGTGTCCATAAACTTTATAAGAAAAAATGTCCTCGCCTGTTAATTTTTTAGATTAGTGTACTTCTCTACCATCATTCTTATTAACCTATATTTTATAACACCACTACAGCATTTTAATCTTAAATAAATCATAGCAAAAAGGTAGCTAGTTGCCAACAAATCCTTTCAAATAAAAAATTCTATGCAAAGTCGGTGCAGCTATGGAGTAGCATTGCGATCAGCAATTGTTCCTTATTTGGGGTATACCCATTCCTAATATCGCTTTAATATGTTTCAGAAAAATTTTTAATATCTTAGAATTAATCCAGAAGGAGTGGTTGTTTCGCAATTAATTATGAGAATATTTATAATAAGTATGTATGGTGAATACCCCTTTCCCCTGTTCTTTCGCTCTAAGATTTTGATGTAAGCTTAAGTTGTATTTTGTTCTTGGAGTGACACACTGTAAGTAAAACATTCCATAATATGAAGGGTTCCTCACTTGCTGTTTTTGTTGTTCTTAATCCACAAACTAGAAAATTACTGCTGCAAGTAATAATGATACATACACAAACAATGAATAGTCGATACTCTGCATTCAATTCATTCAATTGTTTGAATGTTCGTTTTTTACTCCATATTTAATGTTCTTCGTGTCATTCCTTAATGTTTCGCAACTCATAAAATGTCCTTAATACAGAAACGTGTAAAGCAACAACTTCAACTAGTTGCCCATTCCAACATATTAATAGAGCAGCAGTAGTATATTTTTTTTATTTTCATTAAGAAGTGAAAAATTCAGCTTGATGTTGGCTGGATAAATGGCTGGCAGAAATGGCTTGTTTAATTTAGACAATAAAAAAAAAAACAAGACTAAAAAAATTAAGTGGAAAAACTTAAAATTAAACAAACTTAAGCTGTTTATTTATCTTATTCATTTTATGTCTCTCCTTTTTCCGGTAACTCTTTCATCAAACTTAACATTTTCCACAGAAGGATAAATCTTAATGACAACCACTAATCTTTAGGTACACATCTCGTACAGCACACAAAGCCATCCATGACTGCCTGCCAAACTCCCAACAAATGAAGGTGTTGAAAACTAGATTTTAAAACAAATTTTAATTTGTTTCGAAATGTCAATTTTGCTTTTAGTTGTTTGTTTAAGATTTTGTATTTAAGATACGGCAAAGTTGAAAGCAAAAATTATTTATGATCTGTTTTATTATTTAAAGCAAAGATTTTCAAATCAAGTCATTTTTATTACATATTTTTTTTTTGGAAAAGAAAACTAAACAACAAAGAAATTTGGATATAAAAAATTTTCTCACATCGGGAGTAATAATAAAATTTTTGGATAAAATAACGTATGAATTGATTAAATGATTGTGAATAGTATTCAAAACCTACCAATTTGCGTAAAAATCATGAAAAATTTGTTGTTGTAACTTAAGCTAGTTTATATCCAGTATTTCGTTAGTGATCATGCAAACTCATCAGTCGATCTTCAATAAATATTTAAAACAATCTTACTAATGAGATAAAGTAATCACAAGTTTACTAGAAAATACGTAAAAAATTATTAAACTAAACTTAATCCATATTTCGATAATCTGTCAGGGATTGGGGAGTAGGCTTTATTATATTTTACAAAAGATCTATTAAACATGTCTTCAAATAGAAAAAATTAATGGTCGTAATATTTACTTAAGACTTTACGAAATACATAAATTTAATTTTTACCTTAAATCCTTGATAACTGATTAAATTTCTACTTAACAATTCCAGCATGATTTTAAATTATATATATTTAAGATTTAAAAAATGTGCATTTAAATGTGCGGGTGTTGTTCTATTAAGATTTAATATTTTTCAAAAGAAGAAACTTACGCACACATTTATATGGAAAAATATACGTAATGACACATACTTAGGTGGCAAACAGCTTAAGGCGATTATCATATAAATGGATATGAAAGATTTCTACATAAATGTTGATGTTACTCATTCACAAGGTACGAGTAACTGTGCATATATTAGTTATCAGAAATGTCAAGCTGAGTTTAAAAGGACTCTTAAAGCATATTAAGACTAACAAACTCACGCAACAGTTTTTTAATAAAAAGAAATGACATTTAAACACAAAAAAAAATTATAAGACTTTTAATTTTGTTTATCCTTTCCCTCCTCTTTTTCCGCGTATTTTTGTCACTAATGTCATCAATAATGCTTTGTTTTTTACTGATCTTTGCCCTTATTCAGTTGAAATAGTTGCTGCAAACCATGATGTTGAAAGAGAAGGAAGTTTTTTATTATGTACAAGTATTTACTGTGTCTTCCAGAGATGCCATAGTTATGGTTGTTGCCGTCATCATTGTTGCCATTTCTATTTTTGTTGTTTTCCTTCCATTTTTATTTTTCCGTTTCCTGTCTGTCTTCTGTTTTTTTTTTTTTTTTGTTGTTCAAGTTATTTCATGTTTGATTATTACTTTCGTAAGTTGCTGTTGGTTTTTCTTGTAAATATATTTTCTTGCTGTTGTTGTTTTTATTGTTCTCCATTATGAAAATAACTTCCGTTGCAGGACAATGCAAAATATTAATAGATAATAATTGACACAATAATAATAATAATAATAATATAGTTACACTGTATAACAGAAAGTAAAATATTTTGGTAAGAAAATATCCGTCTGTCTGGCATTCGTCTGATGGGGCGCTAAAGTTCCTTTCGATTTTTGTACATCGTCTTAAGAAATCTTGTATTCTTTTATTTTTCCGTTATACTTAGAATTTTTTACAATTTTTTATGAAAAGAACTGTGGACAATATTAACCCTCTACCTCTAAGATGTATGGGTCACTTTGGCACTTTCTTTGATAAAACTTGCCTTAAACGGCAATAAAGTAGGCTGAAATATTTGACATAAATCTTTGTTGTGAATTTCTAGTTTGATCCTTTAAACGTTTCAAAGTCCCTTACAAAACTTGAACGTCAGAAATTTATTAAAATTTTAAACATATTTAAGGATTATTATCGTACTTATATACAATAAAAAATAAATAAATATTTCAAAAAACACAATTATGTTAAGCTTATTTGTATTAAAAATCTGACTTATGTGTGGCTTTCAATAAACGAGCAGTTTTTTAGATTATTTTAGTACTAATAGTGAGTAAGTTCCAAATTAACCCTGGCGCCCAAACTAAGCAAGAAGGTTTTTTAGTTTAACAAATCTCTAACAATAAATTTCGTAAAATATTTCTGTTGAAGGCCAGTTCTTGGTCTATTTTTTTTAACGATTTTAAAGAGAGAAAGAAAAATACATACTTAGCGAAGAGGGTTAAAATGTTTTACAAGAATGTTGCTCGTGGTGTAAAATATCACATACAATTTTTTGTGGCGCCTTATTTTAAAAATGTTCAAAAGTTGAAGAACTTTAAATGCGCCTTATAAATATCGATACAAATATATATTAATTTCAGTGCCTTCTAAGAGAATAAAATCTTAAGAACATTTTTATTGTGGTATAATTCTATAACACTCAACTAAATTATATTTTTAAAAAGTCCATATAAAGATCATTTTTATAGGTCTAGAATTAACACGGAGCAAACTTTTAAAATAGAATCACTAAAGTACACTGATTAAGCAGTGATATGCAGACACATGGATAAGATTAACTCACAATAAATAAATTATCTTTTTGAAAAATTAATAAAGTGTTATGGGAATAGTAAAAGTAAATCCTTAAAAAAATTGTTTTAAAAAAGAAATATTCAAAGTTTGTTACATGTTTGTGTATTAGATAGTTTTAAGCCTTAAGCAACAAATTTTTAGTAAACTTTTGTAGCCCACTGTAATCATTGACTTAAAAGACAAGACTGTAGATATATTTTTTCCCTCTTTTTCCGTATTTTATTACGAGTGTAATGTAGATTATCGTCGTTTACTTTGCATTTCATATCTAAAATAATAATACATCCATCTATTGTTTAACTACTTTTTTGTTGTGTTTGCAACTTAACTGTCTGTCTGCTTGTCTATCTGGTATTTTTGTTTTGTCATTAGCTTGTCAAAAGTCTGTTATAATTAAAACGGAAATAGTTCAACCGACCGTTAATGATGAGTTAAATCAATGCAACAAGATTTGGAAACAATTAAGCAGATTGTTTTATGAAAAACAATTAAGTATTTTCCTAACTGAAAAAGAAAGTAATTTATTTTTTTTTTAAATATTTATTAAATTATGTTTGCGAAGCTCATAGTGAAATGACCTACTGTGCACTGTATGCTGAAGAAGAAAAGTCCTTTAGTATCTACGTGCTAAACTATTTATGTTGTTTTCACACATGCTCCTTGCAACCGACAGCTGACTGTTTGTTTGTTTCTTTACTTTTTGACTTGTTATTTTTTCATCAATTTCCCGCTTGATTATTCAATATTTGACACGGCATTTCTAACACAACATTATTAAAAATTTCATTATAGTTTTGCAACTATTTTTAGTTGTTGTTTTTTCCACAAAAAATAAATTTGCAGGCATTTTTCTCTATTTTGCTTACAAATTCCTCTATTGATTTTTATGTGCTAAAATATTAGTTTTACATAAACACTGCAGCAAAAATATTTGCTGCAAAATATTTGCTGTCATTTGAGTGATATTTGCTGTTGAAGAAAGAGAAAAAAACTTTTGAAATAATGTTAATATTTGTTAATATTCAATGGCTATTCGACAGCTGCCTTGGTCGTGTTTTTGTTTTGAAATACTATTGAGTAAATATTTGTAATTAAGATTTTTTTTTGGTTGGTGAATTTTAAACTTTAAATTTTATATGCAATCGAATAGTTGTTATTCATTCAAATGTTAGCGGCTTAACAATATCACCACTCAATTAACTTTTGATTTGAATGATGAAAAATTTCCTGAAACCTGAAAAATTTGACATTTATATTTAAGACCTGTTAAGATCCGGTATGCTTCGGTGTACCACAAAATTTTTGTGATAAGAAGATTATTTATTTGAATTAAATTGGACACTTCCTTCTACCGGTTTGTTCGCTATTTGCTACTCGAAAGTTTGGGAAAATAAAGGATCAAAAAGTCTCAGATGGCGCTGCAGGATCTAAAGTTATCCCACTTTGTATTTAAAATCACTAAAAAAGTACTTTTAAAAGAGAGGAAATAAAATTATTCAATATTTTTGCAAACCATCCAATTATTTTGCTTAAATACCCAAATCCAAAATAAATTTTAGGTTACTTTAACAAGAGAAAAAACTCAAACTCTGGTAGCATAACATCTGAAACACTGCTAGTTATATTCACCATAGTGCACGGTAGTCATGACAACATATGTAGTTGCCAAGTTATAACATTTCGGGAAAGTTTTATTGTTGTTGTATTTAATTTAGTCGTAAATAACAACAATCATGCAGTTGTTGAATTCTATTCGGCTAATTTTCACAAATCATTAAATTTTAAAATATTACACATAAACTTAATCATATCACGTCCAATATTTAATGGAAACAAAAAAAAACAAAGTACGAGCATAAAAAGGAAGTTAATATTTAGTGGAAAAAAAAATTAATTTATTCAAAAAATGTTAAACACACACAACCGGCACTGTGAAACAACAGAATTGAAAAGAACATTTTGGTGACTGAAAAACTGTAAGTGCTGTATTGCATTAAAAATAATTGTATATTTCTTTTTTCATTACAAAGTTTGAATTAAAATTCCTTATATTTGATGTTAATGAAATATTAGAATTTTATGTAAGAGGTGTGTGGTCATATATTCAGTTATTTTGAATCAGCAAAAATAGACCAGAAAATTTTTCCAAATACAAGTACATAAAATTCGTGCTGCTCATCACCATGAAAATTTTATTGCAGAAAAGCTTATTGTGGTTTTTCAGAGATGAAATACATACATATAAAACATTTTTATATCCTTCTCTTACTTAAACTTCATTAATAAAGAAAATGATACAAGAATCATTCATAAGCTACAAACAAATTTTCGTTAGTAATAATACAATTTGATATAGTGTGTAAAAGATTGTTTTCTTTTAAATCCAATAGAACTTACCAAAGGGATAACTGTCAACGAAGTACAACACCATACATGGGTCTTTTTCATTGGCATTGAATTTTCATTGGCATTATTTTAAACATTTACAATGGGAAAAAAAAATCAGTACCAATAAATGCCAATGCTTTTTTTTAAATATAATTTTTCTACTATTTATAATGAAAAAACAATGAAAGCTTTGAAATACATACTAATTATAATTGATAAAAATATAATTAATACTAACGGCCTGGCCCACGATATCGAACGATGTCGATCGCTGGATTTCTAGATGCAAAAAAATGAACTCGTGTTCCACTAATAACGGATTTTATTTAACTTATTATTTCTTTAGCGGCACATAAGTTAAACGAATAACTAAAATGGGTGTTAAGAAGGTCGCAAATCAGTTGCTCCTCGTCTACAATTTCAGCATTGTCGATCGATCGACATCGTGGGGCGGGCCGTAAATGTATAAAAAAATATGGTCACAATAGCTTTTGGAAAAATAAAATTAATAAAAAAAATACAAACCAAGCTATGTATATACATACATATAAGTATATACTAGTGATGTTACGAATACTCGTATTCGTATTCGACTATTCGACTATTCGCCTGTTTTAAGATATTCGTATTCGTATTCGTATTCGCCAAATTCAAGCGAATATTTTTCGAATTATTTTCCCATACATTTTCCAAAAAAAATATCATACAAAAGTTTAAAAAATGTACATAAAATGTAAAAAAATGTATTAATTTTTATTAAAAAAACCCATTGTATTTCACGCAGAGTAAGAAAAACGAAATCTGAAAGTATGTAAGAAAAATAATTAAAAAATGTTCTGTAGAGGTTTTCAAATTCGGCATCTTAATGCAATAATAATGTTAAATCACTAAATTTTTTTTTCATTTATAGTTACTAACGCAAAGGCAGGGATTTTTTCCAACTAAATTTGAAATATAAACCTCAAAAGAAATATTCGTATTCGGCGAATACTGTTTTAAATATTCGTATTCGTATTCGTATTCGCGAATACTAAAAATTGATATTCGTAACATCACTAAGTATATACATCCATACATATGTACGTCTGAGAGTTTATGATAATGCTTTTGAAAACCTTTATCATTAATTATTTGTAATGCTTTTACTTTTTAACTAATTAATAATGAAATTATTTCATTGAAAAGCATTATCATTGTTCAAAATAATGATAATGCTAAAAATTTAATTGGCATTGTTTATAAGTCAATGCCAATGAAATCGACAATTAATTAGTCAATTTATTAAATTACTCCCATGTATAATACCTCTGATGAGTTCAGTCTGGTAAATCATTATGAATATTTTGACGCTTGAATGCTGCTACAAAAAATACCAGATTTAATTTTGAAAATACGTCACATGAATTTCCACAACGTTTTTTTTTTTTTTTTTTTTTGTTAAACCAGCACTTATGGTATGATCCCAATTTATGTACTGAATTCTGCTAGAACTTAGGAAAAGAAATAGGTAGAGAAGATAGATGTTTAAAATGTGGAAAAAGGCTTAATTCGCTTACAACTCTGCTATTGCGCGTTATGTGAATTTTTAGATTTAGATTGTAGCTCCTCCGGTGTTAAGTAGACACATTAATTTCCTAAAGGTGTATGAGGCGGCATTACTGTTTTACTTTGCCGTCGATTCAGCTAACCGACGATGGAGTGCACACTAAGGCACATCAGACAAATTTTTGATTTTGATTGACTCGCCCTGACCATGGATCGAACCCAGGTCCTAATTCATAGTTTTCTAAGTATTGAACCCATTATTCATTTCAGCCAACACCACTCTCACGACTTTGTGATTGTCCATCTGACAAAGATATTCTTCGAATTGTTTAAAGATCTAATACCACATGCTTTCTAAATGATGCAATAAAACAAACATGACAATAGAAAATAGCGCGGCTTTAAACGAGAGTGTCTAAGAAGATTTTAATTTATCGATTCGTCCTTCATTGCAAGAATTTTGGTTATATCTGTTCACTACCTAAAAAAAATTTGCACAAACGTCGTGGCATAAACGCTTTTAAGATTTATCAGATGAAGGAATTAGAGCTAAAAGTGGGCATGGTCCATTTTTACCTAAGCTGAGTTATGACGGTAATCTAAACAAAAACCATATTGCCAGATCGGTGCAGTAGTTCTCACCTGATGCGATAACCAACAAAACACATTTGATTTTTATTGCTAAAGATTTTATAAATTTCGAATCGTGTCAATTTAATTGCAAGTTAATGTTTTTATTGTTAACTGCCCTAAGAATTATAAATGTTAAACATTTAGTCAATCTACTCGTATAATAAACAACTATATTCCAACACTATTTATCCTATGAGGGCAAATAATTTACCATGAGCAATTTGTCCAATTAAAAATTGTATTCAATAATAAACATTTTTTATCACATTGTTCGCAACTTCCATAATTGATTTTTCATTTAATTATAATTCGATAACTAAAAAAAAATATATTATAAATAGTTTTTAATTACTTTTTTAACGCAAAAAATTCGTTAATGTAAAAATATTCCAATAATATATTGTGCAGGCAGCTGCAACTGCCATAAATTTGAGTAAACATTATTAAAATTATGGAAACACAAATTTTTAATTAAAACTTAAAAAAGAAAAAAAAAACAAAAAAACAAAACAAATGGAAATGGCTGGAATTTTTGTGTAATCCATTCTTGTATTGTTTGTTGCAAATCGAAACAAAATAATGCACAATACAAAATAAAAGAAAATATTATAATAAATTTTTCTGTAAGCACATATTAAGGTTAGCAGTTCACTGAACTTTTCGTGTTCCCAGTTATTGTGATTTTCTTAAACTGTTTGCGGAAAAAAAAATTTTATACATTCAAAAGTTCTAACGCTGTTTTACGTTTCCGTAAAGAAATGAACCAAATTCAATACTGACTTGTCAAATGTTCCACTGGAATGAGTAATCTTGCGAATCTCAATTGAATCGTATATTAACAGTCGTTTTGTGTATGAACTTTGGAAGATTTTGGAAAACAGCGTTTTTATATACAATATTTTCTGAGAGATGTGTTTATTCGTCGAAAGGGCAAAATTTTTGATCAGAAACAAAAATGCTATAACTTTAAGGCCATTTTGCCACATGAATGAAATTCTTGAATTTAATATTTATAGAAAAAATGATTTTGGAAATATATCGCTACGGTTTGTTGTCCTTAACTTGAGTTCATAATTCTTCTTAAATTATTAAAGTTTCCAATAATTAATGAAAAAAAAGTTTTAAATTATTTTTGGTTTATGACGAACAACAAATTACAAAAAAGTAACTTTGTTAATTTAGAAAATTACGAAATTAGTACTCATGTGAACAGCTTGGTGAGAGGTGGAAAGATTTAATGGTGCAGTGGGTGGTTAGAATGCGTATTTACAAAACCAAAGTACCTCGATTCGAATCCCAATTTAATTCGAGTTTGATTTAAATATTCGCAACAGCCCTCATTCCAGTTAATAGTTAACTTATTTGGAGCGAGCAGACATCACTTTAAAGGAACAAAATAAACTCCCTTTACAGCGAAAATTTTTTTTCATATCAAAATTATTTCATTTCTTATAAAAAATCTAAAGAAACCAAATCAGGACCTTCAGTGCCTTAAATTTCGATCTAGAATATATAACTGGGTATCTTATTTCTAAAAATTGACTGCCAGGAATTACAACGGCATTCTTTTATAACCAATCACGTGTCTGGTCTTGTGACATGTCCTCTTTCTTCAGCCAATATTTTTTCTCTGCTCCAAACAATATACGAGTAATACTTGAAAGTTAAAATAAATTTTTGTTTTCTCCCAGGTAAGAACTGAATAATCTTTTTTGTCGTCTAATTAACATTTCAATTACTTGTTGTACTTTTATTAAACATAATTATCTCATTTCCGAAAAACCATAAAAAACAAACCATAATTTTTCATAGTTTTTTCACGTGTACTCATACATTCAAGAATTCGTTTTATACCAAAAACTCATTAGTTTCTTTTTTTTTAAAGTTTAAATAATTTATTGAGAAAGAGAAATATTGAACAAATTATCCCTTTCTACTTTTATTGAACAATTTTTTTTATGTTGTTTTAATATTTTGTAATTATAATTTTCATTAAATACTTTGAATTTTGCAAATTTAAATGTCAATTTAATTAATTTGTACAAAGAGAAATATTTAATTTATTTATATGAGTTAAATATACTTATCTACATACATAGATTAATATATTCATATATGTACATATGTATGTTTGTATATACTACTGATTAGGGTTGTACGATTTTCGTATTTATTTATTTGTTTCAATCTAAATTTTCTTGTATTGCGAATCGATGTTTTCATTTTTTGAGATCGCACAAAGGACTTGAATAAAATTTTTCTGTCGGTGGTCAATTGGGTTGTGAACTTGGATATAACCAATGGAGCGATTCTTCTAAGTCTCAAACATTCAATTCGATTTTTCGAACAGAAATAAAAAAATTCCAAGTTTGTAAATGGGATATTCCAACAGTTTCCCAAGTGAGATAAATCTTTTGCGATTGTCATACGCATTTGCGAATGCCTCCCAGTGATTCTATAGTTTTTTTTTTACATATTTTAATGATCGCGCCCTGTGAAATAAACAGGTTTAATATGTAGAACGATTTAGGTTTTCTATACGATCTTTTCTACGAGTAAATTATAAACAATTATTTTTCTATTTTCACGCTACCCTAATGTAAGTGTATGTGAGTATGTCATTGATCACAAGACGGTATGGTTTTATTGAATATGTCATTGAATATAAGGTGACTTTGTAACTCAAAAGGTTCAGATTTAATGAAAATGCGGTGTAGGACTATGATAGTCTTCTACCAGGGAGTCTAAAAATTAATTTAACAAAGTGTCTTTGTAGTCATACATTTGATACTGCTTTTGTAGAAATTTTCAAAAACTTCTGAATGCTTTTACGTCGAACAAAATGAAATTGAAATGTATTTTGGCATACCGCTGAGATAAGCAGATGTTTGCATTTACAAAAATCTCTGAAATGCACACAGATCAGGCGATTTTGCTTAAAAGGCTGTTTAATAAAATATAAAGAATTTGTTAGTATAAAATGTTTAAAAAGTTCTTAGCTACAAATTTCATAGACTTTAAAAATCATTTTCGTTAATTTTTTAGGACCTACCTGTGTACCAAATTTCAGCTTTCTAGCTATACTGGAAAGGCCCCATACAAATAAGGGAACTCTAGTCCCCCAGGTGAAAAGTGCCCGTTTAAAAATTATTTTTGTTAATTTCTCTTCACGACCTACCTGTGTACGAAATTTAAACTTTCTAGCTCAACTAGAAGTGCCCCATACAAAGAAGGGGCATGATTGTCCCCCAGATGAAAAGTGCCCGTTAAAAAATCATTTTCGGTAATTTCTCATCACTACCTGCCTGTGTACCAAATTTTAGCTTTCTAGCTAAACTGGAAGTGCCCCATACAAAGAAGGTGGACCCTAGTCCCCCCCGGGTGGAAAGTGCCCGTTTTCAGATTTTTCTGGTTATTTTTCTACCAAGACCTACCTCTGTACCAAGTTTCAGCTCTCTAGCTTTACTGGAAGTGCCCAATAATATTGATGAGTCAGTGAGTCAGTGAATATGTACTAAAATATGGACTTTTCACACCTTAATATCTCGCGAAGCTTTTATGGTAGAACTTTCAAATTTAACCTGTGAGTTCACCTCTGTGGGGAGACCTTATGTTTCAAGTTTCATTTTATTATGATCAAGAGCAGCAAAGTTATGGGGGGGGGGGGGTAACAACAGCTCGAATGGTTTCCTTTAAATATACACACTGTGTGGCCGAACTTGGCCTGGCTAAAATCGTCGATTTCAAAAAAAATCGGTTAGACCTTTTGCATTTTAATGAAACTTTAATTAGATAAAGAATTATAATAAAATGACGTATATATGTATGCAAGTTTTACTTTTAAAAAAATTAAAATGTTATAAAAACATAAGTATATGTATATTAAATTACAAATGTTTAAAATGTTTTATTAATTTATAAGCTCATAGACATATTTAATTATGTACATAATTTGCAATATTTATAGAGTTCAATTAGATGCTAATAATTATTTTAATACATTTAAACGTTCGTCTATAAGGGTTTCCTGTAATTATACTTAAATTACACTGATCGACAAAATGTACGATATTTTAGGATACTCTCAAAACTTTGGCGAAATATCGAACAAACAGAAATTTTTTTAAAAAAAATTTCACGATTGATTAAATAGTTATTTAATTATCCCATAGTGCAACAGTGCAAGCAATTAACGGATATTAACAAGCTTTTGCTGGCTACCTCTTCTGGCCTTGGAACATCTTAATTTGTTTATTGTCAAATTGTTGTTTTGTGTTCAAAGTTTCGGATTGATCTAGACACTTTAAATTGATGGCATTTGTTTTAGAAAACTATTTATTTGTGCGTTTGCCGATTAGTGTTGCTAGTAATATTTTGTAGTATTAGTGTTTTTTTTTTTTTAATTTCAAAATAATACATTTTCAGATTATTGGAAAAATGTTTATTATAATTGCTAATTACTTCTTCCATATAATCAAGAGAAATAAATATAAAATAAATTAAAGTTACTACACATGCACAGTGTGAGTGTTTGCACATTGTCAATAGATATTAATTGTTATTGTTTTGTCTGTTATTTGTTTTTTCGTTGCAGCCAGAACGCATTCGATTACGTGACAGCCATTACAAGAACGCTTTACATTATTGTGCGATACAATCGGAAGATCTCGTGGCTGCTGCCAGCATTGCCGTCGCAGCTCCAGAATTACTGGAGTCTGCTGACGAAGATGGCTTTACACCGCTACACTTGGCTGTTATTCAGGGCAACTTGGCAATGGTCAATTTGCTGCTAGCGAACAAAGCCGATGTGAATGCGGTGGATAAAGAAGGCCATTCGGTTGTACACTGGGCTACAGGTGATTATAAATTTTTATTGATTTGATTTTATTTAAAAAATTTTATTTCACTCTTAAGTTTGCGGTGAGGTGGGTGCCTTAAGATCGGTTCTGGCGGCAGGAGCAAATGTTACCACCCCTGACATTAATGGCGGTTCACCTTTGCATTATGCTGCACAAATGTGTGGTGCCAGCTATGAGGGTAAATTAAGTCAGGCGAATTCTTCGAAATTGGCTTTAGAGATTTTGGGTATTTTGTTGGCTCATCCTCAGTGTAGCGTAGACGTGCAAGATAAAGATGGTCGGCAGCCTTTATTGTGGGCAGCTTCAGCCGGTTCAGCCAAGGCTGTTATAGCTTTGGTCAAAGCTGGTGCCCGAGTTGAAAGTGCAGACAAGTGAGTTCTATTTACGCGTTAGAAGACTAGGCAACATAATTTATTAATTATTATTTCTTTGTTTCTTTTTACAGAGACGGTTTAACTGCTTTACATTGCTCCGCCTCTCGTGGCCATACCGAGTGCATCGATACCATAATAAGCCTTTGTGGCGCTCCTACTGATCTCATCGATTCGAATGGCTGTACGGCTCTGCATTATGCTGTCACTTTAGGCCACGCTGATGCCACTTCACGTTTGTTGGATTTTGAGGCTGATCCTAATCGTCAGGATCGTAAAGGTCGAACTCCAGCACATTGTGGATGTGCTAAAGGACAATTCGAAACGGTTAAATTATTAAAAGAACGCAGTGCTAATTTGTGGCTACGAAATGCCAAAGGAGATCTTCCCCTACATGAAGCAGCAACTTCTGGTCGCCGAGAATTGGTTGAATGGCTGCTGGAGCAGAGACCTAAACAGGTCAATATCACTAGTAATGATGGCCGCTCTATGCTGCATATAGCAGCTCAAAATGACTATACCGATATGTGTAAAATGCTATTGGACTACGGTGCTGATGTTAATGCAGTTTATCGCAGTTCCAAAGGAACTGTTATCACTCCTTTGGATTGCGCCTTGCAAAAGGGCCATCGCTCCACTGCGAAATTCATACAATCTCATGGAGGTTTGCCAGCTAGTAAATTGCGTTTGGCAGCAAGACGTTCTAATCCTTTCCATAGTACTTCCGTTGATGTTATCAAGCCTTTAAAATATGCTGAAAAAGAGGAAGTTCACGATCTGAGCACTTCCAAATCATATGTTGTGTATCTTAAGCGATCCGACTCAGAAGGTGGCGATGAAACCAACTGCAGTTGCAGCGAACAGACGTATAGAAGAGAACAACGTTATGCCCACATTTGTGGAAAACACAAGCAAAACAAGCGTCAACTCTTAAGAAGGCGTACCAGTAGCTGTGGCGAGCCTTTAGAATTCAACGGCGACTGCAGTAACATTTGCCGTTCGAAAAGCAACATAGAAATAAGACGGCGAAAGTCCAGGGAAAGATATTCCAGTTCTAGTGAATGGGAAGCTGAAGAGGACGAAGAAGATTCTTGCGAAAATTGTTGCTATCACAAGCGCCGAAAGCAGAGGGTAATACAACGTAGAAAATCTACACCATCAAAGAAACCACGAAACTTGCCCGATCCGGCAGACAAACACAAAACGCCAGAAAAGGAACCGAGTAAGAATACTCCGTTGAAGCCCAGTTTAAATGAAAAGGACGACAAGAAAACGGAGAATAAACAAAAGAATGTACCTGATACAAATGATGCAACAAAATCTAGGCCAAATTCTAGTGTGAAAAATGATGATATGATACCGGAAACGCCTTCCACGACACAAACTGCTAAAGAAGGTACTTTTATTAAAACTCCCCCCGAGACACCACTGAGTAGAAATCAAAGTATCAGTTTAGAGGCGATACGACCACCATCTGCTGCTGCTGAATTGAGCGACGATGACGAACAGACTCAAACTGTTATTGAAAATATACAAGCTGAAGTACAAGTACATCGTGCAGCAGATGCTATGGACTCTAAAGAGGAAAAAGAAAGTGAAGATCAAGCAACACAAAAGGATATCGAAGATATGGGTAAACAAAATGGAAAAGAACAAATTACAAAAGAGGAAAATTCAAAACTAGAAACTACTGCAAGTACTCAGATTGGAATGAATGAACAGGCTGAAACAGAAACACAAATTGAAAATCCCGACTCTAAAGATGCAAAAGAAGATGAAGAGAAAAATAATCTGGATTTGAAAGAAAGCTTAGAAACGGTAATAGAAGTACAACAAAAAGTTGAGGAAATAAAGGAAACTGCTACAGAATATGAAAAGTTGAATGAAGAGCAACAAGAAGAACAATCTCCTAAAGCAGAACATTGCAAAAACTTAGAAAAACTTCCAAAATCTTCCGAAATCGAAAAAGAAACAAAGACTTTAACTGAGACTTCTAAGTCTGAAGAACCTGCTGAGAATAAAATAAATGAAAATACTTCCAAGCCAAATGACACAGCAGGATCAGCAGCTATCTCAGATAATGTGAAAAAAGCAGAAGAGAGACAACCAAATGGGGAAATTAAACAACAAAGTATAAACACTGAAGAACCTGAAAAACACACCGAAAATAAAGCTGAGAGTGTCGGAAATTCAGCCGAAATAGAGAAAGAGGAAGAGCCGCAAGTGGCGACAACAAAAGTTGAACGAGATCAAGAATCAAGACGTTCTTTTGCTCTACTACCCTCTGATTCAGCTGAAGATGAAGTTGAACAAGAATCTGAAGAGCCAGAGCGTAAGTCCAGCTTTCAAGTACTCAAAAGTGATGATTCCGTTTTAGAAGTAGAAGAGTCGACTTCACCACGTGAAGATAATGAACTAAGCGATACAACAGTTTTTAAAATCTTAACAGAACCCTTAACGAAACATTTCTTTGCAATGGATCCAACCAAATCAGATGAATCACCTGTAATGGAAGTAGCTGCGGAGCCTGATAGGGATATTGATCAAGGACGACGTTTTCGAATTGAAGATGCTGCCGCAAGTCCTTACGACTACAGTACTGGACGTAAACGACGTTTAAAGAAACGTGTTAAAAGTGGTGCAAAAACACGCAGCGGCAACAATTGGAAACATTCGGAAGGACACGATGGTAACATGCAGCAGAGTACCAGAGATCAAGATTCGGGTTTTGAGCCGAGTCCACGCACCATGAAAAGTAAAATACCAACACCACGTAATATTTACACTGCCCATGTACCGCGCCGTTCATTGTACACAACCTTAGATGGACGTTCGTGCAGTAGTCGTTTGGAGAATCGCAAGTTGGGCGATAGAGGTGCTTGTGATATGGCGGCAGTTACAAGATCGATTCAACGGAATATAAGAAGGTAAGTGTTTGAAAATATATAAATGTTGTTGTTATAATAATAATAATTACATTCTGAAGATGATCGCGATAAGAAAAAAATTGATTTTGTGCGATCATTAGATGAAATTAGATTAAATGGTTGAAATTAGTCGTCTGAGGCTATCATAATCTAACTAAAACATGTGTGTAAAGTAAAATCGTTTTACGAAAACGAAGTTGTGTTACAATAATATGATGTTGTACAGTGTGTAATGTTTAGTTTAATGAAAAAATATTATGATTTAAAGTGCGATTTCCACATAACGGACGAACGGTTTGAGTAGAAAATGAAAAGTACTCAGATTTTTGAGTGATTCCAATACAAATTTTTAACTCGAACCATTCGTCCGGTGTGTGCTGTTCTTACAAGACGAACGGGTGAGTTGAGTGAAAATTTTGTATTGAAACCACTCAAAACACTAAGTGTTGTTCATGCAAAATTTGCACTCAAATCACTCGCTCGTCTTATAGAAATAGCACCTAAACCAGCTAAATGTTTTTTTTGTGAAAATATTTTTCTGTTGCTTTTATTTCTTCCATCGAGAGATGGAGAGTGACGTCCACATCTCTCTTAAAAGCAGCCAGTCCAATCTGTTCTATAACCATAGTTAGATTGTATAGAAAGTAGTTTAAATATCTGAATAATGTTATGGATTAATCTATACTAATATTATAAAGAGGAAAGCTATTGGCATAATTTGGAATACGTACCAGGGGAAAAGTGGGTGGGACCACGCCCCTTTTTAGGAAATTGAAAAATCGTAATATAGTCATAACTACTGAACCGATCGTCATTAAATTTTCACAATAGGAATTTTTTTTTTTATAACGAGGGGGTAGCGAAGCGCACCGTGTATTATTTAAAGTAGATATTGAAATATACATTGATTCCTGCCTAGATCATTTCTAGCAATATTGCTTTGTTAAATTCAACAAGAGTGAGTTGTGTATAAGAAATAAAGCATATAAAAATTACGAAAATGTGTTTGCTGGGAGCAGGGTTTAAAATTAGTTGTTTTATTTTTATTTATTATACTAGCGACTAGTGAGAAAATATGATCCATTTATATTTTTGATAGTAGAGAAACTAAAAATATTTACTTGATAACAAATAAATTTCCAGTTTTCTAAAAAAATTTTTGTACTTGACAACTAGTAAAATTTTAAACTTCGACTAGTTGACAAACATGTCGATCTTACAATGACTAGTATTTTAAAATTTTTCTCCTTGAATCAACAACCAGCAGCCAAAAAATTACACAAAATATGCGTTGATAATTGCAGATTTCAAGAACGACGCATAAGCATAAAGCAGTTTTGTGTCATTTTGATGTCTATAATAAAAATCGTGTACGAGATTTCATGTGTGTGTATGGATGTATGTATGAATGCTTGTAAGATGTATGTACATACGTATTTATATATGTGTGTATGTAGGTTTGTGTACCAACTTGTGTATATACATATATATAGAATTTATTTTCATTTTGTGTGCTAGTAAAAAATTTTAGTAGTTGTCAAGTACAAATTTATTTTTTAGAAAACTGGAAATTTATTTGTTATCAGGTAAATATTTTTCTAGTTTTCACATAAAATTATGGAATATGAGGGGAATTTTTACTAAATATATTAGTTTTTTTAAACCCTGGCTGTGAGCATTATTTGTAATTTTCTTAGTTTGTTTTGTTGTCTTTTTTTAATAACTTGAAAATTCTTTACATTATTTCTATAGAAGCTGATTCTAGTATTTGTAGCTATAATTTTTGCATCCGCTTATTATCAGTGATAATCTGTGTACTTAAGATCTTATAATTTAAATAATAAAAAATTTTCCAGTACACCTATTAAGCGTGTCTTCGAAGAAATTTTAATATTAAGAACTTGTCAGCAAATCAAATAAAAATTTAACACCAAATTTATTATCTCTTCTCTCGCTACCACATTCTGTTTTATATTGTGTGGACATTTTCTTACAGGTGGTCGGTTGAATCTCTCGTTTTTAGTCTTAAATTCTATTAAGGAACACTTAAAATGTTTGGCCGAAAGGCAAAAACCACTGTCGACGTCTGTTTAAATAACAGCTATTAAAGTATTCATAATAAGATTTTATATCGTTACATACATATAAAGGTGATGGCCACTTTTTTGAGGATGGTGGCAAAAATGACTAGTTAAGGTTATTGTAAAACTTAAAATATACAAGATCACTATTAAAAAAAAAAGAATACGAACATCTTTTTAAAAAGATTTGCTGAGGAAAGCTTTTAGATTTGTCTTATTTAAACAGATCCTTAAAGCAAAACTGTTTAAATTTTTATATAAATTTATTACTTGAGGCATTCTTTCAATTGTATGTTAAACATGTTTTAATTTGTTGTGTGTTAATCATGTCAATATGCCAGTAATTTATTATTGCCAAGCCCAAATCTTCAGCAGACTTTTTAAAATGTGGTTAAAGTCTAGTGATGGTTAGGCATAAGCGCAATTGTAATAAAGACAAATTACCGGCTCGCCACACGATGTCGATCTATCGATAATGCTGAAATTGTAAACATAAAACATCTGAATAACGACTTTCTATTCATGTATTTTATTTATCTGGTTATATTTTGTGTATTTCTTTCTAAAGAAATAATAAGTAAATTGTTTTTTATGAAATGAAAATTAGTTTTTATACGTCTAGAAATCCAGCGATTGACTACATTCGACATCATGGACCAGTATGTAAATCTTTTTTGTAAAATATTTTTCATAAAATCTTCTGAATATTACAGCAAAAATTTCGTTCCAATAGGAACTTAATCGATCTAATGTTGAAAAAGTCTTAAAAGCTTTCAATTTGGTATTTTTAGTAGAATCGAATCAAATTTCTTTTACACTGACCATATCCTTTTTTATTTCTTCTGCTTTGCATAATTCTTTTAGTATTGAGGCTTTAATTTTTCATATTAATGCATGACTTAAAAAAAGAAACGTCTGTCTCATAAAATTTTTGGAGTGAGAGAGTGTGTGTGCGTGTGTGTGTGTGATGTCCTACCGCACAACACTTAACTTAATCTCTGTTAAATTTGTTTTTATATTTATTTTAAGTTTTTTTTTTCTTATAACCATGATATTTATTTACTCTTGATGAAATTTAAATGGCCTGCAGCCAAATTTGAAAAGAGGCTAAAGTGGGCAAAAAAAGTAGATAATGAAAGAAATCACTTGGCCGAATATTTATTACCATACAAACAGAAACATTCACACATACATACATACATATGCCAGCCAGACAGTAGATTTTACATCATGGCATATAAAAAGCCTAAAAGGGGAAGAGAAGAAGAAAATGGTCTGCATCAAAGTTAATTTAGATGAAATTTAATAGCGGTGTCATAATTTTTCATTTATGACGGTAACTTCTGTATGCAGATTGACATGAAGAAAGAAGGAAAGTAGCCAGGAAGGAATATGCAAAAAATTAGGAATCTTATAGAATTAAAAATAGCATAAAATACTAAAAAGATGACAATGTTGATGATAAAGATGATGATGATGATGATGATGATGATGAGCTTAAGTTACTTAACTCGACTCGTACTCATCCAAACTTTATGCTGTTGCTACTGGAGTAGATAGACGACTGACTGTTCATTACATCATCACCACTTCTGCATGTTGTACGGAAGTTTGTATCTGTTATCATGGATTTAGTGCTTGTCATGTCAGTAAAATTGGTTTTAGTTGGATTTTATATCTCTTTGTGTGGCGTTGTTAATTTTAAAGACATTTTAATGTGTTTAACAGCAATGAAAATGACATTTATGAGATTTAATTCGGTTTTTGGTTTGGGTTTCATAAATTTCATGAAAACGATATGATAAATTTTAATTAAATTTCAGTTATTAGTTGAGAAAGACTTGAAAATTTGTAAAATTAAATTTTTGCAATAGCAGGCATTAATTTTATAATGATTATAAGAAAAAAAAAAATAATAAAGAAAAAAAGGTAAATTTCAACGCAAAATAAAAAAAAAACTATTGTTTTTCTGCTGCGCCTGTAGCTGCTATAGAAAAAAAAAAAAAAAACGTTTATCAATATCGTAAACAAAGCAACAAATTATCAATTTACGGTCTCTACAAAGAAAAAAAATAATTTTTGTGTTCAATTAAACTGATATAATAGTCGAAATAATATGATTTTGATTGGCTCATGACATATTAATTTTTGTAAATATATTTTAAAATTATTCAAAGATTGAACAGAATTTTCAATAAAATATTTTTTTCATAACAAATGAAAAGTATGCTGTGGACATTCAAAAGTAAATAGAAATTAAAATTAAAATTGCAATTGTATTGACAGTGACATTTTGTTTCAAGTTTTGAATGTATAAAGCAATAGACTACAGATCGCTTCATGTTTCAATTTTAACTTTTAATTAGTTTAATAAGAATTTCCTTACAATGTGAAATTGATAAGTTTTTAGCAAAATCATATTAAAAGCTATTTTTAATTTAAAATGATGAAAATTGTACTAAAATTGTAGAGTTCTTACATCTAAAAAAAGTTTTTACGCAAAATATGCTGAAAAGTTATAAAATTAGTTGTTGCATAAGATTTTCAATGTATTATAGAGGGTATTGCACTTTTTTTCGTTATTGTGTTGGTTGTAAATTTTAATTAATGCAAGTTGTTCCTTGATACAGGGAATATTTCTGTTAGGCTGACATCCAAAACGTTCGTATACAAAGGTTGTATACAGTATTTCTACTGGATTTAAATCACATACAATGCAACAACTATAAAACCGATGCCTTGTTTGCTTTCTTACTGCGTTAAAAATACTTGGCGGCGGCGTTTTGAAATGGGATACATTGTATAATTATTGTACTGCGGCGGTATGAAATGTGACGCTTTGTTCAAACACAAAGCAATTGACGTTTTGGAAGTCAGCCTAAATCTTAATGTTTTCCGGCAAAAGAAAAATGAATCAAAGATCAGTCCAAATACAATTTTCAATACTATCTGGAGCAAAAAAAAAATATATTTTAATGTGGTGAATACATTTTAATTTATTATGAAAATCTTTCCTTTAATTTCCTCTAATTTTTTTTTTTTATTTGTTTGATCCAAATGTTCATACTCGTTATTGAAATATATTTAGTGATACACTAACTGTTGAAATATTACACATTTTTCTGTGACGCAAAACGCTTAATTAACAGTCGTGGTCATCTTAAACCTGCTCTTTTGTACAAAATAATTTACTTATTACATGAAATTCCTTTTTTCCGTAATTGGCCAATGGTTTTAAATTATTTTGTTAAAATTTTTATACATACGTGTACATTAAGCTAATAAGGCCTATATTCCAAGTAATTAAACAATATAATTACAATTTTTCCCGCCGTTTCGTCGATTATATGTCGACTTCTTCAGGGGTTGTCTGTTTTATTTTCAAAATATATTATATAAAAATTAATATTATAATTATTATTTTTATAATAGTGTTTGTACTTACAATTTTTTAAATTTTAATTACATTTAACATAAATGAATAAATAAAAATTGAGGATTAGTAAATCTTTCTAAGGAATTTTGTATAAAAATGAACTGCTTATTCAATAGCCACTCTGTAGCTGCTACTGATGTAATTTGTGTCTTCTTTCAGATTTATTGTTTTGTTTATTTTCTTTTGTATGTATAAGCTCTCTTTAGTGTATCTCTTTTTTGTAACCTTTTCTCTATCTATCACTTTAATTTCTTCGAAATCAGCTGTGTGTCCTGTTTCAAGTATGGAAAGGAATTTCATGCAAAAATAATTTTAGTTTGTTCCCTAATGAGTTTTGTGTCTAGGTAATTTATGCTTCCCTCTTTTTCAATCTCCATTGTGAACTTTATTTTTGTGTGTTGGTAATTGAGAGTTTTTAGGATTTCATCCCGATCGTCATGGCTGATTACTGCCAAAATGTCGTCTACATATTTTGCGATGTATTTAATATGTATATTTTGGGTTTTGAGTTCTGATATTGCATCGTTAAGTATGTTATCAAGAACTATATCGACGATGGTTGGTGAGAGTAGATTTCCCATCGGCATACCGAATATTTGGTTGTAAAATTTATCATTGTAAATAAAATAATTGTTGTCATTGAGACAAAACTGTAGAATCTCTAAAAATTTTGTTCTACTAATGGTAGTATGATTTTTTATAATTTTCCATTTTTTCATAATATTTACTTATTATTTTGGTTAAAGCACGCACAGCTTTGTTGGTTAAATAACAAAAAAAAAATTTTTTTTGTTAAACAGAATAATCTGCTGTTTCTTCGTTTTATTTATTATTTTTTTTTTTTTTTATTATTATCATTATTGTTAAAAGTTTTCCATGTTCGTCATCATTGCCTGCGTCATTTAAATTATCATAATAAACATTTAAATATATATACAGTAGTACCTCGTTAAGTACACATGGTATACTGCACATATTTTGCCGCATTTAAGCAGGGAATCATATAACCGATCCTTGAAAAAATGCGCAAATTATGCATTTAAAATGTTTGATTTAAAATGAATGGCTTATGATTAATTCTGTATGTAGCGACATTGCTTGATTCTTATTGTTGCTACATATAAATTTAAAAAAAAACGTTTTGCCTGATATTAAAAAAAAAAACAATTTAACATGCTTAACCCATTACTGTCCACAGCGAATTAGCTTAGGTTAATCAAATGTTAACAGCAATTAATATAAACCAATAAAAACCAAGTTAGTAAAAGCCAAAAAAATATTTTATGAGAGAAAATCTTGCGACAATTTCTGTAAAGATTAATTTTTTTTGCAGCCATATAAAAATTGTACTTGTTTAATATTTCAACGATATATATATATATTTTTTAAAACTGCATATTTTAAATTATATAAAATAATATACTTTAGGCCCTTTAAAGAGAGCGGCATATAATTGAAATAGTTGAAACACTTAAGCAGGACCTGCTGTTGATTTCTTGTTGTGTAATTTTTCTTATTGTTGTTCGTCTAATCTTTGCTAACAATGTAAATTTTTTAAACTTTCACTTGTAATTTTGTTGTCCTGTTCTTTTTATACTGATTCTATTGCAAAAGAAAAGAAAAAAACGAACGAAGCAAGAAAAACTTTCTTGTGCTTATTGGTTTTTTCACTTATAATGATAGTTAGAGAATATTTGTATTGTTCTGTGTTTTTTGGTTTTTGCTTTTCATTTTATGCACAATGGGTCCATCATCTGTGTATGTTGAATATCCATGATAAATGTCAGTCACCGTTTTAGAGAACAGCTTTCATTCTTCCGACGTAGGCTTCATCTAGGCCTTGAATACAGCGGTATCTGCCATTTATTATGTTTCTATCAAATTTGCCGGCAATATAGACGTTAATATTATTTAGAACTATAAGAAAATTAAAATTTGGTCAGTATAATTCTGATATTTTATATTTATAGTCTTCTTATTCCGTTTATTTTGTATGTCGATTTTTCAGTGAAAAGGTTATTTTATATTCACAGGCGTTTTTTTAATAGTTTTTAGGATTAAAGCTCACACCAAGCTTTACTGACGCTCCTAAAAGTATGCCTGATTTTTATTGTTTACTACAATATTTACTTTGTTTTTTAATTCCATTTTTGAATTGTATTGTTTTAGTTTATTGTATTAGTTTTCTAAAGACAAAATTTTTGGCATTGAATTCAATTTCGATTGCAATTGAATTCTGTGACAAGCATGATTATTATTATTTATTTTTTTTTTTGTTGCTTAACCTTCACTTTTGGTCACCACTGTAGCTAGACCATTTGTAAGAAGGTGGGCTAGAGATCTTTGGTTTCTTTATTTTTAATTTTGTCGGCTTAACTCAAGTAAAAGTTGTCCGTTTTTTTTATGTTAAAAAAAAAAATAACTAATTTATGTAATAAATTTTATACGAATTTTCGCTAGCAACAACGGGTAGAATCATAATTTTGAATTAATTATTTTCCGATTATTTTAAGAGTTTCAGAATTTTACGTTATTGAAAAATGCCTTTAATAGAAAATTAGGAGTTTGGAATAAAAAATCCTGGCCGGATAAAATCTTCCTGACGATGGCTTAACCCAACAAAGACCGGTATATTTACCCCAGTGCTATATAATTTCCGTTTCGACTCCTTTACTTTATTTGAGCTTAATTTAATTTTAACTTCTTTGTTAACTGTGGAAATGAAGAAAACGATATATTTTTAACACAAATTTCCGAAATATTATCGCTGCGCCAAACCATACGATATGCTTGTAATATTGAAATATTAAAAAAAAAATATGCCAGCCCATTGTGCAATTATTTCTGCTTACTGTTATTACTTATTTGGTGACTGCAAGGTGAGATAAGATTAAAGCGAAACAAAGTTTTTACAAGTTAAACTAAACTTTCTTCCTGTCTTCCTGTGTTTTTATTTTTATTTTTAGTAAATAAGTTTATACATTTTCTTATTTAACGTTTGAATATATTTCGTGTTTCTCATCTTTCGTTCACTGAATAGAATTGTATTTATTCGTTTACGTTTTTTGCACAGTAACGTTTTGTATACAACTCACTGCTGAAATGTTGTGTTGAATCATTTCGGTTTGTTGCTTCCCTGATTTTTGTTATTTGAATACAAATATATTATTCGCTCCCCCACCTTTTTTTTTATAAAATATTCATGTCCAATATCGATTTAAAAAACAAAGTTAGAAATGAAATATTAAGAAATATATAATTTAAGAAAATAAATTTCCTGTTCTGTTTTGTCAAATAGTTGTTTGGCGAATATTAAAGTAAGTCACTTTCAGAATTCGTTACATCTTAAAGAAAAATATAAAAATTTAAATTTTCTACTTCTACTTTTTTGAGGACGTGTGAATCTAATTCTTAATCCTGGACACATTGAAATTTTAATATTATTGCAGTATTAATCGTGCCGGGAGGTTCTTCGACTTGTTTTATTACGCATCTAAGTACTTTCAATTAAAAATTGTTGTGATAAAATAACTTAAACTGATTTCAATTTTTGCAAAACACAACATTTTTATAAAGTATTCTTCTTTTTTTATATATTTAGATAAAATACTAATGTATGTGCTGTCATTATATGTGAAAAAATACATGCACATCTGACGTGGTTATAAAAGCAAAGCTTTGGTTTAAATTAAACTTTATTTTGTATGGTGTTAAAGTATTTGGTTGTGCTCGAATGTATCCTGAGCAAACCATACAGTGATGGTGTGTAATTTCACCAACATTAGCAACCAATACTAATGCATTTGCCAGCACCAACCACCACAATAAAATAATAATCATAATCATAATCATAATCGTAAATTATGTTCTTGTTTAAGTAGTACCGGAATGGATGCGTTTTGCTTTGCATTAAAAGTTTTTTTTTTTTTTTTTTATGTATAAAACCAAGTAGAAGGAAACAACTTGATATAAAATTTAATGTAACAGCAAAATAAAAGTTGAAGATTTTTTTTAATACACAAAAACTCAAACACAAAGTATTTCTGCGTTCATAAATAAATAGAAATAAGCAGAAAATGTTTGTATATTTTTCAACATCAGCAAATGATAAATTAACAACATCTACTTTTGCTTCCGTTGCAACGTTGTAACTCCCGCCACAACTGCTCACTGCAGCACACTTACAATGTAAAAAGTTTGATTTAAAATATTTTGCCAAGCTTTAATTTTTATATGAAAATATTTTTTTCCACTTTTTCATAAGCGTTAACAGGTCAGAATTTATTATAAATATTTTGTTCGGTTGTTGCATTTGAGGCTGACTCAAGTTTCGTTTAGTAAAAAAAAAACATCGCTGCTGGTCGAGTGGTGTTTGTGAGGAAAAGTATAAAATTAATAATAAAATTGAAAAAAAACTATAATGCTCTTGATTAAAGTTTCAGAAAGTACAATGACTGGACGTGGTAGTAAAAGAACGAAGCATTTGTAAAAAAATTTTACTCCTTTAAATTAATATCATTAAAATCAATACAATTGCGATTTTTTTTCAAGTTTAAAAATGTGCGAAAATGGCTGGTTTTGTTAAAGGCTTTGATCAAATGAAAGGTTAGGTTAGGTTAGGTTAGGTTAGGAAGGGTAGTTTGAAATACACATCCACTCGGAGACCCAATTGGATCGATTGTGATTCCCTTCATTTATAATTTATTGACTAATTAGTCTCCTTACTGCCCGAGGAGAAAAAAAAAGCCGTTAACATCCATCATTCAGCCATTTTATTGCCATGATAAAGCCCCTGATATCTTCAAGTTTGAACTTCGCGATATCACTAATGCCCTTATGGAAACGTCTGCTCAGCCGTCTTTGCCTATGGCGTTGCAGCCTTGGGCAATGACAGATGATATGCTCTATTGTTTCTGGCTCCTCTTCATCCCCACACATCCTACAGAAAGCCGGAGTGCCATTTACCCATATCCTGGTCCTCGCTCTAACCGAGCAATGGCCAGTTAAGGCGCCTATTAAGACTCTCAAAACGTTTCTATTCATACCCAGCAGTAGATCAGATTTACCTGAGTCTAGTTCTGTCCATATGGACCTCGAGACTCTACAATCTTCTCTTTTCCTCCAGGAATGGTAAGTTCTGCTAATTACCCAATTACTGAGTTCCCTATATAGTAACCGATTGAAGGTTTAGCCGACCTGTCTTTAACTGACTCATCTAATGCTGACCCTATTCTTGCCAGCTTCTCAGCGATTTCGTTTCCCTCAATATTGCAAAGTTCTGGTAACCAACATAGCTTAAGCTAAATTTGTCCATAAGCAAGTTGAGATATAGCCTTTCTGACCAGCTTTAATTTGATACTATGCCCCTTCAAAGCTTTCAGCGCCGCCTGACTGTCAACGTAGAATGTTACCTCCACTCCTTCAGTTGCGTGTTCCGTCTGTAGTTCCGTGGCCCTGAGGATCGCTAGGATCTCAGCCTGAAAAGTTATCATTAAATCAGATAGAAATTTTTAAGGAAAGCAATAAAAAAAACTAGACTATAAAAATAGGGAACCTTTCAGTAATACCACAGATCTTAATACCGGTCGCAGGTGGTTTCAATTCTGTTTAAGTTCAAGTCTTATGAAAAAAAAAATTTTGTTTGCAATCAAATCACTTTTAAAATTCGAAATGCCAATAAATTTTTCTAATAACGTAATTTTAAAGAAACCTAAAAAATATGCATACTTTTAGGAGCATCAGTTAAATAAGCTATAAATGTTAATAAAAAAAATTAATGTGAGTTTAAACAAACTCCTATGGGTATAAAAAACTTTATTACTCTAAAATCGAAATAGAACAAGTACAATATCTGAAGACCATAAATTAAAAACAATCGGAATTAAATTACGAAACTATCAAACAGCGATGTTGCCTACTACCTCAAGCTATCATATTGGTTTTAAGCACATCTTATTTGTTAATTCTACTTGGAATAATTTCTCGTATCCTGTTATCGATTAGTCATTAAGCTATTAACTATTTAAAAGTTACTACACGAAAAGCTAAAAGCTTTTATTATGCAACGTAAATTGCGTTTGAATGAATCTCTACAAATATAAAAATATAAATAAAAATAAAAAGGATATTTTTTTTTATATAACTTAAGCAAAATTCTCTCATAAAAACTCTTTAAGTTCTTCCTGTGTGTTTTTGCTACAATTTTCACAAAATTATTCTCCAATCTACACTGACAAGCAACAGATTAAGTTACAATTTTTTTGGGTAATATTCACTTCATTATATGGAATATTGCCTCCCCCACATGCAACATTTTTTCTGGATATATTTTAAAGAAAAGGTTTTTTAATTCTATAAATTTTATGTATCAGTTACATGCCGGAAATGTTGTGTAAACAAAAAATTATGCGTATATCATGCTCTGGATAATATTAAGAATGTTTCGAAATATTACCTAATCCTAATCAGATAAACGACAGTGTATGTTTGTTGTTTTTCTGTTTATTCACATGTTACAAATAAACTTTGTTTTCTTTTGGTGGATTTTTAATTGCACTTTATCAAACATTTTTGGATTTCCACAAACTAAAATAAAAAAATAAAAACAAAATGAATATCATAAAAATTCGAAAAGAAACAGAGGAATAACAGATCATTGCATACTTTAGGGAGGGGAAAAACTGCAAAAATAAACAAATGCACAGTAAAACTCAGATATAAATACACACACACTGATTCAAACAGCTTGGAACAACGAATGCATGAGCTAACACATAAACCAAACAAAAAAAAAAAAAAAAAAAAAAAACCAACACAAAAACAGCAAAAGCTTCCGATGTTGCTGATATTTTATTCTGCTCCTTTTGCTTGTTATGCTGCTTTAACTTTAAAGTGTTTGTTTTAGTTTTTGATTTGTTTTTGCTGTCTGTTTTACTGTTCATACATTTGTATCTGTGTTTGTATTTGTGTTCGAGCTTGTTTTAAATTTTTTTTTTTGGGTTTGCTGTAAATATTTTATTATAGAACTGGCTGTGAACTGAAAATTCATAATAAAAAGAATGAGAATATAATACAAGAATTTATTCAGAAATATGCAACATTTAGATGAACCACAAAATGCACAAAATAAAAAATCTTTTAACAGCAGCACGCTGCAAAGTATTTCATATTTAACAATATTTAAATTTTCCTTCACGTCTTTGGTTACATTTTACACAATTTTTTTTCTTAAACTTTTGACCATAAGTCTGATGAAAGAAGAGAGACTCCGATTATTAGTTCCAAACAGTAATGAGGGAATTTCGTACTAACCAGCACTGCTTCATTGTAGAATAAAAATTGAATTAAAAATTAATTCTCATATTCTATTTCTGTTGAAAACTGGTTAAATAGTTGATATTCTTCTCAATTAGTATCCACTTTACGAAAACTGTAAAGATGGACAATTGAACGCTGATGAGAGGTGTAGCGGCCTTGAAATCAGTACTGATACGTTCTGCTAAAAACTGATTGGATATAAATAATAATATTTTCCAACACAAAAAACTCTTAGTAATTTTGAATTTTCATTAATTCAATAAAGCTGAACTTGAGCCTGATAATATTACCTTTCATATGTAAATCAATATAAGTTCAAAAAAATAATTACGTTTATTCGTAATAATAATAATATAAAAATATTATTTTTGTATATTTGAATTGTGTGTTTTCAGAAGTATTGGATGTATGAAAAATAGGGGCGAATGGATGAGAATCGATTATTTTGCCCGACCTCCAAAGAAGGTTTTCACTAGATCCTGACAGATCTAAGCAAATTTATTTTAATTGTTTTCCTACTCGAAACTAACAACAGTTTTATTATAATTTTTTATATATTTGAGACCATAATTGAAAAAGTTATACTCGAAACAGAAGGTTAAATTTGCAATTTTTTAATATCAAGATATATTGAAGGGATAATAATTCTTCAAGTTATATCAAATTATTTTTATAGTCATTATAACTAAACAAGTTTCGTTATCATTCATTAAAAGAAAACAATACTTTTTATGCATCGAATTTTAATTTTCTTAAGGACATTTTTGAGCCAAGAGTATCCTCACTCTGACTAAGACAAAATTTTGTCCAAACTTTATGTGTGTGATAAATACTATATGTGAGAGATGTCTTCAAAATATAACCGTTTTTTTTAGTTATTATGAAGGATTTATGGGAGACATAATAATTCAGTAGCAAATATTTAACAAATTTTATTTATTTTTATAGCTGCTGAACTCCAAAAAGATTTGTTAATAATTCATACCAAAAATAATGCTGAGTTTTTTTTGGTGCTTATTTAATTTTTAAGGATACTTTTGTGCATTGATCCTTGTTTCGAATAAAACCAAATTCGATGAAAACACTACGAATATCATAAGTATTATATGAAGGAAGTTGTTTAAAAATAGGAATTATTGCATTTTTTTATTTAAGGATATATGGGAAGGACACGAATTTTTTTGATAGTAATGAAATTTTGAATTTTTTTTAAACTTACAATAAATAGTTCTATATTTTTTTTGATTCAAAATTTATGAAATAATACCACTGTGCATACGTCTTGGTCATGATGTCTACAACACGTTATTCCAAATATATTGTAGTGGCTCTTTGGAATATTAAATTTATTGAATCATCACTTTCGAAGAACAAATTAAGAGAATTAATGAATGTAAACTCCACCAAAAACAAATTCGTTGATTCAACGTTGATTTTTAAGAAGTTATTCCTTGATCCAAAGTGTTCATACAACAAAATCAACGTATATTTACTTAAAATCAAGAAACAGGTTCTTTGAATTAAAGTATTTGTTCATTGTTTTTAAATAAATGAACGATTTTCTTAAATTCAACGTATTATACGTTAAATAAAAAATCTAGTTCATTGTTTAATTCAACGAATAAAATCAATTAATGGTTTCAACGTTGAGTTCATAAATACATAAAACTTTACTTTGGATTTCAAGGAATATTTTACTTAATGAACGTATAATACGTTGAATTTCAAAGAATTTAATTCAAGGAAGGGGAGTTCGTTGAATTTATGTAAAACGGTTTTTTCAGTGTATTCATTTAATCTGTTAAGACTGATATTTATGTAAAAATTTTAGTTGCATGTTTTTTTTTAGCACAAGATGTCATTTACAATTTGTATGTAGCAATTTTTTCCATTTAAATTCAATTTCAGAAAAAAGTGAATGAAATTGGTAAAATGAAAAATTATTAAGTAATTAATTAAATGGAAAAATTCATTTTGCTACACTTCTCAATCCGTATGCTTTGAAAACATCATTATTAAGCCTGCTGTAAATGTTTTCTTTATGTAATGTACTCTGTAAGCAGAATTTTGTTTCGTCTAAGAATTTCCTTTCATTCCTGTCAAAACTTAATAATAAATTTTATGGCTTTGGCTTTGGTTTTATTCAATTTATTACATCTAATTTTTAAACTATTTAACTTTCGAACGCATTGTATAAAATAAATAAATTTTCTATTTAAATTAATAGCATTGGCATAAAAAATATAAACAGGCGTTATTCGCGCTAATACGGACATAAAATTGCCATTAAAATAATTTCAACAAATGTTTTATTTTTTATCCCGTCAAACTTAACTGAAGGCCGGTAGTTGTACTGCAAAAGCATGTTTGAGGCAATGGACAATTTTTATAAGTATGTATGTATAAATCAGCAAAACTGTTATTTATATATGTGTAGTTGTATAGAAAAATAAAAACCTTTTCTATGTATGTGTGCATGTGTGAGTGCATATTGTGTATACATGCGTTTAAAGTATTTTTCTGCTTGATCACAACACACTTTTCGCTTGTCACATTTCTGTCACAAACAGGAAGAGCCCCCACAGCAACACATTTTTTTAACGACCAACAGCAGGGAGACTAAAAAAAATCATTCCCATTGAAACAGCAACAAAAAAAAAGAACACAAATAAGAAACATAGCAAAAATGGCAGAGCACAGCAGCAGCAACGTCAACTATGACGGCAACAATAGAAAAAACAGCAAAAAAAATTTAAGTAGCGAAAAAAATATCTATAAAAAAATTTGTAGTACAACAAAGTTTGTGAAATGCTTAAAACGGAAGCGGAAATCAGTAACAAAATGTGCCAAGGACAGTTGCATAAATATTTGTAAAAGAGATTTTTTTCAATGTAAATTGTATTTGTTGTTTAGTTGTTCTATGTTAAAATATACACACACAAACTGTGTCTAGTGTGTTTGTTTAACTATAAAATAAAATATAAACTATTAAAAAGAATTAAAAAAAGGACAAGATTAAGAGAAATTCAACTCGAGTTTTAGCAAACAAAAGAAGAGTTGAAAAAAAATGGTTATGATAAATTCTTGACTTGAGCAAATAATAAATATCGTTCGTTAGCTTAAATGCAAGACCATGTAACAAGAGTTCTCTTTTAAAAGATAAAAGGAGAAAAACCATTTTTTTTTTATTAAATAAAGGATTTTCCTTAAGAGCAGCTCAATGTTAATTATTATTTTTATGAACAAATTTTCAATGCCTGCCAATGAGTCTTGTTATTATCGGGAATGTTTGCATTCATGTATATTTCATGTGTTTTAAAGCCAGTATTTAGTCAGTGTATTTGCGATGTTCAGAAAGGAACTATTTATTTGGTAGTTATTTTTCTGGCTCCATAAAAAATGGCCCCAAACCAAAAATGAAAAATGGCCCCAATCTATTTTAGTAAATGGCCTTTGGCTGGGCTTATGGATTTTCTCCACCATGGTATTTCCCGACACTGCGGTGGGTGCCAAAGACTCTCTGACTTGCCAGTCATTGTCGCAAAAATCATCCAACATATACAAGTTTGGGGATTTTCTGGGGACTTAGAATATTTGGGCAATTGTTGGGCGCATGCACTTTTTTATCCATGGTGCTTCTTACATTGGCAGTAGTTAACGGGTTTTTTCATTCCAGCCTGGCCTTCGGCGGGGCTCAAGCAACGTCGCCGTTTACTAATAATATTTTGAAAGGTACTTTTTGATATAGTTTTTTGTGTTATGTATATCATTTACACTATTGGAGCCATTCTTCATTGGGGCCATTACTCCTCAAAAAGCAAAAATGGTCCCAAACTTTTTACATTCAAAACAACAAAAAAATTGGTTGGGGCCATTTTTCCTATTTTGGGACCATTTTTCATATTGCGTATTGGTTTGCGGTAATTTTTCATGAAGCCTATTTTTTAAATATCTTTAATGGGCGTGGCACATTCAAAACATAGGAAATTTTATAAAGAAACTTATAGACCTTATGCGGCTCAAAACATAAAGTTTCGTGCGTTTTAAAGAAAAATTATTAAAAATGGAAAAGTGGTAGTGGTACCTCCTACATAATTATTTTCATATAGCTTGAGAACTAATAAAGAAAATTAAATTTTAAAATGCTGGTTGCTGGATTTGATTCAGTAAATTATTAAAAAAAAAAAAAAATTGGCGCGGCACTTCTCATATAAAGGCAGTTTTTATTTCAAGTTATAAATACAAGGAACGAACTAGCGCAGAAAAAAACTCGAAATTTCGTATACTTTGCTCTTCTTTTATTAGCTCTAATGAAAAATTATGAAGGAGTGCAAAAATGGGCGTGACACCCCACGTGATATTTTTAATATGTCTTAGTAACTAAAGAAGTAAATGACTTAAAAGTTTTAAGACATAAACCGTAGATTTAGTGTATTATTCTGTTTGAATATTTTTTGCTTGTGCTTTGATAATTCTCATTTCATATTTAGGAGTTTTTGTATACTCGTAAGCATAGGAGTTTGAAAACTTTTCTAGCATGGCGATTAAGATCTAATGATTCCTTTGTATTTAGCAACTAATGAAATGCAGCATATAAATTGGCTCAGCCATAATGAATAAACAATATTTTGAAAACATCATTCTTAAGTTTTATTCATTTTAGCCACATTTGTATGAATTCATTATCGAATTGGTCATAACATTTAAGCTTAAGTTTTTTACTTGTCAATTTAATGTCACACTTTAAGCAATAAATGCAAAATGTGTAAAGACAAAAAAAGTAACACTATCTAGACTCTAATGCACATTGCGAAGAAGATGGTCAGTATATTTTTGCTGTTTGCTTTCTGTATTTTTATTTTGGAAATTTGTTTTGCTGTGACTTTTCAACATTCAATATTTGACTCTGCGAAGCCACAAACTTTTTTTTTTCCACGCATTGAACTGACAACTTAAGCAACAACTTTACTATCTCACTTCCGCTCGCTTTAATTGTAGTCATGTTGCTGTGCAATTTTTCTTTGCAACTTCTAAACTAAAAGTATTTGTCTCTCTAGTCTTTTTATTTCTTTTTCTTATAAAATTTATTTTTCGGGCTGCATCTTAAAAGAACAAAAAAAAAACAGTTGCAAAAAGAATCAAGTGCTGAATTAAAGCTGTTTGCTGGAAACTGTGTGTGAAAAATATCTTAAAAAAATTTAAATGCATTTATCGTACATCTAGCGCTTTACAGCTGCATTGCAAATTGAAATTTAGCATCAAAATTGCTTTCAGAAACAAAAGCTAAGAGGCAAAATATGCTGGCACTTGTATTTTTTTTTTTGTTTAAAAAGTTATTTAATTAATTATTTTTTCTTCTTGAAAATCTAGCAGCTTTTGTCCACTTCAGGTCAGAAATAATTAAATATTATTAAATTACAAAGAAGATTGATATTAAGTTAAATGAATTATATATGAATGTAATTCTTTCCAACTAATTTTTGCTTACTAATTGCTATTGTCCAATATTATTCATGTAACCAATTCAGCCATTACAACACTTAAAATTCTTCAAGGATAATTCCTTTTGTCCTTGTGGAACGATTGTGCAGTTTTGTGACTGACAACACCTTGGTGATGTGCAATTGCCCAGTTATTTATAAATCGTATGTGTAACGACCCAATCCCTAAAGCAATAGATTGTTAGTATAAGATATAAGAGGAAGATGAACAAGGACCCAAGATCAAAATCAAAATAAAGGCAATTTTTAGCAGTTCCCTTTCGGACCTCGATCAGTAATTATGTATATGTTGGTACCACGGCAGCCTTTACCAGTTGTATACGACAGCCAGCGAAATGCATACTGTGTCTTCTTTGGGATTGGATATGTTGTTGCCAGGATTCATTGAATATATGAGGTATTCTCTAGTTGCTACCAAAAATCTAAAGCCTCTTTCTACAGCTTCTAAAAAGCACGCGATTACACTAAAACAAACATCAAATAAAATTTTTAAAATTTCACTTATTGTCGTACGTCGCTAATGCCGCTTTTTTACAGAAACTCAGTAAAAATTTCCTTGATGGTAGGAAATACAAATTTCGTCTTTAGCAGAAAATTTCTACTAAAAACTAGCAAAATATTTACTAAAAATAAGTTCAGTGTTTATCACAAAATTAGTAAAAATTTCGACATGTTCGCCAAATCTGCCATTTTGCTGCTCATTTTCTATATCCTTGTTTTACTTTCTTTTGAACCGGTCCGGACTGCTTATATAAAACATGTAGTTGTACTATCTGGAATTAGGGCTGTTGAAAACATTTTTATAAAACTTACGTCTTACGGGACTCGAACCAAGGATCTTCGATTTTGTAGATATGCACTCTAAACACATCACTACTACACCTTGACACCTCTTACCGGCCAGTACACATACATAAGAACTAACTTCGTAATTTTTTACATTAATAAAACTAATTTTTTGAAATAAGAAAGTCATAAACAAAAATAATATAAAAGATTATTTTCTTTAAATATAAAAAAAAATTCAATATGAAAAAAATGAACTTAAATTGACGTTTTCCGTTCTTAAGTATTCAAATTTTTATGAATTATTAAAGGTACGGTCACATTGGGGAAACATTTGACGAAAAACAACAAATATTTCCTTATCGTAGTCTGACCATAAAATAATTATTAGAGGCAAACAGTAAAACATCTGTTTAATGGGACACGAAATTATTTGCTGCCAAACAAAAATGTGTCTAATGTGAACAAAGTATGACCACTAAAAGACAAATATTTCGATTTATTTTGGGGAAAAAAATTATTAGATCTTACAAAGTTTTTGTAAGAACAAACAGAGTCAAATAAAAATATCTACCTTTAGGCAAAATGGTTCAATAAAAAATTTTTACGGCTGCTATTTTTTTGGTAGCTTTGTTGGATATGCTTTAATAATGTAAATAAATGCCTAAATAAGAGAGCCAATTCGCGAAAAATAAGATCTTAAGAAAATCGGAAAAATTTCTCAGAGAAGGCAAAATATTGAAAATTTTATATCCAAAATAAAGAAACAAGCGCAGCAGTTTGCTAGTTGTCGTGGTTATTGCGAATGAGATCTTGTCGAATTTTTGGCATTTGTAATATTAGTGCTTTCGTGATTTTCTAAAACTAATACGAGTACTGATGCTGGCTGATAAAAACTTGAAAAAATTGCCTGCCGCGAGAAAAGCGAAAAATATCTATAAACTGAAAACTTTTTAAAAATCCAAAATTCAAAAAAAAAAAAATGGTAAAAAATGCAAGAAAGCCAAAAAGTTAGCAGAATTGCACACTTCGCGAAAAAAGCGACAACTTGCGAAAAATTATTTAATATCAATAAAGCCATAATATTTAAAAAAAGTCTTAAGCCTTAAAGATGCAAAAAAATTCTTCCTAAGTCGGGAATATGGCGAAAATTTGGCAAATCTTGCTAAGGAGAAAAGAAACAGAGATCGCAAAACTTTAAAATAAAAAAAATGGAAAAAATGCGAAAAATCGCATTTCGCAAAAAAAATTGCTTCTACATTTGTGTTGAAATGTACGAATCTGTGTTAACTCAAATTTGACGACGACATGTGGATTAAGGGTGAAAGTAATAGTTTTGTGTGCAATTTGCAAAAATATTTTGTTCATATTACTTTATGGTTGCCGTTTACGCATATAAAATGAATTGGCTTATTGGAAGAAATTCTATACTAAGCCTAGACTGTAAACTTGTATTATACAACGCGATCCAGAAACCAATATGGTCCTACGGTATCCAGTTATGGGGCACTGTCTCAGCATCGAATGTCGAAAAAATTCAAAGGCGACAGAATAAAATTCTACGTACAATAACAGCAGCCCCCTGGTATATCCGAAATCATCGAATTCACAAAGACCTTGTTGATGTTCCGTTGGTAAAGACAGTACTTGTATTTTCAAAACACGATAAAAAATATATAAAAAAACTTGAGTTGCACCCAAATGTACTTGCATGCAATATTCTGTATTACAGCCATACCTAAACAAGAGCGGAAAGCGGAACGTTTTCTACCGCCTAGTGTTAACGCTGCAATACCATACCTAAACAAGAGCGTCAACGCTTTGTCATAAAAACAGGGTTATTACAAAATATATAACAATCCTGATTATAATAGTATACTCATAACCTAATAATACATGCATCTCTACAACAAACACAACAAAAAAATTCCTCAGAAGTCAAAAGTATAAATGTGTATGTGTGTATGTTTCAACCTGTGACAAAAATATAAATAAAAACTATTCATTCAAATACGAAAAATTAATACAAATCAAAATTTAACACTTGAAATAAAAAACAAGTAATTTACAAGAATTGTCAGCTGGGCTGGTAAGACTACCTTATAGTCATTATATCATGAGTGCTTGTCTTTTGCAGCTAACTTCACTATTAAACGCGCTGTCAAAATCGGATTTTCCAATTGCAAAATTTTGCCGCCGCGTTACCGCCGCGTTATTTCGGGATGCTCCAAACAAATTGTATGGGCATGAGCACTTTTGACAGCTAAAAAACGCTTGCCGCTCTTGTTTAGGTATGGCTGTTATAGAGGCCACACCCGGCTGAAAAGAAGGGATACTCTTTTTCTCAGTCGTACACGAGAGATGTAAAACTACAAAAATAAACTGTTGAAACTAAAAATTTTGTTTAGCATTGGCTAAACATGTATTTGTCATTGTTAGATTTAAGATTTGAAAAACTTATTGATGTTTCAATCTATATTTGAAGATTCAATAAATAATAAAAGTAAAAAAAAAATATATAATAATGCCTGGCATAAAAAGTTTCCCTCCAAAAAAAAAAAAAAAAAAAAAAATCCTGTGAAAACTTTTCCATCTGTTTCCTTACAATTTATTATAAATTAACAGAATACACATATTTACATACAATGATTCAATAATTCGTTTGCTTTTGTCTCCGAATGTCAACAGCAATTCAACAATGATATAGTAAAAAAGCTTTGCATTGTATTATTAAGCAGGCAAACACACACACACACACACCACATAGACACATACAGATACACCCACATATAACCAAATAAAAAAAAAGAGAGTGTAAAAAACTGAAGTTGAATACATGAAAAAATATACATAAAATATAATTTCCCAGCATGTCATAACTTAAATATAATAAGCGATTACTTGCTGCCAAACTCATGCCAACAAAAAAAAAAAAACTTTTCTGTAAAGCTCATCCATTTACCATCGAACGTAAGGGATTTTGCAGGCGTTCCAAACATGTGTATTTCAGTATTTTTTTCCTTTCTTTAACAGGATTTATTTATTTGTTTGTTTGTTTTTGGTTTTGGTGTTAGTATTTGTGGGTAAATTTTCTTTCTGTCAATAAACATCCGCAGTATCGCGTTCAGAAATATGAAAAAAAAACAGTAATTCATTATCAGTGTGTCAGCGTATTGAATGTGGGTATGTAAGTGTGTGTGTTAGTGTGTGTTTGTAGTACGAAAGGGTAAACAACCGTACGAACCCTTATTTTCTATTTATGTTCTTTTATGAATATATTTTATTGTCCTACTTTTGTATAGGAAACTTCGCAGAGCACATAAGTTATCCTTTACATACAACAAAGAGGAAATGTAGGTGTCTTCCATTTATTTGGTTCATTCATCAGCACACATGGCGGCTTTAAAAGTATATCAAACACTGAGATAAGCATGCCGCCGCCAGTTTTTGGTGTCAAAGATTAGAATTACTGAAAAGATAATTCGCTTTAGATTTTAAAACATGTGAAAAAGGATGTCGACTTTCAAAAGATTCGATCATATAAGAACAACAAACATATTATTTAATGCTATAGAAAATAAATTTATGCGAAAGAGAAAATTTAAACACAATAGAGATTTGCTACAAAAAAGGACAGACTCAAAAACATCATAAAAAATCATAAAAATTTTAAATTAAATTTAAAGTTTTCTTCCCAAAACAACTAAAATATGCATAAATTCTATTAAAATTTCAAAAGAGTTTTAAAATGGATTTGCCGCAGGTTTAGAAAAAAAAATTAATGTCTTGAGGCAGGACTTCGTTAAAAACAAAAAAAAAAGTTACTTTCTTATCAGTGCAAATAATATTTTGTGTCTTCGGTCGTTTATGCTACACACTGGACACAATGTGGACTACTTTTAGTTTGTATTAGATGCCAGCATAAACTTTACGAATGCTTTGTATAGTTCTTATGTGTTATACTCGTATGCTAAGCTAAAGAGAAGAGCTTATGGCAATAAAGTTGGTCTTTTTAGTGGTTACAATTACAGTTTGATCATTTATGTTGTTCATATGCCTCAAGTTGAACTGACATCCATTGATTATTTAATTTTATTATCGTTAATTTTCGAGTGTATGGTGACTTAATGCAATGCAATTTTGCTTTTTTTGTTTTTGTTTTTGCTTTTTTTTTTGCTTTTGCTTTTGTTTTTGTTTCTTTTTTTGCTTTTGTAATTTTTTTTTTGTAGCACCAGCACTGAAGGGATGACTATGGGATAGGGTAGAGAGGTTAGATGGTGATATTGTAGAAGAATAATTAATTCTTTAATAACTCTGCCATTCAACGTTTTCTTTAATTTTATTTAGAGCAGTGTTGCAGCGATTTTGGTGTTAAGTAGACAAATTAAACTTATAAAGCTGTGTGAATAGTCAATTTTATTTATTGTTGTCGCTCTACTCTTTCCGACCCACAAGAAAGTCAAAATCAATTTAATCGACAATCTGCTTTAATCTAAACGTATTCTATCTACTTAATTTTTTAGAGCTAAAGAAGTAACGAAAAACCATGAACATAAGTTTTAAATATACAAACATACATACATTTATAAATTAATAATAAAATTATTTAAGAAGAAAAAATTTTTTAAGAATTTCCAGGTTGATTATTTTATATCCTTACCGGAGGCAAAATAAAGCAACAGATAACCGTATTTCACAGCAAACTTCTGTAGAAAAATTTTCTTCTGATACATATTTTTAAACTATTTGCACTTTTAATATACCAACCATGTCTTGTATTGTCACAACAAATTGCCTGCACATGTCTGACTCTACATAATTTTCCTCCTTTATTTACAACAAATAAATTCATTTTTGTCTTGTGATTTTTATTATCGCTACATGTTTCTTGTTATTATTTTTTTTTTTTTCTGTTTTTCTATACCTTTCAGGTACTATATGGAACGTAAAATCTTTCAACATTTGCTGGAATTGAAATCGTTGCAAATACGCTCAAATAAACTAAATGAAGCTGTTTTGGTTAAACGCGCCGTAGATGATTATCATAAATCGTGTGCCACCTTGGGCGGTGAGACAGGCACACGTTTGCGTCGTTATAATTTCACTGAATATACTTTTAAAAATTTCGAATTGTTCCTTTATGAAACGCTTAAGGCTTTGCAAAAGCCGGGCACTTATAATTTTCAGAATATCAATGAAGTCTACGAAGAGGTAAATATACTCGTATGTTTGCATATTTATGTATGTATGTGTATGTATGTGTATGTGCAATATTTAAGTGAAATGATATGTTTGTCATATAAGTGGTAAAAACGTATAAATAATTTATGCTTCACTTCAACTGTCATTGTGTTAAATTGTGAACACTTGTATGTGACATCAAGCACATGAGCGAGTGTGTCTGTGTTTGTATTTTTATATGTATGTATGTATATAATTTTATATGTATTATTTTCTTTCCTCAAGGCTGAAAGACGTTTAAGTCCTGATTATAATACATACGAGAAGGCGTTACAGTGTACAACACGAACTCATCGTTGCCTGCATGCAGCTCACGCTTATACTGGAATTCCATGTGCCGCTTACAGTAAGTAGATTTAGCAAACAACATTTTTTTTATTATTATTAAGTTTAAATATTGGATATAAGAGTTTAAAGTGTGTCTTGACTTATGTGTAGAGACATACATACATAGCTACTTATACATCTATTAAATATCTGTAGATGAAAAACATTATTGGTGACTTAAAAGCATTCAATAAATTTTGGCAGTCTTTTTTCTAAACGATTTTTCCTAAACGGCTAAAGAAAGATTTAAGGTTCAAAGTTTTTATACTAAAGTTTTAATGAAAAATTTTACATAAGATTTCACTGTAAATGAAATATGAATTAGCAGACAACAATCGCGTATTGCTGGCTCTAATGAAAAGCTTAATAGCCTTTTTCAGTGAAAAATTATTGCCAAGAAAAATCAAAGTTTGTTAAAATAAATTAAATTTTCAGTAAATATCTTTATTCTTTTACAACTTAAAGAAAAACAAATATTCATGATATAAATTTACGTTAGCAGACGTATTCATAAACGATTGTTAAAGTTAAAGAATACAGTAATACCTAATTTTTTTATGAAAAATCTAATATTAAATCTACTTTAATTTTTGTAATCGTTTGCGAAAAAGGTAGTAATTTATAATTTATATTTTATTTCAGTTATTAAATTTTGACCGGCGATCAAAGAGGGAGTAATGCAGATCATTAGGGGCACTTTAATAAGAAAATCTTTTAAAAACCTCAAAGCAAGACCTCTTTGCAACACTTTACAACAAAATCGAAATTTTTCAACAAAAATAAAAATCTATAGAAACTTCTAGTAGCATACTTTTGCTGACTACACAAAGCGACAAATGACGACTTTTAACAAACCACACGGACTAGACTGTTCATTTTCGATTTTATTACCAGAGAGTAGTAAAATCCACTTCTCAGTTTGGCGATTTTGAATATAAATTTTTTACAAAGATTGTGAAATTTTAAAGACTCTCAGAAAGACATGTCGTCAGTTGATAAATTTGTTTTACAAAGTTTTGCCATCGCAAAAAACAAATGGACATGACATTATATGTCCTTGTGGTTTTTCCACTGTTTCACTGTATTATTTATAGTAATTTTTTAATGAAAAATGTCACGGTGTTTATATCAATTTTATACTCTCCAAAAAATATTGCAAGCTTTTTGCAGTACGAATCTATTTCAGCCCTTGCTAAAAACCCTACAAAATTCATTTTAAAAAGTTATGTAGCCGTCTGATATATTTAAAAAATATTTTTCATAAAACTAAAATACATATTGCCATTAAATTACAGATGTTATTTTCGTAAACTTCTATTTCAAAAAATTATACTCTTTTAAAACTATACGAATTTCTTATAATCAATTAATACCCCTATTACGGTTTACAACTCAACCAAGTTGTGTTGAAATTGAAACAACTCAACTTTAAAACAACTTAACTCATTTTTGGTATTATGAATTACAACTCATTCTAGTTTAAGTTGTATTGATGTTGCCATCCTCGAAAGCAACGATTTGACAGTTGATAAAGCAGTTTATGGTATTTTTTGAGGCAAAAACAAACAAAAAATTGGTTTCTATTTAAAGTGTACTTTTTGTTTTGTTTAATAAATAATAAAATTGTACTAAGTGAAAAAATGGATATTTCTTATGATTTATTTGACTCTGACGAAAGTGATGATGCTAACATTGATGAGTTGCGCATACGAAAAAATCTTCGTAATCACTCCAATTCCTTGAAACTTCCCGATGCTATGTAAGAAAAAATTTAAGTTATAATTGTATGGCTTTTTTATATGATTTTGTAATGAGCTGAAGGAATATTTCCAGGAGCCTGTGCAAGGTACGAGTATACCTCACATAATAATATGTGCAACTCTTTGGTTCCTTGCTGACGGCAGTTATCAAAAAATTTATGGAAATGATGTTAACGTTGTATTGGCTATTGGCACATCCTACAATATGTGTAGTGATTAAAGAAGTATTAAAAATCTTCGAACAATATGGATAATAACAGAAATGATTAAAGAAGAGCAAAACGCTCTGTTTTCTCGTTGTAACTCTATTTTTTCTATAAACAACTTATCAATCGTTAATAAATTCATGTAATGCATTTTAAAAAAAAAACTTGACTTACCCCCTCTCCATTTTATTTGCTTAAGATTTTTTTTAACAACTGCTACTGAGCAGTTGTAATATCTTGGCATTTTAGACAACCTCACTAACACTGAGTTGTAATCGATAATACCACAAAAAAGTTGTAATGCGAAATAATTTCAACTTTTACATTTTTGACAGGTTGAGTTGTAATCGATAATACCGATTTGAAAAATTTCAACTGAATTACAGTTGAGTTGTAAACCGTAATAGGGGCATAAGTTTGAGAGCCTTAAGTGCCATCAAATGTTATGTTTCCCATATGAAAACAATTTCTAAAATATTTGGTTTAAGACCTCAAACCTTCTCTCCTTCAACATTGGCCACGAAAATAATTTAACAAATCAGTGTTCTTAGACAAGAAAGTCGTCAGTAATCCATCATAATGTACGAGTATATAATAAATAAATAAATAAATAAATAGATAACCTTAAATACGAATTTAATATTGTGCTAATCTTTGATCATCATAAAATTCGGGATGTAACGAATCAAAAAGCAGACAATCGAAAATAATAAAGATACAATAAATTCGGTATATAAAGTTGCTGCTACGATACACAGTAGAGCAAAGATATAAAGCGATAGTAAATATAAAGTTTCTAAACTATGAAGTCGATAAATTGCAACTAAAACACAAAGTTTACTTTAAAAGCACCTGTGCTAGAATTTATTATGATCAGGTGTAATAGATTATTCATTATTGAACTGTGACATGCATAAAGCCTTCATATAAAATTTTATGTAATCCCATTCACCTGTTCGGTACAAACGTACTTTAACATCCCACTGTGCAAAATAAATACGCAATAACAAGAAAGAAATTTTTTAAAGAACATTTTGTTTCTACAAATTGAAGTCAAGCTAAAAAAGAAAGAGAAAAAAAATATACACACAAAAATATTTAAAACCGATAACGGGTGATTTCTTAAGCGTCAGAATCAGTAGTACAAAAAAAAAAAGACTTTCCAACAGAAAATTGGACAAAAAAATGGGCAAAACCTTAAGCATGGTACTGTGTGTTCATTTTTTCTTGAAAAACGACGACGGAAGACGTAAAAATGTTTAATGAATTGTTCATGAACAAATGTTGCTCTGTTCTTTTTGCGGAAAACCATATTAAATGTACTTAAATGCAACATTTTAAATTATCATATCAAGAATAGTTCAAGGACCACATTTAAAACAATGTGGCACATTTTTCAGAAATCAAAACGGCACAATAGTGAAAGTTGCGGAAATTACACTTTTTTATGAAAATCAATATAAAATTTTTCAAAAATTTCTCGAGAGTACTGGGTTTAAAACCAAAGAAACAATCGCCAAAATGAATAAAGCGACAAAATGAATCAATCGCCGAATCGAAAAAGTCACTAGACGCAGAAAACATTGACACAGCCACAATGAAACAATCGCTAAAGGAGTAAAATCACTAGTTCTTAAAATAAAAACAACCAAATGAAAAAAAAAAAACATTTAAAACGAATAAAAATTTTAAGACCAAAAAAAGCGCTAAGACGAACAAAATCCGTTAACTCCAGAAAACCACCGCATAGGAAAAAAGCGCTAAAACCAACTACCAACCGTTAAAAAAATTTCCTACAAAATCGGTATTCAATTGATATCATAACTTGCTCTAATGTGCATTAGTGTGGCATTGTATAAATTTGTTGTTGGATGAAGGCATTGGTCACTAAAAACTGTTCTGCCAGCGATCCGTACTGTTCCAAAATCATTGCCGAAATTAAAAAATAACGCGCAGTAGCAGAGTTGTAAAATAATTACCCTTTCTTCTACATTTTCAGCATCTATCTAACCTATTAACCTATCCCTATTTATTTCTGGCACAATGGATTGCATGCATAAGTACGAATAGGGGTCATTAACTGAGTGCTTGTCCTAAAAAAAGCAAAAGTAGAAACCGACCGACAAGACACATACTTGTTTTCTTCATTGTCTAAAAATAATCATGGACTTACCTTAGGCTTGCTTTTCGGAATCTATTAATTTGTTTCTCCTCTCTTCTGTTGAAACCTAATAAAAGTGTTACTATACTAAACAAATAAGAATTGTAATGTTAGTATTATTGTATATAATTTGACATCAGACTTTAAGTGGTCTAGTAGCGTTGTTTTCTTGAAACATCACGTTACGTTATGTTTGTATGTTGATTCAGGGAAATCTGGATAAAATTTTGGTTCTTTTCTAGATAATATTTAAAAAATCATTTTTTTTTTTGCATTAATAAATGTTCATAATTTTAATCATAAATATATTTAAAATTCCAACACAATTTGTTAAACTACAATAATGTCAATTATCAAAAAGATATAATTTGTATTTCCATTAACTGAAACAAAATTTAATTAAACACTCAAACTGACAAGTTTTGTTTTTATTATTTCTCTTCAGTGATTTTAGTTCTCAATTTCATATTTTGGGTTCATTATTTTTGTTGGTTTAAGATATTAAGTTGTTGTGCTAAAACTTTTGTATTTTATTTTCTTTCATCTGTCTCTCTCGCTCTCTTTAGGTTTCTGTTTTTGTTTTAAGATAAATTACAGTTTCGTCAGAAAAGAGCAATAAAAACAGAATTTAATTTGTGACATTTATTTGAAATTTTTGGTTAATGTTTATTGTTTTTTTGGGTCCTTTTGTTTTGTTGTTGTGCTGCTTCACATCTTATTTCAGCTGATAGAATATTGTCATTATTCTTTAGATGACAGCAGCAGTAGGCATACCCAATAAGCATAAGAATAAGAATAAATGTTTTTTTAAAAAAATTGGGAAACAAAAATTAAAGGTTTAGTAAAGAGATCATCATGTTTATTGGCAGGTCGGTAAAGCTCTTGAGCCAGTCACAGCTTTTAGCTGTTACTAAGGCTGTCTTCTTTATTTATTCTTATAACCCAGTCTTTTGGATTTTTCTTTCCTTTATTTTTAACGTTTAAGCCGTTAAATTTTGTCCACTGCTATTTTGTGTGTGTACGATGTGTTTGTTGGGTAAGTTTTGTGAACCTCAGAGAATGTATGCATGTACATACATACATTCATTTTGGTACTAATGCCACATGTTTGACGTTGATGCAAATGATCCCTTGATGTCAAAACCATGTGACATTGCTGTTTGGCTTTATTGTATGTTCGCTCTTCTTCTTTTTTATGATGCCTTCGTTCTTATTGTATTTTAGTGTCTTTTTTTCTTAAATTTTTAACACATTTTAGTGAAAATATAAAAATATTCTACTGTTTGTTATATATGTACAATCGTTTTACTCGTATATACATATATTCTTTTTGTATTTAAGTTTAAAAAGTGTTTAAGCATTGTTGGTGTGACTATTACAATGGCAACTTCAGCTTTTAGTTAAAGCTGCTGCCTTTTTGTTGGCTTGCTTGTGTAGCATTGTCGTTGACTTGAATGATGCAACTTTATAATGCGTCGCTTGAGGGGACACATCAAACAAATGTGTAGAAAAATGAAAAAAAAAAAATAAACAACAAAAACTAGAAATGTTTCTTTGACGTTGTGTTTTATTTTCTGTGTGTGTTTTTTTTTTAATTTCTTTTTATTTAAACTTTGCTTTGTTTTACTAGTTTTTATTTTTTTGTCATGCTGTTTCTTTTTTTTGCGGCGAAAAAATATTTAGTAAGTACCGCTTATGGATGCTTGTTGTGGTACAGTGCTTTGAAGAAATATTTTTCTGAGCTCATAATAAATGAAAGCTGGCAGATGCTAATAAATATTTTTTAATTGTAAAGAGTTTGTACACTTGATTTCTGTCAATATTGCAATTACAACTTTTAATAATTTTTTATGCTTCAAGCAATATCTAGCTCATCCACTGCTTATTTTTTTCAAAAATATTAGATAATACTACAAAGTAAGGGGCAAAAATCAAGCGAAAATATTTGCTACGGTGTTTTGGGACATAGCTGGTGCAGAAAATCGTTAAGTTTTAAGAATATTTAGTAATTATGTAACGTAGACTTTAATTATAATGAAGTACTGTGTAGCCGACATCCGTCCATGCATAAAGATTTTCTTCTACAAGGTATGTCGCGAAATGGCGATATATAGTATAGATTCTGTGAAATGTAATTTAGAGGGTTATTTCAATTTAAAAGATATATTTTAATTTCATATTATTTTGAATAATATTTCCTTTCTATTGGGTCTTTTTTAATTCTAAAAATGAAGAATTAATGGCATATAAAAAAACAAATCCAATTTTGGCGGTATCACTAATTTTTGTTTGGTGGGTTATTTCCTGGGAAACTATTGCGTGTTGCTCATAGATAAATGCCGAATTGTAAATACATATGCATTCATAGCGTTTGGTTGGCCCCCACTTTACTAGACTTTTATCTGAATGAAGAAAAATAGTAGCCGTTTACAATTCTCTTGTATTCTCTTATATCAGTTTACATATTTTTATTTATTTACCAAAATGTAAACGGATTAATAATCATCGAGGTATGAGTAACATCATTTACCAAGTATCCGCTACATAGCACAAAACTAGGCAAGAAATGGAGAAGAGAGTATGACTAATATTTATAAATTTTTTTTTTATCAAGTATACGCTACGTAACACTATAACTGGCTTTTCAAGTGAGGTGGAAATCAGGGTTTAAAAAACTAACATATTTACTAAAAATTCCTCTCATATTCCATAATTTTATGTGAAAACTAGAAAAATATTTACCTGATAACAAATAAATTTCCAGTTTTTCTAAAAAAATTTTATACTTGACAACTAAATAAAATATTAAGTTCCTTACACGCCAGCAATATCTGCATAGTAAAATTTTTTACTAGCACACAAAATGAAAATAAATTCTCTGTAATATATTGTTCAGCAACAATTTATTATCAATGAAAACTAGTTTTCCGCACAAAAATGCAAAAACACACATACAAAAAATATTTTGTTCAAACAATATGACGCTACAAAAAATACCAAACTATGCTATTCGAATCAAACACAACTTCGACTATTATGAGAAACATGCCGATCTTAAAATGAGTTATGTTTTAAAATGTTTAATGTGTCTCTTTGTATTAACAACTAGCAACCCAAAAAATTAAGCAAAATATTCTTGGATTGAAGAAAAAAATATTTCTGAATGTAAAATAAAATATGTGTTGATAATTGCAGCTTCAAAGAATTTTTAAAGACTACAGATATGTATGTTTGTACATACATCCGTACATTGTACATACATACATACATAAATACATACAAGCATTCATACATACAAGCATTCATACATACATACATACACACATAAAATCTCGTACGAGATTTTATTATACACACACAAAATTGCTTTTTTACTTGTGCTTGGTTCTTGAAATCTGCTATTTTTAACGCATATTTTTTTTTTTTTTTGGCATTCAGAAATATTTTTTTCCTTCAACCCAAGAATATTTTGAGTAATTTTTTGGGTTGCTAGTTGTCGAAGTTGTGTTTGGTTGGAATGGCATATATTTTATTGTTTGGTATTTTTTGTAGCGTCATATTGTTTGAACAAAATATTTTTTTTATGTGTGTTTTTGCCTTTTTGTGTGGATAGCTAGTTTTCATTGACAAGAAATTATTGCTGAACAATATATTACAGAGAATTTACTATCATTTTGTGAGCTAGTAAAAAATTATATTATGCAGATATTGCTGGCGTGTAAGGAACTTAATATTTTATTTAGTTGTCAAGTATAAAATTTTTTTGCAAAACTGGAAATTTATTTGTTATCAAGTAAATATTTTTAGTTTCTCTACTATTAAAAATGGAAACGGATCATATTTGCTCAATAGTCGGTAGTATTATAAAAAAAATAAAAAACTAATTTTGAACCCTGGTGGAAATACACAAGAGACACCACCATTTTAGAAATTTAGTTCAATTTAAAGGAATTTTTTTTAATAGTAAAAAATAGCACCAATAATTAAAACGTCATTCACTGAGAAAATCACAGCAAATTAATTATTATTCCACTGTAAGCGAATGATTATCTGAATATTGGCAGTTAATTGTTGCTTCTGAATTGTTTTTTTTATGTCCTCATCAAAATTTGCTCTTAAAAATTCACTACCAATTGTCTAAAAATAAATTTTCTTCTCCTACTGTGGCTTTTTATTGAGTTTTTTGCAGTATTTTTGCGTTGTCTCTACGAAACTCTGCTGAGAGTTTTCTTTTATAAAATAAAAATAGCTAAAAAATATAAGATATTTTTTTTTTATATTTTCTTAAACGTACTGTATTATTATTATTATTATTGTGTGTGTGGCAATTCGCATTGTTTTTATAGCTGTTGTTTTTTTTTTATTATTTTATTTATAAAACACATAAAATAAAATCACATTCAAGCCGCCAGGACTCCGAATGTAATTTATTTTGTAGTTTTCAGTCATTTTACAAAAGAAATTTCTATTTGGTAATAAAGTGGTGGAAAAGAGGAAAGGAACACGCACACATACACACACACACTCAAAAAGATATTTCGCAGTAAGTGTAAAGCTGTAATACAAATATCTTAATACTTATTCTACATACACATATTCAGTGGTATGATTAGATGCACATGTATGTACACATGTGCACACGTACATCGCCAATAATACTTGTTTATTTAAAGTTCCATGTTGGTCTTCTTGTTTTACTTTTTTTTTTGCCTCCAAATGGGTTTTTTTGCCACGAGTTTTTAAAGCATGTAGTTTATCAAATTGGAACATACGCTGAAAGATCCAAATAGAAGCATATGAATGAATGTACACACAAGAGGAGAGCAACACAAATAAATAGAACAAATACCACTGCGGGTATTTTGGATTTGAAAATAAAAAAATGTGTGCTTACAATTCATTAATTTTTTAGGGAAAAATAGTTACAACTATATGAGTGCTTTCTTATTTCTATTTTTATGTGTTTTTTTTTTTTTTTCTTTATAAGTGAATTGCAATTATATTTTTTGTTGAAACGAGGATAGTTTGTCAAGGACGATGATAATGTGCTGTAGTTAAAAAATAGACATTTTAATAAATTTATCCCTAGTGATTTTCTATTCCTTCGAGTGTACTGAAGCTGTACCAGCTATTCTTTTGGCCTTAAACTATATTTAAATAATTTTAGCATTTAAAGTTTAGTATAGCTGTCAACAGTAGGCACACCGTGGTCCGGAATTCAACATTTGTACTGGTAAAGCGTGTAGTTGTTGTTAGATCTTACAATTTTGTAAGGTGTGGTAATGTGCTGGCAAGGAAATGACAACGAAAAAATGCCACCAAAAGGTAAATTGTCAGACGATTGAAAGACAAAGTTACACACAAGGTCTAGCATACTTTTAGAAGAATAAAAGATATTGACAATGGCAACGAATTGTCTGACAATTTTTTGTCAGCTGATAGTATTAAAATAAATGGACATACTTTTGCTGGCAACGTTGTTAGAAAAATATTATCAGCTCACATTGTTGTTCGAAATTTAAAGCAAATTTAACTTACAATATTGTGAGATCTGACAACAGTCTCTATAGAGTTTAACGCTGTATTTTCAAACAATATTTTTTTTAATAAATTGTACACGCGTTCTTCTCATTTCCTGTAATTGCTGTTGTTTTCGGTGCTTTCAAAGTAATGATTTCTTTATTTTTATTATTTTTTATTGTCACTAATTTTAAATTATCGTTAACAGTCATTCGTTTAGTCTTGCGCGGAGTGCTCATTCATTTGTTCTTTTTATCAATATTAATTCTAAATAGCGAGAAGTTGGCAGTGAAAATATAAACTTTTTAGATGCGTGACGTGGCCTGTTACACTTAAAGAGCATTTGTCATTTGTGCAGCAAAAATGATGATCTAAGGGCATTTTTTGAAATGCTATACACGCGTGTATAGCAAGAAAATTCTGTTTGCGCGACGTCGACACACGTACTCTATAAGCATCTTCGTGTAGCTTATGAGAATTAACGTTCGGTTGTTGCCTTGTTATCACTTCGTCAAAATAAATCAAACCAGTCGCTGATCAGCACTTGTTTGAGTGAGACCTCGCTTTACAATTTTTTGTTACACTCAAAGCAAAATGTTCAATATAGAATGGGAAAATGATTTTTTTTTTATAATTTTGTTTTTATTCGAACTTTTTATTTTAATTATCGAAGTTAATAAATTATCAAGCGTGAGGGCTTCGTTTTTAGTAAATTTTATTTATTATGTTTTCTCAATATTTCTTTACTTATTAATTATTATATATTATTTCATTCGTTTATTATTAAATGAATATTGTTTTCGTTATTATTATATTAACATAAAAAGTATTATTGAAAAAATCTTTAAATCAAATAAAAATACTATAAGGCAAGAAATGTATTTTAGTTTTGGCAACAGACAAGATTTTCGAGTGTATTATTATTGACTGTCGTTCGTTTTTTGCTGCTTCCCACACTAACCCATATGAGAGTATGTGTGGGCCCTTCACTGATCTAAAGCGATATTACAAATAAACTCATCGATCATTTCAGTAAAAATTTCTTTTCTTGGTAGTAAAGTGGGACGTCAACGAACCTACTGTCAATTGTCAGACAATTTGTAAAAAGGGAAAACATTAACGTTGTTCTGTTCCACAATGTACGTTGGAAACTAAATTGATCTATGTTAAATGGCAAGAACTTCAGTTTATATGAACAATTGCAACTTACAAATTTCTCTTCAAGCTACCAAAAAATTTTAAGTACAAAGTATCTTTTTTTTAACAAAAATACATGAACACAAGGGAAAATAATTTTATGTTTATGTATGTGTTTTTTTTTTCCATAAAAAACATGTTGTGTCAATCTAACAACACACATCATAGAGAAATAGAACAACTACAATAAAACAAAAACTATAAACAATGGTATTACATTTTGAGTTGATAAATGATTTTCTAATGCTAAAGTTCTTAAATATTTATGATTTATTATATTTTCTTTTTTCCTTTACTTACTCATGTAGTTTGTTTTTTTTTTTTTATTATTATAATTAATGACAAACCAGCTTTGGCTTTACTTTATTAATTACTTTTGACTCACATTTTTTATAATTCCTTTTCTCTTATTATATATTTTTGTGTTATCTTCTCCCATTGCAGTTCCCATGATGAATCATCATACAATGCCAAAATTTGGTTTTGGACCATATAAAAAAACTGGTGTGGGTAGTTTTTATCTACCGAAAATTCTTACAACTGGTACCGGCTGTAGGGGAAAAGTTGCACTGGAATTATCACATGGAAAGAGTAAACAATTAATATCACTGCCATCAGAGAAATTGGATAGTAATAAACGTTATTTTGTCACATTTACCGTTAAGGAAACGGAAAAAGACCAACAGCAACAACAACAACAACAACAGCAACAGTCATCCAACAATTGTGATAATAAAACAGATGATCAGGGCTTAGCAAATAATTTTGCAGCGACAGCTTCCGCGAGCAAATAATTGACTAACGAAAAATTTGTTATGAAGCAAAACATGTGGATTTATAAAATATTTATTTTAGATAAAAGTGTAAGAAAAGAAAAAAAAGAAAGAAAGAAAGCCAGTAGTAGTGCTAAAGAAATTTGTGCAACATAAATTTTTTTTTAAATTTTATATTTCATGTTCATTTGCGTTTCTTTGGACAAACTACCAGTTATAAAAAGTTTATGATTTTGAATTGTTTTTTCACCAAAATTATGTTTATTTCTTTCACATAATAATAAAAATTTTTTATGTATAATTTCACGATATTGTAAAATTGTTGTCAGTTAAACTATAAACTATGCAAAATAAATATCATGTTATATTTTTAAACTATACTTTCAATAAAAACAAAGAATTTTATGCAGATTTCGCTTAAAAGGAAAAGAACAAAAAAAAAAAAAGAAACAATGATTTCTTTTCTTAAATAGCAGACATAAAAAAGTAATTTTTCTTCTCAGTTGTGCTTTTTATGCTTGACTTTTTTAACAGAAAGTTTTTTTTTTTTTGAGAATATCGCAAAAGTATTGAAATCAATGATTTTTTGCGAGAATTTAAGCTACGAGAAACAATTTCTATTAATCAATAAATTTACGATTTGAAGTCATTTGATTTTATGGAAAATTCAAATTCTTAAGTGTGTTAAGCAATTCAATTATGTAGTTTTAACTGCCATTTCAATTGTACTGTAAGAACACAGAACTTTTTTTTTGTTTCTTTTTAAAAACGTTCGTTTAATAATAATTTTTACAAAAATGTTTGTTTTTCTAAATCTCTGTAAAGCAAATTCATTTCTATTTCGGTTAAAAAATGTATGAATTTGAGGAATTAAAGTTAAATTAACTTTCCAACTATAAAGAAATTTTCTATCAGCGTATAATAAAATAAAGGAGCTTTTTAATTTATAGAGAGAATTTAATATCACGAAGTGTGTCTGCTCCAAAGCTACTCCAGATGTAAGAGTTTAAATTTTTTATTTCTGAACAGAGCACGTTATGTGGCATCAGAAAGATACGTAACACGAAAGAGGACTTGAGTAATCCAATTGACACAAAGAGAAACGTTTAGGAAACACCTTCTCGATTGTTTTGTTTTGTTAGAATAAAAAAACATTTTCTTTAGAAAAATTAATTTCTTACAATCAAACCACAAATACTGGGTCCTCAAGAAATACAGAAGAGAGTATTATTAATACAATCTGATAAAGTATACGCCATGTAACACAAAAACTAGATTCCCAAAATACAAGAAGTATAGAAGAGATTTTGACAACTGAACTTTTATTAAGTAGACGCTACAAAAAATTGCATTCTTAAAACATCAGAAATGCAGAAAAGAGTACCCATACTCTTTCTTTTATAAATATACGATGCGAAACGCAAATACTGGATTTTAAAAGTACATATTTACAAGAAATGCAGAAAACTGAAAGTATGAGTAGTATATTTCATAAAAAATACGCTACATGATATCTGCTTCCAAGGCTTTAAGAAAATATTGAACAAAATTGGTGATGGTATAAACTATCGGGAGCATATTTGAAAATTTTTTATGAGCTTTCTACCGGACTATATGGCACTTACAGATAATCACAAGTTTTTTTCCTCACTCAGTATATTTAAGGGAATGAAATTTATTGATGACCATGTAAAGGATATGGATATTCTTATGTAACGCACTAGATAGTGTCACAATAAATTGATGCAACAAAATCTGTAAGCAAATTGCATAATATGGCATTATCTTCTGATTGAAAATTATCTCATTTTATAAGAGAAAACATCTCTTTATTTTCTTTTAGAGTTTGCAAATTAATAAAATTTGGGATTTGTTTTTGCATAATTTTCATTAGTAAAGGGTACTTAAAATTTATCTTACAGTTACTTGTGTTTTAATTCAGCTAATTGCAGCTATATTTTTTTTAAGAATCTATTTATAATGTAAATGCTGTAAAAATATGACTTCCACAGATTTCGTCCTTGAAAATCGTTCGTGGTTGATTCGTTCTATATTTCATTTATATATTGCTTCTTTTCACATTGAAGACATTCACAATATTCCCGTTGGATTCTTAGAAGTGCATGTAGTAAAGGGCATTTCTGTTGCTTTTGCTGTTGAATTCTTCTGCCAGCCAAAATAATCGTTGTAATTAACGGTCGTTCTATTGCAAAAAGCGTCTTTTATTCATATCCTTCTGGCTGAAATGTTCACAAGAAATTCTCACTTGCCGGAAAGCAGTCAGCCACTACCCTTTCTCGAGGGAGTATCTGTAACTATGCCAAGAATATTCTTTCCAACGCGTGCAGTTAAAAAAGTTTTAGCGAAGCTTAACGTAAACAAGTCTCCTGGGCCGGATGGTATTCCAGCACTGGTCTTGAAACAGTGCTTTTCGACGTAAGCACGTCCATTGGCACACCTGTTCAGCACTTTGTACCATGCTGGTGAATTTCCAAAGTGTTGGAAGGTTGCCAATGTAACGCCGATCCCTAAAAAGGTGGAGGCCAACAACCCTGAAAATTATCGCCCAATTGCAATTTGTTCTGCGCTTTCCAAAATAATGGAAAGTATGTTGAATTTCCATCTTATGAAGTATTTGGAGTTCAACAGTTTACTTAGCGACCGGCAGTATGGGTTTCGTAGAGGCCGCTCTACGGGGGACCTACTAGCTTTCCTTTCGGAGAAGTGGTGTAATAGCATACATCACTTTGGCGAAAGTAAGGTGGTGGCTCAAGATATTTCCAAGGCATTTGATAGAGTGTGGCGTGGAGCACTTCTGTCAAAACTGATTGCTTTTGGTGTCGGTGATGGCTTCACTCGATTTGTATCGAGCTTTCTCAGAGATCGCACTATACAAGTTGTTGTAGATGGGGTCTCATCAAACGAGTTCAAGATAAATTCAGGGGTACAGCAAGGCTCCGTTCTTTCTCCTACCCTTTTTCTTATTTTTCTTAATGACCTTCTGCGTCAAACTTCCAACCCTATCTACTCTTTTGCAACAGCCCAAACTCGTCGGATATCCGGGCAATGCGGCAAAATATGAATGATACGCTAAATCGCGATCTCCTGTCAATTTCAAATTTGGATCATGCTAATAGGGTCAATTTTAACGTACGAAAGACCCAATGTGCTATGCTCGCACACAGAAGTAGGACCGGACATGCTGCTCCATCTGTAAATATGGATCGTATAGATATTGAGGAATCAGAAGCTCTTGATGTTCTTGGCATGAAAATACATTGTGATGTTTGGTGGAATGATCACATTTTTCATGTCTCAAAAGAAGCATTCAACTGCCTCGGCTTTTTAAGACGGTGTAAGACATACTTCACTCCATCTGATCTCCTTAATATTTATACCACCTTATCTGACCGAAAATGGAATACAACTCTCATGTATGGGCCGGTGCTTCAAAATCTATTTTGAAGTTACTCGACCACGTACAGGATAGGGAGAAGAAGCTTATCGGTGACAGTAGGCGATCCAACTCTATTGATTCACTGGACCATCGACGCAATGTTGGGTGTGTTTCGTCGTTCTATCGCTACCACAACGGAATGTGCTCTAATGAAATCAGGGAACTTGTTCCCGAAACCCGTCACTTTTCACGTACAACGCGCTCTTCATCAAGAGCACATCCCTTTGTGGTCGATAAGACACTGAACCGCACTACGTACGCATTACAGAGAGAATTCGTACTTTGGCCGTACTGTTCGTATGTGGAATAAACTCCCCGCAGAAGTCTTTGCTGCCACTTTCAGTGTGTCAGAGTTCAAATTGAATGTCCACAAACACTACTCCCTTTATCCTCCTTCCCAAAACCTATTTTCCTAGTTCCGGCTCAATGCTTTCCATAAGTAGGGGTCTTCATAACAAAAAAAAAAAAAAAAATACCGGGAACTTTAAACGTTTGTTTTAAAAAATTAATCGATCATTTGTTGAATGTAAGTCATAACTGAAAAAATAAAAAACAATAACATGATAAAATGTCATACAATTAAATATTTTGCTAACTAAATTCTTGAGAGAATAATAAAATTGTGTTTTACCATTTGAATTTGTTTTCTGCCAAAGATGCTTTTTTGATGACTTTGTTGCAGAAAAGGCTTTGTTATTTCATTATTTCCATTTTGAGAGTTGGCTACAAAAGGCAATGAATTGCATAATCAGATTGTATTGCAATTATCTTCAAGTGATTTCCAAAGTCTTGTTTACAAAAAACATTTTAATATATCCTTAAAAATGTATGTACTCCAGCGGTTATCATTGTACTTTATATGCAATAAGTTGCTGTTGTTTTCTTCTTTTTTTTTTTTAATTATGTTTTCGTCGTATTTCTTGTTTAAAATTCATATTTTCTCTGAAGTTCATTTTGCACTTCTTGTGAAATATAAACACAGTGCGTACCATAGTTATAGTCTTATTTTGGAGTGCAGTTTAAAAGTTGTATCTTGAGTCTCTGCCAGTTATGTTTTAAAAAAATTATTACAATATAGGTCGTTCAATCAATATCACTATTGTTTAAATTTTGCTATACTAATTTTGAAAATTTCCTATGAACTACAAACTGACTTATAGTGCATTTACATTGTCTCGAAATCTAGTACTTACGAGATTTCGAGCTAAATCTAGTTGTTTTTACTAGATTTCCCATACAAAATGAAATCTACTATGTCACTTGATTTGGACGAAATCTACCTAAATCTAGTAGTACTTATTGATGCAACTATGGTTTCTTTCCAAATTGTACCAAAAAATACTACGCTGTACAAAAAAAAAAAAGAAAAAACTGGATGTTATTGTCTATATGTACTTACATTTACCCATTCCATTCTGCTGTTTAACAATTGTGTGTAGCAATACATTTGAATTGTTTTCTGAAATTATATATTTAACAGATTCTGTCGCTTCTTTTTACGCAACAACATAATTTCCGATTGGATTTTTTTCGCTCTGGATGAACAAAATACTAATAAATGTTCTATATTTTTCATTGTTGTTTATTATCAAATACAATTTGAATATACATATGTATAGCAATTTTTCTTTTACATTTTAGTCAGCTGTTTTTGTTAAGAATATAAAATCTAACTAATGTCAAAAACATGCAATGTAAACGAGCTAGATTTCGAGACAATGTAAATGCACTATTACTTAATTTATGAAAATTAATAAAATATTAGTTCAAAAATAAATAGTACCAAAACTAAAAATTTGTTCCTTATTTTACTCCTTTAAAAGTTCTTTATATTTGTTTCAAACGCTATCCCTCTACAAAATGTCATCCAAAGCGTGAAAAAACATTCAAACTTTCGCATTAGTAATATTTTAAGGATATTTAATTTAATTTCAAAAGTGAAATTCTTCCAGCGCACAGCAACTGTCGCTATAATTATAGTGCAAAGTGCAGTATAATTTTTTTTTCATTTTTCACTTATATTCCCCTTTTGATTAATAACTGCACATCTTAAGCAAAAAAAGAAACGAAATTATATAGAAAAAGAAAATATATAAAAAAAAAAATGGTAAAATGTACTAAAGTACTCAGCTTTTCTTTTGCTGCAAACATCAAAGTGAAGTTGAATGTGTAAATGTAAAAAAAAGAAGAAAAAAAAAACACTTATATGATGGACTTGTTAAAACGTGTTCTCACTAATACATTTTACGTAAATACAATTGCATACATCTACAAGTAGTGGAGTACTTGAGTTTTATTTTAATTTTATTAACCTAAAATTATATAAATATTTACAATTACAGTGATACACAAAATTATAGCAAAACCTTAGACAAATATATATATATACACCTTTGTTGCAACATAGTCATATCTCAAAAAATTTGACAAAACGGTTTCGGAATTTCAGTGGTTTTTACCTCGGTTTACTTAATGAAAAATATTTTGCATATAAAAAAACACTTAGAAATACTCTTTCTTCACTAACTGAAATATATTAGTTTTTCTAAGATATGACTATGTTGCAGTAAGCGATATAAACATAAATGGTAGTATATGAATTATTAGTTATTAGTGGAAAGTTTTTATAATTTTTGTTTAAACTATTCGTATCAGAAACCAAAACGTTTTTAAATATCTCATCAGTAAATATGTACCGCCGTTTTTGATATTGAAATTATTTGCTATATATGCTTGACTCAAATACCTCTCCAACGAGTTATAACATGTACTACTCTATATTCCTCGTGATGTTAAATAATTAATTTTTTATGTAACATTTGCATTAAAAGTCTACCAAAGCGAACTAATTCCAGTTAGTCTTATCCCTAAAACAATAACATTCGTCGCTGTCAAAACAAATGCAACAATGTTCTTATGTGAATGTATATTAAGAGGACAGTTCAGGATTGCACAGCTGATGATGACGCAGGCTAATAAGGCCACGTGGTACTGAATTCGCCTTGAGTGTCTACTAAAATGAAATGAATAAAATGAATTTATATTTTAAAATAAAAACACCATGATAATAAAATAATTTCTCACGCTGTGTCTGAATGGCTTAAAATACTTTAAAAGTTTAGCTTTTATAAGCACATTCTGGTATCGTTATACTTTTTTTTCTGAATTGTTTACCACAACTTGTTAAAAATTTATAACATTTCGTGACTGAGTGCATAAATAACTACTTATTGTTTTTATCATTTTGACGGTTTAATTATATTGTCAACAAAAACACAAAAATATTTATTCAGATACTAACACTCACACAAAAACTTAATATGTTTACATTCACACACACACACACACATACGAACTTTAATACATTTTTGGGAATTTAAAGTGTTGATAGGAATGATATATTATTTCCATTTTGTATGTAATAAAACTCGCACAAAATTAAGACACTTCTCACACTTTCAATTTTATCTAGAATCAATAAGTGGCTTTGGTAACATACATAAGTCTCAGCCTGTTTCTGTTGGTTGGTTTGTTTGTTTATATTTTGCGTGTGAGGCAAATGTGTATGTGTCAAGATGTTTGTAAATACAAGTAAGAAGGTGAGTGCAAATGTGTGTTTATGAAGGAGTGGACTGATTATTAATGTATTAATTGTTGCTTGCCTCTGATTGTGTCGTGTTGTTCGTAATTGTTAACATGTTTGGCCTTGCTATCAATAAACACACCAACACGCACGATTAAAATATACATATATCCATACACACACACATAGAATGTATTAAATTGTCGTTTAAGTACCTGCCTAGTGTTAAGTGGCAGAAGGCGCACTGCATTTCATTTTCAACAGCCACCATCAGTAACACCTACCCGTATGTTATTTGCACACGTTTGGGATAAAAGCCCGAAACATTTGTGTCACAATTATAAGTTAAGAACATACTCACAAACAGGCATTAAACCGCTTATACACACTTACACGCACGTATAAAATATATCTACATTTATTGCATGACGGTATTGTTTTTCGTGTACACGTATGTGTCGTAGTTGCCTTGCATGGGTATACATGTGTTTGTGAAATGTATTTATACTGAAGTGTAAATGTCATTTACTTGTTGGATTTAGTGACAAGTAGTGAGAACAAACTTTCTCATACACGTTTATTTACACAGCGTTGTTTGTTTGTGTATTTGTTTGTGTATTTAGTATTTGGAGGCTATGTCACAATATGGATATGTCACATATTAAATTTCACTTATTCTATTTTAATGGTGTGTTTCCGTTGAGGGTGAAGTGTGTGTGTATATTTTTCTACTTAAATTACTTGTTCTAATGTTTTGCTTTATAAAGTTGAAATATTCAATTACGAATTAATTGTGAATAACCTGCTTAATTATAATAACGAATGTAAGTAGTTTATAACATCTAAATCAAATAAGAAATTATATTAATTTATTTCTGAGAATAATTAAAAAATAAAAGTTAAAAACAAATTGGAACTAATTAAATTTTGCCTTCTATGAAATTATTTGTAATTACTACGAGAAGGTTTAGGAATAAAATGGAAATTTGAACAATTCCCAATAGGCAGCGTAACCTAGTTTTGTATATAAAATGTGGTTTTTGTGTTGTAGATTAAAATCATTTAAATATATTTTGATATTATTTTTAACTTTTTATTCTGTGTTTCTTGTAATTGTCATAAAAGAGCTTGAAAACTTTACTAACTTGACTGTTAGTTGAGATTATCACTTATGTATTTATCACTAATATCGACTATTTACGTATAATTAATTTTAATTTATTGAAGATGTTGACATAAAATATAAATCATACGCCATGTGTGTATGAAAAGCATTAAGGTGATTTTACGCATTTGTTCGAACACAATTTTGGCCGATCTAAAATTACTTACACTTTTTCCTTTCGAAAAATCTAAGCTGCCATGCTGTAAAAAATCTATTAGTGTTACAAACTGGTAATCTGCAAATACTGATTATATCTCACACGAATTCATTAACAGTCACAACTCAAAAATCACAAAAACTTCACGAGAGGCAGAATATCATTGATGCTGTACAATAAATGCAAGCAAAATTAAAACACGAACAATGACATTTTTCCAATTAAAGATGAAAGAAATAGAAAATATTATATTACGGCTATTAAAGATTTGATTTTTAAACTGTTTTATGATATAAAAAAAATATTTTTTTTTACATATATAGAGTTGTGACTGTTTGTGAGTTAATGTGCGATAGTTTACTTTATTTGCTTGGTGTCATACAAAGTTTTTTTGATTATTTCCAAGGAAAAGAGAAAATAGTTTTTGGTGATGGCTATTACGGTAATTTTATATGATGCGACCAATTAAAATAATTTTATATAAACAAATTTAGCGTATTGCAACCATTTCAGTTGTAGTTGGTCAAATATAAAAAAAATATAAAATTAAACCAATTCAAGCTGAGAGTTGTGCATAAAAACAACAATATTTTTTTTTTTCAAAAAGAGGATTACAGATAAAATAAATTTTGACCAGACAACATGGATGAAACTTTAATTTAACGCACATTAAAACAAAACAAACACGATTCTGAATACATCTTGCTGCTATAGGCTTCAACGAATAATCTGTTTTGGGCGATATTTTAATTTTTTTTAAGTATGAATTTAACTCCTTAATTTTAGGTTTGATATGATGTATGGCATGGCGTTTATATTTACGTAGAAGTCTTATTGTCCTTTGAATTTCCTAACATTTTGTAAGTTATTTTAGCATCTCCAAAGGTAAGTTCAAGGTGAATTTATACAAAATGCTCTCGAGAGCACAGGTGATTATTGCCCCTATTACTCAACTTGGTTGAGTTGAAATTGAAACAACTCAACTTTAAAACAACTTAACTCATTTTTGGTATTATGAATTACAACTCATTCTAGTTGAAGTTGTATTGATGTTGCCATCCTCGAAAGCAACGATTTGACAGTTGATAAAGCAGTTTATGGTATTTTTTGAGGCAAAAACAAAAAAAAAAAATTGGTTTCTATTTAAAGTGTACTTTTTGTTTTGTTTAATAAATAATAAAATTGTACTAAGTGAAAAAATGGATATTTCTTATGATTTATTTGACTCTGACGAAAGTGATGATGCTAACATTGATGAGTTGCGCATACGAAAAAATCTTCGTAATCACTCCAATCCCTTGAAACTTCCCGATGATATTTAAGAAAAAATTAATGTTATAATTGAATGGCTTTTTAATATGATTTTATAATGAGCTGAAGGAATATTTCCAGGAGCCTGTGCAAGGTACGAGTATACCTCACATAATAATATGTGCAACTCTTTGGTTCCTTGCTGACGGCAGTTATCAAAAAATTTATGGAAATGATGTTAACGTTGTATTGTGTAGTGATTAAAGAAGTATTAAATATTTTCGAGCAATGTGTTTGTGCAAAACGGGTATATTTTTTTCTCGTTATAACTATATTTTTTCTATAAATAACTTATCAATCGTTAATAAATTCATGTAAGGCATTTAAAAAAAAAACTTGACTTACCCCCTCTCCATTTTATTTGCTTAAGATTTTTTTTAACAACTGCTACTGAGCAGTTGTAATTTCTTGGAATTCTAGACAACCTCACTAACACTGAGGTGTAATCGATAATACCACAAAAAAGTTGTGATGCGAAATAATTTCAACTTTTACATTTTTGACAGGTTGAGTTGTAATCGATAATACCGATTTGAAAAATTGGATCACTCTGAAATGTTGTCTAACCACATTTTCCAACACATATTTTTTACTTCCTAGCGAGGCATTTTTTCAGGTAAATTAGGGCAATACCACCTTGTATAATTTCTCCTTGTTCAAGTTTACTTATATTTTGAAACGTCACTGTTGCAAATTATTCTGTAGTATGAAAGCTGAATTAATTTGATATATTTTTTGTTGGAAATTATCATATTCTACTTTCTACTACTATTTTTTTGTTTAATATGGGTATTTCCATGGTTGCGCACGTGACAGTCGCACGTACTCAACATAAAGAAAATCAAACTAAGGCAAAAATATATTTTTTTTTTTCATTTAGGTTTTTCGGAAGCAATTTCAGAGCTCTTTATTTAGTGGAAAGCATGGGTGCTGTAAGAGTCGGGGTTCTGACATATTGGTTAACAAAAGTTGTTGCGTGACGTGACAAAAAATAGAAGTGGTTTTTTTCTACATTTATTAAAGTGCAAAACCCAGCGAACTAAGCTAAAAACTTTTATGTAACTTATTTAGATATTATGGAGGGGTAGTTTAGCTTTTTTTCATAACTGTTTTTTTTATGATTTTATGTTTAGTTTTATTGATACAAGCCATAATATGAAGCATGACGTGACATTGCGTTACGTGACTTTTTTTCCTTTATGATAAACTCGAATAAAGTTTGATGTAGTTTGGTTTTAAAGTTTTAATTCAATGAAAATAAATGAAAATTCAACTTCAGGTCAATGTTTGAAAAGGTACATAAGAATAAAAAAAATAGTAAAAAAAGGTTATTTATTAAATATCTCTCTTTTACGAAATTGCGGTTCGAGCTACTTTTATTTGTAAATCTTCTTCGCATGATAAGTAGTGAAGTTTCTGCATGCCTGAGATACTCGAGATACTTCTTTCCATTTTTCCGTTAACGGTGGGAAAAGTCTTTCAATTTCGTCTGCACTTATAAAAGTTAAATGAATCCCATTTATGTGGTCTCGTGCGCATTTGAATAAAGCTAAGGCGTCGTGCAAAATGATATTCTTTGTTTTAATATTAATATAATAATATAATATTGGATAGAAATAAATGTTTAATAACTTATAATTTTTTGGCCGCGATAGACCTTTCTGTGGAAATACCCATATCCTTTTAATTAAAAGCCATTTTTGTTTAAGTATTTTTTTTATATTTTAAATGGTTTTTATTTATAATCCTTGTATATTTTTTGTTTGATTTTTTTCTTCTCTTAAATACAATTTCATATTTTTCTTGTGAAATATTTTTTTAGATTTTCTCTGAAACTACTTTAATACCGGTAGTCTTGAATTATTAGAAAGGAAAATGGAAAAATTTTTTAAACAAAATTTTTAAAAAAGTTTAGTTAAAGTCTTCTTTTAAAAATATACAGAAAGCTTATGAAATTTTTGCTCACTTTTTCTAAATTTTGAAATTCGTTAGCTGGCTGGTAAATAAATCTGTTAGAAATTTTTAAAATTTTAATTCTTTTGTGGTATTTAATATTAACAAAATTTATTAATATTATAAATTTTTTTAGATTTGTGGTTTCTGGTTTTTTTTATTTTTAATACTTAAAATAATCAGTTAAGTTCTTAAAGATTTTATTTAATAATACTTATATTTTATATTATTATTTTGATTTTTCGGTTTGTCTGTAAAATAAAAAACAGTATATTTTTATTTTATTTTTGTTAGTTTTGTTTGCATGATTTAAAGCTGCATAGAATTTATGCAAAGTAACCAATTTTTACCAATTCAGTTTTTTACTTTACGGATATTTTTGATCCAATAGTTTCGTCACTTTGCGTAAAAACTTTGCAGTTTTTCAAGTATTTCTTTTAAATTTTGTCATATGATACATTGAAACTTAATTCGATTTTTCGGTAACAAGAAACACTTAATACTTAAATTTATTTAAATATTAAATATTTTTTGGAGTTTACAAATAATATTTTTTATATATAATTTTGTTTTTTATATAAAACTGACTTTCCAGTTGTTTGAAAATTTGATGTTTTCCTTCCTAAATATTATTTTTATTCTTTTCTGTTATTTTAATTTATAAAGAAAAAAAGTTAACAAACTTTTTGATTTCTTGTTTTACATTTTCTACTAAAAATAAACATTTAAATTTATAAAATATTCTTTCACACAAAATTTCTAATAAATTTTAAGCTAAATGGTTTTATTGTTTTATCAATTAATTATAACACACACACACACATATACAATTTGTGGTTTTATTTTCTTTGTTTTCAGTAAAAACTCAGTATTTACAAAATGAAATTTTTAAAATAAAAAAAATTAGAAACTATTATTTATATCGTTTGTACATATTTATATGCATATAGAAGAAAATAATAAGATGCGCATCAATATGATAAGGAAAATATTTAGTTTGAATTTTATTTTTATAAAGTCGCAAATTTTTGCTGAAAATTTTCAGTACCCAGTACGAGCTAAGGACTTTAACAAACATCATCCTGGCAAAACGATGTTTCGAGGTGAACCACAATATTATCATCCGAAGTAGAGTCCGCTTAGCAAAAACACTGCCAACAATGGCAGTCTGAGTCACTAGAAAACTTATCGTCTAATATATTTAACAATATTGGTTCGGGAAATCACTATTTTCCTGTTTTGTTGTTTGAGCATTTTATTACTTTTTTCATGGCAGCCACCGGTATAAATTTTTATTATATTCTGATTGTGTTTCATTTTTTAGAAAATATGTTACTGTTTATGTAGAAACTAGGTCGGCAATAATTAATTATGAAGAAGTGGCATCAATGCTAAAGAGATCAAGTGAAGTGATGAATAACTAGCAGAAACTGACTTCTTAACACTCTCATAAGAATCAGTTAAATAGAATTAATTATTATTTTATGTAAATTTTATAAAAAGTCATGCAAATAAGGTCAGAAAATTCGTTTGGATTGCACGGAGACACGGATTAGGAAAGTTGCGGAAATATTGCAACATTAGCTTAAATGGCTTCTATGCGAACTATAAAAGAATTTCGAACATGTGATCCCAAATTTTTCCCATACTTCTTACGATCTTTCATAACAGTAACGAATCTAAAGAAAATCAATATAAAATTCTTGCAATAAATTTATATTTTGTACAAAAAATATTTATTCGCCATATTTTTACTTTAAAGGCTTTGAACTTGTGAAAAAACGCTCAAGCAGTGAATGAAATTATCAGGAAAGAAAAACAGAATTGGTGGTCAATATAAAATTCCTAATGTTTTACGATCAGTTTCGTTGATACAATTTTTTTAAAGACTAATTGTTTTTAATTTACACGTCTTGTGATACGAAAAAAGAATTACATTAAAAACACGTGATTAGTCTGGATTGGAAAAAAATAAAATTTTTTTTTATAAATAATTTCTTTATTCTTTTGATGCATTTCTTATATTTCTATTTCCTATTAACAATTTAATTTATTTTAATTTCTTTTTTTAAATTTCGTATTTCATATTTTTTTAATATTTTTGAGTGACGACTATTTTTAAACAAATTCATTGAATTGTTTAATTTTTTTTAAATTATTTTATTTCCATTCTTATTTACAAATGTCTGTTTGTTTGTAACTGTTCTTGTTGATTTGTTTGTTTAACATTTTTCTTTTTAAAGAAAAATATTTGCTGATGATAAAAATATTGCAAAATATTTTATATATACTTAGATATTTTGTTAATAGTGTCAATTTGGTTTTACAGGAATTGAAGGTTTTATTTAGATTTTAAATTTCATATAAAAAACGATATCCTTTGACAAAAATAAGTTTTATTAAAAGTTTATTAGTTTTGTTATTTTCGGTTAGCTGTTCAAATAAAAAAGTAATTAAAAAAAATTTATACGGGTGTTTGTGCGGATTTAAGTTTGTAATTAAAAACAAATCTGAGGAAATAATTATATACGAGTATTAAACCACTTAAACCGAAAATATCGATTAAATGTACGTGAAACATCAGCACAAAACTGTAATTATTTATGTTAGTAGAGAGTGAAGAGAAAATTAATAATGAATATCTCTTCAATTAATTGGAGTCTAAGTATCACTTTAAAACAAAATTGTAGAATCACACAGGAAGATTTTTATGTCACAATTGAAACATTCCTCTATGATAATTATGTAATTTTAAAATCAGCTTTTTAACCCTTTCATGCATGTTTTGTTTGTATACAACAACGCTATTTAAGAGCTCATATCTCATATCTAACGGTAATTTTGCTAAAATTAAATTTGCTTTAGTTTTGTTTTTTTTTTCTGCAAATAAAAAAGTTTTTGCGTTTCATATTTATTGTTTTGTGTGCACAGGTTGGACGATTTTTTTCCTGCAAATTTTGTCAATAAACAAGTGCACTAATTTTTATAATAAACTTTAAATATTTCAGTAGCAATTTTTCTTTAATTATAATTAAGAAATTTATTATATTCTGGAGTTCAATTGGGATGATTCAGATGCTGAAGCAGAACCTGAAGTAACTTCGGTAGAAATTCCTATTGACGAAGCAAACATTTTGAGTAGTCTTTGCGAGGAAATAACGGCTGCAGATTTACGTGATGAGCTCCCTGAAGAAAGAGAAGCTGAATGCTTAGAATTGGAGGAAGTTGATGCAATAATCCCTAGGGTTTCCCTGATGGAGTCGGAGTTTTAGAAAGTGGATCAGAAAAACTTAAAGTGGAGAAAATAAATATAGAGACTTGTGGAAAATAATTTCCGAAGACTTGGACGTATATACCCCTTGAAGTACTTTAAATTATTTTTCAATGACAATGGTCACCAAAATTTTGGAAGAGACTAGTTTATATTCAGTCCGAAAAAGTGGGATTTCGGTGAATGCAACGTTCAAAGTAATGGAGCAATATTTGGAAATTCTTCTTTACATGGGAATCGTCAAATACCTTGAAATTAGAATGTTATGACAGGTATGGTTTAGGTATTTCTTCGGACATTGTTATCCACCTACTCAAGAGCTTACCAGAGAATCAAAACTATGATGTGTTCTTTGACAATTGGTTTACATCCTTTCACTTGATGAAGATTCAAAGATATAAAGGTTTTGTAGCAACTGAAACAGTGCGAAGCAAACGTTTAGGAAATGTAAGCTTAGACTCTGATGCAAAGTTGAAGGAAAAAGGACGTGGTTCATACGATTATAGAGTGGAATCGTACAATGATATCAAACTTGTAAAATGGTTTGAAAATAAAACAGTACAGCTGCTGTCCACGGACTATTGTATTGAACCATTATCTACATGTCGGCGATGGAATCAACGAGAGAAAAAATTTGTTGAAATTCTAATTCCAAATGCTGTTCAGCAATATAACCGGGGTGGGAGGTGTTGACTTCGCAGATATGCTCTGTGAATTATATAGAATAAATCACCGATCCCGAAAATACTACATGAGCATTTTCTTTTGGGTGTTGAACTCCGCAGTCACGAATAGTTGGCTTCTATATAGACGTCACAGTCAGTTTTAAAAAATCAGCGAAAAGGATTTACTAACTCACTAATTCACTATGAAAATTTTACGAAACATTAGTGTGCAGTTCATTAAAGAGAATAAGTGACAGAACTATCCACCAAACAAATACTTCAAACGTTTCATATATGGTGAAATATTATAATTCCTTAGAAAATACTTTATTCAATTTCTTAAAAATGTTCTCTATTTTTTTAGATGCTTTTTAACCTAAGAGGCATTGCAAGCTGGCAGGTGCATTTACAATCCACAAAATATTAGGTGGACAGAGTAATTCGTTGTCTTGGTGTAAATTTTATATGACACACAATTGTTAGCTGGGTTAGTATTGTTGACAAAAAATTCAAAAAGTGTATAAGAATTCGCCAATGTGTACTTGTCACTTAATCATTGCCGGCAACATAAAAAGGCATAAGCATATGTGCAAAGAGTACGTATTCTTTGAGTTTCCTCAATTGAGGTGTGGACTAAACATCACAGCTCTTTGATGTTAAGGTTCCATTCAGGTTTCGGGATGGCCGTAGCGTCCAGCAAGCTGAAGTCTCGGCCATTACAAGGGCGGCAAGATGGCTTAGGTATTATACGATATCGGAAGACATCCTTATTTTTATCAACAGCAAAACGGCCATTGCTGCTATCAATGGTGTATACACTACACTAACTCGACGGTGGTAAACGAATGCCGGAAATCGTTAAACGAGATAGCGAGACATTCAAGATTAACACTAGTCTGGATTCCAGGGCACTCAGAGTGCACAAAGGAACCGAATTAACGGACCCAAATGCGTCACGTCTCAGATGTGACGGCCCTAGTAACCTAACCTAACCTAAACATCACAACTCTAATTTTTAATTTACTCTTCACATTATTTATATTTGTATGAGAGAAATATTTTTAAACCATGAAATGAATTAATAATGAAATATTTAAGTTAAAATTAATGATATTTAATAACTGCAATTATTTACGAAATACTTTTACCAAACAAATATCATCTAATATTTTCCTCAATTAGCAAATATGAGTCACAAAATATTTTAATTAAATGAAATTAAAGATTTTATAAATTGTTCAACTAAATATTTCTGAAAAACTTTCATATTTTGACAACATTTTAAGGACGCACTCACACAGACAGATTTTTATCTAATAACTAAATACAAAATAATTTTATTATTTATAATTTAATTTACTATTACTCGTACTTTAATTATTTAATTAACTTTTAGTTTAATTCATTAATATATTTATTTATACATATATATTTGTTGTTGTTGGTATTTCTTTTTGCTAATTTATACAATATCAAATAGCTGTTTGTTTTGTTTTTGTTTTCCATACAAATAAAAATATATTTTAATTAAAATTAAATGAAAATTAATTAAATTACACAAAAAGAAATTTTTGTTTTGTATTATATATAACAAAACGTGCTTAGTCTTGTTTGTCTTGTTATTAGTTATATTATTTAGAATTTTATAAAAACATTTTTCTTTTAAGTCCCAATAGTTTTTGTTGTGTATTATTTGAGATTAGGATCCAGTGTTGTAAATTCCAATTCACCACGTGGTAAAATAAGATCAGGGTCTGCAATATATACTACGTTGTTATAAAAGTCGTTTAAATGATTATAAAGTTAATTTTTTTTGTGTGTTAAGTTTTTGGAAACGTTTGAATTATTAACGAAAAATAGAACGCAAAAAGTGCAGGAAAAAGTTGTGTGAATGAAAAAATACAAGAAGAGAAAAAGAAAACAACAGGAAAAGATTAATATGGATTATTTTTTTGATTAGTTATTGAGTAAAGAAATTAAAACATACATAAACACATACTTTTTAATATAGCATAGCAATGAAAGCCTTTGAGGCATAAACAGTACACACATACATACACATAACTAACTTTAGCAGGCATCATCAGCTATCAAAGATTGAGAAAGGAAGCCAAGCAGCATACAAAATAACACCACAACAATAATTTAACACAATTTTATTGGCAAAAGAAAAAAATAAAATTAAAATTAAATAAACCTACAAACAAGAAATTAACGCAGGTTTATAGAAGGATTATAACTTATATATAATTAGTATTGTCATACAAAATTTGTATTGTAAAACTTCTCTACCAACTTGGAAAATTATAAAAGTATTGTAAATAAATGACACAAAAGCTTTAGAAGACTTATTAAAAAAAACACATACGAGTATATGATTTGTAATAAAGAATTTAATTAAAAATATGATATCTTAATCGTAATCTGGTAGAAGACGAGCAGGCATCTACGACAACCACCGATACTAAAAGTTCTCATTCGAGGCTCAATCTATAACCCTACACTGATACAAAGGAGGCCGGTAATCCCCACGGATGATTACCTACAGGAAACTTAGAGAAGTGTCCTTTATATATTCGACTCTCCTTACGATTTGCTGCGAGATGCATACTCTGTCCTTCGGAAAGACGGGCTTCGTGATACACTCTACGGTAGCGGAACTGTGTGAGAGGCTATTGCTGAGTTCTCTTTCGGGAAATCTCTGACAATGAGTGCTACCAAACTCGCTGAAAGATGAATTTGCTCAATGACTGGTCATCGAATATTGCTAATGGGTGTTTACATTTCCAACAATTTCTTTGTGCTGTTGCTAAACAGCAAATGTTTCAACAAAAGCTAGATAATAAGCAGCCCAAATACATTAGCACGATAGTTCTAAATTTTTTGCCAGTCCAGACATAATAACTTGGCTTCAGAGAGGCCCCGTCAGATTGGGCCGGAAGGCACATATTGTAGTTAATATATAAAACCTCTCCAGCTTGGCCACTATTTCGAACTGCATCATGCTAAATTGGATGAAAATAGTCTGAGGCTAAAGATTTATTACGAGACTTTTTTCGTGTAAAAGAAAAGGTGGAAAATACTCACTATTGTCACATTATTTTCAACCACTTTAATTTATTGCCAGTACATGGCCACTTGATTGATTATGAGATCAACGATAAACTAATGCAATAGAGTGAACATTGTTTTTGAAAGTTGACGTACGAGATGTAGAAGTAATCATCATAGCAGATGTTCGTAGAACCATTTCAATTATAAAAAAGTACATGAGTTTTTTTTTAAGAAGTCTATCAGACTATTAATTTGGTTTCACCAGCCAGTTGGTATTCAAGATATTTTTACATCATCTAATGTTAACTGCCCGCTTTTGTAGGCCTTTAGAGCAAAAGCACTATAAGCTGAACTCGCCTGAAATCTTGAAGTACCAAACAAAAGTTTCGAATATAATAACTACACCTTGAGTTAACTTTAACTATTCTTAAATGATTTTGATAACGACTTTTCATTTATTTGATTTATTGAAAATTTCATTAACAAAAAAAAAAAAAAAAAAAAATACAAACAACTGACCGGATTAAAAACAAACAAAGAATATTTCAACTCTCATTAAGACAGACACTGGGTAATTATAGTCACCTGACGTGGTACTAGTGCATACATAATGCCAATCATGTTGTCCTTTAGTCATAGTAAAAAGCTCTGCTGGGCAATTGAATATACTTCAAAAGCCGGCGATCTTGAAAAAAAAAATTTTAATTGATCAGATTATAGTTTTATGACTTTCAAAAAATGTCGTGATGTCGTGTACAACAAATAACAACGCACTGGTCTTATTTTGAAAGAAATAAGGAAGCCGCTATCGTGTAAACCACACCAAACAATGAATTTTGATGGTGATTCGTTAACAGCTTAAGCATAGTTTTCGCTCTAAATACACTAATTTTTTTTATAGACGTATCAATTTAACTATTTCAATAGGCAGATCATATTGACCGCAAAATCGACAAAGGGCTCTATAAACTTCGCAAACAGATTTTTTTTCAAAGTAAATTGTCACAATTTGGAAGCCATTTACACATGCCACTCAAAGTTCGAAAAACTTAATACACTCACAACTTTTTACTAATACATTCACATTATTTTCAGTGGCAGCTCTAGTGGCAGCAAAATTTGCATCCCACTGAGAGATTGATACTTGCATGCCACTAAATGCCAAAACGATCTTGTAGTGTTACCCTGTTCAAAATTTAAAGCAACTTTACCGGATTGCTGTGAAATTCTAATTGAAGTTTTAAATTTTTAAATGTATTTTTATGATTTAATTGTTGAAATACGCAAAATTAAAAATGGAAGATTGTTAATTATAGCGCATTAATACTTTAATAACAATTCAAATAATAGTAAATGTTAACACTTTCCCCAAAAATGTGCCTTATGATAAACTTGGAAACTCTCTACTCTCTTTTCTTTCTGTCTGGTTATTTGTTTTTTTTTTTAATTTGAGATGTAAACGAATGTTCTCAAGTTAACGCTTCGGCGAAATTTTGGAAAATGAAATGGCAGTGGCATGTGTAAACGCAAAAGCAAATTGCAAGAGATTCGAATTTTTCGAATACTTTTTCGTTCATAATACGTCTGCAGCAACTGCATGCCACTACTTGCATGTGTAATTGCACAGTAAGTGAACAGGAATGTCAACGGAATTTGACATTCTCAGCTTATTGAAGCACAGAAGATAAAGTATTTAACCGATATGAGTGTAAAAGTGCTTTGAAATTTAACATATGGCATCTTTTTTTAGAACATTTCCACAAATTTTACCTTTCCTTTTCGTAAATTTTTCTAATGAAGCGGAAATTGTGTAATTTTTACATGATCTCAATATTCTATATTTAATTCTAAAACTTTCTGCCTGCTAAATAAAAACAAAAAATAAATTGCACAACATTTCGTGATTCCTATTTATAAGGGTTTGAGTTTTCAAATATAATTTTTATATTTATGTATATGTTTAATTAAATTTATAAATATGCAAATATATTTCGAAATAGTATTTTGTTTTTTTCACAACTTGTTGTAAGATTGTATTTATTTAAAAATATAGGAATAGAAAAAACAAGAGAAAGCAAAAGAAATATATTGAAAATACTCATAATATCATATTTTATTTCCATGTTCTTTTTCATATTTATAACTTGATATCCTTTCTAAGGACCTAATTTATTGTTCTGACCCTTATTGCTGCTATTTATAATGTTGAAGATTTCGTCCTTTTATTATTAACTTTATATGTTTTGTTTGCACCACCACCATTAAACAACACGAATAGAAAAAATTGTACATCAGATGAAGTCGTTAAATTAAAAATCGCCTTTCTTTTATCATGTTACCATTAGTTTTGAATTTTTATTGTTATGGCACTTTTATGCCATTTGCAAATAAATATAAAAACGATTTATACTTTTTCTTTTTCATTTGGCGTCTCACAGCTATTAAATGTATCTTTTCGCCTTATTATTTTTTCATTTTATTCTTATTTTGCTTTATATTCTGTTTCAGTTTTATTTTCAGCACAATAATAAAATAGCAAAATGGAACGTCTAAAGTGTTGCTAGTTATGACAAAAACAATTTTAAGTGGAAATTATTGTATAAAAACGTTTTTTTTTTTATGAATACAAATAGTCTAAGAAATAGATGAGTTACGCGAATTTAAATACTTTAATCTATTGTTAATTAATATTTATTTTTTCTTTTATGGCTTTCAAGTAGCCGAAATTATTTAAGCAGAGAGATAAGTAGCCGCCTAAAAAATTTGAAATTAAAAAGGCTTAGACTTTTAAAGATGTGGTAAATATTTAAACACTTAACAAATTAACGCTCTTCAGTTTGTTGATTAAGTCGTTTATTTTTTGTGAGTGTATTTTTTTCACTCTCTCTCTCCCTCTCTCTACTGTTATCTATTAAAATAAAATATTGTTTTTGTATTTTTTGTTGTGGAGTAGTTAACATAGACTTGGGTCATAAGTACATACACTTTCAAGCTGTTTGCAAATTACTCATGTACACATACATAAATATGCATATACTTATGTGTATGTATTTATGTAGGTTTGCTTAAGCAAGAGACTTTAAGTTTTTGTCTTTTAAAACTTGACTCTTGTATTGCAATTGTCAACAATTTAAGTTTATGTCATAATAAAAGGATTTCTGCTTTTTTCCAACTACTTTTTCCAACTCAACTAGCAATTTTTGTTTTTTTTTTTTTTGTTATTGTTATTGCTCAGGTTTTTTTCTATTCTTTTCAAAAAGAAAAGCTGTTGTTGTTACTGTTGTATAGCTGTTATCGTCAACAATGACGAGACGTCATACAATAGTGTAAGGAACACTACAATAACAGTCAACTGCGAATAACATTCTCTGTGTGTTTTTCTTTTTGTATATGTTTGTTTGCGAACACATATTTTTTTGTTTGGGTTTGTGTGAGCGCTTAAGTGTGTTGGTATACTTGAGTTTAGTATACTTTGTATTCAAACGTAGTACATGTGTACGAATATAACATCCGCAGGGGGACATTTCACTCACTTGACAGACAATTGACAATGTTGTTATTTTTTTTTTTATATTTCACTAACTTCTTCATTGTACATTGTATATACATATGTACATACACATATATACATACTAGATATATATTCGTGTGTTTTTAAAAAATTATGTTAGTTTTCAAGTCGACTTTGAACAATGGTTGACTCTTTGACATGTTGTTAAAAAAACTTATTACTATTTTTTTTTGTCTTATTTGCATTAAATATGCTGGGCTTTAAAGAAATTTTGATAAAGTTGTTGAAAGAATTTCTGAGAAATCTAGGCGCACGGGAGTGCTCCAGGCCAAGTTCGGCCACACAGTGTGTATATTCGAGCTGTTTTTACCACCCTCATAACTTTGCTCTTCTTGTTCATAATATGTGACAGCGCATAGAGAAAGGGATCTAAGGGTAAAAAATCAATTTTCACTTTTTTTTTTTTTTTTTTTTTGATGTGAACAACATCTGAGCATCGAATAAGACCGATCCCATGCCCCAAAAGTGTTTCCTCCCAGAGATACGCGCGTTTTATGAAAACGGTTTTTACCCTTAGGCCCCTTTCTATTTTGCGCGTCACATATAATGAAACTTGAAACATAAGGTCTCCCCACAGAGGTGACCTGAAAGGTTAAATTTGTTCTACCATTAAAGCTTTCCGAGATATTAAGGTGTGAAAAGTTCATATTTTGGTACATATTCACTGACTCACTCACTGACTAATCAATATTATTGGGAACTTCTAGAATAGCTAGAGAGCTGAATCTCAGTGTACAGGTAGGTCTTGGTGAGAAATTAACCAGAAAAATCTGAAGAGGAGCACTTTCCACCCGGGGGGACTAGGGTGCCCCTTCTTTTTATGGGGTACTTCAAGTAGAGCTAGAAAGTTAAAATTTGATACACAGGTAGGGCCTGTTAAGAAATTAACAAAATTAATTTTTAAACGGGCACTTTTCACGTGGGGGGCTATGGTTCCCCTGCTTAGTATGGGGCACTTCCAGTATAGCTAGAAAGCTGAATTTTGGTACACAGGTAGGTCCTGATGAGAACTTAACGAAAATAATTTTTAAACGGGCACTTTTCATCTGGGGGACTATCATGCCCTTTCTTTGTATGGGGCACTTTTAGCTGAAAGCTGAAATTTCGTACACAGGTAGGCGCAGATAAGCAATACATATAATTATTTATACAAAAACAACTTAGAAAAAAGAAGTGGGATCCGCACAAAAACACAAATGTGAAAATAAGGCCAAGTTCTTATCCAAAATATTTCGGTTATAAAAAGTACTGAGATCAAAATATGGACCAAGTTCTTGATAGGTACAATTCCATCTCATTTCTTGGCAACCTGTAAGCTTGGCAAAATTTTTTTGCCTTTCTAATATGGTAAAGAATTCTTGGAAAAATATTGCCAATCTTACAGGTTGCCAAGAAATGAGATGGCATTGTACCTATCAAGAACTTGGTCGTTATTTTGATCTCAGTACTTTTTACGGCCGAAATATTTTGGATAGGAACTTGGCCTTATTTTCACATTTGTGTTTTTGTGCGGATCCCACTTCTTCTTCGGTACTGCTACGATTGGATATAAATAATAATATTTTTCAACATAAAAAACTCTTAGTAATTTTGAATTTTCATTCATTTAATAAAACTGAACTTGAGCCTGATAATATTACTTTTCATATGTACATGACACAAAATTTAATTCAACATTTTTGTTTGTAGGAAACTCCGTTTTTATCTAAAAATATAATTTGTACCAGTTTTACAAACGATTTTAAAAACTAGAATACACATTTTAGCATGAAAATAGAGAAGAAAGAAGTCTTTTGGAATAATCAATCTTGATTTGTCCATGTCCTTTAACAATAGACGTGAGGATTTTACACGTTTAAAAGAATATCGACAATTATTATCATTTCATTTGAAATTATTTTAAGCTAAAATTCTTTTTAATTTTTTAAAATCGTAAGATTTAGAACAATAGTCCACTACTAATTAACAATATTAGTTTTAGATAATAATCCTCAATATTACTGTAGATCGATCGACTGATATAATTAATGACTGATTAGCTTTCAAAATTGCCTTCTTGTAGAGCAGAGAGGAAGTTTATGGGTGATTTTTTTTTTTTTTTTGAAGTCTTTTGCAAGTAATTGAGCAAATTAGTATTAAAATAGTTTTTGCTGAAGTTTATTAAAATCTTACTTTATAAACTTGATTTGATTCATATGTATTTTAAGGCAACAAAATATTTTAATGCAAAAAAGTCGGTATGGTTTTACCACTGTGGAAACGAATTAGTGGTCGAATGTTAGTTGTGGTATGATTGAGTACAAAAAGAGAAATATTTTGTATTTATTAAATGACCATATACTCTATACTATAATATTTCATTTTGTTTTATTTTAATTTTTAGTCCATCTCCAACTTTAAAATATTAAGAAATAAACTTTTTTTCAAATCTTATTACTGCTTATTTCAATGAATTAATTAAGATTACCTGATTTACTACATAGACATGCATATTACCAAGAAACTAAACATCTTTTATGCTCAAAGAATACATTCATATACACACATAACCATAAAATCTCTTAAAACTTTTTTTCTTTTCTTTTTTTTTAAGTATCTATCAAATTATCAAATCTTCTTTAAACAAATGTATGTACATACATACATACATGCATACATCTGAAAAATAATCATATTTTTGCATGTAAATGTAATGAAGGGTCTTTGATCAAATGTTTATTATTTTGTCATTAAATTTTTACAAGTTTATAAAAAATAGCACGCACACACAGGCAGGCAAATACACTCAACAACTGCACTTTCTGAACTGAAGAATAATTAAATACATGTACATACATGCATACATTCAAGTGACATTTTCATATACTACAGCTGTGTGTGTACAGACATGTAAAGAATTACACTTTTCTTTTCTAAAGACAACAAAAAATATTCTATGTTTGTACCTAAATTTTATAAATGCATGTATGAGAACAGACAGAATAAAAAACTGAAAAGAAGAAGGAGAATTCATAAAAGTTAAAAGCATTTTGCAATTATGGCCAATTAAAACCACAAGAGTGCTTTGTGTGCCAAAAATAACAACATGAACTACAAGAATTTCAAATGTAAAATTTTTAAAGTATCCAGCGCACATTTTGTTGTTGTTGTTGGTGTTGCTTTTAAAAGAAATTCAAATTCATTGTTTTTTTGTATGACCAGCACTTAGAGGATGACCCCTACTTATGCCATGCATTGCACTGAACTGAAGAGTAAGGGACAGGGTGGATAGGATAGCTTGTAAAAATCTAGAAGTGTTCTTAATTCTTTATTTTAATTAGATCTGCTGGAGTTGTGGCAAAATTAGATAGAAAACGTACCGAAGGAATCATAGAATTGACAAGAAATCTTAAAAAAGAGATATCTTAAAGAGAGCAAAAATTTTAAGGAGCCCAATATGGCACAACACCATCTACAAAATTTGGTTTGTCGTTATATTGGAAAGCACTTCGCTACAGAATGAATTTAAAGTTCGTATTGCCCAATTCCAGAGAAATTAAAATACGCTGAATAAAAAGAGAAGTGAAGTGGCCGTACACTACAGGCAAAACTTTTTTGACGACCCTAATTTTCATGACGCTGTACTATTAGTAGTAAATAATAGAAATTCTTAAGCAAGTAGAATCCACATTCCTAAGTGGTAAAAATGAACTAGCGATCGCTGATGGAATTTGTAGCGGCCTTGAAATTGGTCTGCACATTTTAATGTCTGTAAAACTAAACTATTGCTTCAGTATTTACTATTTGTTGTATCAATTTGAGCGGGTGAAGGTAATGGTTTCATTCCTATAACGAAGGCGTTTTTCTTTCAGTGACTGCATTGTGCCGAAATCATGATAAATTTTCAGATTTAAAGTTGATAAATGTTCACTGGGTATAGTGATTTATGGTCCACACGTACACAGCCCACAGGTGTGTGTGTGTATGTATATTCTTTTTACAACTTTTTAAAATAATCGTTAAAATAAATTACGATACATTTTAAAGAAAATAACAAGACAAAAGAAATTTGTGGTTTAGTTTTTTTTCTTAATATTTAAAATAGAAAATATAGAGAAGTTCAATGAAAGTTACAACAACAACAACATCTACAGCAATAATACTTATTGCTTAATAAAAACAATGTAAATTGGGATAAGGTATTTTTTTTTCTTTTTTGGTTTTTGTTACTAAACTATTATTATAGAAACTAAGTAAGAAACCCCTGAAATAAATTCTCAGGTAAATGTGTGTGGTTGTTTAGCCAACATACATGTTAAAATACATATACCTGCCATTTTAAGTTTATGCAAAAATATTAAAAAATAAATTGTTCTGACTAACAGGACTCTTTGTAATATCAAGAATAATAGAAGTCGGAAAAAAATTTATTGATTGGCCAGAAAAAAAGAATAATTTGATCACAGTGGGCTTAACGAAATATTAAATAAAATATCGAAAATATAAATTATTAGGACTTGAAAGCCAAAAATTGCAACTGCAAAATAAAGAATTCTCAGTTATTTAGTTTTAAAGTTTTGTAGTTCCTCTTAATTTTAATGTTTAGTATTATGGTTATCACACAAATATTAGTAATACGTATTATTTGCTGCATCTAACTCAATTTTTTATTTTTAGTATAGCTTGTACACCGTTGCTTTTCAGCCACTCATTGAAATATATTATCTCTTTTCTTTTTGGAAGTAAACTTATAAGTGTTACAAATATTTAATTTTATTCTGGAAATAAATTATATTGGGGGTAATCACTCCTGGTTGAAAACTGCTCTTGCATACGTTGCAGATCTTGCAGGTATAGCTTATTTACACATTTTGTTATTGCATTGCTGCAAACTGATCAAAATAAGCTAGACTTGCAAGATCTGCAATGATTACAATACTAAGAGTGATTTCCCCTATTATAAACTAGAGTATTTAAATTTATAACGTATTTGAAGTTCGATATATTTTGGTCTAATGCATAAAAACTGAGCATTTGCTTCGACTCAAATTTTTGAGCAAAATTTATATTTTGTTTGCATAAAAATATTTACTGTATCCTGGTTTTACTCATATTGATCTTAACAAAAAAAGTTTGGACTCATATAAATAAATGTTCGGGAGTTAGAGCTCAGTTTTGTATGCATAATAAAAAGTAAATCCTTTGAATTATAACCAAATGCTCACAATTTGTTGAGTCTGCCTATTAGTTATCTCCTGTAATTTCAGTAGTGATAATGATGGAGTATTTCGTTCCAGAAAGAAAAAAATATATAAAGAAAGTAAAAGTTGTCTAGAAAAAGAAGACAAAAAATTTTATCGACGAAACACGAGCTGGTGCTCAAACCAGTGTCTAAAATATGCGTCTGTTTTTAAGATTTTGCGCCGATCCAAGGTTTCAAAATGGAACTGCTGAAGATATCGGAATTCATCATTCAACAGTTTCCAGAACGATATCTGAAATGACTTATGTCATAGCTGGAAAAGCACATGAGTAGTTGAAATTTCCTAGCACAATGGAAGCAAAAAAATGTTTTCCTTTTGCAATTGTTTAAATTAAAATAAAATTAAAAAAACGAGCAGTCAAATCGTACAATTGTACAAATTTAAACAAATTATCTTACTGATCGTTTGACAGAAAAAAACTATTTTCTCTTTTTTTCTTTTTTTAATTAGGACCAGGACTCAGGGGATGACCCCTACGTATGGACTGCACTGTGCCGGAACTCAGGGAGAGGGCCAGGGTAGAGAAGATAGATGTTGAAAATTTAGAAGACTTAACTTTTTCACAACTCTGCTTTTTGAGCGTTATGTTAATTTTTAAGGCAGTGTTGAGGCGCCTCCGGTGTTAAGTAGGCGCATTAACTTTGTTAAGCGGTATTAGCAGGCATTTTATTAATTGTCTTACTTCGCCGATGTTTCTGCTAACCGACGAAGGAGGGCGATGTTGTGTACATTAGCTTGGATAGCACCAATCGCTGTTGGAACAATTTTTAAGTGACCAGTGCTATGCCTTCATCACTTAACTAGTCCGCCAACAATTAATACAATGTCTCACTAATATACATTAGATAAATTGATGATGTTGGTTGACTTGCTCTGACCACGGTTTGAAGCCAGGCCTCAAGTCATTGTTTGCTTAGTAGTCAATGCGCTAACCACTTCAGCCAACACCACCCAAAATTCAAAACTTTAAAGTGTAAACTTTAAAACACTATTGCAGCAAAGATTTGATATGAAATTCTTCCTCTTAGGTGGCCATAGGATTTATAATGGAAACAAAACTTGAAATTTTCAAAACAATATGAAGATTGACGCATAAAAAAAGAGAAGTAAAAAACATCAAGCCACTTTTCACCGCACTCTTTTGAAGTACACATTTTTTTTTCTTACAATTTTACAAGATATTTTTTTTTCCTTCTTCAAACACACCCTAATAAAATAACAATATTTGATGTTGGAAAAAAAAAAACAACACTTTACACTACTGACTTAAAACTGAAGCAAATTTTCGTAAACTTACAGAGAAAACTAATACAAATGCACACCTATCGTATACCTATTAGATATGAAAATTTATTAAAAGAATTTAAATTTTTGTTTTATGTATGTATGCATTTTATCGAAAAAAAAACTATTTCTGTATTTATTCTACTTGTATTAAACTTTAAGAAAAAGAAAATTGCTACTTCGTAAAATAAAAATTATTATTAAATAAAAATTGGAAAAACTGCAAAAGGAAATTGTAATATTAAGTTTAAATGAAACGATTTAAACATCGCTGCTATTTATCCAGAGGTTCAAACCTCCAGTGGTTGTAGACGTTGTAATTGGCACATATTTTTTAGACCAGGCTGCATTCAACAGGGCCGTATTTGCTATGGCAGTAACCAGATTGGACGTATTATTATATGGATTTATAGAGGCTGCATTAGAACTTTTATTACTGTTAGTAACTGCACTATTGGTAGCTGTTAAAGGATATAAAGCGTAGCAATTCACAGCAGAAGAAGCATGACACTCAAGCAATGGCAATAGAACATCGCCTGCAGGGGAAGGGAAAATAGTGGCAAAAACAAACAAAAAAAGAAAATTTAATTAAGATCATTTATGAATTGTTATTTAAGTTAGTTGTTTTTTTTTACAGAAATTCATACTTTTACAGAAGCGATAGTGAGGATTTAATAAGTTTATTTTTAAGCAATTAGTCGCTGGGTTGACAGTGGGTTGGAAATATTTCTACTGGATGGTTAAAGATTTTACAAAGTATTTACATGCCTTTCTGGTGACATTCATACATTTTTAAAGACATTAATATGTTTAAGATTATGGTATTTATCAAAAGCTACTATTCAGTTGGCAAAAGGTTGTAATTTCTGTTTAAGGATTAACGTGCAGAATAATAATACGTTTACTTTTTTAAAGGAAAGAGTGTCATTAGAGTGTATTACTATTTTTTTTTTTTCTACAAGTATTTTAGTTCATTAGTAGTTTTTATTGGGTTTTTGTCGAGAAAGTAGATATTAAACTAAATTATAGAAAAATAAAAATTGTAGTGGACTGTTAGACAACACATTTTGGTGTTGGCATAAAAGTTAGCTGCAAAATATTAATAAATTAATTAAAAAAAAAAAATAACTTAATTGAGATTTAAACTACAAATCATAACGACCTTACTCAAGAAAGTTGGAAGAATTTAAATCAATTAAAATACTACTTGATCTTATCTTTTCAAACCCTTGCTATTTCTATCAAACAAAATTGTTTAATATTTACAAATTAAATTGATTAAATTTCTTTATAATTCTCGAACCATTTGCTAAAAATGATGCAAGAAGAAACATAAATTTTATTTTTTCCTTACTATCTTTGGAGCCGGAAATTTAAGATATATAAAAATATGTTGAACCAAGAGAGTGTGTTTTGAAGACCTAAATAATATAAAATGTAAAATATAAAACCAAAAGTAAAGTTTTGTATTTCAAACAACAATAAATGGCATTAACATTTAAAGTATTATTTCGGGCATATGGCTGGTAAATTACGAAGAGGATTTGAACGTCGAATTTTGGTTTACTTTTTGCAAGAATGTTGGCCTCCATGGCTGGTTTATAAAGATAAGCCAGTGACTTAGTTTTTCCATATAGGAACAACTTGAGAGGTGTCAAATCACACGAACTGGAAGGCCATTTGACAGGTGCCATTCTCGAAATCAACTTATCAGCAAAAGTTGATAAACATCATTCATATTTTTTAAAATAAAATTCGTTAAGTAATGTACGGTGAACGACCTCCATTATCCCTAGTGTGGTCTCTGTCTTAACAAGTCCTAATAAGGTAACCAGCATGTTTTTTAAAGCATACCGTGGTAAAGTGGTTTCACTATCAGGTTAAGGCAAAAACGAGTTAGAGTTCCAATTCGTAAAGTATTGTAAAAAAAACACTGTACCACACAAAAAACAAAACCACTAAAAATTTTCTAACAACTGGTTTTGTAAGAAAATTCATTTCATTAGGATCATGTGACATTATTTTTATTTCAACCAGACAACAAAGTTCATAGACATTAAGGTAATTAGTTTTAGAACTTTTTTTTTGCTAGCAAGCAATGAAAAAAAAGGAAAAATTAAATTAACACTTACTTACACTTACTCAGAGAACGTAAAAAAAAATATTTTTTTACTTTATAAGATGGCATTTTCACTTTAAATCTTTTGGAAAATTCCTTTATTGTGAATTTAATGATTAATAAAAAAGTGTTAAACTTTTATTCGATATCTAGGAAAAATATTAAATATTTACAAGAAATATTTGACACTTAAAAAAGATGTGCTTTTAATATAAAAAATGCCGTTCATATCAACTTAGTGTAATTTTGCATTTTTCCTGTTTTTCCTACCAAAAAAATTGTGAAATGAAAGCCCTTAAATATATTTGAAAAAAATGTGTAAAAAAAAAACTGGATTCACAGGGAAAATATATTCTGCCTGGATGGCTTTTTGTCATGGTTAACCTTACCTTAGACGTTCTAGTTTGTCATCTTACAATTACTCGTAATGTTCAGCCTTCAAATAAAACCAGATTTTTAGATGTTAGATCGAGTTAAAAATAAATCCTTCTTCAATTTTAACGTTAATTTTGGTGTCAAGTCGTAATAGTGACTCTTGCTAAAATTCTGTTAAACATAGGAAGCGTGTACAGTGCTGAGCTCTAAAGCAACTATGCATAAGCTTTTTAGTTTCAAAATATATTTAAAAAAAATTTGTTATACAAAAACATACATTAGACCTTAAAGGGTATTTTTAATTTGTTTTTAGCTGTGAAATTAAAAAAAATTGTCTATAAAAGTTTTTTAAGCCAAAAAAAAAAAAAAAAAAAACTGCCATCTCCTTAAAACGTTCCTCTATGATGCCATTGCAAATTTATTTTTGCTGTTTGTTAGAAACATTTGAATTTCAAATTGCTTTGCAGCATTGTATTTGCGATAGCATCAGGCAATTTCTAAGGACAGAATAAACTTTAATTTAATTAATGACTTAAGGCCTTATTCATAACTATCCCCCAGGTATTTTTAAAGACAGTTATAATGAATTTGTTACAAAACATCTCTCATAAGCCTTTGACAAATATTATCAAACAGGTAATTGTTATTTGAAATATATGAAATTGTTGCATTAAAAACAAAATATAAATCCTGTAATCTTACTTAAATATTAATTTATATTTTCCAAAAACTTTTCAAAGAGCTTAATACGCTTTTGTAACAATTTGGTTTATGAGATCTATTGTACTAAAAGTAATTTCGCCGAAATATCGCAAAAGATTAGTAAGTATGTATTAGTGTCATACATCATCTGTACTTGTCACATTCACGTTTAAATCGAATATGAACAGACAACTTTGCGTGTGGATTAATATTAAATTCGTAATATGCTTCATTTTGCTGGAAATATGCAAAATAATAAAACACAATGCCACAGCATACAAATGAAATATTAAATATTTAATTTTTTTTAATCTAATTAAAGGTAACAGATTTAATAAAAGTGTGATAGCAACTTTATGTGACATTGAACCATGAAAAAAGCAAATATACCAAGAAATACATGTATCAGCTGATTTTAGTAAAGACTACAATATATATGTATATCTGGGAACAATTTTAGACATAACTTTGTAATGCTTCAATTATAGGAGTACATATTTAAAACTAGAGGATAAATATTACATTTAAGGGAAAATATTGGCTCCTAAAATATTTTGACATCTAGAAACTATTTAAAACTTAAATTATGTGTAATTTCTAATATTGCTTAGCCCTTAGCTAACTATAATGTCCTTAAGCTAGCTTAATGCCGGCCACTCACGCACAGTTTTAACTGTCAGTTTCAACCGTTCAGTTATAACTGACAGACTTAACTGTGAACTGAGATGTACACACCGTGCAGTTCAATACTTCAGTTTTTAAAATGGATTCGAACGAGCCGCTCTCGGTGTACTTTTTGTAATTTTACAAAAAAGAAAAAATAAACAGCGTAAACAGTGGTACAAGAAGTGCATGCTCCAGACTTTTTTGATGCCTCAAGTTTCTTTCTTTCTTTGCGAAAAGCGGATCTTAACCTATTTATTTTTGACAAAACAGATTTCTTTTCCGCGTCAGGTTCTACTTCTTGTAACTTCTTTGCCAGCTTGTTGTAGGCAGCATCTTTTTTGGCACGATCATGGTACTCGCTAGATTTAACTTGCCATAGGCAAGGTTTAGATCTATATATTGCAATAAAATCAACTATCACTTGGTTCTGCTTACGCCACATGATACGCACTCTCGCTCGATACAAATTGAACTGAGAACGGTACAGTTGAACCCCCACACACGTTCACTTCAGTTGAAAATGTCAGTCAAATATATAAAAATTTTAAATTTCTCAGTTAAACTGAACAGTTGACTTAAACTGTCAGTTATTACCCACATACGTACAGTTTTAACTGACAGTTTGAACTGAACAATTGAAAATAATAGTTAAAACTGTACGTGAGTGGCCGGCTTAAGCAACTGTGCGAATACACACAACCAAATGTTGACAACTATAATGTACTTAAGAACTTTTCGTCAAGTTTTGTCAAGTTTAATTTGCTTAAGCAAATATCGAAACCAATCGTACCATGCTTAAGCAAAAAGCTGCTTATACGTTTATTTATCGAAAATAGTTGAAAATAGTTGAAACTGTTGCATTTGTTGGTACTTTTTTATTTGTGAATATTTTCATTTCATTTCTAACATAACAAATATTTAAATAAATTGCTTGTTTAGGGTTTTAGATTATTTATAATTATTTAGTATTTTTATCAGCGTTGCCATTTTGGTGCTTTTCGGGTATTTTTTGGTGCTTTTTTATTTAATCAATACCCGAAATTTTGTTAAATACCCGTTTTTGAGTGCTTTTAAGAATTTCTCTCAGTGCTTTTAGGTGCGTTTTAAATAATCAACATTTTTGACACTGAACCATTTTCCTACTATTATTTAAACACACCTAATACTTTTTTAACCAACTGCGTATTATTTGCATCTATGTATGTTTTGATTAGTACTCGCAAACTGTTAAGAGTTTGAATTCTGGAATTTCTCAAGCATTTTTTTTTTAAATTCGTGCAGAAATTTTTATGATTTATTTGTTTAGCATTGATCTTACTTTTAATATTAGTACATATCCTTTGATTTGTTTGTTGTGCAAATTTAAGCAAGAAAGTGCCTTGGATATTATCAAGCTGAACAGTTATTAAAAGTAAGTTCTTCATTGATGTTAAAGTTCATATGTGTTAAAGTTCATCATATAACAATGGCTTTCCCTTAGATCGAAAAATTAATACTTATATAAAAAAGCTTGGGAAAATGATCCAGGTTTTAAAAGGTGGCTTAGATCAGCAAAATATGAACTAAAAGCATATTTTATTTGTTGTAATTGTGAAATAAATGCACGATAAAGCGATTTACTCCGACAAAGTCACACAAAAAGCCATGAAAAAGCAATAGGTCTGTCTTTTGATCCACCAGACCCAAAACAAATTTAGTTTAGTGCTTTTGTACCCGATTTTTTTTTAATTTTTACCCTTTTTTACCCTATTTCCATGGGCTCACAGTGCTTTTGATGTTGCAAGAGTTGGCATCACTGATTTTTATATATATTGCAGAGTACTGTTTTTTATGCTCATAAAAATAGTGATTCGTCTAATGCATCGATTGTCACAAAGAGAACATGAAGGAAATATCAATATTGGTGATTTTACACTTGTAGAAATTGCTTGTTACATTTATTTTTTACTGTAGCCTAACATCATATTAAAAGTTTTAATGCATACACACTGGATTGGTTTAGCGTATTTATGGACGAAAGAATGAACGAATGAATGAATTTACATGAATAGCAAATAAAGAGACTAAAAAAAATATTTTCTTGCCCTCTTTTGCTTGTGTTTTGTTGTTGCAAATTCTAAAATAAAGCGACAAAGAACCTCATTCATTGACTGCTATCATACAACTGATTATGTTTCGTATTTTAGTTTGTCTCTTCTGTTTGGTTCGTGTTGTGTATGTGTAAATGACGGCCCCTAGGGGCTAGTTTGACTATCAACGGTCTAATGCTTTTTCTTCAATCATGGCGTATGATTTATATTTAATATTAGTCTTATCATTAAATATAACTCATACGTAAACATTTTGAGTGTAATTTTAAATCTTGATATTTTTATCTCTTGCACAATTTAAGGCGAACTTAAAGCTATTAAATGAAACTGTTCAGCAGCTATATTCTGTAACTCGCTAAAGCTAAATCTCCATCGCTAAAAATGTCTAAAATCGTTTTAGAGAATTTTAGCTACATATTGAATTCTGTAATTCGTATTGCGAAATTAGGCAATGTCATAAAAATTAAATTCGCCGCAATTTTGGCGTTTGCTCTGAGAGCAAACAATGCTCTGAGAGCAAACAATGCTCTCTCTCATCGCTAAAATGTTATAAATTTGTATTCTCTAAGCACATTTAAGCAACTTTTCTAGCTAGAAACGCTAAAATTTAAGCAACGATATTTTGAAGGCGCTAAAAAGTAATTTAAGCAAAATATTTTTTATATCATTGTTGTTTAGCCTTTTTTTAGAAAAATAATTTAGGAAACTACAAAAAGGGTAAAAAAGGGCAAAAATATATGCTCATTTAGTATTTGGAATAGCATAAAGAGTTTGCTAATGATAGGTTGAAGTGTTTTAGCTGTTATGAATTTAAATAAAACTCAAATACTAAATTTTATATAAAAATGTATTTAATAAAAAAAAAGATTTTTACAATATTACAAAATTAATCAAAACTCTATACACAAATTTTAATTTATTATGATCAAAAATATTTTTGTACAAATAAATACTTTCAAATAAATATGCCACAGTACCGCCAGCTAATACCACATAGAAAAAATTTCAATCGTTTACTGAAATTATTTCTTAACAGTGATGCCATCTCTTATAAATGTTCCCATAACTTTCGAACGTAATGCTTTCTTGAGAAATTACTACGCAAAAATCATGCGCTTTACAATTTTCAAAATGCATGTGCTGCAAAAAACAATAAGTTTTGACTAGAACTTTGTGAAATAGCTTTAAAAAATAGACGTTTTAAAACATATTTTAAATTTTTTTTTGACAAAAACACAATCATTGTTACGGAGTATAAATTATAATGTAAGGTAACACTAATATAAAATGCCAAATATACACGCATATATATTTGTCTCTTTTCAATATTATATTATCAAATAAGAAAGAAAGGAATGATCTAATCATGGTGGAATAATAAGGTGCGCGTAAGAATACAACAATAAAAAACGACATGCATTTTGTTTGTGTAAAATTAATTCAAAATTGTCAAAACAAAGCTGTATACAAAACAAAACAAAAGTTGTTCTGTATGTATTTATTGGTTATGTAAAAACAAAAAGCATAACGTAAATAAAAATATTCATGATGGCGGCCAAAAATGTAAACAACTTTTGACAAGAAAAGCATACTTTTCCATTTTTTTAACGGTCAAAACACAACCCTACAAAAAACCATATTCCTTCTTGCGCACACCTGATTATTCCACCATGGATCTAATGATAGCAAATTAGCTACGGCGAAAAGAGTAAATTTTAGCTAAGCGATTAGAGTTACAGAATACCTTTTTAGCAAAATCGCTAAAATTTTCGCCCTAAAAATTTTGGCGATCGAGATTTAGCTTTAGCTACGAGAATTACAGAATATAGCTGCAGACCACAGTTAGAGAAAATTGCGATCGTTATAATTTCATGTAACTTTTAAAAATGTCATTTTATAACAGGTGTCTTTTTGACTTTAGCAAAAATGTTTTGTAAACGCTCTCGCTTATTTAGAATCCTGCAAGTAAAATTCTTCAAAAAGTTACTTAAAATGTAGAAACTGTAAGTTATTGGTGTTTTGTAAAGAAGTACAAAATAAATAAATTTTCTTTTGAATCAAATGTTAACATTACAAATGTTTATATGCCGTTTAATTAAAATAAACTACTGAAGAAAACATTAAAATGCCGAAACAGAGCCTTCTTTTTATTAATGCTAGATGCCAGAAACAGTTGTTAAAACTTTTTTTATATAGCAAAAAAAAAATGATATTGTTGCGCAGTGTAATTTAATAAAATTCATTAATAAAATCATAATTTTTAAATGAACAGAATCTAGCATTGAAGTAAAATGAAGGAAACCAAATAAATTTATACAGACGGCCACAATTGAATACAATAGAACACAACACACACATACACGCACAAATATTTTCAATAAATTAATAAAGCTTCTCTAATCATTAGGAAAATAAGCCGATCAAATGATGTTTTTTTTTTTTTTACTTTAATGTAACTGTGTATTTGAGTTTTAAATAATTTTGAAAGAAAAAGTTACACATACATACAATGGAATTTAGGGTATACTTTATTAAGGGAAGTTAGTTTCTATCTGATTATTTTTGGAAAGTTTTAATACATACTGTTAAATTATCAAATTAAATCAAATTAAATTTCATTTGAGGTTTTTAGAATATACAAAATAACTAAACATTTGAAATTTTCTACCACACAAATTATTTGTTTGTAAAAGCTGAAATAAAACTAAATACTGTATTAAAGTGGTTAAAGGAAAAATTTTACAAGTAAAAATATTAATACTACAAAAAGAAATAGCACAACTATTATGAAAAACTATCTAGAAATTATCAGTTTATACAAAAAAGCAGTCCAAGGTATTTTATACAAAGAATAAAAAGGAATAAAATAAAATAAAATAAAAATTACAGAGACTATTTAATAAAGCTAAAATTTATATATGCAGCATTTTCACTACAAACAAGACTTAAAATAAAAATTACTATTCTAATAAAAGCTACTCGTTACTACTACAACTATAATTTCTTTAATATAGATCTGGGTATAGTACCGTTTAGACTGGGCTGGGCATATTGTATAAATCCCTCCGATATATAGTGGTGCTGTGAACTTGATGTACTCGTACTGCACCGTGGACCCATATTATGTGGTGCCACACGTGTTCGTATTTCCGCAGCTCGTCCACCACCCATTGCCGCTTCTTCTTCGTTCAGTTCGTCCTCTTCGATATACATTGAAGGAACATCATTGCGGGCGGGTCTACAACATGAAAACAAAAAAGAAAGATGAATTTAATGTTTCGGCAAAAATGTTGTCTTTTATTGTACCAACTTTACAACTTAATTTTAACGATAATACGAAAAATTCTTATGAAACTATTTAAAGAATCTTATTGGGAAATTGAGAGAGAGAGAGAGAGAGATAGAGAGAGGAAATTGGTGACTAAAAATAAAATTCAGAAACTTGGTTTTTATAATTGACCATTAAAATTTATATTATTTGCGTTAAACTAGCCTGAGCAGAACTTTGTTTCATATTTATATAACAAAAATACCTACATAACAGATACACACAAACATCTCTATAACCATATTTTTATTTGTGTCTGTATAGCTGCATAATATTCAAGCTGCCGTCGTCCTGTTATTGTTCTTGATATATTATCAGAATGTATTGTTGCTTCAACTATTGTTGTTGAATTCTTTATATTCTTTGTGCTAAAGCTAATTGGATTTACTTATCGGTTGTATTCCATCTCAAATTTATATAAAATTTGCTCCCTTGCAAATGAAAGAGACAAGACAACTCGTTGGTTTTTGGTGTAATTTTTTTATTATCTATCCGCCCCAAACCACTTTATTAATGTTTGTTGAACTTTATCTATTTATTTTTTCTGTAATACATACATACACACAGAAGCATATACATGCACACATAAACAACAAGTCATTCTCTCTAATAGAACATACAAAAGGTGCTTCTTTCTAAATGAAAAAAGAAAATGTTAAAAACTTTAGATACTGGAAACCTCTCAAAAGTTTGTATATATTGGCATGGATTTACATTGTTTTGAAAAGCTAATCAATTTTCTATATTTAATTAATTTAAGTAAACGGTCGATTTCACATAAATTTGCATTAAGCAAGAAAAAAAATAGTCTTTTTTTATTATTAATGAAAATCGCTCAATTGATATCTCAAAATATTTCGTGATAAAATATACAACATTTTATTCGAGCAATTTTCAACAATTTATGTTTAAAAAAAATCCTATTTATTTGTTATGCGTTAGCTTATCCATATGCGCGCATTTCACTAGATATAGATGTTTAACCATGCAAGCAACCATAACAAATAAATAGGTTTTTAGAAAATATTTAATATATTTTATACATATTTATGTCATATTTTTAAATAATTTTAGACACTTAAATGATGCAGTGAATATTCTCGCCCTCTCTCTTATATCTTCTCTCATCATTAATAAAATAAGTTATCTCTAAGCAAACTAAGTATTTTCAGTTATTTTTAATATATAATTCTTAGTTCTTTTACAGCTCTGCTATTGTAAGTTTTTTTAATTTTTAGACAAACGATGTATCAGCACTCTTTTAAAGCAAATTTTAATTTTCTCTAGACAGGAAATATTTAATGCCAAAACAATGGATTGTACAATTTGCTACAGTAAAATTATTGTAAACTCTATTGTCGAAATTTTACCAAATACAATGGCAGCTCGCTAATCCGAAATAATGATTGCAGACCCTGATTCGGATTAACGAAGTATTAGGATTACTGGATGTGTTGCTATTATGTATTATAATAATTCACTATATTCGAAAATAAAACACAAGAAAGGACTTCAAAACAAATTTTTTTCATTTTTATTAATCTAGAATAATTGTTGAAGGTCCTATACCAAATTTCTTTGCTAAAAATTTTCCTGATTGTCCGCGATTTACTTCTTCTATTATTTTAAGCTTATCAGCTAATGACTGCGTTTTAAGTGCACGTTTTTTTTGCCATATCCTTTAAATTGGTGTTTTCGCGACTAATACCATTCAGCAGCTAAACTATATGCAACAAGACATACACATACACACTTATAAATACTTACAACAACAACAACTTACAAATACTAACAATAATAAGTACAATGTCAATCATAGAAGGCTCTGCATCTCAATGATGTCCCGTTAGTTTTAAAATTCCACACATCGTTTTGTAAAAAAACAGACACAATAATAAAAAAGCAGAAAAATTAAAAAAAAAATAAAATTCGGTTTAGCGAGCTTGCAACCAATGCGGACTATAGAGTATGTAATGCGTCATAAATTCAATTCGGATTACTGGATAGTTCGGATTACACACCTTCGGATTAGCGGGCTGGCACTGTATATGTAGCGTGGTCAAACTGCCACTAAAACCAACACCACGTAGTGATTGTTTAAAACCAACATTGCCGCATACCAACACACAGCGGTAAAATTGCATCGAAAAACATGAGGTTGATCAAAGGGCCGTTGCATAAAGCACTTGAATAAATAACATATTAATGCCGCATGCATTTATTTATAAATAAAAAAATTACAAAATATCTGTTACGCAAATAAATGTACGCGCTTGCCCACCATGGGAAACTAGAGGGAATGTTTTATTTAATATAATTATACATCTTTTCTTTTCCCTCTTATGTTAAGGTAATCCTAAGAATTATTCTCATAGTTAGTATTTATATAAGAAAATGTATTTTTGTTTAAGAATTAATTAATAATAATTCACTCTTATGAGCTACAAGTTTGCTCTAAGTAAAGGTGCTCCTAAGAGAGCACCTAATAAAACAAACTAAAATAAATTGTTTAATTATTTTAATCCATTACAGTATTTATAAAATCATAGTTATTGTAATGCCACACCTGCCACAGACTACTGATAAGCATTCTGAGAAGGCATCGTATATTTTTTCTGTTCTCTATCTATCATCAAGATAAAGATCTTTGAAAATTGTATACCTTTTTAAAGCAATACATATTGTTTAATTTAATTTTGTCCTTAGAGAAAGTATAATATAAAAAAATTGTATTATTATTACCTATGAATAGTTTTTTTTTTCACAATAATTTTTTTCTATACATTTTTTTTCAGATTTATTTTCGATTAATAATTATTTATATTAAAGCTGGACGTGAAGTCATCATGAATAAGTCATATGAAACCAAAACCATTATGAGCAATTCTTTATTAATAATTTATGAATGATGCATGATTTCAATATGTGATGTTTGCATTCAATCGTTGCTAATTTAATTGATTTCAATTATCATTTAATTGATTTCAATTGGGTATAATAAAAAGGCAATTTTTTGCAATAAAAAAATATAAAATGTAGTTTAAGATTTAAGTTAAGTGTCCCAAGTACTTTAAAGAAAATTTCAATTGAAGTTAGGAATTTAATTCGCATCCAGTTTTTTTTTTATTATATTCTAAACTTGTTTTTTTTTATCGATAAAGAAAGTTTTTGCAACTTGTGAAAGTTTCTCACATTGAAAAAAAAAAAATGTTTGCATTTGCAGGACGTTATCAGTTGGATTTTAATATGATCCTGAAAACCCTAAAAGAGTATAAAAATACAAAAGTTGTGCTCAATCACAGGGTTTCTGATGGAGTGATAATAAACTTTTTGATGCGGAAAAATTCCTTCATTTTAGTTACAGAAACGAGGCACAGGTTATAAGTGAAAAGACATAATTTTACTTATTGACATAAAATTCGAACTAATATGATAAGCATGATGTATGTTTGCAAGATCAATTGGGATCATCATTTCACTTTTTATAGCTTTGGACGGTCTTTGAAGATAGTTGAAAATGTGGATCGAACATTCACAAGGCATTGATCTTCTTAAGCCCTCCTGAAATGGTAGTAAAAAAAATTACGACTTAAGGCGAGGAGATAACATTTTACATTGTTAGCCCCTCCCGCCTCAAGGGAGCACGGTTATGCATCTTGGTGAATAACCATGCTTTCTGTAGAAAACTGTAATTGTTTTCTCCCATTATCTTTCGCCACTTACCCATAATCATGTGTCACTCCACAAACAAGATATACTGATCTGGTAGATAAGGTATTCGTCCAAGACCTAAATCGATGGTAAATTCATTTGTAGGAGATCTCTCTCGAGACTCAATCAATAACCATACACTAATACCACGGAGGCCGATAAGATCTATTTATGAATGGTAAAGTTAAGGGAAATGAGACTGAGAAAGATAAAAACTTACATTGGGATGCTTCTTCTGCCAGTGGTCGATCCGAGTGATCACCGATAGGTTCTAAGGGTGGACAAATGCAAGATATCACAGGGTTTGGCATGCCAAATTAGTGACTTAACAGCACGTTATAAATTTTCTGAACAAATAAGGTTATTTTTATATATGCGATATTTGCAGAAGAGAATCGCAATGCGTCACTCCTTTAAGTTTTGACATTTTAACAAACAAAAAGTTAAACATTTTATCATTTAAAATAAAAACTATCACAAAAATAAATAATAGTCTCTGCTGAGCATTGAACCTATGTTACTTTTTGGATTCTTTTTAAGTAAGTTAAGTATATCACTTGTTCTACAGTACAACTATTTTTTTACAGGATTAAAATTCGTTTTTACAAATATATACGCAAATAAAACATATATATGAAAGTGATTTCTAGGAATCACTCCTTTTCTTTCATACTAATAGATAATTGTTTGAATTGTTTTGCTGGGACATTTTTAGCATTTCTTTATAAATGTGCTAATTCAACTAATTAATTCTTAATTAACAATCATTAATATTTTTTCTTGTTTGTTGTATGTTGTATGTGAACTGGTAAATTGCAATATTGGCAATAACTGAATCGTAGCATAATAATTTTTCAAATAAAAATGTAATTATGAACACAATATGGAATTTATTTCTATTTGAAATTTATTTATTTGAATTTTTCTTTTTCAATCATCAATATAAATGGCAATCAAATCGAAAACTAAAGCAAAATTAAAAGAAAATAGAAAATATGTATATTCAATATTCGTATATTCAATAATTGAACATGATATGGAATACATCAACGCACATTTAGTGGCTTTTTTAAATTCCCGCTTAAATTCATTTATATTTTAAAAAAACTTATCTTCGTGTAATATTTTTGCATGTTTATAATACTCGGTACGGTACGGTTGTATGAGTATCTGCATAAATGCGTTCATTTATTTTAAATTTATGTAAATGTATGTAAGAATGTCTGTGTCGTGTCTATACGTTTAACTGAATACCGCTATGATGCTGGTTGGTTTGTCGTTTTCAATATTGAAATTATAAAAAATATATAAAAATCTACCAGAGAATTATGTCATTTCCACATCCGTTCTTTGGTTCATTCGCTTACATACATTTTGTTCACATGTGTGTAATAAGTGTACTCGATTGCGAGTGTTTCTATTTGTGTGTAAATTTGTTACCACAAATCCATACATACATACATACATACATACACATAATATAACTTTGAAAACGTACAAATAGGAAATAGAAAAAAATGAAATAAAAATTATGGTTATTGTGCTTTTGTGTATAATTTTTGCTGAAAATTTTTAAAAATTATTTGCATCGTAATGTATACATTAATATTAATGATTTGTTACGCAGACTTTTGTGTCTGTTTGTTTAAATATGTGACTGACTGACTGTTGTTGTTCTTGTATGTTAGTGACAGTTTGATTTATAATTGTATGAGAGTAACCATATGCATGAGTGAGTATCTGTCTGATTTGAAATATTCCGACTGCGATGTAAATTTTAACAAACAAGATGATTTACTTTTTTATGGCGGAGAAATTGCGAAGAAGATTTTGTTCGTGTTTGTTTATTAGAAAACTAATTATAGACATTTTTCCTTTGTTGTGAAAAAATCTGTGACTTTTAATGTGGCATTTTAAAAACAGCTCGACATAAAATAAATCAAAAAATATTTGAGAGCATTTATGTTTTTATCAAATTGGATTAATGAGTAAAGAAAAAAAAGTACACTAAAATGAACTCAAAATTTTGTGGTCACTTTATAGTTCAAATACTTAATAAAAGAAAGTAAATTAGTCTTCATTTGTGTAAAACACGTTAAACATATTGAGATTTTTATCTGTATAATTTAATGAATGTATGCCTTTTAAAATTTATTAATAGAATGTAATTACAATCTTTATTATTAAAAAAAAATTGCTAATGGAACTGGAAGTTGTATGTTATTTGGATTGTTAAATTTTAATCTTTCTGCTGCAGCAAAACTCTATTAACAATTGAAATGAAACTTACAGTTTGTGCTTATAAGGAAAAATTTAAATTTTTACACAATCAACCCAAACAAAATTTTACTAGTAGTTTTTTTCTTTAAATATTTGAAATTAGCTGCTGATCAGTCACAAATTACCAATCTCTAGATTATGAAAAAGACATTTGTTCAGCTTAATAGTAAAAAATTAAAAGAAGTTTCTGTTCAAATGACTTTCTTTAAGAAAATATAAAACATTTATTAAAACAAGAAAAAAAGACAAACAACTTTTTAAAAAGTTTTTGTTTCTCAATTTCTTTGAGACCCTGAGACAATGTATGAAGAACAATGAAAGTAATTCAAATAATTAAACAATAAATTTACTATACTTAATTTAATACAAGAGCTACAATTAATGATTATTCTTCAATATAAAATACAGATAAAAAAGAACTTCAAAAATAAGCTCAGACATTTTGTATAATTTGTGAAAAAAAAACCCAGGCACGTATAACCAGAGACTTAATTACGAGACCATACACGAATATATATGTGTACGAGTGTGTGTGCGCGTGTGTGGGGCATTACAGGTTAGAGGATATAAATGTTCTAAGAATTAAATATATTTAGCTCACGTATATTAAATATAACAAAACGAGTGGATATAAATTCATCAAAAACAATTATTGTATTTTTACTTTTGTCTACCGCCTTCAGGTACAAATACAAAATACAAATACAAATAATCGCCAGCTCACCTTGTTGATCTTTGCTCCTAATTTTTTGATTTATTTTATTGACCATAAAATGTCTTGATTGACTTCTAATGTATTGAGGATGAGTATTTGTATGTTTGTCTTTTTAACTGGTAGAATTTTCTCTTTTTATTTAATTAAATTTTTGTTTTTTTGGACATTAGCTTAAAGTTTTTTACACGAATGACACATCAAAGTACAGAGAAATAAAAAATAAAAAAAAAAAATGGTATAACATATATTAATAATTTGCCAATCTATATATGTAATCGTATGTATATAAAACAGGATGTGCGTATGTATGTAACGTATGGACTCCAAGTCCAATAGGACGAAATTGCAAGCAACCCCGTTCAATAAAAATAACTCCAAATTTCTTTACAAATTATTGAATTAAGCGGCCACCAACATTAAGGTGCTGTTCATACTTCTACAAGACGACCAATTGATTTGAGTGTAATTTTTGTATGGAAACCGCTGAAAAAACTGAGTGCTTTTCACACAAAATTTATACTCAAACCAAATGGTTCGTCTTGCATAAACAGCACTTAAAATATATATAAAAAATATACACAGGATGGGTACAGCAGTTTTTGAAGGACATCATCAAAAATGATGTCTATTAGGGGCAAGGAGAAGTTTATACTTGAAAATTTTTCAAGTAGGACTTTGTCAACGAAAATCATTTTATACCGAAACATGTTGGTTACTCTCTCTTTATCTCTCACTCTATCTCTTTTTTTGCTGGGCGAACACTTTTGCTTTATTTGCTAGTAAAGTTTCAATTATCCCCCCAATACTTATAAATTTGTTTAACAATGAATATCAAAATGATTTTGAACTTGAACGGCTCAGTGGCAAAAGTATTCAACCAACATCGTTTTTCCGTTTTTGATACTTCAATACGCATTTAAAATTTTTTGATCCTTAATAAAATAACGTGCACAATACTTATCAAAACTCTTTAAATTTTCCAATATGTAATTTATTGTGGGGTCAATTTAATGATAACATTTATCAGAACGTTACACAGAAAGTTCTTTCTTACAAAAAAGTTTTTTGTTTCCCCAAAAAATGGCATTTGCATAAATTTATATTCAAATTCAATTTCTCTTTGAATTCGATTTTTGATGTTTCATTTTCTTGATAACTTGAGTCTATGGAAAACCCTAGTAAATATATTCTATGATAAACTTCAAAGATATGCCAAAACTTTTAAAGTCAATTACAAGTTTGTGGTTGAAACTTTTGAATTTTCCTTAAATATCTGTCAGATGGCAGTTGAAAGGCAACATTATTATTCACAATTTGTTTCAATCGACCAAAAACACCTTTTGGAAAATGTGTTTCGATACTGAAACTTTGAAACCTCTTTTTTTTTTGGGTTTTCATCATCATTGATTTGTAATTTAAAAACGAGTTCATTTCATATGTTATACTTTTAAGTTTTTTATAACTTTTTACAATATCTGAAAATATTGAAAAGAGAAGATTATTTCCGTCCGTCTTGATTTACGGCTAAAATCAATGGCTTTAAATTGAATGCATGAATCAAAGTTCAGTTTTTATCAATTATTTGTTACTTATTGCAATTTTAAATTTAATTCTGTCCACCGTTCGTATTGAATATAGAGTCGCATGTTTGCAACGCAAAGTCTTAGGCACATTGAAATTGCAATAACGAAAATTGACGTATAAAAACCAAAAACAAAATTTGATTATTGTTCTATTTTTTCATTCCTGCTGTTTAATACATTTTGGGAATGATTCAATTATATTTTCGATAAAAATTTTTAATCACAATTCATATTCAAAGTAATCCAGAAATACTTAAATCTACTTCAAAATATTTTTGTAAAAAAAAAAAAATTATTCTAATTGCATTTACAATCCTCAGCATCCTCTTTACAAGTTTTTGTTTCTACATCAGTTATTTAATTGAGAGTCTTGTCTTGTGTTGTCTTGACTGGTCTTAGAGAAATAGACTACTATCTTAAGAAAAGCACAAGTACAAATATTTAATATTTATTCTTAAACTTGTAGTAGTCTCGCTTCCTGCCTCTTGTAATGTAAAACATTGAGAGCGTCAGTAAAATTTGACCACAAAAAATAGAGAAAATTCTAAAAAAAACTTTGTTAACCCGAAACGTTGACAATAGTTTTATAATTGTTGGCTCGCCAACCAGAAAAAAAACTCACACAAACTAATACAGACTGTTGAAAAGGCCTCCCTCTACAGTCTCATAATTTTCAATCATCATAAAATGTTGTTGCCAAGTCCGTTTTGAGTTTTAGTCAAAAATTAACTTTAATGGAGTGTTGCAAACAGATAAATTTTTACACATTAAAAAAAATAAGAAAAACATTTGTTTGCAATCGTTTGTATACGTAAAACTACAGTAAGTTTTTGATAGTCCGACGATTATTAATACGTTAAAAAGAAAATAACAACAAACATATACATGGCTATTGCAAAGATATTTGGCATCAATATATGATTGCCACAAACAAATTGTATGAAATGCTTTTAAATGCATTAAACATAAGTTTAGCGATAATGAATTGATTTACTAAAAACTGCAAAAATATTGAAAATTTTTTAACGTACATAGCCATGCAGCATAGTTGAACTCAATCAGTGTATTATCACTACGCGCAACTTATGTTAAAGTTTTTCATGCGTTAATTTCCGTTTTTTTAAAGAGTTGCTTTTTTTAAAATATTATTGGTAGCATATCCGTGTCTATTTATTGTATAGAAAATGTAAATTTTGCCAAAAGCACCAATGAAATCAATCTCACAATTCATTGATTCTGTGCGATATTAAAACGTCTAAAAAATGTATAATTAGCATGCGGCTTATCATTTTTAATATTTTTTTTTATAAAAATATCAAATACGATCTCAAAATTTTACACAAGGTTTACCACTGAGCCAGTGTGCAGAGTGGCGCATTCAATCAGTTAAGCAGTCATCATTAAAACAATTTTTGTATAGTGAAATTTTTAAAAGTGAGAACTATATAATCGGCTGCCATTAAAATACTTTATTACATTTCCGTTAAATGATCCAACAATTTGATTTTAAAAACACCTGATATGAAACTGAGGCTGCGATAATAAACTTGCGATGTCATATATGACTGCAGAATAAAATATGAAACATATTATTGCTAGTTTTTCTGTGACCATACTGTACAACGTAATATTTTAAGAATACATACAATGAAACTTTGCATAGAATCTTTTTTTTTTTTTAATTTTAAAATTGGTGTTGGCTGGCTGCATAGTTAGTTGTAGGATGTCGTTATTAGTACAACTCCGGCACTAAATAATAGTCATAATGATCACGGCTCAGGCACTAGTTTTATGGTAGTGTTTCTCTATTGCTGTTTAACACAAAATACACTGTCACCGACATTTTGGCATTAAATGTTTTTATACCGTGTTGTTATTGCCGTTTAATTATTGTTTTGCCAAACTAGGCTCATTTGCTTTTGCTGGTTTTATTAGAATACAGAACGCACTAACAAACTTGCAATTATAGCTATAGAAATGTTTCAATTTTTATCCATTTCGGCAGGATATTCTTAAAGTAATTTTTGTAAATGTTGTTATAATAATTTTTTGGCATCATCATGGTCGACATCATCAGCATCATCATTACTACCAAGCCAAGCAAAACTTCAAGAGGAAGTTTAGTAAAGTTGATGTTTAAAATTCCATGGTTGAAAAAGGAAATGAATTAAAATTAAGGAAATTATGACATAAATTTCATCTCCCTTTTTCTTTTTATATTTTTATTTTATATATATTTTTTCTGTCCATTAAAAGACATGAGAAATATTCAGTTTCAGTATTTCTGGTTGTTTTGGGACACTTTAAGTTTTTTTGTTTTTTTGTTGTGTAAAAAAAAGGGATAATAATGTTGTAATTAAGGTAAAGGACTTTTGTTATTCAAAAATTTAAGAAAAAACCTTAAATATTTAATTTACCATGAATTAAATTTCAATTAATTATAAAGGATTATTAAATGAGTCCTGTAATAGATAATAAGAAGAAGAAAATAACACGCTACAAAATAGTACATAAATAATTCTTTATAGAAATGAATGAAAAGCGTATTGCGACATTTTTAGTTTTGAAGAAGGTTAAATAAACTTGCAATGTTATAAAAATAAATGCAATAATGCTGCTAAACTTTAGATATAAATAGCAAGGATCTAAGAAACGATACGATGGTAGATGCCAACCCGAAACATGGTTAATATTTCTCCGATTTTTTTAACAAACCAACATTATCTTTCTTTTACAGTACAACCTAAAAGTGATCAGAAAAGTGACAAAGTTAAGTTTAACTTTTACATTTCCGATACTCAATTTATTGAACTAGTTTAAGTGCTTTTGAAAGAATTTAAAAGAAGAGTTCCTCACTATCGCCTTTTATTTTTGCTAAATGTTTTATATTAATTTGCGATCTTTTATCTTTTATCACGATTTTCTTTTAATTTGCGTCTTAGTCCCCGTCCAGACTTGCAAATTTTATTAGCTGCAATTAGTCCGAGTCTGCAATAAGTCCGATTCAAAATTAACTTTAAATATTCAACATGTAGCGGCTAGTCCCTACTCCATGAAAAGGAAAACATATTTTGGTTTAAATATTTCTAAGTATTTTACTAAATTATGATGGCTAATTATTTTAAAACAAACATAAATACGTATTGTATGTATAATTGCATTTAATCTTAATTCAGCCTAAAACATTTCATAAAAAATCTAGAAAAATCTAATTAAAATGTTCATAAAAACATTGTCTTGCAAATTAACACAAATTTGCATACTAATACTTTAATTCTTCTTTATCTCAGCTTCAAATGCCAACAATTTATTAAATTTATGTAAATAATTTATAAGAGATTTAAAACAGCTCATATAGATCACAGCATCTTAACACAGTCTTAAGAAAAAAAAAATAAAACTTGATAATTATATTTTGTCTTAATATCTTGCTACGGAATTTGAACAGACACATAAAAAACAAAAACACACATGAAAGAAAGAAATAAAAAAAAAAACAAATATACATAATAAGTTATTAATTCAGTTAATGTATTAATTTGTTCTTATCTTGACAAACAGGAACACACAGCAAGACCGCTGTTCAGACACACTGACAAACGTAACCATTAACAGAAAAACCAAAATATTTATTGTATGTTTGTTATAGACATTTTCTGTTAATAATGATTACGAATAATTTTTACATAAAATTATTTGCTTTACGATTGTGTTATAAACTCCTGTATACGTTTCCAACTTAACTGCAAATTTATAACAAAATATTTGAATTGCAAATATTTTTCTGTTGCTTTGTTGTTGTTTTGTCGTACTCTTTAAATGAGACATAAAATTCATGTCTATTTTAAGGTTCTCCATACATCTTTTACCAACAAAAATTCGAAAATATTTATATATTTAGTTCTAAGGGGAAATTCTAATAATTGTTAACGTCTATAAAATCGAGTAGTAAACAAAACAAGAGACAAAAGTTTCTAAGTCAACTGGAAATTGTTACAATCTAAGTGGCCATTATCAAAAAGGGTCATAAATTATTTAAAGCACTCAGGCAAAAATAAGAGAAGATAAAAAAATATATGAGCAAAAGTTTTGACATGCTAAAACATAAATATATAAATACTTAAATATTAAATTATCGATACCGAATATGTGGTAAATGAAATTATAAACAAATTTAAACTATACTAATGATCATATAAGGACTTCAATACTCCTTCCTTTAGAACTCGAAGATTTCTCAAGACTCTCCAAATATGCGTTTGTCTTGCCACACATTTATTTCCTTAAATTCGGAAACAGGAAATAATTACATGTAACTAAATATATAGAGTATAATTAGCTGGTTATGGTAAAAGTTTGTAGCCCAGTACATGATGTTCTGCAACTCTGACTACTTAAGTGAGCACTCGTGAATTGACCTATTGTATTTGTATGGTATTCACCAGTAATCGTTTAATCGAATTCAACGTTAGTCGTTATGCATGACAAGTGTGGATGCCAAAAAAACCTGTAGGCATATAATTATTGGCCAACAGATGGATAAATTTACTGGTTTGATGGATCCTTGTTCTCCGGTGTATTGCGATAAAAATGTCCCAAAAACCAAAATATCAAAAACCTCTAATACTTACACTTTAATTCTCTGATCATCGAATATCATTCCATGGATTTTTTTCGACTATTTCTGGTGTGACGAACTATTTTGAGTGAACTAACTCTTGTCATCATTTGAGCTGGTAATGGAGCATTGTAATGGATGTTGTATATAATCCTTTTTTTCAGCAGGGTAGATCAAATCGATTGAATTATAATCTGGTTGACCATTTGAAAAGTTAAGCAATATCCAATATTATATTGTTTTAGAAAAATAAAGTCAGCCAAAAACATTAAATCAGGAAAATTGAAATTGCTAACTATTTTTATTTAATGAAAAATATTTGCCTGTTTCACAAAGTCAAATAACTTTAATCTTACATGGAACAAAAAATTAACATTTTAGAATTTATGACTTTAATAAATTATTTCAACATCGTGAAACAGGCAGTAAATTTATAATTTAAGGAAAACACTAATCAAGCATTTTAGCTTATATATTTCCTTAATCAGAAAAACACATGTTCACATCGCAACACTCGTATATACTACAGTAACCTTCGGAGAAAAACCTCAGTGTAGCCGCGCGCAAAATATTTAATAATAACAAGTGTATATGAGGGTGTGGGTGTGTTAGAGCGTAAAAATAACTTGTATAATTTACTTCCTGCATACGAAATTTTCCTAAATTGTTCTACATAAAATGTTCTTAATAACAACAACAATAATCAAAAGGGTATTTGTTATACTTGTATTTCTCTTCTGTAACTAAAACTCTTAACATACTTTCTTTTTAGCAATATTTTTTAAAGCCAACATTTTAGGAATAAATTTGGCTGTGTATGGAATTATTGAAACTGTTTCATTATATACGAGTATGTAGAAACAAAATGTTTAATTCAAAAATAAATTAAATTTAAAACATATAAATAATCTAACATTTGTGCACTTACCTCATACTTTTTCGTACATCCTGCGGTTCAGGTGGTCTAGGTCGATGTTTGCATACAACCACTATACCGGCCACAATAATTGATGTTATTATAACAGCTCCAATAGCCACAACAGCAGCTAAAAGCAGTAACGTTGATTGCTTTTCAGGACCTCCACCAATACTGGCACCTGTACCACTGGCAGCCACACCAACATTACTGCTGACATGATGAGTAGTTTCAGCAGGCGTTGGATCTTCTGACAAAATTGATTCATCTATAGAAACAAAAAAAAAAAAAAAAAAACAACACACATATAATAGATTTGTTATCTTTCTGATTTTGTAAATAATGTAAAAAAGCAACGCAATTATTTACATTAAACTCTTATTTTATTTATGAGTTTTTTGTACTGCCTTTTATTTTTGCATTCAACTATTTGAATTTTTCGATGGCAACAGTTTCAACTAATTTATAAGGAATTATATTTTTATATTTAAGAACAAAAAGCTGATTTAAACCACAAAAAAAAAACTATCAGTTCGTTTTAGTTTTTAATTTTTTTAGTTAAATTTTTGCATTGTAATTTCTTCACTGTACCTTGTTGTTACACACTGTGGAATGTTTAGCAAATTAATGCTTTAAAATAAATTTCTTATACTTAGCTCATATTTTGAAAGTTAAAAAAAAAATCAAATTGGAAATACAAAAACAACGCAGTACTTTTTAATTAATAAATCTCATTAAAATAATTCGATTAAAATAAGAAAAATGTTTGAAGCAAAACAGATCAATACCAAAATTTAAAACAGCTTGAAATCCTTCGACTATAGATGTTGCGAGAGGAACTTTGAAATAAATGATGATAAATATTAGTGTGCAGAATTTGTTTTTAGAAACTCACTCAAATTTTTTAATATATTGCTTCTTCCTCCCCCCCTTCAAACAGATAAAACAAAAGGATTTTTACACTCCAAAAAGTATGCTTTGAAATTTACATACATGCATGCATACTTGCCAGCCACATTCTAGCACATACATGTACCAATAATTTATATGAAATTCTTTTTTTCTCCGATTTCTTCTGTTCATTTGTAAGAGTTTTTATTAATTCTGTTTTCAATGTTTGCTAGCATTCCTTCACTTGTTATTCATTTTTGATGTACAAATGTTTGTGCATAAACATATTTATTAGAAAATTGTTATCTATTTCTTCTATGGAATTGTAGCGTGTTTTGTTCAAATTTCAAACTAGAGAAAAGTATGAAAAAAAAATATTTCCAGCAATTCTAGATGAATTTTTAAATGATACAGTACCCGTAGCCATGGAAAGATATGAACTGTTTATATTAATTTCTTGCAATGTCTAATTGCAATTTGACTATAAGAGGACAAACAATACGAGTTCCTGTACTTATTTTAGCCTTATATTATTCATATTTGGAAAATTTTTAATAAAGTACGGTTTTATACTCCTCAAGCAGCAGCCTCTGATATTTGATATTCAAATTTAGTTTACTTTTAGTATGCGGAATGCTTAATATCGCAACACCAATCGTTTCTGCAGATATACTGAATTTTCAAGTGCATACACAATTATTTAATATTTTTTTTTTTTTTTAATATAATTTCAATTTTTAATGTGTTTAATTTGTATTATTCAACCCCTACATGCAATTTATGATCTCATGCTTTGCAACAACTTTAAACTTTCTCATCTACTGTATTTCACTATTGTGGTTTTCTACTCTCAACTCAAATATACCCGCAGAGAACATGAGCTGAACAAATAACAGTTAATAATATGCCATAAAATGGCATTAATGAGTCAACCAAAGTTGATTGTAACCTCATTTTAATGCCAAAAGCTTAATATATGTTTGCTTTTTGTTTATCTCTTTTAAATTTCAATATATTTTTTTATATTTATTTGAATTTTATGGACACCTCCTCCCTACCCCAAACCGGGACTATAAGAAATATTTAACACTACAAAATTGTAATTAATAAATTAATTTTTATTAAAAATGTTTAAATTCCATATACAAGAACATAAATTGTTCGTAACTGAGTGTTAATTCATCAACAAATCAAATATTGATAACACAGACTGATGTTTAAACAATTTTAATTGGACAAATATTTTTTTTGTGTTTGTATGTAACATACATATAGCAAATATTTTACAAGACCCAGCAAACAAAAAACTTCAGTTCCTGTTTGCATCCCAAACTAAAATGGGCTTAAAAAATAAAAAAAAAAAATGGCCCAGAAGATTTTGTTGGTGTAATTTTTCATTGGGGCCGAATTTATATTATAAATTTTATAAATTTTATACATTTTAAAAACGTTTTGAGTTTGGGTTGTTTCCTCTCTGAACAAGGGAACTAAACACCCGGCAAAGTTTTGCATTTTCTGAAGAATTTTAATTTAAAAATTTAATTATAGTTCTTAGTTTGGTTACAATTATTAACACTTCTTTTTTATACAAAAATTTAACTAAAAATTATTATGTGGTTAAAAAGTTTAATAAGTTTCTTTTTTAATAACCGAATTTATCGTTTCAAAGCAATAATATCTGAGACCTTTTATTACGTAGTGAAATACTGACCCAATCAAATTTTATAAAGTTTTGACCGATTTTTTATAGAAAGTGATAAAATTGTGTTTGTGTATAAAATACTTTGTTTTCAAGTTCAACTTTCAATTTAATGAAAACTTCACAGAAGTTTTATAAATTTTGAATTGTTGTGCAAATGTAGTTAATCTTGATTCTAGAATTGTCCTGAAAAATCAATTATTTTTCATGTTGTATTAGATATTTTCTAAAAATAATGGCTCTGTTTGTGTCTGAATATTGTTTCGTCGGATATTTTTTTCGTAGAATAATTTTGTCGTCAGTACTCTGGCTTATCACATATTCTATATTCACATTTCGCAATGAAAGAAAGTAAAACTCCAAAATATTAAAAAAAAAAAAAACTTGACCAGTTTTTAAAACAGTGCCGATAATTTTCAAGAAATATGCTACAAAAATATGCTATCTGCCAACAACATTTAATTGCAAAATATATCATGGAATATAATGAATTGGCAACACTGTCAAAAAGCAACATATTGTAATTGAATTTTATATCTTTCGTCTATGAAAAATATTATATATTTGCTTGAATCTATATATATATATATATAAAACGGAATGTGTGTTTGTTTATTTGTTTGTTTGTTCCTTATAGAAGGCTAAACCTCTGAACCGATCTTCCTGAAATTGAAATTATAGGCTATATGAAAATTTGATTGGACAAAGAGGCGTGGCACCGCCCATATAACCTAAAAATTTAAATCGCCATATTTTGGGCATTTTTTTACCTACGTCGATGATATTTGGTACATATGGTATTGGTATAATTTGGAATATGTACCAGGAGAAAAGTAGGTGGGACCACGCCCCTTTTTAGGAAAATTAAAAATCGTAATCGTAGTACTGGACCGATCGTCATTAAATTTTCACAATAGGTTATATAAATACTTTTAATTTTATTTTATAACGAGGGGGTAACGAAGTAAACCGGGATCAGCTAGTTATCTATAAAATAAGACGTATAACATATAACTATTGATTATGTTTTAAGCTATAATAGGTTAGCTTAATCTAATCATATTATAGTTCAACAAGTTATCATTATTTCGATTTTAATTGATCAAAATTTAACAAAAAAGTTTTTATATAATTTTTTAATAATTACAACAGTACTGTGCTGCTTTCAATAAATGAAAATCAATATTATTATAGAGCTCGAATCTTAAATTGCGTCATATGATAAGAAATCAATTTTTCTTTGTTGCCACACCGAATTAATAACAGCTGGCCTTTTGTTTTTTGCCATTGTGATTATAATAACCGACTTTCGCCGTTTATAATTTATAACTTGGGCCTTTGTTGCCCACAAATATTTTTAATTACTGAAGAAAAAACTCAACTGGGCTTTAAATATTATCCAGATCCATTTTTGCATTTTTTTTAATTAGGACCTGCACACTCAGGGGATGACCCCTATGTATGGAGAGGGATAGGGTAGAGAAGATAGATGTTGAAAATTTAGAAGGCTTAACTCTTCCACGACTCTGCTTTGCGCGATGTTAATTTTTGAAGGCAGTGTTGAGGCGCCTCCGGTGTTAAGTAGACACATTAAGTTTGATAAGCTGTATTAGCAGGCATTTTATTAACTGTTTTGCCTCGCCGATGTTTCTGATAACCGACGAAGAACGGCAATGTTGTGTTCCTGCAACATAAATTTACAAAATGTTTTGACCTCGAGCCTCAAACAAGGGTTAAGATTGGTAATACAATAGCAACAACACTATCAACATTAATGGCAAATACTAAAACAACATTATGACTAGCAAAATATTCGCATAACCCAAGTAAAACAGTTAAGAATATAAAGCAACCAAAAACAATGAATAAACGTCATATACAAGTATGTACCTTGTTACTCCAAGATATACGAGTATATACGAGTACATAGAACACGTTCGACTTAACTTGCACTAACACTAATATTTTATTAGAAAGAAACAACAATTGCATGATAAAATACATACTTTGATATGTATATTGGTATTAGCTTGGATAGCATCAGTCGCTGTCGGAACAGTTTTTTTAGTGACCAGTGCTATGCCTTCATCACTTAAATAGTCCGACAACAATTAATACAATGTCTCACAAATTAATGATGTTGATTGACTTGCTCTGGCCAGGGTTTGAACCCAGTCCTCAAGTCATTGTTTGCTTAGTAGTCAACGCGCTAACCACTTCAGCCAACACCACCCCTTAATAGAATACTAAACATATTTACATTATATATTGCATATGCATATGGACATACATATATGTATGTAGAAAAGTGAAATAAAATTTTATTAAATTTAATACAATGTTAAATTGAAACCAATCAATTTGTTATATTTTTTAATTTAATATCATTATTTCTATAAATGTAGGCAATACAAGCACAATCAGGCTGCAGCTAAAAAATTATTTACCATCAAAATGCTACAAACGCATGTACTTGAAAGTAAAGACCTGTACACATGAAAGTTTGTGCAACAGGAAAATGAAACCACAGCCGAATATATGTTTAAAACAAACATACACTCACACACGACTTTGGCATCAGAGTTTATTTGTACGACTGGAAATAAAAAAATAAAAGAACGTATGTGCATGTAGGTACATATGTGCATATAAATAAATAAATATGTTTGTAAATGAAAATGGAGCAGATAAATAAAGATACTCGTAGTTGATTTCTATTTGATGGGTGTTTTATTATTGTGTTGATTTTAATTTAAATGAAAAGTTGTTTTAAATATGATTTAGCATAATGAAATTAAATTAATGATATTTATCATCATACGTTTACTTTTAATTTTATAAAAATGAGGATCAATCTTATTTACATTTTCATTTTTACTACAATATTACATCAATTAAAATTGCAAAACAAAAAACTTTAAACAGTTTTTTATAAATTCGCAGCGCAGTGACACCGATAAAGTGAAATTCTTTTTTTAGTTGAAAATACGATTGAATTTGTTTATTGTCTAAATTTATTATACCAGGGTACAAACTTGATTGGGGACAGCAAGCAGCCTAGACAAATAAAATTTTACTACCAACGTCTCTCTCTTATTGCAAAACTGAAAGGAGTCCTTGCATAAATATTTTTCAAAAGGATTTTTGCAAGTTATTTTATAAACAAGTCCCCAAAAAAGAATTTATTAAACGATTTCCAAAATAATAAAAGAAAATTCCCAAAAAATTCAAAGGTCTTGCATTTTTGTTGTATAGTCGCTTAATGGCTTTTTTTTTATTTCGTGGAAAATTATTTTATGCTATCCTTTCAACAAAAACTTATTTTACGTAACATAAAATGAACACATGCTCGTTTTGCTGACTATAGATGTGTTTGTTTCTTTTACTTCATACAACTTTACTGTGATTAAATTTTATGACCGCACAAAAACACGTTCCTGCAACATAAATTTACAAAATGTTTTGACCTCGAGCCTCAAACAAGGGTTAAGATTGGTAATACAATAGCAACAACACTATCAACATTAATCGCAAATACTAAAACAATATTATGACTAGCAAAATATTCGAATAACCCAAGTAAAACAGTTTAAAATATAAAGCAACCTAAAACAATGAATAAACGTCATATACAAGTATGTACCTTGTTACTCCAAGATATACGAGTATAAATGTACGAGTACATAGAACACGTTCGACTTAACTTGCACTAACACTAATATTTTATTAGAAAGAAACAACAATTGCATGATAAAATACATACTTTGATATGTATATTGGTAGTGTTTTTTTGTTTTTTTGCTCGAAAAGTTTTAGCAGGCTGTCAATACAAACAAGCGAGTATAAGAATGACCTAAGCTTTAGCTACTGTAAATGAAAGGATGTCTTTAAGTGTATAAGTGTGTGTATATTTGTGTGTGTGTGTGTACGCAAGGCTTTTATGATTAATTTTATTTTGGCATGTGAATATGTTCCATGTGCGAGTATTTACTCTATTACCAAACAATGTAGAGGCTATAAACACAATATTGTGAGTAAAACATCACAAATTTTTTGTTATAGGCTTGAATAAGGAATCACATTTTTTTAACTTTAATAAAGTTTATTATTTTTTTTTTTAATTAGGACCAGCACTCAGGGGATGACCCCTATGTATGCAGTGCACTGCGCCGGAACTCAGGGAGAGGGATAGTGTTGAAAATTAGAAGACTTAACTCTTTAACAACTCTGCTCTGCGCGTTCTGTTAATTTATAAGGCAGTGTTGAGGCGCCTCCGCTGTTAAGTAGACGCATTAACTTTGTTAAGCTATATTAGCAGGCATTTTATTAATTGCTTTACTTCTCCGATGTTTCTGCTAACCGACGAAGGAGGGCGATGTTATGTACATTAGCTTGGATAGAATCAATCGCTGTCGGACCAGTTTTTTAGTGCCCAGTGCTATGCCTTCATCACTTAAATAGTCCGACAACAATTAATACAATGTCTCACTAATGTACATTAGAGAAAATAATGATGTTGGTTGACTTTCTCTGGCCAGGGTTTGAACCCAGGCCCCAAGTCATTGTTTGCAAAGTAGTCAACGCGCTAACACCTTCAGCCAACACCACCCTCAAACTAAAGTTCATAAAAAAAAAATAATATTTTGCACAACCAAATTTCAAAGTGTTGGATGTAGTTTCCTGAAGAAATAAAAAATATACATATTCTTATTATACTAAAATTATGCATTTATTTAAAGACATGTATTTCTGTGGTTCTATTTCGTGTGTCACTTGAATTAGGAATTCTTTTAATATTAATCAGGAAGGCTATGATTTCAATTTCCTTCAATATAAACCGCTAGAGAATTTTTAATTTGATAGTTTTTAAAATATTTTTTATTCAAAATGGGACGTGGTAAGGCCCTTAATAACTCTGAAAAAGGAAAAATTCTGTTTGAAATCTCAGGGTCAGGATCCGTTCCAAATAGCCAAAAACATTAATAGAGGAAAGACAGTTGTATACAATTATTTAAATAACGTGGAAAGATATGGAAAAAACATGAAAAGGCGGAACAAAATGGCAACAACTCCAAGAGAAAGACGGAAAATTCTTAGAATTGCATCACATTCTCCAATGTCGGTATCAAAAATTCGTGAAAAAAGTGGAGTCAGTATCAGTCTAAGAACAGTGCACCGTATTTTAAAGTCGTGCCCATACATAGTCCGACGAAAACTGCAAAAAAAGCACCACTTAATTAAAAACGCAAATCACAACGTCTATAGTTTGCCAAAAATACAATGACATGGTCCAACAAAAGGTTTAAAGTTGTATTTTCCGATGAAAAAAAGTTTAATATTTATGGTCCCGGCGGGTATAACTATTACTTCCCTGACCTAAATAAGGAGGAATTATTTTGAGCCGCAGACACAGCGGAGAAGGCCGAATAATGGTATGGGGTGCCATTTCGTATTATGGTACCATAAAATTGGTTTTTGTATCCCTCAAAATGACTGCAACGACTTACAAAAACATTCTGGATGAACCATTTCCAAATATTAATGATTTATTTGGACCTATACTTTGGACGTAATAACACGACAACGCTCCGATTCATACCGCCAGAGCAGTAAAACAATGGATTAATCAACAAGGTGTTCAACTTTTGGATTGGCCCCCATATTCACCAGACCTGAATCCAATGGAAAATGTCTGGGGTTGGCTTGCAAGAAAAGTTTATGAAGGAGGAAAACAATTTGAGACGATATAATCCCTTAAAGGATTCAATAACAGAATCATGGAGTTCAATTTCGCTAAATTACTTAGAGTCATTATATAATTCGATGCCAAATCGCATTTTTGAGGTTATTTCTAAATATGGTGGCAGTATTCATTACTAATTAAATGCTAGAAGACTATTACTTTCATTTTTATAACCTAAAAATTAAAAATAAATTACAGTTTGCTTAATTTTAAAATATTCCTTATTCAAGTGATACACGCAAAAGTACCACAGAAATTCATGTCTTTAAACAAATGCATTATTTTAGTATAATAAAAATATGTATATATTTTATTTCTTCAGAAAACTAAGGCAAAAAATGATTTTTTTCTGAACTTTAGTTTAGGAGATATAATTAATTAAATTTAAAAAAAAATGTGATTCCTTATTCAAGTGGCAGGCAGTGTATGTTTATTAGACTATAAGTATAGAACATATTTTTTCATATAATAAATTTTTATTGATATTTTTTTGTTCAATGTGGGTGTGTGTGAGTATAATAACTCTACAACAAGCTTTCCCCTGTTCTAAGTTCGGTCTTCACAGCAAAGAACTCGAAAATATTTAGCATGTGGTAGAAAAAAATGAATTATTTTATCAAAGAGGAATTATCCTCTTAATTATAATAATATTCCACTTATAATAGAAACTAAAACGAAACCCAGATGAACACAATTGTCTTGAAAAAATGTCGAACACTTTTTTCATAAAACAAAACATTGATGTTAAATACATTTTTATCGTCCTTCAGCTTTTTTTTTCTTCCTTTGAAGCGCCCTCCATCCACTTTTTAAGTAGGCTAAGAACCTTTTATTTTCCGTAACATTGTCTAATTTAACACTCAACTAATTGTAATTCAATTACAGTAAAAATTATGCAATCAACTGCCAACAACAAAGACAGACAGACACATGCAATACGAAACAAAATTTATTCTAGTATTTTAGCACTTTAAAGAAATTAATTTATTTTTTTTAGAATTTTTTTAACTTTCTTCGCGTTGAATATTATTTTGTTGTTTTGCTGGATTTTTAGACAACACACAAACAAAAAGTAATTGTTACAACACTTTTGTTTGTTGTTGCATGTTGCTTCTTTTCTTTTCGTTTTTGTATTTTGATAACAGTAATGGAGTTTAATATTTTTTCGCTTCCTTTATAAGAACGGCTTTAAAGTGGCCGTTTACGTGTATGTGAGTGCTTTTGATTTTAGTACGTGTAAGTGTTTGTTGTTAAGGAGCAATTTTAAATAAATAAATTATTTTACTTTTCAAAATCTTTGTTTCTTTATTTCTATCTTCTACATACCAGTTCTTTAACTCTTTTTGTTTAGGCCTGCAAATTCTTAAATTGCTTTCATGTTCTTTATTTGTCTTTGTTCATTCATCTTAAGCTGTTGGTTTCGATGGATTCATTTTCTTATTTTGTTATTAAGAATTTTTGTTAAATTGTAAAAATTATAGAGTGTGTGTTTAAATGTTAAAACTTGTATAAAAAAAATATATTTGAATTCTTTGGCTAGCCAAACAAAAGCTTTTCTTTTAAAATTAAATCATAGTATGCGGTTGCCATGATGAGGGATTCCTTTTGAGGTTTTCTAAATAATAATTTAATATATTTACATAGAGAAAAGAATAGAAAATTAATGTTTTTATTTAAAATAAGTTTTTCTTTTGAGTTGTAACTACTCCAGCTTGACGAGTCATTAAGAATGTTTTTTCTTTTCTTTTAAAGTTAGATTATTTTTAAAAATTTTCTATTTTAAAAATCTCAGAGTCTAAAGTATTATTTCTTTAAAGATTTTTTTATTCAAGGGAGATAATGGACGACATGATGACATTGGAGAAAACAGCGTGGGCTATTAATACTTTTTAGTCATATAAATCACCAGGCCCGGATGGTATTTTTCTGGCCATGTTGCAGAATGTCTCAGAACACGTACTGTTGTCCCTGGTGAATATCTTCAGGATATGTTTGAGTAGGAGGGTTATACCCAAAGGCTGGAGAGAGGCTAGGATAATCTTTATACCCAAGGCTGGTAAAGCAAGCCACTCAATGCCGAAGGATTTTAGACCGATCAGCCTGTCGTCTTTTCTTTTGAAAACATTAGAGAGACTGATCGACTTACATCTTAGGAACACAATAGAAGTGCATCAGTGATGCTCAACATGCCGATCGTAAAGGTAGGTCTCTTGAGAGTGCGCTTCATGATGTTGTTAATTGTATAGAACTGGGACTGCAACACAAGGATTACACCTTGGCTGCATTCTTGGACATTGAGGAAGCCTTTAACAATATTAGGATAGAGGCCATTAGGGAGTCTCTAGAGGAACTCGGTATTAGTAGCCTTCTGGTGGAGTGGATAGTTCTCATGCTCAACTCGAGTATGGGAGGCGAAAGCTTGAGGAGGTTATTGACAAGAGGTAGGCCCCCTTCTATGGCTGATAGCTGTAAACGTTATTCTCAGGCGTTTTGAGAGGAACGCCGACGCTGACGACGTGGTATTACTTGAAAAGGGAAATTTCTTTCCATGAGGTCATGCAGACAGCGCTGAACGAACTGTCTTTCTGGGCTGGTAGTAATGGACTAGGGAGCAACCCGGTCAAAACGGAGCTAATTTTCTTCACCAGGATATACAAAATAGATAGTTTTTTCTACCTAGCATTGGCGGGGTGGAGTTAAAACTAACAATGGAGGCGAAATACTTGTGTGTTTTCCTAGAGAGCAAACTTTCTTGGAAAAGAAACATACAAGAAAGCCTCAAGAAAGGGCTCAATGCCTACTATACATGCAGGAATTCTATTGGGAGGAACTGGGGTCTGCAACCGAAGGTGGTAAATTGGATTTATACATCGGTTGTCAGGCCGGTGATTTCTTATGAATGTGTCGTATGGTGGGTGGTGTTTGGGAAAGAAGGCCATAGGAAGTTGCTTGCTAAGATCCAGAGGTGTGCTTCGCTGGGTATTACTGAAGCCCAGAGGAGCACCCCACAGGCTGCCTTGGACGTCATCCTTTACCTACTTCCCATTGAAGAATTTGTGTTGAGAATGGCGGCAAGGAGTTTGCTCAGGCTTACGGAAGCGGGCTTCATAAGGCCAGGATTTACAGGTCATGCATCACTCTTGAAAAATATTAGTTTCAGCAGACGGGAGACCATATCCCCTGGTTTTACGGACTCCAAAGTTGGTGAGACTAATTTTATTAGAACGCCTTCACTAGTCATTCCGTATAGGGATCTTTGGGTCAAATCTGCTAGACTTTACGAGGGCTGCGCGGTTTTTACAGATGGATCGAAAATGGAAACAGGCACTGGTGCTGGCGTCTATTTTTTAGGAACGGACATTCGTAGGTCCTTTATGCTACCGAACGAATGTAGTGTATTTCAGGCTGAGATCCTAGCGATCCTCATGGCCACGGAACTAGTGACAAATCACGTAACGGAAGGCGTGGAGGCAACCTTCTACGTTGACAGTCAGGCGGCGCTGAAAGCTTTGAATAGGCATAGTATCAAATCGAAGCTGGTCAGCAAGTGTAGGCTATCTCTCAACTTGCTTATGGACAAATTTAGCGTAAGGCTATGTTGGGTACCAGGACATTGCAATATTGAGGGAAATGAAATCGCTGATGAGCTGGAAAGAATAGGGTCTGCATTAGATGAGGCAGTCAGTGACAGGTCGTTTAAATCTCCAATCGGTTACTACTATAGGAAACTCAGTAATTGGGTAATTAGCAGAACTAACCATTCCAGGAGGAATAGAGAAGATTGTAGAGTCTCGGAGTCCATATGGACAGAACTACACTCAGGTAAATCTGATCTACTGCTGGGTGTGAATAGAAAGGTTTTGAGAGTCTTAGTAGGCGCCTTGACTGGCCATTGCTCGATTAGAGCGAGGACCATAATATGGGAAAATGGCACTCCGGATTTCTGTAGGATGTGTGGGGATGAAAAAGAGCCAGAAAATATAGAGCCTATAGTCTGTCATTGCCCAAGGCTGCAACGCCATAGGCAAAGATGGGTGAGCAGACGTTTCCATGAGGGCATTAGTGATATCGCGAAGTGCAAACTTGAGTATATCAGGGCTTTATCATTGCAATTAAATGGCTGAATGATGGATTTTAACGGCTCTTTTTTTCTCCTCGGGCAGTAAGGAGACTTATTAGTCAATAAATTATAAATGAAGGGAATCACAATGGGTCTCCCAGTGGATGTGTATTTTACACTACCCTTCCTAACCTAACCTTAAAGGTTTTAACGCAGAAACAAATTCGTACCTAATTTTCAAACATCAAAGGATTTTTAAGTAAACGTGCACCTTCCAGAAACCTTATGAACTTCACAATGAAGAATATCATCTACCTGCCCAAAATAAAATACTAAATATATGTCGTCACGAAACCATTCTGTCCGATGCCTTTCCACTTTTCAACAAGCAATTCCCTAAATTTTGCATGCAATTTCATCTCCACGTATGAATTTTGAATGGTCAATTAAAGGCAGCATCTTCAGAAATAGTTTGTGAATTCAGTAAATTATTAATTCACTAATAAGAATATAATCAATGTTCAATAAGAAAAGATCGAGTCTTAACATAAAACAGAACCTAGTGTGAAAGCTGACCGCGAGAATAAAGCATCCTGTGAAACAGTGTCCTACACGATTGATTCCTTAAAAACTTTGCATATGGCAGGCAGCGATATTAAATACAAATTAATTATATTGTGGTGTGCTGGTGCTGTGCTTGCTGAAAAAAGAGTAATTGGGTTTTTCCAAACTTCACATTGTGAGTGTCACTTTACAAATTTATATCGAATGTTTAAAAAAACTTAAGAAAAATCATAAATATTTAATTATTAAAATAGTTTGCATTAATAAAAATGCCATTAGAAAATAATTTTATCATAGTTTTCTTCTTTTGAAAATTAAAAATTCCTTTGTTGTTTTAACAAACTTTCAAGGGTTAACAAGATAATACATACAGCCAGAAAAAAGCATATAAATAGTTACAGTGGCTTAACAAAAAAAAAAAACACAAAGGATTCAAAGAATATTAAATTTATCTAACATCCCATATTCGATATTAATTTAAAATAGTGTATCATTTTTCATTTATTTCAGTATTAAGTTTTTTTTTTTTTGTTTTAATCTTCTACTCTTTGCCTTTTCCACTTACATAACTTACCATATGGTCCTAATTGGGCAGCCACACGTACACGTTCTATAACCACTGGTGGATCACTACGTCCTTTGGCATTGACTGCGTAGACAAGAAATTGATATTCTCGTCCCGGTTCTAAATTATTTAAACGAAATTGTGGATTTGGTTCTTGCATACGAAATATTGGTGCTGAGGTAGCCTGTCAAGGATAATGGAAAAGAAAAAGAAAAATATGTTTTAAAATTTTGTTTATTATTTATAAAACAGTTTAAATATTTTCAGGACACAGTGTAGCATAATCTATACTAATATTATAAAGAGGAAAGATTTGATTTTTTGTTTGTTTGTTTGTTTGTTTGTTTGAAATGAATAGGCTCCGAAACTACTGGACCGATTTATAAAATTCTTTCAACGTTAGCAATCTACACTATTTCCGAGTTACATAGGCTATATGAAGTTTTGATTTGACAAAGGGGTGTGGCACCGCCCATATAACCCAAAAATTTAAATCGCCATATTTTGGGCATTTTTTTACCTACGTCGATGATATTTGATACATATGGTATTTGGGATAATTTGGAATACGTACCAGAAGAAAAGTGGGTGGGACCACGCCCCTTTTAGAAAAATTAGAAATCGTAATATAGTCTTAACTACTGGACCGATCGTCATTAAATTTTCGCAATTGGTTATATAAATACTTTTAATTTTATTTTATAACGAGGGGGTAGCGAAGCACACCGGGATAAGCTATCTAGTACTTAATATAACTGTGTCTATGGTGTCTCTTAAACTTAATCAACTTGAAGGTATTAAACAGCAAGGACGAATACTTTATTGGATTGATAAAACTCAGTCAGGCCGAAAATAATGAAATAAATTTGTTGCCCTAAAAAAAGGTTATACATCTACACACACAAAAACAAAGGAACCTAAAAATGCAGTAGACGTACACTCACACAGCCATGAAATCATTTCAATATATTTAATCCCAATTTAGTTAAAATTTTATTTAAAAAAGAAATTTTATTTAACTTTGGATAATAAAAATAATATTTGCATGAAATTGCCAGTTTAAAACTATAAAAAAGCAGAATATAACAGATATGGAAATGCAAATCATAGCATGTGATGAATGTTTATGAATATAATACACACTTTAGACACAATTTAGTGTCTCATTCAAACGACTTTTAAATGCTTTATAATTAAATTGTATCTTGTTTTTTTTTTTTTTTTTTTTTTGTATTCACAGTTTTTTTTTTTAATATTATTTTGCTTAAATAATTATTCATGCCTGCAAATTTTATTAAAAACTTTATTTTTGCTTGTTGTTAGTTGTTTTTATTTTTTTTTTTTTACTGTTTATTAATATCTTTTTGTTGTTATGCTCGTACTACGTTTCGGTCTGTTGGATTTTAATGTTTGAATTTTATTAAATTATTTCTCATTTTTTTGTACTTTTTGTCCTGACGATAGGATAGATAATAAAAGAGTTTACAGAGAGAACTTTTTGAATTTTTTTCGAGAAGTGGTTTTATTATTTTTGCAAAAATTGTCCAGACATTTTTATCATAAAAAATTTTGTTTTATTTAAATGAGTGAAGAAATTATAACATCTCTTTGCATTACGAAGTATTTGGAAAATTGTTGTTCAATTTAAAAAGCAAACAGACAATTTCAATCCAATCATTCTTGTAGAGGACAAAAGAAAAATTATGTCGCCGCATTTTTGCTTGCCGAAATTCGTTTTGATTAGTTTAGAGCCAGTCATTGGATAATTGGAGTACCGTCTTTCTGAGTACTTGAGAAAAAAATAGCCGTACTGAAAAATAGCCCGAAAAATGGGAAATTGCCTGAATATATTTCCATAAAAAACATCAACAAAATTTGTTTAGGATCATTTCTAATTTTTCAGTTTGTGGCTATTTTTTTAGTTCTAAATTTGGCGTAATTATTCCTTTTTTGAAATATTTTCTGCTTAAATTTGCACCACAATTTACGAAAAATTGCACAAAATTTAAAAATTAATTATTAAAACCAAACAAATGAAACAAATGGCTACAAAGTTTTTGCTGTTTTTTTTCCAATATAAAATTTTAAGACCATTATTATTCGGGCTATTTTTCAAGGACCCAAAGGTAACAATAACGGGAAAGTGTTTTGAGAAAAATATAATAAAGTTTCAACGTGTGTCATTAAGCTGTCTAATGCTTTTAATAAGATCAGGGAGATTGACGATCAAGTTAAAACTACTTTAAAAAACATTTTCGAAATTCTGTGAAGCAAAACTCGATACATAAAACATGATTAAACAGAGACCCTAAGAACTATTAACCTTCTTCCAGATAAAGTGATATTGGTGAATTGTAGTGAATCACTGATTTACAATAATTGATAATCTGAAAAGTGAATAAATTTATAAAATCACAAATTTTTGTACAAAAATTTTGAACGTAGATATCTGAGCCATAATAAGCTTGACCTTGGCGATCCTTGATATGATCATAATTATACCCATTAATTTTAAAGAGATTGTCTGACATCAGCATTATGTTGATTGGTTAAAAATTCAAGAAATATTCAGATTTTGTATTAAAAATTGGTATACTCACTCACACTCCTTTTAAAAACGTAAAAACTAAACATTCAGCCATAAATTTTTAACAAATTTTAGGGCAAACTGCTCCATTGTTGAGTTTTATTTAATATCATAAACTGTTGGGCAATTCTACCACATTTGCGTATGGAAATCTTTTTCTCATTTTATAAAAATGTTTATAAAAAGTTTATTTTAAAAATTAAAAAAAAAACCTTTTGGATTTAATTTAAAAATAAGAAGAGAAAATACCAATATGGTTAAGAGAAATAGTGTTGGACATAATGTGGATGTGCAAAAAATAATCTATAATGGCAAGCATAAGAGAAAAACTGCTTAATATTTAGTTATTTTTTTTAAATTAATGAATTTATCCTTTTTCTATCAAGCGTCTGAAAAAATATTTAAAAAAATGATAAAACAAGGGACGCTCAAATTTTTTGTTGTTTTTACCCCCATACATCTTTTATGGTCCATTAAGGAAGTTGAAAGAAAAATATAATTTCCAATTTAATGTCAATATGTTTGAGAACCGATTTTTCATATATCAAGTTATGTAATCATAACGTTCTGGTCATCAACGTCCTACGCAATCAAATAAAAGCTTTTGTAATACCAGCTAACAAAAGGAGGATACATGTACATGTCTTTAGCAGAATTTATCAATTGAACTTTGCACAAACGACCGTTGTTCCATATCTGCATGAAAACGGAAGTAATTTTTTCTAAACAATTTAACTTGAACGATAAACAGGATGTCATCAGTTGCCGAGTTTATCAATGATGCGTAAAAAATTTCAAGATTCGTGGAAATTTTTAAAAATATTTTAACCCTATGCTAAAGGAAGACATAATCTTTTGTGAAATCGACAAAATAAATTGAGTAAATTTGTTGCAGATATTTGCTAACAAAATTATCCTTAAGGTTATCTCTTCTTTCTTATTTGCAAAGAAAAAAGAATTTTTGATATCCTTAAATTCAAACACAATTCACATGAGTGAACATCGTCAAGAGTTTTGCATTTGTTATTAATTTGACAATATTTTTTTTTTTTTTTTGATACTCATGCTCTAAATAGTTATGTTATCATGTGTTTGTTGTTAAGTTTGCTAAACAAATTGCGAAAAAAAGAAAAAAAGTCGAGTGGATATTTAAGAAAGCCTAAAAATATTCAAGAGCTCTGTAGTTTATTTTCAATTGAGTTTTGTTTTTTGTAGTTGGAAGACTATAAAAAAAAAAACATTTTATGCGTCACAGATAATCCTGCATTTGGAGACTATGTTGCTTACTCCTTTCCTTTTTTTGTCACAATTTAAAAAAAAAAACTTTCAAACAACTTTAAGGTTTACACATAAGCAGTCGAACAATTTTTGGGGTTTTTTTTTGCAGTTGCAAAACAGTAGTATCTGTTGTTTGAAAGTTTCAACATGACAACATTTGAAAAACTGAAATTTTTGCAAAGGAAATAAAAAAAACTGAAAGTGCTTAGACGAAAATAAAAAAGATAGATAAAATCAAGTCTCTCTACAAATAAAATTTTAATACACATAAAAAGAAATATTAACTGCCGATTTCACGATGTCGAAAGAATTTTGAATTTTATTTTCATTCGTACAAATACATTTGATACAAAAACAAAATTTTAAAATTTGTTTTTGCTTCAAATGTAATTATACGAATGAAATCATATGGAAATTTTCTTTCGACATAGTGAAATAGGCAGTAAATTTTATTTTCGGTAAGTAAATATTTTATATTCAGCCGTGTCACAGATTCCGTTCGGAATAATGTCAATTCCATATATGTAATTCCGTTCGAAATCATTTTTAGTGCCAATCGTTTTCATCAATCCGAACAATTTTGCCTAAGCGATTTTTATGTAACAAAAATCATTTACATCTGGCAGAGCTTTACAAATCAATTACGAAAATTTAGTTTTGTTTGTAAACATTTTTTAAAGAGTGTAATATATTTGTAAAATATAGGTTTAGAAATTATTTAAATTAAATTTATTTTGAAAAATCAATAATCAAAACATACTGCTTTATTGAAAGAAAGTATATTTTGATTGTTATTTTTCCTTTGAAATACAAAAGGAAGGAAAAACAAAGTGGTGTCATTCTGAAATCTTCTTTCGTAATTAAATTTCTGAAGCACCAAAATACGGCAAGGATTCCGTTTCTGAACGAAATTGTACTCTGTGACATGGCTGATTACAAAGAAATTTGTAAATTGAAACCAAAATTTTTATATATCGAATGTTTTCCATTTTGTAAAATGTGTAAAGAAAAATTCATATATTTAAATCAGTTTATCAACACTACGATTCTATCTTTTACTTAATAAACAGAATTTTTGTTGAAATTCGGAATCTATTTAATAGGAAATATTTATAATTAATAAAAGATCTCTCGATTCAGAAAATTTATAATGGGAGAGATCGAAAAAGGGGAAAAATTTTCGGGAATTTGTTTTGTCTGCGATACTTAAAAAATTTTGGTTTGAAAGAATATTTAAGTTTCAACGGTTTCCTATAATAATATTTGCTGATTTTTTTAAGAGGAATTGCTTGTGTCAATTTCAATAAATTATGTGGAGGTCTTTATAAGGGGCTGTGCATATATTATGTAACGCTCCAAGGGTGGCTATAAAATCTCTGAAAACAGCGCTACGTAATATGTGCACAGCCCCTAAAATATTTATAAACTTGCAGCTTTTCTAACTATTTATTGGAATATTTTGTCAAAAACTTAACAGTAGTTTCCATAAAATGAGCCAATGTTGTTATTAAATCCCATGATATTTTCTAAAAATATCGTGAGTGAAAATTGAAATAACATTTCTTCCCATCCATTCGTTCTTACCTGATCGTTCATTGTTGAAATTTCATTATCACCTAGACTGGCATCACTAAATGTTCTTGTTGAATCGCTGGAATACAAAGGATCTCCTCCTACCACTTCTAAAATAAAATATTGTGATAGACCACCATCATTGCCAGCCACACACACGACTTCTAAAACAGTATCGTTACGTATTTCACAGGATCTAGGAGCCTCTGGGGGATCTGAAATGAAATTGTATATTTAGGTCTTGCAAAAAATTATTTCTTAAGTTTATTATTGAATTTTCTTACTTGCTGGCAGTATATGAACTAAACAGGGTGTTGTTTGTCGTCCCACGGCATTGCTGGCCCAACATGCCAGTGTTATTAATTCCGAATCGGTTTGTGGCAGGTACGTAACAGTGCTTACTAAGCCATTCGATTGTATTCTCGAATTGAGTACCTTTAATGAAATTGGAAAAAACACATACCATAAAATTTAAACTTAAACAAATTTTTGAAAATTTCCTAGTTTCCAATTATAAACTTTTCTTCTATAATTCTTATGTACACATTTGCATGTATGTGTATATTCTGCATATTGATTCTATACATTTTATTTTGCTTCAGAAACAATTTGTGACTTCTTAAGGGACAATTAATGACTAGATGTTTTTTTTTGCCTGTCATACAACCCATATTACTTTTACATACTTTTTCATGTGCAGGATATTTGAAAATTTTGAAAATAATACAAGCAGTATTTAGCAAAGACAATAGCAATAAATAAAGAGCTCTATAACATGCATAATAAACACATAATGGCAATGTAGAAATTTTTAAGGGCTATTAATCCTTGAAATGGCTTACGTACGTTAAATTATTCAAATTTTAATTAAATCAATAAATATCATTTCATAAATTGGACAAAACAATGCGTGTGAATCGAGTAACTCACAATTGTTTTCACACAAATGACCTGAAGGCACACGCGTGTGATCATTTGAAGAGTTTCAGGTAACAATATCCTTAAATAAAAATACTTATATTAACGAAATAATTAATTGGTTTCACATTAAGTTGTTTGCGTTATATTTACTCATAATAGTCTAGTTCTAAGTACTTTGCTTACAATCTTCTATAGTAATTAAATTTTCTGCCTGTTTTCAATATTTCAGATAATAAATTAATAAAACAGAACATTTTAAACATTTATATGTTCATCCAAAAAAGGGTTAAAATACTGTCTTTCATTTGTTTATGCCTTCGGTGTATGTAGTTATTCTAATACTCAATGCAATGGGTATCATACATTTATTGAAAACCAACATTAAATGAAATTTATCCATATCCATTGGCAAATTCTAACAGCTATCTAACATTTAACAAGCGACAATGGAAAGTTGCATACAGCCATGTCATGACAAATGACTTTAACAAGTGTGTACTGCTGTTATGTCCTTAAGCTTGTAAGAGTATATGTATGTGTGTGTGTGTGTAAAAGTCATTATGTTACCATGAACGAATGTGAAAAATTTTTGTTTTTTTCTTTAAAATACAATAATACAACTTAAGCAGCTTTGAAAGATGACGAATTTTTTCGGTACATTATAAATAATTTATAAAATTCGATTTGATGTTGTTAACCAAGTCACGTAGATTAAATTTTATCTGTTATACTGTAGAATCAAGATACACGGAGAAAATGATTTATTTTTTCTTTGGCTACAAGCCAAATTCCATAAAGACAACAAGAGAAATTTTTCAATTAAAGTGCCCTGATGGTGTGCCTTAGTCTGACTCACTTTTCACACCACAGTGTAACATTTTACAATTTATTGTCCTTTTTTCGAAAATATCTCTCAGTGTTTTCCATCTCCATTACATATACTTAAGCCATAGTTAAATAAAAAGAAAATTGTATACCATTTTAATAAAAACCACAAAAGACGTAAATGAAAATTACTCTGGGGGACATATTAAAGTTCAATTTACATTAAATAAAAATAGTTTCAAGGAAACTTCTTAAACTGAGAATACCACAAAAGATTTTTTAATATATATAATCTTGACATAATATAATATAAGAGTACAATAAAGAAAATATACTATTATTTCTCTGCTACATTTTATGCTTTCCTCTAATATTAACTTTTTGCCATTTTGTGGCATATTGTTGAACTGTTCTCTGGGGGCATTTACATCTGCAGCAAATGCTGTATTTGATTTGTTTCTTATTGATTTGCAATTGTTTAAACTTTTACAAAGTCATTGCAAAGAAAGTTGTAGGCAATGTTGTTGCCTGTTAAATATTCGACTATACATTTTTTTTAATATTAAAAAGCATTTCTGCAAGAGTTTAAGGCAAAATTTCTTTATCGTTTATTAAAAAAAAGCAATGGACAAACATTACGTATACGTTAAATAAATTTCTTTGTTCATTTAAAATGAATAGGAGTAGAGTGGTTGAGAAGAAGCAAAAATAAAAAACATCTTGATGTACTTAATGTCCATATCGGATCAAGGGTCATACATATTTTCCTTTTCCTTTAGAAAAGTAAATGTCCCTAAGAAGACTTAATAACAAAAACTAGCTGTTGTCCAGGAAAACATATTGAAAAGGTCAATTACATAAATTTTATATCAATTATTTCTAAAGAAATTAATTCCCTCTTGTAACTTTAGCAAATGAAGTACAACATCTAAATTTTTTTTCCTCTTTCATTATTATACAAGTGCCTGTTTAAGCCATCTCTCTCTCCCTCTCTCTTCATTTAATTTCTTTCTCATTTTATGTTATATTGCAAAAAAAAAAAAAAAGAACAAATCCTTTCTTTAGTTGCTTTCATAACTTTTCAATAAGTGTGTGTACGTATGTATGGGTGTATACTTACTGGTGACACATTTCTGGTATTATTATATGTCCAACTGAACTTTACTGAATCCGGTGGATCGGCATCAATTTCACATTTAACCGGTATAGAGTGCATATTTATAGCGCCAATGGATGTTTGCTCAGTGCCTGGCTTGCAACGTGGTGAATCTGCAACAAAATTGAAAATAATAAAGATAATATATGAATTCAAATAACTTCTTATATGTACTCGTATATGAAAAGATGTTCGTATGGTGTTGTGTGTGTACAAACGTATGTGTTTGTTTGAGTGCAGGGAAACAAAATGAAAAATAAAAATAAGAGTACATTAAATATTATCAGGATTCATGTCCTTTTGTAAATGTTTAAGACTAAAAGAAACTCTTTTCTTCTCTTTTATATGTTTTACTGCTTTCTTTTTAACTGCACTTTAGGCTTTATGTACATTAATACGCTTTGTTTATATATTTATATACGTTTTTTTTTGCTTCCTCTATATATTCTTTCAATTTGGTTTTCTAGCTTGTTTTTTTGTTTTTGTTGTTGTTGTTGTTGTTGTTGTTGCTGTTAAGAGTATAGCGAAAACAATTGAAATAGCCTTGAGCGTAGCAATTAATTTGGTCTACTTCAAGTGTAAAAGGAATATATCAATGTTTGCTCTTATTTATAACCGTAAAGACATTATTATCAAGCATACATTCACATACACAAACACACATATGAATGCTTGTATTCATAAATTTGGTACAGAGTTTTATTTTTTTTTTTTTTCATTATCTTTAGAAGTAATGAAAACTAAAACTACTCAACGGTTGGTTAGAAGAAACATTTTACACAATCAATATTATGTAGATATAAATTGGCGTTATATGTTGACAAACACTAAAAAAAATATTATAATATCTTAACGCATTTCATTGGTACTTTACCAAATCATTGAAAAATGGTTTTTCGTATAATAATAATTTTGTTTGGAAATATGTTGAGACCCGAAACTTATAATTAAGTGTAACCGATATATAAATTTTGAGTGAAGGTCTAAATTTTGTTATATTTTTACAAATTTTCTTTCAGAAGCAGCTCGTTTCAATAAACCGCCTTCCAATTGAATCGTGGTTGCAGCGTAACTGTTTTTTAATATTTTTTTTTAAATTTGATTTTATGATTAGACTTTTCTACATTTTTACAAACTTGTAATTAAATTCGTTTTAACATCAAAGGATATTAACATAATTTCATAATACTTCACGTAAAAATGTACGAACGATGAAAAAATAAAGAAAGAGAAAATTATATGTATTTCTTAAAAAAAAATTTAAAATATATTTTTTAAGAACACAATTTTGTTTTTGAAACATTTACCTGCTTAAAGGCAGTTTCTTACAACAAATATATTATTGTTTATATTATTCTACTCTACTCTCATATTAATGTTATTCCCTTGTAAAATATATAATAAGAATAAGTAGTTCTTATTGTGCAACATGAAAATATACTTTATTTCCAAAAAAAAATATGAACATAAAGTTTTCATATTATTTAAAAAAATTTTATTTGCTAAAAAAATACTCCTAAATACAGTTTCACAAATATATACTTGTTGCTTTAAAATCTTTTCGAAGAAAATTTTTTCTATATTAACTTTGTTTCTTTCACCTGCAAAAATATTATTCTTAAGGTGGAGTGATTGCCAATAAAAATATTCAGTTTGGCAGAACGAAGAAGAAAAGCATTTTGTTTTAAAAATGTTGAAGAAAACTTTCTTATTAGTAGTTTTTAAAGAAAATATATTAAAGTATCATTATAACTAAAACATTTAAAAAGAAACGTTAAAACAAAAGTCTGCAAGAGGGTGAAACCGATAAACATAAAATGTATAAAATTTTCTAGGAAAACGCTATCAGGTGTGGGTAAACAGTATTCGATAAAAAAACATAAAAAAAAAGTTATGTACAGCAAGATTAAGTTTTTTTTTTCTGAAACAACAAAACTTTTGCTAAATTTTTTAAAATCTATAAAATTATTTAAAGAAAAATAAAAGTTTTGAGTGTGATTTGTTGAAGTATAAAACATTGGTTTGCTTTTAAGATTTATTTTATCATTCATCATGTTATAAAGTTTATATAATATTTTATACATACTTCTCAAAATATGCTATAGTTTTTATATAAATTTGTTTTATAGCCTGTAAACTATCTGCTGCAGCGTATGAGTGATTTTTATTTTTTTAGAAAATTAATATTAAACATACGGCATGAGTATGAGCACTAACACTTCTCAATCTCTGGAATTGTCCCGCTTTTATGCGGATACATTCCATAAGCCATTATAACATTATGCACAAAGCAATGAGCTATAATTGCTCGGCAATACCTACGCAGTGCGTTTGAGTGACGAATTTAACATGGGGATGTCATTGGAAGTATACAGTCGCCACTCTCTCTCTCGCTTACATTCCGTTGACGAAAACAGTGACGAATATTCATCTTAGTTTTTATTCACAAAAACACTATGATGAAAAGATCAACGTAAACAATAGAATATCACAGAAAAAGAATTTTGCTCGCTTGCTTATATACGATCAACGAATTCATATAATATATTGGTACTGGCAATTGTGAGTGACGAATTTATTACAGAAAAAACATCAATAGCAGTTTTGCCGAACAAGCGGGTGTATTCCAATTGAATAGTCTATGACGCGTACATACATACAAATTAACAAATTAAGAATCATTTATATTCTATTTTATTTGACCTTTTCTTTATATTTATTAGAATGTTTGTTTAAGCAATAGGTCTCTTGATTTAATATATATATATATATATTGTTGTTTTATTTATATTAATTTTCGATATTTCGCTAACAATTTGTTAGCATCTTCAGGAAAATTTTTTTTAAATTATTTGAAATTTTAATATTGATTTGTGTATTGGGTGTCATAAAATTTTTTTCAATAATTTTTTATGGAAAAAGTCTAGGAAAATTTAACTACAGTATATAAAAAGGTTTTTGTATGAAATGTCACAAAAATTGTTTCCAAATTTTAACATAAAAAAATTATTGAAAATGAGTTAAGTATTGGATAGATATAAAATTTTTAACATAGAAAAAATTATTAAAAATGTTATGTTATAAAAATAGTGTTAAAAAATTAACATTGAATTTAATATATCAACACAATTAACATTAAAATGTATAGTATGTATTCGGGCTGTTTTTTAACATAGAAAAAATTATTAAAAATGTTATGTTATAAAAATAGTATTTAAAAAAAATTTTTTAACATTGAATTCAATATATCAAAACAATTAACATTAAAATGTGTAGTATGTATCTAGGCTGTTTTTTAAATATAAATATCAAAAAATTATTTACAAATTTTTATAAGCTTTATAAAAGTTAAGAATAATAAAAATCCTACAGGAAATTAAGTTATTATTGGTGTAAAACCAAGAAGCAATAATGTGATTATTTTCCTGTGGGACCATAATATAATTAGATATGTAATTAAACAAAGTAACAAAAAATTCATAGTGAAACAAGAAACAATCATTTAACATTTAGATTTTTACTAACTAAATATCTATAATTCTGTGCTAAATTTTCTGTATCTACTTTAAAATTTATTCTTTGTGTTGCTGGTGTATTAATTATCTCTAACATTTCTAACATCAAACGCTGTTTATAATTATTTTCTGTATTCAGAATTGAAACATTTTCAAAGTTAGGAAAGTGAACTAATCTGGAACAATGAGATGACAACGCTGTCTTCTGTGAATTGATATGCCTATATTTCTGATCTGACTTATGACCTGCTATTCTCGTTTTTAATTTATTTTTGGTAGTACCTACATATACCATGTTACAATTCTCTCCATCATTTCCCTTGCAAGGTATTTTGTAAACTACATTCGATCTATCCCATTTATCAATTTTGTCCTTAGTTCTACTAAATAATTTATTTAATGTGTTATAGGTTCTATGAGCTATTCTATATTTGTTCGTATCAAAAATCTTTGATTTTGTCAATCTCTCTGAAATCTCAGGAATATACGTTAAGGATTTGTATATTCTCTGTTCTGTATTACTATCTATATTATTAATTATTTTATGTTTGTGTCTATATATTAATTTATTAATTAAAGAACTGGGGTAATCATTCTCTCTCAAAATACTTCTTATCTTCCTCTCATTCTTGTTGTGAAACTGTTTGTCACTTATAGTTAAAACTCTTTCTATGAAATTTCTAGCTGTATTAATAATAATATGTTTGCTATGTTTAGAATAGTAATTAATTAACCTCCCCGATGCTGTTGGTTTCTGGTACCAATCTATCAATAATCTATTATCTTTTCTAATAATACTAGTATCTAGATAATTGATCCTTGAGTTATATTCCTTTTCAACAGTAAATTTAATATTAGAATTAAATTCATTAAATGTCAAAAGCACCTTATCAATTTCACATTCAGGAATAATGCAAAACAGATCATCTACATACTTAGTCATCAATCTGGGAATCGCATTCAGTTTTTGAATAGATAAATCCAATAATTTCTCCATAACTATATCTGCAACAATTGGAGATGCTGGAGATCCCATTGGAAGACCATTTTGTTGCATAAATATATTTCCATTATATTGAAAATATCTATTATCCTCTATGCAAAATTTTAAAATACGTAAAAATAAATCCTTATCTATATTTGTATAATCCTTAATCATATCCCATTTTTCTTCAATGGTATTTATCGCAACATCAACAGGTATACTGGGAAATAAAGACACAACGTCAAAAGAAATCAATATTTCATCATTTGATATCTGTTGATCTTTTATCCTGTTTTTAAACTCTACAGAATTCTTGATATTATATCTAGAGTTCTTCGTAATATTCCGTAAAATATTTGTTATGTATTTACATAACTCATATGATGGAGAATTAATAAAAGAACATATAGGCCTTAATGGAAAACCTTCCTTATGGATCTTTGGTAATCCATATAAACGCGGTGCAATTGCAACGTTAGTTTTAAGCCTATTTTTCTCAGTAGAAGATACTATTTCCTTCCTATATAATTCTTCAACTATATTATTGTTAATTTTTTGTAACTTGCTAGTTGGGTCTCTATTTAATGAAGTATATTCTCTAGTATCTCCTATAATATCATTAATCCTAGAATTATAATCATGTCTATTAATTGATACAGTAGTATTACCTTTATCTGAATTAACAATAAATATATCCCTGTGTTTTTTTAAAAATCTATCAGCTATATTTACCTTATCTATCATAAACCTATCTCTATTAGATAATCTATTTTTATTTAAATGATTATCAATAACTGCTGTTAATCTATTTCTAGCTATTTCTTGTTCTTCCTTTCTATTAAAAGTTCTAACTAACTCTTCTCCTTCAGAAATTATTTTTAAAATAGGAAATTCGTTTGCTTTTACTGGTAAAGCATGTTTTTTCCCGAGTGAAAGAATCCACTGAACATCTCTAGGTATATCACAATTGGTTTTATTAACAAACCATTTCTCATTATACCTAATATTTAACTCCTCTAATTGTAATATTTTAAGATTATCAAATTTCTTCTTATGTATAATATTTACCTTCTTCATATATGTAACCGTTAAATTCTCCTCAAAATATAAAAACTCAACCATTTCCTCCAGAGTGAAATGTTTCTTCAATTCACCAATAATTATTTCCCTTTCCCTTTGAAAATGTTTCAATAATTCGTGTTTTTCTCTTATTGCTATCCTTAAAACTCTGTTCTGTATATCCTGTGTATATTTTGAAATTTGTTGTTGAATCCTGGGTAGTCTATCCTTATTGAAAATGTTCGAAATATTCCTCGTTGTGACCTTTATGAAATTTGGAATTATCCCTGCATTCTTACATCTTGTTAAAAAGGTTATTGCTGACTTCGTCCGTACAAATTTATTCCTAATTGACTTCATCAAGTTTGTATATTTCCTAGTTTGGTTGTTCTTCTTGAAACAGCTATAGTCCATTTTGTTGTTTGATTTGCTCTCTCTATTTATATTTATATTCTATTTTATTTGACCTTTTCTTTATATTTATTAGAATGTTTGTTTAAGCAATAGGTCTCTTGATTTAATATATATATATATATATTGTTGTTTTATTTATATTAATTTTCGATATTTCGCTAACAATTTGTTAGCATCTTCAGGAAAATTTTTTTTAAATTATTTGAAATTTTAATATTGATTTGTGTATTGGGTGTCATAAAATTTTTTTCAATAATTTTTTATGGAAAAAGTCTAGGAAAATTTAACTACAGTATATAAAAAGGTTTTTGTATGAAATGTCACAAAAATTGTTTCCAAATTTTAACATAAAAAAATTATTGAAAATGAGTTAAGTATTGGATAGATATAAAATTTTTAACATAGAAAAAATTATTAAAAATGTTATGTTATAAAAATAGTGTTAAAAAATTAACATTGAATTTAATATATCAACACAATTAACATTAAAATGTATAATATGTATTCGGGCTGTTTTTTAACATAGAAAAAATTATTAAAAATGTTATGTTATAAAAATAGTATTTAAAAAAAATTTTTTAACATTGAATTCAATATATCAAAACAATTAACATTAAAATGTGTAGTATGTATCTAGGCTGTTTTTTAAATATAAATATCAAAAAATTATTTACAAATTTTTATAAGCTTTATAAAAGTTAAGAATAATAAAAATCCTACAGGAAATTAAGTTATTATTGGTGTAAAACCAAGAAGCAATAATGTGATTATTTTCCTGTGGGACCATAATATAATTAGATATGTAATTAAACAAAGTAACAAAAAATTCATAGTGAAACAAGAAACAATCATTTAACATTTAGATTTTTACTAACTAAATATCTATAATTCTGTGCTAAATTTTCTGTATCTACTTTAAAATTTATTCTTTGTGTTGCTGGTGTATTAATTATCTCTAACATTTCTAACATCAAACGCTGTTTATAATTATTTTCTGTATTCAGAATTGAAACATTTTCAAAGTTAGGAAAGTGAACTAATCTGGAACAATGAGATGACAACGCTGTCTTCTGTGAATTGATATGCCTATATTTCTGATCTGACTTATGACCTGCTATTCTCGTTTTTAATTTATTTTTGGTAGTACCTACATATACCATGTTACAATTCTCTCCATCATTTCCCTTGCAAGGTATTTTGTAAACTACATTCGATCTATCCCATTTATCAATTTTGTCCTTAGTTCTACTAAATAATTTATTTAATGTGTTATAGGTTCTATGAGCTATTCTATATTTGTTCGTATCAAAAATCTTTGATTTTGTCAATCTCTCTGAAATCTCAGGAATATACGTTAAGGATTTGTATATTCTCTGTTCTGTATTACTATCTATATTATTAATTATTTTATGTTTGTGTCTATATATTAATTTATTAATTAAAGAACTGGGGTAATCATTCTCTCTCAAAATACTTCTTATCTTCCTCTCATTCTTGTTGTGAAACTGTTTGTCACTTATAGTTAAAACTCTTTCTATGAAATTTCTAGCTGTATTAATAATAATATGTTTGCTATGTTTAGAATAGTAATTAATTAACCTCCCCGATGCTGTTGGTTTCTGGTACCAATCTATCAATAATCTATTATCTTTTCTAATAATACTAGTATCTAGATAATTGATCCTTGAGTTATATTCCTTTTCAACAGTAAATTTAATATTAGAATTAAATTCATTAAATGTCAAAAGCACCTTATCAATTTCACATTCAGGAATAATGCAAAACAGATCATCTACATACTTAGTCATCAATCTGGGAATCGCATTCAGTTTTTGAATAGATAAATCCAATAATTTCTCCATAACTATATCTGCAACAATTGGAGATGCTGGAGATCCCATTGGAAGACCATTTTGTTGCATAAATATATTTCCATTATATTGAAAATATCTATTATCCTCTATGCAAAATTTTAAAATACGTAAAAATAAATCCTTATCTATATTTGTATAATCCTTAATCATATCCCATTTTTCTTCAATGGTATTTATCGCAACATCAACAGGTATACTGGGAAATAAAGACACAACATCAAAAGAAATCAATATTTCATCATTTGATATCTGTTGATCTTTTATCCTGTTTTTAAACTCTACAGAATTCTTGATATTATATCTAGAGTTCTTCGTAATATTCCGTAAAATATTTGTTATGTATTTACATAACTCATATGATGGAGAATTAATAAAAGAACATATAGGCCTTAATGGAAAACCTTCCTTATGGATCTTTGGTAATCCATATAAACGCGGTGCAATTGCAACGTTAGTTTTAAGCCTATTTTTCTCAGTAGAAGATACTATTTCCTTCCTATATAATTCTTCAACTATATTATTGTTAATTTTTTGTAACTTGCTAGTTGGGTCTCTATTTAATGAAGTATATTCTCTAGTATCTCCTATAATATCATTAATCCTAGAATTATAATCATGTCTATTAATTGATACAGTAGTATTACCTTTATCTGAATTAACAATAAATATATCCCTGTGTTTTTTTAAAAATCTATCAGCTATATTTACCTTATCTATCATAAACCTATCTCTATTAGATAATCTATTTTTATTTAAATGATTATCAATAACTGCTGTTAATCTATTTCTAGCTATTTCTTGTTCTTCCTTTCTATTAAAAGTTCTAACTAACTCTTCTCCTTCAGAAATTATTTTTAAAATAGGAAATTCGTTTGCTTTTACTGGTAAAGCATGTTTTTTCCCGAGTGAAAGAATCCACTGAACATCTCTAGGTATATCACAATTGGTTTTATTAACAAACCATTTCTCATTATACCTAATATTTAACTCCTCTAATTGTAATATTTTAAGATTATCAAATTTCTTCTTATGTATAATATTTACCTTCTTCATATATGTAACCGTTAAATTCTCCTCAAAATATAAAAACTCAACCATTTCCTCCAGAGTGAAATGTTTCTTCAATTCACCAATAATTATTTCCCTTTCCCTTTGAAAATGTTTCAATAATTCGTGTTTTTCTCTTATTGCTATCCTTAAAACTCTGTTCTGTATATCCTGTGTATATTTTGAAATTTGTTGTTGAATCCTGGGTAGTCTATCCTTATTGAAAATGTTCGAAATATTCCTCGTTGTGACCTTTATGAAATTTGGAATTATCCCTGCATTCTTACATCTTGTTAAAAAGGTTATTGCTGACTTCGTCCGTACAAATTTATTCCTAATTGACTTCATCAAGTTTGTATATTTCCTAGTTTGGTTGTTCTTCTTGAAACAGCTATAGTCCATTTTGTTGTTTGATTTGCTCTCTCTATTTATATTTATATTCTATTTTATTTGACCTTTTCTTTATATTTATTAGAATGTTTGTTTAAGCAATAGGTCTCTTGATTTAATATATATATATATATATTGTTGTTTTATTTATATTAATTTTCGATATTTCGCTAACAATTTGTTAGCATCTTCAGGAAAATTTTTTTTAAATTATTTGAAATTTTAATATTGATTTGTGTATTGGGTGTCATAAAATTTTTTTCAATAATTTTTTATGGAAAAAGTCTAGGAAAATTTAACTACAGTATATAAAAAGGTTTTTGTATGAAATGTCACAAAAATTGTTTCCAAATTTTAACATAAAAAAATTATTGAAAATGAGTTAAGTATTGGATAGATATAAAATTTTTAACATAGAAAAAATTATTAAAAATGTTATGTTATAAAAATAGTGTTAAAAAATTAACATTGAATTTAATATATCAACACAATTAACATTAAAATGTATAGTATGTATTCGGGCTGTTTTTTAACATAGAAAAAATTATTAAAAATGTTATGTTATAAAAATAGTATTTAAAAAAAATTTTTTAACATTGAATTCAATATATCAAAACAATTAACATTAAAATGTGTAGTATGTATCTAGGCTGTTTTTTAAATATAAATATCAAAAAATTATTTACAAATTTTTATAAGCTTTATAAAAGTTAAGAATAATAAAAATCCTACAGGAAATTAAGTTATTATTGGTGTAAAACCAAGAAGCAATAATGTGATTATTTTCCTGTGGGACCATAATATAATTAGATATGTAATTAAACAAAGTAACAAAAAATTCATAGTGAAACAAGAAACAATCATTTAACATTTAGATTTTTACTAACTAAATATCTATAATTCTGTGCTAAATTTTCTGTATCTACTTTAAAATTTATTCTTTGTGTTGCTGGTGTATTAATTATCTCTAACATTTCTAACATCAAACGCTGTTTATAATTATTTTCTGTATTCAGAATTGAAACATTTTCAAAGTTAGGAAAGTGAACTAATCTGGAACAATGAGATGACAACGCTGTCTTCTGTGAATTGATATGCCTATATTTCTGATCTGACTTATGACCTGCTATTCTCGTTTTTAATTTATTTTTGGTAGTACCTACATATACCATGTTACAATTCTCTCCATCATTTCCCTTGCAAGGTATTTTGTAAACTACATTC